>OZ014481.1:29056559-29745212 GCA_963965965.1 Trididemnum nubilum | reverse complement strand
TCATAATACCGAACTAACAAATTGCAAAAATCAATTCAATTTCAAGATCCGAAGATGTGGAACTCCATATAGAGACTTCCATAAAACATAGTAAATTACCAAAAATTATCAAAAAAAACTTACAAAAGTGGAGTCGAGGACACAACGCTCGGAGCCAAGGCCAAGGACACAAAAAAATTCCGAGGCCAAGGACAAGGACAGCCTTTCCGAGGACAGACCCTCTCGAGGCCAAGGACAGGAATGCTCGAGGCCAAGGACCAAGGACACAGGCGCAAGTGTTCTCCAAAAAAAAGGTCTTCAAAACTTTTTTTCACGCGATCTCCAATTCATAGGCGTACCCAGATTTTTGATTGGGGGAGGCCTAAACCACAAATCACATGAAATGACGTAATCAGAATTTTTCCAAAGAGGAAGTTTTTGCGGCACAAAATATCGTTAGATGGAAGATCTCAAATTTTCGCCTGTTGGCACGTAACCAGGATTTTGCAAATGGGGGAGGGCTTAAACTAATAGTTGAAAAATGCAAATATCTAACTTTGGAAACGCATTGAGAAAGCTTGTGTAACTCAAATGTATCACAGACGGGGGTTGGGGGCCGGGCTCCCAGCCGCCGGAGGCTTTGGGAGTCTGGGGGCTTCGCTCCCAGCCGCTGGGCGATTTTTGTAATTTTTTGGAACAAAAAGCTATTTTAATGCCATTGAATCACATTTTGCAAGTGTTCAGAGCCATTTGAAAGCACTAGATTTTTGACATTTGAAAGCCAATTGAAAAACTTAAACTGTTTAATTCTCCTTTTATTTGCAATTTAAGTCCAAAACACGTTTAACATCTTGCATTTTGGAATTAAATTTTAATTGCGAGTGATTTGGTCCAGGTAGGGGGAAGTAAGATGCATTGTCTCTTGCTACATTTTAGCAGTAAATAATATTCCACTCGAAGATTTTCCTTAGAGATTTTTGTTTTGTCACGAAAATAACCAGTTATAGGAGTACATGTTCGGCCAGGGGACCCAGGCCCATTCAATTGAAGGTCAATGATTTGTTTAATCAGCATTTTCCATTGTTAACTTTTTTTAAAGTATTTTGTGCGTAAAAACCGGCTAGGTTGGAGGTGAAATACTGAATTGTTATTGAAAAATGGAACAATGGATGGTTACGTCTACTAACCCTGTTATCTTCGGGCCGGATTTACATCGCGCTGGGCCCCTGGCACTATGGAAATTTTTGCAACATCTTTGCCAAATATAGGTGAAGACCAAAAAAAAGGCTTACGATTTCAGCTCGGGGCCCCTACCTGGTACTGCGTCAGATTATGGTAAATCCGGCCCCGATTAATACATTACGTTCATAAAAAGGCTTGATGTGGGCCTGAGATAGCAACTTTTAAGACAAAAACTCTCCATTTTCTCCGGGTTATACGTTCAAATTGGCAGGCAAAAATTGAATTGAGGAGGGCCCGGCGTCCCTGGTCTTCAATATTGTTGTCAGTTACGGTATTCGAATGCAAAGGAAAATTTGAAAGTTTTCCAAATTGCCTCAAAATTGCTCGAGTTGTTTCTATCCATAAAGCAGGATCCAAAAAAGAAGTTTCAAACTACCGACCAATATCATTACTCACTTGTTTTTCCAAAATTTTAGAGAAGCTAATCCAAAACAGACTACTGAAGTTTTGCATAAGAACAATATATTTTATTATCGACAGTTTGGCTTTAGAAAAAATCACTCAACCATTCAAGCTATAAATGACATTGTTTCCCAATGTTATGATAATCTCAACTGCAAAAAAGACACTTGCCTAATTCTATTAGACATTCGTAAAGCTTTCGATACCGTAAATCATAACATTTTACTAAGCAAATTGAATCATTACGGTATTCGTGGGGTGGCTAATGACCTACTTCATAGCTGCGTTTCAAACCGCACCCAATTTGTTGATATTTCTGATTCCATTTCTTCAACTAGGTTAGTTGCTAACGGAGTCCCCCAAGGATCGATCCTAGGGCCAATACTTTTCTTGATTTTTATTAATGATCTGGCTAATGCTCTAAAAACGTCCCACCAATTATTCGCAGATAATACTTGTCTTTTGATTAGTGATACTAGTCTTGATGGATTGGAACGACTCTGTAACAGTGAATTACTACTTGTATGCGAGTGGATGACTTCAAATCGTTTGGCTCTTAATCCTTACAAAACTCAAGCTTTGCTAATTTCCAACCGTAAAATTAATTCTAAGACTTTCAGCTTGGCTATGAACAATATCCCGATTAATATCACCCCAACAGCCAAGTATTTGGGCATAGAAATCGATTCAAGTTTGTCATTTACAAATCAAATTAACAAAATTGAGGCCAAAATATCAACAGCATTGGGTATTCTGTTTTGGTTTCAACATTTTGCCCCTAAACAAATATTGATCTCGGTTTACCACTTTTTAGTCTACCCTCATTTATGCTATGGAATAACTGTTTGGGGTTCTACATCTAACTATCTTCTAAACAGACTTCAAGTACTGCAAAACAAATGTCTTCGAGTTATTGAAGGTTAGCAATTCAAACAAAAAATTAAACCATTGTATGAAAAGTTTGATTTTCTCAATATTAACCAAATTCATTTCTTCGAAGTAGCCAAATTTATGTATTACAGTGTGCATCGCCTACAGCCTGCGATATTTGATGATTACTTCAAATTTGTGACTAGTGTTAGTAGACATCGCTTGAGAAGCGTAAATGACGACAAACTCTATCTACCCTTTTTCAAAAACAAATCTGGTCAGAAATCAATAAAATTTAAAGGGGTTAAAATCTGGAATTCCTTACCAAAAAACATTAGAACTCTTTCCTTAGTAAAATTCAAAAAGAGCTGCCGTCAATACGTGAAAAACAACATCGAATAAGTAATGCTCGCAAAACTTTGCATAACTTGTAATCTAATCGGGTGTAAAACAGTGACTTCGCAAACCACAACACTTAATTTAGCCAATTGCATATGCCTACAGGAGTTTGTTGACCCGAAGACTGAAAAGTCTCTTCCAGACTCCTGGTCGCTAAGTGTTTATTTTATTTTCATTTGTTGATTATGTAAATTTATTATTTGGAGTTGCTCTTTTGTGGCAAAATAAATATCTCTGTCTTGTGGTCAGTTACTGTTGTAAGCGAAAAATGCTAAAAAGAATCTGAAACTGAAGAAACAATAGACTTTTTTGTCACAATTTTGTCATTAGTGAAATTTTAATTGAGGGGGCAATCATCCCCCCCCCCCCTTAGCTACACCAATGCTCCAAGTGAGGAAAACAAAACAGGTGTTCGCTAATTTTCCGCGAAGTTTTTGGCGTTTTCCAACGAAATTTCAACTGTTCAAAAAATAGTGCTGTCCTCGAGCCGAGCACAGGGCAGTTTTCGAGAACTTGAGGCTTCGAGGCCAAGACCAAGGCCAAGGACTTGACCTTCGAGGCCAAGGCCAAGAACTTCAAAATGTGTTCTCGAGGCCAAGGACGTCCTCGAGGACTCCACCTCTGGGAATCAGATGAAAGTATGTGCGTAATGACAACGAATACAATATAATTATCAGGGATGGCCTATGATATACTAAATACGTTACTTCTAGAATGTATAGCCCTGATACAACCAACAAAACGTTACTTGAGTACGACAGCGATTGTTCTGAAAATGCGCGAGCAAATATTGCGAAGAATTCGTTTTGAAATACGAATAATTTTTACGTTTGTGCAATTTGTAGGCCTTTTGAAGGAGGGCCCCGGGGCAAAAATCTCCAATGCTTTCCTCCTTAATACGGTCCTGCTGGAATTCTCACGTTTCTTTTCGCTGTTAAATTTTGCAAAGTGAAGTATCTTTTGGTGGCCGAAACGTATGCGTTCATTCATTGATAGGCATCAGATCCAAGACCAGGAGAGACATCACATGCACTGAAACGTAAAGAAAAGATTGGCTTAATGTTAGGATTGGAAAATTGTGGGGAAACTAAAGTTTTTGTAACTTAACTTTTGCTGTATTTTCTTTTTTCGAATTGCTTTGAAAATCTAATTGTGTAATCACACAATAATTATTGTAATTTTTCTGAAAAAAAAAAATACCAAAATTTTTAACGGATGCTTGGCAACTTTTACACTTGCCCCTAGAACCCAGTTTTATTCAAGGACTTGAGCTTGCAAGGGGCTATGGTTCCTCATTTCATTTGAAAATATAATTTACTGATTTTGCAATGCTTTTACTGTAGAACATAATATCATAGTCGCTATAAAAAATTTAAAAACTACGATAATATCTAAAAAGTTTTGTCAAACGAAAACGTTTAACAAAACAATAAGATTTGTGTTTGAGAAACTATCGAAAAAGTAGACAGATAATCAGTGAACGATTGAACCCAGCCTCAACTGATAAAATTAATACCTTAGAATTGACCATTTCCACGTTAAGTTTAAATCGAAACGTCTCGTAAATGGAACGTTTCATTTTATCTTGGTTCTGTTTTTTTGTCAAAGATTGTCATCAGTAAAATTATTACGATTAAAATTAGCAGTACATCAGTACGTCTGGTCATATTGTTGACTCAATCAGGTTTTAAACATACTGATCATGTGGTAAGTGAATAATCAGAAATTTCATTTTGTAAAATATTTGTGGTCAAAGTCTTGGTAAGAATGTTTGAGCAAACATGCTCAAGTAAAGTAGATGACTGTTGGTTTATTTATCACTACGGCAAGTTTTTGCAACCTTTTTTTTACAGCTTCCTACAGCTTCTTAAATACTAAGAATTTACGTAGTACAATGTTTTAAGCTGTTTTTAGGAATTTTAGATTGAAACTTTTTCGCAACTTTTTTTCTTTTTTAGATGCAACTTTTTACAGCAATTTTTCTTAAGTATGGCGCAAAATGTTAGTGTGATTTAAAAACATACTTTAAAACTATTTCAGTACAGTTCTTTCGTCCTTGATTTGCATAACAAAGAGCAATGAGACGGATTACCTGCTTCTCAGTGTTATATAGGATAATTGCCGTCGCTACGCGGGGCCAGGGGGGCCGTCCCTCCCCTAACGACTGCTTGTGCCCCCCCCCATTTTGGTTTAATCAAAATACTGTTTTTGGAACATCACGTAACGGCAAGACAGCACCAGACAATGATGAAAAAACGAATAATTACGTTCAAACATAATTCTCCTTCGACGTTTTCTCGATTCTTTGCAAAATTGCTGGCTATCAACTGCTACAAGCTTCTGACGCAATCCGTCTCATTAACATACCTTTACGGATGTGTCGTGGAAGAGAGACGTAAGCCTGCGGAATCGTTACCGGTAGTTAGTTAGTGATCATGACAGGAAACAAATACGTGAAAACATCTTTTTCAAAGACCATCTGTTTAGATTTTTAGAGCACACTCCTTACAGATTTTAGGTTGCAGTCTTTGGCGCAATCTGGGTGAAGGGGCTTCAGCCCTCTTATCAGAAAATTCCACCTCAACAGACTAGCATTTAAACGAAGTAAAGGGGGGTGGGGGCTGAAAGGGCTAAGTAATTTAATTCTTTGAAATGACTTTTGAATTTTAACAATTTAGTAATTCATATGGCTTCAAAGAGTGCGAAATGTGAGTAAAATGGCGTTAAAATTGGGATTTTTTTGCTGCAAAATCACAAAAATTGCCCAGCGGCTGGGGTCTCCGCACCCAGACCCCCGTCCACAGTTACTACATTTCTACATATCTGGTGACTACGCCCCATCTGTGGCAAGCTTGAGCTGCATCAGGTTATTTAGCGCGGGGCCTAAATCAGACAAGTTTTGAGCAAAAAAAAAACAACTTTTGTTTCAACCCTCTTAGCAAAATTCTGGCTGCGTGTCTAGTAACATTCACTGTTGTAGATATATTTTTCAGGCGATTATGGTCCGCAGAGGAAACAAGCTATATAAGAAAGGCAGCCGGCCTTATATTTTTTAAAAATATGAATGCAGAATTTTTAAAATTACGCATACTTGTAGCCGTGCAAGGTCTGAAAATTAGTTTTTATATGAAAAGTTCAGTTTATTTTAGTGCCCCCCCCCAATTTCAGCCAGTGCCCCTCACTTCGTTCGCTCTGGCGACGGCAGTGAGGGGGGCCGTGCCCCCCTTAACGGCTGCTTGTGCTCCCCCATTTTAGTTTACTCAGAATACTTTGGAGCATCACGTAACGACAACACAACAGGCAATAACAGAAAATGGAATAATTACGTTCAAAGATAATTCTCGTTGGAAGTTGTTTCGATTCTTTGCAAACTTGCTGGTCACCAACTACTGTACATAAATGTGACGCAATAATCCGTCTTATAAACACGCCTTTACGGATGTGTCGCGGAATAGGGATGTAAACCTATAAAATCGTTACCGATACTGTGTTAATGATTATGACCTGAAACAATACGTGAAAACATTAAAAAAAACAGCAGTTTTTGTTTTTGCAGAGTTCAGTTCGGTTCAGTTTATTCTATACCGGTTAACCTACAAAAGAACGGTGATACAAACGAAAATCAACATAGAAAACATTAGTCAATCAGCAAGGGAGACTGCGAACGAACCTTTCGATTTTCAAGTCAAGCAGCCACCAATAGTCAGAATGAGATTGTAATCAGCTATGAGTAAATGAGCATATATGCGCCAATACAGGAAAGTCAAGCCATCCTTATTAAAATCAATTCTAGGAGAAGATAAGCAATGTTTGTTGTGTCTTAGTATTGGTTTAAAAGGCATTTTTTATAATTGCGTTCGAGAAGATTGAAGATTTTGTTTTTAATATCTGAAGGATTGTCATTCCAAATTTTTACTCCCTGATATCGAATGCACCTTTGTAATCTAAATCTAGCACAGTGATGTTTAGGTATGTAAAGATTAAGCGAGTTGGATAACTTTGAAGATCTAGTGTGCCTGACCGAGATGTCGTTAGTTTTGATGAATATACTAGAAATAACAGGGGTAAGATTATTCCGTGGGTGACAAAATAATAACTTAGCTGTTTCAAGTTTCAAAGTCTTTAAATTGGAGTAGAAAGGGGTTGAATCTTCACAGTAGCTGCCACCAGTGGCGGATCTAGAAAATTTTGGTGGGGGGGGGGGGATTTTAAGCACATGACCTCAAAAATTCGGATGTCTTCACCGAAATTGAGAGTGATTTTTCAGCCGAAATCGGAAATTCAAACGTTTTTTTCGCCCTAAATCAGGTGGTCTCCGAAAAAAAAAAAAAAAGGTCTTTACCGATATAGAGGTTAGTTTTTCGGCCGGAATCCTCAGGTTGCAACTGGTGGGGGGGATGCATCCCGAAATGGAGCCGAATTGTTCGAAATAGAGGCTGAATTTTTCGGCCAAAATTGTTACTTTTAGGCTGGTGGGAGGGATGCATCCCCCCCATCCCCCCCCTAAATCCGCCACTGGCTGCCACCGCCAATGTGTCGGACAACCTTGTAATGAAGGGTATAGAGTTTAGCTAAGTAGGATGTGTAGGTGGTACCCCAAACAAGAATACTACAGAGTAAATGAGGATGTACTAACGCGTAATACAATTTAAGCAAAGCTGTGGGGGGTAAAAAGGATTTGAGTTTTATAATTATTCCTATCATACCTGTCAACATTTAAAAGTGCCTAATCGGAAGATTTCTTACCAGCAAATTGAATAGCTGGGAAGTTTCGCCCCCAGATCTCCCTCCTGTTTCTACTGCTTGAATAATTATTGTTGTCTTTTAATTATATATCAATCAAATCAAATCTTTCATTATACTCGCTGTAATACGCCGGAGCGTGTAACGAGTTGGCGTGGCCCATCTCCGCGTCATTGCGCCCGGGCAACACAGCTCCATTTGAAAAAATGTCGCAACGGTGGCGAGCCGTTGGCAACACTGTGTCCGATTTGACCGGTCCGAGATTTGAACCTCCGACCTCCCGCTCCAGAGACGAACGCGTTACCGCTCGCCAGTATACTAAAATATAAAGTACACATTACCAAAATTTTGGCATTACCATTTCAGGTTCTAGCAGTTCTAGCTACTAAAGACTGACTAATTAAATCAAGCAGTCTTTTTATTTTGGATACGGTGCCAGGTAACCGGTAACATCAGTACTGTTTCATACACTTTACTGACACACGGCCCAAAAAGTCATGCAACATTCAGCGCAGCAGACTTTCCAAAAAAATACTGAACGATAAAAGTGAAATGTCATTCAACGACGTCTACTTTAACCAGACCTGCAGCCTCGCAGAAAAAATTTTCGCCCTCGGCCTAGACAAAATCAGTTGTATATGTGTATAGCGATATATTATTTAGCGCCCCCTCTTAACTAGCTTTTGTTCCCCCCCAACCTTTACCTTAAGCATTTGCTCCTACTTGCGGGCCTGACTTTAACTCTTGTGGGCTTGATTAATGATTATGTTTGTATGTGGCTTTTTTGGCAGCATTCAACCCTACTTTGCAAGGTTTAAAGCCAGCTGCACTGCGGTCACTATTTAATTTGCGATTAGAAGCGCGCACACAGTGTCATTGTGCAAACTGGTTCTGTTTTCGGTTACAGTCTTCCGCACCATGGAAAAGGTTCCTTCGCTAAATGCGTTTGAGTGTGGTTTGCACAGGAGCGATTTCGTTAATGCAGCAAGATTGTTGAAAATTCGTTCACTGGCTATTTTCTTTCGCTCCATAAAAAAGATTTGCGAACGAAACTGATTAATTTTAAAATTAAAAAAATCTTGAGCTAAATCGTGATATCGGGAGATTTTTTGTTGAGATCGGGTGATCGGGAGAAATCCTCAAAATCGGGAGTCTCCCGACGAAATCGGGAGAGTTGACAGGTACGATTCCTATAGATCTTGATATTTTATTCTCTATCATTCCAATATGTGAAATAAAGGTCAGCTGGGAATCTATTTGAACTCCCAAATAATTTACGCTTTCACAAGGATTAATTTCAACATTGTTAACCTACAATGAGATGTAAAGCGCATTAAATATCTTTTTAGGTCGCAGTCAGTCGCGCAACAAGGAGGAAGATCTAAGGGGGCATCAGCCCCCTTTAACTAAGTCTTTTGGAAAATATAACCCCCCCAAAAAAAACACGTTTAAACCAGTTTTGGACTCGACCTAAAGTATGAGGCTCAAGGGGCTTGGCAATTAATTCTTTCAACGACTTTTGAATTTTAGCAATTTACTGTAATTATTCATATGGCTTAAAAACGTGCGAAATGTGATTAAAATGGCGCTAAAATCGCAATTTTTTGCCGCAAAATCGCAAAAGTCATTCAACAGTTGGGGGCTCTGCCCCCAGGCCCCCTCCGTGGTACGCTTGAGTTGCATCGGTTTGTTCAGCACGGGGCCTAAATTGGACAATTTTTGTGCAATAAAGACAACTTTTGGTTCAAGCTTCCTCTCAGCAAAATCCTGGTTACGCTTCTGGTCGCATTCACTCATGCAGACAGATTTTTCAAGCGATTATATGGGCCGCAGGCGAAAAGAGCTAATAAACGCTGCCGGGCTAATACGTCTCTTTTTTTCCAACATGAATATAAACTTTTTGAAATAGCGCATAATTTGTAGTCGTAAAATATCAGTTTTTATGTGAAAAAATTCAGTCTATTTTGGTGCCCCCCATTTTCGGCTGCTGCCCCCTCACTTCGTTCGCTCTGGCGACGGCACTGGAATTAGGGCAACTGTAATGAAACAAATTCTCTGGTCGGCTTTGGTACACTTTTAAGAAACTATCAGTTTAAGTGTTATTGAACCAGAGGTGCATGATGACATGAAGTGACGAATTGTTGCAGTTCTTTACGAAGATGAAAACTTTACCAAGCGTGCCATAAAAATTGGAAAAACTGGTTTGCAGATTAAACACAATTAATTGGCTTCTTCCAAAAATTGAAAATGGATCAAAAATTTTTATCAATTGACTTTGATTCTTGGAATGAATTATCAGGCTTATTGATGACAGTCAGAAAGTTGGTTCAAAAAATCCAAGTGGCGAATGCAAAATATATAGGAATACGTCAGTCTAATTAAACAATGCGAAGAAAATCAGCTTCAATTCCACGTGCGTTTTACCAGAAAGCATATCATAGGCATGGTTTTTGCTAATTGAGAAGAAAGACAGTACACTGGTTACTTGGCAACATGCAATAAGTTGGGTTACACCCATAATCATAGGTGGGCAAGTTAACGCAAAACGTTAGCTTCGTTAACCACTAGTCCGTTAAACTTCACACCTCCGTTAACGTTAATCCGTTATTTTCAGCTTTAATTAACGGAAGTTAATAAAGTCCATTAATTCGTTAACATTTTGCGTGCAACTTACATTTCGTTTTATTCACTCGCTTCTAGAACACGTATTGACGCTGTTAAGCTGATTGTAAGGAAATATTTCTTGCTATGGTGGTCTTTTTGTGTTTTGAAAGTTACATTTTACAGTCTAATCTAATTTTAAGATAAAAACAAGTTCAAATGCACAACAAAGCTGCATGATATTAACAATAAAAACCTTAACGGAAGTTAACAGAACTTAACGGAAGTTACTTTAGTCCGTTAATAGCACTTAACGGAAGTTAATTTAGTCCGTTAACATGAAAAAACTTTTTAACGGATTAACGAGTTAATGAAAAAGTTAGCTTCGTTATTAACGGATTAACGATTAACGGACTTGTGCCCACCTATGCTTTTTGTTGGTGTCAAGAAACATCTGACATGTTCAACCACTCAAAACTAAGTTTGCAGCCAAAATAGCCTATTTTAGGATGCTTCGAATTCTGAAAAAATAAACGTGAAGCAAAGGTACCTTTTACTGTTTTAGTAGCTTAACCCTATGTACTGTCACAATATGGTATTGTTATTGTCTTCAATTTATATTATCGTCATATGACCAACCAATAACCTTTTTTGTACATAAAGAAATAATTCACAAGCAATAATTGTAAAAAAAACGTAAAAAAATTATAGTACGCTGCGCTGATGCTGTTACGTAATGCAGATTTTATTTGCCACGCTGCGCGGCGCGGTACCCCAACAACAGCGCGCGGCCGCGTACGCTACGCTGTTGTCATCTCTAGCAAGCAGTACTTGGCTAAAATACTTACGGTTCTTCTGCTTTAACGCCGTTGCTGAGCTGCGCCGCTACGCCAATTACTTGTCTTTCTGAAATTCTGATATGATAAGCCTACCCTTGAGCCTAGATAGGGGAAGTTTGTGAACTTTTTAAAGGGGGCTGCACCTAAAGGCGTTACTTGCTTAGTGCTTAGACCTACACATTTCACTTGCAACGGTAGCCTGGCCCTAAATAACTGCTTGTTGGCTCTCTTCGGTAGCATGTACGCACAAATTTCAATAAAATAGGCTACTGATTTAGAATTGCTCGTTTGCCATGCTGTACACTATGATAGTACTACTACTAGTAGGTAGTGACTATTTCACCGAAAATTTTCAACTTAAAGAGAATAAAACGAGAATGAGAAATATTCATCCGCGCTTTTTTTATTTGCTTTTTTAGGGGTTAAGATTAGGGTTTAGGTTAGGGTTTGGGTTAGGGTTCGATTTGGGAATAGTTTTAGAGTAAGCATTTGAGTTTGTGTTAGATTTGAGTTAGAATTAATAAAAAACTAGATAAAAATTTCCGGTGAAATAAAGCCGTTCGTACTAGTATTGTGAGCTGGCAAGCCTGCAATGTACAATGAGATTAAGGAAATGAAAACACAGTGTCTGTCCTTGGCATAAAATAGCCTACACAAATAGATTATGTTTTCTACAGACTAATTACCGGTAGTAAGCTACAAGCAAAAGACAAAGTCAAAACATTTGGCCTACTGGTGGAACAGCAAGCAAGTTCAAGTTTATTAAATAGCACTGCACAAGTCCAAAAAAAAAAAAAAAGACAACTTTGCCAGTAAAATTAAACTAAACAAATATCAACAAAATAATATCGACAAGAGCAGTGACAGAGAAGCTACGTAGGGACCATGAGGTCTTCGAGACAGTAGCCATCTCTGTTCATCTTGAAAAGATGACTTTAAATTCCAGGATAGTCGAGGGTAAGAAGAGGAAAAATAACAGGCAATTAAAGAATCCAAGGTGCTAATGTCAGCTACTATGAATCAAGCAGTATGAAGAGCAACAGATCCCCGTCGTCAGCTAAAGCCTCAGGAACCACGCAAAAAGTGCATCCACTACGTTTCAGTAAATACAAGAAGATAAATAAACCATACAATTGGTTGACTGTGTGTAAAACGACAGAACTTTACTAATCAGTAATCAGATAAGTGAAGTAGATATGTTTTGAACATTTTTTTAAAGTTTTGAAATGAGGATTTTCGTATATTACTCTGGATAGAATTCCAGATTTTAGCACCAGTAAATTTAATGGATTTTTGGGTTCTTTGCAGTCTTAATAACGACGTCTGTAAGTTTTCGTTGGTGGTAGACCTAGTTGAGTAAATATTTTTTGACAATGTAAAATAATTAAGACAGATTTACAGGAAGATCGTTGCTGCTGTGTCTATGCACGAGTTTGGCCGTTTCATATTGAAATTACAAGGGTATAGTAAGAACATTTGTTTTTTTAAACAAGGGAAAAGCACTATCGTTCCATCTACTACATGTCACGATTCTTATTGCTTTATTTTGCAATCTCATTAATTTAAAAAGATTTGAATGATAGGTGTTACCCCATGCTAATATTCCATAATTAAGATGAGAGTGAATTAAAGCGTAATTATGTTTAAGAAGAGCATCTTGGGGTAAAAAATATTTTAATTTACTTAGAATTCCCACGGATCTAGAAACCTTAGTTTCAAGAGCTTTGATATGGTCTGAAAAAGTTAACTTAGCGTCTAAAAGTGTACCAAGGTACTTTGCTTTGTTTACTGATTTAATAAGGCCGTCCGTACATTGAATATCAATGTTAATGGAGGGAGAATTGAGCTTTGGAGTTGTTATTAATAAGTTTGATTTAGCAGGATTGAATGTTAGTTTATTAGCTCGCACCCACATACTAACTCTGTTGATTTCAGAGGTGAGCGAACTTTTCAATTGCTTTAACAAAGGAGATGTTACCAAAAGGCAGGTGTCATCTGCAAATAACTGTGGAGTGGAATCAATGCTGTTGGATATGTCATTAATATATAACAAGAATAGAAGTGGACCTAAGGTAGATCCTTGGGCTACCCCAATATTTATAGTACTTAGAGAAGAGTGAGAGTTATCAATACTAACAAATTGAGATCTGTCTTTTAAAAATAATTTAAAAAAGTCATTAACAATCTCCTTTAACCCATAATAATCAAGTTTTTGAAGAAGAATCTAATGATCAACAGTGTCAAAGGCTTTGTGGCTAAGTCGAGTAGAACCAGTCCTGAATATAATTTCTTTTCTATATTATCATAATAAGTAGATAGAATATCTATAATGGCATGAGAAGTAGAGTAGTTTCTTCTGAAACCGTATTGAGTTGAGAGAAGGACATTTTCATGATTTAAAAAATCAATGGTTCTAGTGTAGGCCAATTTTTCTAAAATTTTTGAGAAACATGACAGGAGGGAGATGGGCGATAGTTAGTAACATTAGTTTTGTCTCCAGCTTTAAATATGGGAATAACTTTTGATATTTTTAGACAAGAAGGAAATACTCCAAGTGTTAGGCAAGCGTTACACAATAGCGCCAGTACAGGTGCAATGACCACAGCAGCAGACCTTAAATACTTTACATCGACACTATCAGGGCCACAGCTTTTATTGGGATTGAGTAGATTAATGATATTATAAATTTCCAGTGACATGACAGGGCTAAAAAACATTGACGAGGAAACACGCCTAGTTAAATACGTACTAAACCTAGGTGAATTGCTCGCATCAACTTTGTCGAAAGTTTTTTACTGATACTACAAAAGTGATTGTTGAATTCTTCAGCGATTGCATCCGTTTTGTTGATTAAACCATTTGCTGTATTGATACAGTTTGGAAAACTAGATTTAGGTTTTTGCGGAGTCAACGAATTGATAATGGTCCAAAATTTACGAATATCATTTCTGGAGTTAACTATTTCATCTTGAAGATATTGTTTTTTTAGCATTTTTTTTTTAGTTAGTTCATTAGCGAATCGTTTGTAGATACGTTTTTGTTCTTCTGTACCTTGGACATAATGCGTGATGTAAAGTTTTTGTTTTTGCTTGATTTGATCCAAAATTTCATTTGTAATCCAAGGTTTAGTCAACAATCTACGCTTTTTGCGCGATGCAGGCTTGAGCGGTGCGTGCTTATCGGTACACGCTTTGAAGACACTAACAAAGTTTTTGAAATTGATTTCGGTTTCATCAGTGGTATTCAAAGTAATAGTATCTAAGAATTCAGTCATTAATCTTTGTAATTCAGCAGCGAAGTCATCTTTCTTGAAATTACTCATATCTCTGTAATAGATAGGTTGCTCAAAATGCTTGTTTTTTTGTTCATGTCTACTATTTGTTAGTACACATGCCACTGGATAATGGTCAGTTATATCGCTTAAGAAAATAATAGGATATATAATACATGTTGTGTCATTGGTAATTATATGGTCTATAGCAGTTTGCGATGTATTGGTGATGCGGGTTGGTTTGTCGATTAACAAGTAGGCTCCATTGCTGGCAACCATTTGAGTATAAGTGGATGCATTATTACTGGCGTTTATGAGGTTAACATCAATGTTGAGGTCACCGCAAATATAGTATTTCTGAGTTTGTTTTTTTTGTAAAAGTTTTTCATTTAGCGCTGAAATAAAATCATTAACATCACCTTTAGGATGACGATAAATTATGCCGAGGTTAAAAATTTCTCCAGAGGATTTTTTAGCGATTTGAAGCCAAAGGTCTTCACAGTTGGATTGCAATAAATTTTTACCTAGAATTGTGGCAGAAAAATTTTTAGAAACATAAGCTCCAACGCCGCCAGCATTTGTATCAGAATCTGCAGTGATAAGTGGAGCATATCCCGGTAAAGACACATTAGTCAAGGGATGATTTTTAAGTTTTGTTTCGGATAAGCAGATTAAATCTGGTAGCATCGCCAGAGTTCAACTATTCATGATTCATGAGTTCGAAATTTTTGTTCACAGATCTGATGTTGATATGCATTAGAAAAAGCTTTTTGGTTTTGAATGAGATTGGTAAGTTAGCATTAGTTTCGTAGTATTGGCAAGCTTTGAAATTACTAGTTAAGGTATTGTGCAAAGCATTGCTCAAATCAAATTTGGTGGAAGCAGCCGAATTTGCGCAAGTTGACATGGAGTCCTGCTGCAAGTCGCCCGCAGGTGCATTGCTTCCCACGCTGGTTGTCATGTCCATTGCAAATGTAAAAGCCTCAGTAGTAGCACAGTTTCGCGTAACTAAATTTGTCTAAGTTCATAACTAGATTGTGGTCGAAATTAAAACACAGTAATCCATTCGCGTCACAGGCAAACTGCAGCAATTATATAATGTTCAATTAACACAGTATTTTTTTATGCAACTCATGCCTATTGCATCAAGATCATAGGAGCGACATTCAAGTTGACAGAAAGAATATAATTAATACTGATATGAAATAATCATTACGTAGTAAGCAAAGTATAAAACACTAATCATTATAAGTAACACTCATCAACAGTTGATTGTATGTTACTAGCTTATAATTTAGGTTACGAGGTTAGAGAACCTTTGAGCAAATAATGTCATTTTGGAACAAATCTTTCTCCTATATACAAGCAGTACATTCCAGCAGAAATCTTTCACGAGACTTTTTTACCACTGCTCTTTGCTTCATTATAATGAGGTAGTAGTTTCTGTTTTTGGATCTTCAGTTCTTGAGGCAAGTGTTCGGTTACATAGACATACCCAGGTGACTTGGGTTTAAGGTTCAACGATTCGTTATATGTCTTCAGACCGACAGACCGAAGCAGAGCAAGTGATGTGTTCTGTATCATTTTAAAAAGATTGCAGATCAGAGTCTAATTTTTATGTTCCAAAAGTTAATGATCCAATACACAATTGTTCAATAGGCCTAATCAATTTTCAGTTAGACCTAATCAATTATAATAAGTCTAGGCTGCAGTGCAGAGTAGGCTAAGCCAAATACATTGGTAAAATTAACCATAATTTATTCAGTTATTTTCAGATTACCTGTACAGCTTTAGGCTACTTTCGGTAAGTAATAATAATAATTAGCAGTCGATCCAGTGCAAAGCACCACACTAAAATATATACCGGTACAAACCACAAAATGTTCATCGGATTAGTGAAGATGAAATGAAGATGCAAGGGCACAGTTGTCAAACATAAGATGGAGCAGAGCAAAAAGTATTTCACAATGAATAGAAGTAGCAGATTTACCAGTATATTAGATGGGTTGCAAATATCAATTCATTGTTGTAGGTAGTACCATTTCAGATAAAATCAGATTTAAAGATTTTCAGTAGGCTGCGGAATTGTTGTTGTTGTGGCGCATATTTATCCTCCTGTCACTGGACAGTGTCAGATGCTAACTTGTTGGACGATCCGCACACTTTTCATTACCAGGACTACTTCGTGATTGGAGGAATCCGCACCTGCTTAGGAGTTTCCCATGATCCAATATTCCTGTGGATTTCTTCGAATTCTTGTCCACTAAATTTGCTGCTTGTTCAAAGCCACCAAGCAGAGATAATCATCGTAAAGCGTCTTATCCAAGGACGCAACAGTGTGACTAGGGTGCGGGTTGAACCCAGATCATTCGATCAGGGTCGTCATAAAAACGACGCCTTTACCTATTCGGCCACGCTGCCGACGATTCGGCAGCGTGGCCGAATAGGTAAAGGCATCGTTTTTAAATGTTGTGTGAGTAGGCCTATACAGTAATACAGATTATATACACTAATACAGTAACATGTAAAAAGCAAAAAAAAAAAAAGAAATAATAATAACAAAGTTAGGTATAGCTTATTGAAGAATAAAGAATAAAGGACACAAGGCAGAAATTTAATAGTAAAAAGAGTACTTGACTGTCATCCAGTGTATACGGTACTGTACAACCAGTATTATGATGGGTTAAAATTTTCTAATTAATATTGCTTCAGCAAATAAAAATGCAGTACTAAAAATCACTTGTATATAAGGTCTAGGCTATAGAACATATACTATGCAGTTTGAAACGCTAGGTTACACTAAGTTTAATCTTAAACTTGGGCACTTGGCAATATTGAAAATACTGATTACAACATTACAAGGTAACACCAATACTCTCAAAACTAAAATATCACTACCACTGGCAGTAAATCTTGTCACTGAATAGTTAGCAATAGCATATGGCATCTACACACTGCAATCTACTTTAGGTGTAGTAGGCTACCACACCTTAACCAATAGGACAGAGAACAACATGATTTAGAAGAGGTATGGAATTAAGTAAAGTAATACTTGAGGGCAATTGACACTAACAAACATCAATGATATCTATTTAGGCTGATAGAATTTATAGAAGGACACAGAGTCTGGTCGTACCTATTGTACAATCAATTCAGAATTAATAACTAGATTATCAGTTAACGCCTTCATCGTTGATTCCTTTCACAAAAGGTATAACCAAATTTCTAAATTTATTCACAGATTTGCAATTCGCTAAGTTATATGGCAAATTATTCCAAAAATCAATCACTCTGTGAGCAAAACAATATTTCCTACAGTCCAATCTAGCATAAGAATTTTGTAACTTGTAATTATGCCCTCTGGTTTTGTTACGGTTAGTGTTTATTGCATAGAAATTATTGTGAGTAGGCACAGCTCCACGCTGTTTATGAAAGAGTTTGTGGACACAAACTAAATCACTTAAAAGTCTTCTATGGTAAAGTGACTCGTAGTTAAGTAACCTGAGCCGCTCCTCATAAGAAAGTTTTTCTAGGCCATAAATGGATTTTGTGGCTCGCTTTTTTACTTGTTCAAGCCTAGTAATGTCTGTTTTGAAATGAGGATTCCACACGCAGGTTGCGTATTCCAAGTGTGGCCTAACTAGCTATTTATAGAGCTTAAGAAATGCTTCCTTGTCTCACTTACAATGTACTTTTTAAGAACACACATAACTTTTTCAGCTTTTTTGACCATGTTTGAAACTTGCAATGAGAAATTTAAATCATCACGAATGGAAATCCCTAGTTTTTTTTTCCCATTGTTTGCATGAGATAGGTTCATTATCTAACAGATACTGATAATGGGGATTATTTTTCCCAAAATGCATCATAATCCCCTTTATGTTAGTGGAAGCATTTGCATGTTGTATGGGACTATAAATTTTGATATCATCTGCATACTTCAGAATAGAATTTTTGATGGAATCATCAATACCATTTGTGTAGGTCAGAAATAGTAGTGGCCCCAAACAACTTCCCTGCGGGACACCTGATAGCATTTTTGGAGGTACGGTAACACATTCCCCAACAAGCAGCGAGATTAAGCTGTCAGCATCCCCATATCGAAATTCAGTGTCCCAGCTTACTCGGATCCGAAAATTCCCTTTTTCTGGTCTTCACCAAGTCAAATGTGTTTGGATAAACAATGGCCAATTTGAATGTAGAAACCTCTTTTACCTTTTATGAACGTGAATGTTTTTGTTTTTCTGCCCTAAAATGTTTTTGTTCCAGGATGTGTCTGGTTATGGTTGCGGAAGCATGTCCTCATCCAACATTTTAGAGTTTAACGTTTAAGTACTGGTTATTACTCCCAGCTCCTGTACTGTACCCTACATACAGTAAACATGAAAAGTAAGCTACGGTAAATTATAGGCCTAACAACCTGAACGAAGTGTTATCTCTGATCTGTTGTAGGCTAGGCTACTGTATACAGGCACAGGCATATGCTGTATGGATCAAATCAAAAACGAAACAGTGTCATTATATTAAAATATGCTGCACCATATTTTAAATTTATTTGAGAATAACTAGCATGTTTTTGTACCAAACTATTGCCCAAAAAATTAAATGCGACTCATGCACCTGCCATGAATAGGCTATATGTAGTGCATCGTATGCAATTTGAAATTCTATGTGAGGGTGGCAACATCAAAAATTCAAGCATCTTGTAGGTGTTATCTTGGATGAAAACTAAAAAGTGCTCAAGATGACATTTCTGGAGATATGGAAAAAAAGTTTTGGAAAAGGCTTGGTGCATGTTCCGTACACTCAGACATTTTATTTTATAATAAAGCCTAAAAAACCTTACCCTAATCCTAAACCTTAACCCTAAGCCTAGCCTAACCCAGACTTAGAACTGTACTGTGCAGTGTGTAATAATCAAACTAAAAATTTCTGAAAACGAGTGACGTCACCAGAATCTTTGTTTATTTATCTGTGCATGTTTTGTGCACCAAGTCACTTCAAAAAGTTTTTGGAAAACGAGAACTACCAATTCTCTGGATGGAAATGTGAATGAAAAAGTATAGGATGACAGCTTTGATGAGGAAAGTGATGAAATTGAGGAGTTCTTGCCACCCTCAAGAGATGTCGATGAGGAGGTTCCAAAAAAGGCTTAGACAGACTATTTGAGGACAGGCAGCAGTAACAGCAGCTGAGCAGTGATGACTTTGATGGTGGTTAAATTTTTTGTTATGTGATTGCAACGAATAAATTATGGTATAAAAATTTATGTACCATTTTCCATGTCAAATATGGCGGTGCAACTTATACACACATGCGACTTATACTCAAATAAATAAGCCTATATTGTATGGTGTATAAACAATAAAAATAATAACACACCAATCCAGCACAATTGTGCCATGATCAAAAATAAAATAGACAATCCTATTCTGCTTAAGTACTTTTAATGTAGCATATACTGTTGTTCAACTCTTACGGTTGCACAAGGGGCTGGGAGAGAATGGAAATAACCATATGGTTTTCAAAGCCCACTGCTGTCTGACCCTGGACCCTAGTATTTCTAACACTGTAAAAATTGAGGCACAGCATTACTTGAAATTAATTCTAGACAAGAACAACACATGCTAGAAAATCAATACAGTAAAATCTGCAACAAGTCTACTGCAATTTAACAATGTCAACGAAAACTGATATACTGGTCAGTGGTAGCTGCCAAGAAGATCAGAGATCAAAGATGTTAAATAGGAATAGGCCGCTAGGTAGTTAAACAAACATCACAACAAGAAGTTGACATCTCACTTCAGAATTTTAATGATTTCAAACTAGACTAACCTTGTATTTATGCTTAGCCTTTCTAGTGTGCTGTATCAGGTATAGAATTAAGTTTTTGCTTTATTTAAACCAAACCGCAAAAGCTGAAACATTATGGAGGAGAAGGTACAATGGGCTGTTCGTAATGGAGATTTGGATAGTTTACAAAGCAAAGATTTTGATCCTAATCTTGTGTTCAATGGATCTCCACTTTTAGTGTCTGCTGCTGATTATGGACAGAGTGAAGTTATTAAGTTTTTGATAAAAAAAGGTGCATCTGTCAATAAAGCAAGTACACATGGCATCACCCCTTTACTTGCAGCTGTGTGGGAAGACCATGTTGAAGCAGTAAAAATTTTAATAGACAATGGCGCTGCAAAAGATGGGAAAACCCCAGATGGATCGTCATATTTGGAAGTTGCTCAATCTGACGAAATAAAACAACTTTTAAAGTGATTTTTGAATTTTGTTTACATTTTTGTAAGCTCATATCTATAGCAATTGAAGCATAATTTGCTTAGCCTCTTATAGATAACAGTTTTGACAGCTCCAACAATTTATGTGTGTTTGCATTTTTATTCCATAAAAAATTTATCTTCATTGGTCATTGGTACATACAGTGATATAGAAGGATATACTGGTCATTGTTTTGGTTAGTTGATATGAAGCAGAATAATTAGCTACTATCCTGTATCTAGTTATTTCATTGCTTATCTTGTCAAGTGTCATTGTTTAACATGCCTCATTTTTTGCCTTCATTCAGATTTATTGTTGACGGATTACATTAACTAATACTTAGAAGATATTATATGTATTGAAGAAAAAATAATCCATGGTCCATGTAAACTAAACTTACTGTAAATGAAGTTTAATTTGAATTTGTTTTGATTTATAGCATAATTAAAAACATGTATTATCAGCTTGTTCAGAGTTCAGATATGTTTTTTTCTTGATTTGGTTTATAATTTTATCAGCTGCCTAGGTTGGAGATCATAATTATTGTTTGGCTGATTCTCATTTCAAAAATTTCTGAATGGCCTGAATAAAAATATTTTTGAAATTGAGAGATTATTTACAGTGAATATATCCAGTTTTGATTTTCTTTTAATGCCATTGCAATGTATAAAGCATTGTCAAATGTTGTTCAGTTTTGCGTAATCATGATTCAAATTGTATCCTGCTTGATTATCTTAAATGTGCGAATTTATCAGCTAAAATTTTGACAACTACTTTGTGAAAAAGATCTAAATTTATTTTTATCAAAGTTTAACAGACATTACTTGCTTTTTGAGATGTTGTTTAAAATTCATAGTGGTATCTATATAATAGAGTACTATGACCAGAAAATTTTATTCTTCAAAAAACTTTGTTAATCGGTAATTTTTTCTTGAAAACAACAGCGACAAAAGAATGTTGCTGCCATCAAAATTTGCTGGAAGTTAGGTTGAAGGAAACTTTTTACGTTGAATTTAAATGGCAGATTACTTAGCGATCAAACTTGGGTTTGATTTTGGACACTGCAGTACCTTACAAGTCTTAAGAAATGTGGCCAGGAATGATAAGCCACAAAAAGCTCAAATTGGCATAAAGAATCTACTTTAAATTTTTTTTTGCATTTATGTGTTTTTCTGCTCTTTGCCATACTTTTTGCTATTTTGGTAGGATTTAAAAAAAATTAAAGCTGCAAGACTTGACATCTAGCAACTTTGAAATCACCGATTTAACTGCTAGTAATATATCATTGAAATTAATTTTAGTGTGAGAGCCAGTTATATCCCTTTTTCCTCTAGTTTGAATTGTCAACAGCTCAGGTTTTAAATTAATTGTTAGCCTTTATTTTACCATGTTGTGTAGTTCATTTTGAATTTAACGTTTCATTTTTATTATCAAATGACTTTAGAATGTGAAAGATGCTGCATTTTGAGGATTTATCAAATGGATGATATCTTGTATACATTACTGTTAAAATGTTCCAGCTTTGCTTTATCTTCTTCAGAGCTGATATATACTGCAAATTTAAACTGATCAAAATTGTGAAAGAACATATTTAGGCTTTTTTGTGTGCATACTAGTTAAGTAAAGTAGTAAGGTGTGACTACTTAGCTGTACATTTGTACATTAGCATATAACTCACTATATACATATCTTAAATTATGTTCTATGCTGCTACTAATGTGATATTTTTATTCTTAAACAACTAGTCACCTACATAATATATACTGTTGATATTCATAAAAGTTTTTACAGAAAACGTAGTTCTACAATTCGCACAGTCAGATAAGATATGAACATTAGTGCAAGGTTGTTGTTATTCAAATTGTGGTTTGTTTTTGTGATGAAAACTTGTTCTACAATAAGTATTGTGTATGTATATGGCTGGTTTTTGTTCTCTTTTTCCAATTGTTTGATACACTTTATAGTCATTTAGTTGAAGGTTTAGGTTTTGTTTATTAACAATTTTAATTTTGTTTTGACAATAAGCTTGACCAGAAATTTTTAAACGTAGGAATTTTCGCTAAAATCAATTTCTGCCAATCCATTTCAAAACTATTAATAATTAATTGATTTCAATTAAAATTGTATGTGCAGAATTTTGAATTAATAATCAAAATTGTAGTATTTTTGTTACTCTAGCTAAAAATTAATCTCAGTGTTTGGAGATCGATGGAGTCATTTTGTCACTAATTATTATTGAAGCAATAGCTTCTTTGCTTGGTTCTATCGAATTGGTGTCAGATAAGGTATTAAAAATTTTTATGAATGTTGCCAGCCATAGCATTAAAATGTTAATGACCAAAATCGTTTTTTGTTTTGGTTAAAATGACTGAAAAAAATTAATTTGAACAATTTGAATATTTTTGGATACAATAATGTCTTTTAATGGCCAACACAATATTAACATATAGTGTAACTTCAAATTTGACAGGGAGGCAGAAATAATTGTGAGCAAAAGTTGAATCTGATTGCAGGTTTTGTCAAAAGGAGTGTTGAGATATTTTTTTCTGTTATTAAAACTATCTTTTTTGAAATGAAGAAGAAAATATCATTTTGAAGTATTTATTGTCTTACAAATTGAAAAGATTTTTTAATTTAAAAAGGAGATCTCATGAAACAGCATTGTGAGAATGCTATTTAGAACAGTATAATATATTTACAACAGTATAATTCATGTTTTTATTTGCTGAGAAAAATAGAAAAATGAAAAAAATAATGAAAGTAGTAGAATACCCAGTAATTTAGGTATAGTACTTTTGTAACAAACAAAGGTAAACAGCTTTCCTTAGTACAGACTGAAACAGCGCAGAAAAATTAATTACCAGTTTGGTCAATCCATGCTTAATTTGACAGGCTGTCAACCCATCTTCCAAAATTATCTCCAAACTTGGCATGGGAGTAGAGCAGAGTAAAAAAACCTGTAGGCAAAAAATTTCACCTTTTTAGCACAATCTGTTTTTGAGTTATGGCTTTTTAAAAATTGCACGAAAAAGTGAATTTTGAGAATACGCATAAGTAATTTTGACTTCTAATGCTCAAAGTTGAGGTAGGAGGATGCAGTAAATTGCTACCCCCCATTTTTGACCATGCCAAATCCAATAAAACTGGTATTTTCAAGTTGAAAAAATTGTTTTTTGACTTATTTAATAACCTTGGTGTTTCTCTTTGGGCCTTGATTATGGGGTGCTCTGGATTTTTTTTAATGTTTTAACCCCATCTTGGATGACTACTTTTCAAGGCTAATATGAAATCAAGTTTTGTCAAGCTGATTTAACAGGTATTATCA
Organism: Trididemnum nubilum; assembly: GCA_963965965.1. NCBI lineage: Eukaryota > Metazoa > Chordata > Ascidiacea > Aplousobranchia > Didemnidae > Trididemnum > Trididemnum nubilum. Next base: position 29,721,271 of record OZ014481.1, on the reverse strand, counting down.
GGTTTCAAATGATAGCTAGGGAATTGTTTAGAGTTTTTTTTTCATTTGCCACATTTAAAGCGTATCAGCTTCGTTAACAATACTTAAATATCCTGGAACATGCTTAAATATCGGAGCATTTTTATCACCCAATATCAGCTAATCAAATTGGATGCAAGTACATTTGCTCAGACTTAAACTTCTCTTCAGCATTTGATTTTTCACCAGCAGTATACCAAAGGTTAAGAGCATGGATTTTTTGGCATGCTGGAATAACTCATTGCTGGGTGAGTCTCATTTTAAGGGTCAATGAAGCACAACTGGAAGTCGATGTTAAATTTATGTGCCCACATAGCCCATCATTATCATTTTATTGGCCTGAGCAAGATGACATTTGTAATATTCCATACAATCAAATTATTTGCACAATTGACTCTCCTTCTGCTTCAGTTAGTGGATGAATCTACTGACTTTCTAGACAATTAAACAACTAATTCTAGTTAGCTTCAAACTTTATTGTTTACATTGGTGTAGATCCATTGTGCAATCAATTCAAAATTACTAATTTATTTTATCATCATTTGAAACTTTCAAACTACATCCCAATGCATCTTCTTAAGTTTAAGTTCGATTTATTATTTGTTGCTTCAAGATGTAATAAATGACGCACTACATAAAAAATAGTTTACAATTTGCAAAAGAAAAAATTAATTTTTTCGCGACCGAAGACTGGAAGGGTCGTTTTATGAGCATCTAGTCAAACAGTCCCCGACTATGCACCTTTTTGCTGATAAGAGCTTTAGGTCTATTTGAAGTTATTGCCTTGAGAGAGATGAAATTAAACAATTCTAGTTAGATATTTTTAAAAAGAACTGCTTAGAATTTACAGGAGAAAATCTTGATCTTCTGGGGAATGGAGTTTCAGGTTTTAACATCCTAGTATAAGAAAGATTGTTGCAGCTTTGTACTTTTCATAAATGGAATAGTAAATATGAGAGAAGTGGAGCAGCAGGTAGGGCGGGAATTTCTGGCATTGAACTTAGTGAAGTATTAGTTTATGTTACATGGATGTTGCTTATGGTATAAATTATACATTATTTTACTAACTTCATATTGGTAAAGTTAGTTCAGTTTCAAGACCTTTAGGTTGGTATATGAAGGGTTTGCGCTGGAATTCCATTTTGTCTGGGTAACGATTTTAACAGCTTTGTTTTGGAGAATTTAGGGGAATCGCATCGAGAAGGTGAAGATAAATTAATACATGATAGAGTTGCAAAAGAATTTGCTTGGGGAAATAGCATTTCAATTTATTGAGTATACCCACTGCGTGGACGATTTTACATTTAACAAATTTGAGGTGAATGTTAAAGTCACGGTTGTCGTCAATCCATAGTCCCAAGTACTTGACATTACTATTTACAGCTATTGGACGACCCTCACATAAGATTTTTGGTTTTTGTGCGGCAGTTTTATGCACTACATTTTGCAGCATTAATAGTTGTGAGCTTTCATTCAAAGACTTGCTATTTCTTATGTCTAGTTGAATTCTCAAATGGTTGGTTGAAAAGATATAAAAATTAGGTTAATGACTTGAATGCTTTTGGTTACTGATGCAATATTTCTGACATTGTGTTGAAGTTTTGTGTGGTGATTTTCAACCTGTATTGTGTCCATCAGAGGTCAACACGATTAGTATGACCATGTACAGCTTGCAAAATATCAAGCTAATTTTGATTAATAGCAAAGACGTACCTTTCATGCATGCTTTAAACGAAGAAAGGTTACTATTAAAAAGCAATAGAGTTTTATTTAAGAAAAAAGCATTGAAAAAATTGGTTATTATGTGTAATATGTTTCTAAAATAAAAAACTGAAGAAATGTATGGTTCATTAACTTTGATGCTTTGTGATACATGTTAAATCAGCTTGACAAAGCTTGATTTCATATTAGCCATTAAAAGTGGTCATCCAAGATGGGGTTAAAACATTTAAAAAAAAAAAAAATTCAGAGCATCCCATAATTGAGGCCCAAAGAGAAACGCCTAAATTATTAAATAAGTCAAAAAACAATTTTTTTCAACTTGAAAATACCAGTTTTATTGGATTTGGCATGGTCAAAAATAGGGGGGGGGGGTAGCAATTTACTGCATCCTCCTACCTCAACTTTGAGCGTTAGAAGTCAAAATCACTCGAGCATATTCTCAAAATTCACTTTTTCGCACAATTTTAAAAAGGCCGTATCTCGAGAATGGATTGTACTAGAAAGGTGAAATTTTTTGCCAACAGGTTTCTACTCCCATGCCAAGTTTGGAGAAGATTCTAGAACATGGGTTGACATTTCAAAAAAAAAAAAAAAAAAAATTAAGCATGGATTGACTCAATACATCTGCCTGAAATATTATGTCATTTACGTTAAGAAATTGTATATTAAATGTTTTTAATTTAATTTTTTTTTCAATGTTTTGTTATTTGATGGTCTTTAGTTTCATCAGTTTGTTTTACCCTAGGTTTTGCCAAATTTAACAGGTGTTCTGCAAGAAATTATTGTGTAGGTTGGATAGCATTATGCTTGATTAATTGAGGTTTTTTCATTTGAAATAGGTAGCTGTTCAAGTTAAATCTATAGTATAATTGAAATAAAAGTTTTGAAACGGTATTAGTTACATTTTTTCAATTGATGATATTTTTGTACTGATATGGTGCTTTTTCAATAGTATATAGCTGTATTTTTCGGACTATAAGGCGCATTACAAATAAATGGCCTTTATTGCTTTTTATTTTTTTTATGATAAGGTGCACTGGGATACAAGGCGCTCTAAATTGATACAACTTACTAACCTCTAAAAACTTTTAAGAAAGCGTTTCATTACTCTAAGTTAAATCTTTAAGAGACAGTATAACCTGATCCATACATAAGGAGCTCTTGATTTTATGGTGACCTTCAATTTCTTAGGAATTTTAAGTGCGCCTTATGGTACGAAAAATTCAGAAATATCCCAATGTACCAATAATCCACTCCTTTTGCTTAAAGATTTTTTTGATATGCCTAATAATAACTGATGATGTGAGTTCTGTATTTGTTGCTGGAAAAATGTATTGGTAATGAGCTTATTTTGTAAGTTTTGCAGCTATGTTGATGTAAATTCTGAGAAAATGAGCAATATTTAAATAATTTCTTGACTTGGTTGAGTTGTTTTATAAATGGTTAAATTATTGATTTAAAAAAAAATTGTAAGATATTTTTTGCCATGTCATAACAAGTACTATCAAATTACATAACCTGGTAGTTATATTTCTTTGATTGCTAATCCAAGTAATTGTATAAAGCGCTACGACATTTCTACACTGCTGTTGTATTCAGCTTAGATTGTAGCATTGATTGTTAAAAGTTATATGATTAAGCCTATGCTTTCAATGCAGTCTTGACCAATGTTCGTGCTGAACTCATTTTATACTTGTACAATATTTTGCAGTCAATTCTGTTGAAGAAAGTTGCATGGAATTGACAAGAGGTAAGTTGGTCATGTATTTTGTAACATAACTTTCTTAAATTTTAGCAAGCAATTGTTAACATTCAAAGTACATTCATCTACTGAATCAAATAAGCATTTAAAAAACATGCATTTTTGGTCACCTAAAAATAATCAATAATTATTAAATTCAGTTAAGAGGGTTCGGTACGAGAGCACTTGGGGCATTGTTTCACAACATGAAAAATGATTTAATGACAATAAATCAATGTCTCAAGTGCTTTTGACCAGAACCCCCTTAACTGAATTTGATTTACGATCACCTAGGCAGTGATTTAAGCACTCTCAGTTTAGGAATCCCTTGACTATTATTACCCTTGTGTTAGCCTCTTTCACAATTTTGGATTATTATAATGTGGTTGTTTTATAACTAATTGCTTGGTACACTATTTTTTTTATCTTTGACATAGCCATGGAAGTATTGTGGTGTCATTTTTACATTTACAAATTTTACATTGTGTTTTACATAACACTTCAATAGCATTGTTGGACTGTTGCTTTTTCAAATACCTTAATGGAATTTTAGAGTGGGTTAGAGTTTACTTAGATACAAAATTAATAAGTAATCGCAACTAAATTTTGTAAAGTTTTTTGGAGTACCTTACAACACTGCACTTTAGCACAAATCCCTCTGTAGTGAATTGGTAGCCTACTAACGCCTTTGTCATGTTCTCTAAGACTCAAGTTTATCAACTATTTAATGCCAGTATCTTTTAGATGACACAGCATTGTCTGAAGCAGTCGAGGCTCATTTCACACAGTTAGGAGGAGATTTGAGGGAAGAAATCGGTGAGACATGTGCTGATTTTTGAGTATGAATAATTTACTGTAATGTACTCCAAGATTCAGATTTATTTATTCACACCAATTGTTTTTAAACACAACACAGATAAATTCAATAAGTTGGTAGACAACAAAAAGACCGCTTGGTCATCAAAGTCAATTGCCCCCCTACATTTGATTGATAATTATATAAAAATACTAGTAATGTCAATTAGGTTTGGAGATTAAAGATACCGTAATGCACTAAAATAATTGACAGAAGTAAAAAAAAAAGCAAAAGAAAACAAAAAAGAAAAAAACTATTTTTCAGACCAGAGTAGAAGGTCAATAAATGGCTTTTATTACTTTTGTTTTCTTAGTATGTGAGGGAGGTAGCTATTTCTAGAATTTCGGTTCTCTTATTTCAAAGCTGGTAAATCATAAAACCCTATACTGGTAGTTCACTACAACTCTCATGGAATAATCTATTTCTTTATATTTTATAGAGAAATATACAGTCAAACCTCGGTTTTCGAACATAATTCGTTCCAGAAGGCTGTTCAAAAAGCGATTTGTTCAAAATCCGAAACAATTTTTCCCATTAAAATTAATGAAATAATTTTAATCCGTTCCAACTCTAGAAAACAGCTTTTGTAAAGTATTTGTTTACTATTTTACACCATAAACTGTACTGTGTACTGTAGTACCACAAATAAAAATGGATTGAAGTAGATTGTATTTTATTTTAATAAAGATTTCCTATCTAAGATGATGAAAAAAAACAAAAAGTAAACATTTCTTATGTTGTATTTTTAGAACATCAAAAACATTAAAGGTTAAGATGCAGTACAATACGAAAAATTTTGAAAAAATTTGCAGAAATTACTAATCAAGCAGTAAAAAAAAATACAACAGCTCAGTTACACCAAAAATCGTGTGAAAAAAGCTGACATATGCAGCATCATGGCACATTCGTGTTTGCTCGGCTTCTTTCGGTTTGGTCGTGATCCGAATTTTAGTTCGAAGTCTGAAACGTAAAAATCTCGAATTTATTGATCGAAAACGGATTTGGTCAAGAACCGAAGCGTTCGAATACTGAGGTTTGACTGTATAATTAGGGGGGCTAATTTAAGGAAGTTTGAAATGTAATTAACTAATACTGGATAGCCTTATTCTTGAGCAAATATATCTTTTGATGAAACCTTTGTTAAGCATTTTTTATTAGGTGATCAAATTTGTTTACCAATTTTTGGCCGTTTTCCAATTTTTTTTCTGATTTATGAGTTTTTTTTTCAATAAATTCCCCCCACTCCTGAATAAATGTTTCAAAATATGCTTTAAATCATTTTTTAATTTTATTCCACTGAAAAGACTGTTTCAGAAGTGCTAAAAACGTGATATTTTCCTTATTCTGCATTTTGGTTGGCAGGCTGATGGGGGGTAAGAGCACTTACTGCCCTCTACCCTGGCTATGCCAACTGGAATCCATACATTAGACATGTGCACTTAAGTGTAGTGCACCGCATCCATACATTAGACACATGGAGTCGTCCATCTGAGTATACCTTCTGTTTTTTGGAAATTTTTGACATTTTTATGTCAAAATATTTGTCTCTTAGATATTAACTGAAAGCAGAAAAATTAGCTTCATAGTTAGAGAAGACTGAAGGCAAAATCAATGGGGGTGTCTAAAGTTAGGGCAATCATATTAAGATTAGATTGGCTTTGATTCCATCTTTCTTTGATGAAGTCGTTCCAGACATATTCTGCTTCAAACACGATGTAGGGGCTCATGATTTTAATTTCTATTGCAACCCTGACATTGATAATGTTTACGACGCCATCCCAGTTCAAATCTGTAGCAATGCCGCAATTAAACTACTGCATTGAGCTGTTTTGCTGCACACTAATCAGTTTAATCTCGTCAGCAGAACAAATCTGGGTTGGAATTCGACAAGACTGTACTGTAGCCTAGCTATTTCAGTAAAAATTAAGCTGTCTGATTGTAAAACAAACGCTTAAGAGCAAGGGAAAGTAGGACTAGTAAGCCATTGTTTGTAATTTGTTGGTTGAAAAATCTTATTTTAGGGCCACAAAACAAGCAAGTGTGGTAAGCCTACTCAGGTACAGGTAGTCTTTTTATGAGGTAATTTAGTAATAAATAAACTTATCGGTAGGCTATGATTTGGACTAAAATGTATCTGACAGATTGATTTTTACCTGAGATCAATAGGCTGTTGTACAGTGTACTCTTTTTTCCCAACTCTGATTTGTTCTGCTGACAAGATTACTCTGATTGCTGCTCAAGAAACGGCTCAATGAAGTAGCATAATTGTAGCATTGCTTTGGAATTGAACTGGGATGTCATCACGAATGTTATTAGTATCTGGGTTGCCAATAAGAATTAAAATCATGGAGGCTCTACGTTGTGTTTGAAGTAGGATATCTCTGGAACGGCTTGGTCAAAAAGAAAGAAGTCATGGCCAATCTAATCCAATATGATTCTCCTAGCTTTAAATACCTCCATTGATTTTGCCTTCAGTCCTCAAATAAGCCATTTAAAAAATTGATTTTTAGGGGTCCATTTTGATTTTTTTTCCAGTGGGTGCCAGTGCCACCCCCAAAATTTGTCAAAAGTATTTGTCTCTCAAATATCTATTGATATCAAAAAAAAAAATTAACCCTCTAGTTTTAAGTCATTCAAAAAACTGTTTTATTTGTTTCCGGGGGACACAAGACTACGTTTATAACTTAACAACTTCACACAAAAATTAGATTTTGATGTTTTGCGGTTTAGAAGAAGAGCGTACTATATTTACAGTACTGATTGCATGGCAGTTTTATTTAATTTGATTAAAAACAATATAAGTAAAACCGTATTCAAAATAGTAAAATTTCTAAACCTTTCAGACAAGATGCAGGAAGAAGAAAAAAAAAGGAAAAAAAGACAAACCTATTGTAATCAAAAGTGGGTTGGCAGGGATGAAAGGGTATCTCAAGACATATACTCATATGCAATGTTTTTTGCTGTTCTGAAATCGTTTTTGAGTGAGACTGTCTTTTATGCCAAACTTTTGGGTCAGTTTCTTCTTCTTCTTCTTTCTTCATTGCCCGCTTTTCCGTGAGGGTTGCGGGGGCAGTAGCTCAAGATTGAGCCGCCACACCTCACGGTCTTCCATCACCTCCATCATTTCGCTTGGGTGAAGTCCCAAGCGATTCCATCCAAGATCCTCAATGTAATCGGTCCATCTAGTTCTAGGTCGTCCGACTGGTCTTCTCCCATTTGCTTTGGCATGTAAAGCTTGTTTGGGGAGTCTTTCCTGAGGCATTCTGCTTACATGGCCAAACCATCTAAGCTGAGATCTTTCAATTCGGAGAAGTAACGGCTCGATGTTAAGAGATTTTCGAATCTCAGAGCTACGCACCTTGTTAAACAGTGTAACTCCTTCGATTTTTCGTAAAAACCTCATTTTGGACGCTTGCACTTGTGATTGCATTCTTTCGGTCATTACCCAAGATTCATGACCATAAGTGAGAATGGGGACAAAAACTGCTTTGAAAATTGAGTGCTTTGCCTTTTTTGACAATTCTCGTTTCATGACAACCGAGTAGTGCAAAGCTCGCATTACTGCACTAGCCTTGCCTATTCGGGTATCCAGTTCTTCGTCTTGCCTTCCGTCACTCGTAAATGCAACCCCAAGATACTTGAACTTCTCTACCTGCTTCAGTGTCGCTCCATTCACTTGTAATACGCACTGATCAGGGTTTCTTGAAAAATGAAGTACCTCAGTGTTGGCCGTGCTTATTTTCATTCCGGCGGTGTTGCATGCATCTGCAAAGCTATTTAATGCGCGCGGGAGGCCAGATTCTGTGGAAGAAAGCAGAACCAAATCATCTGCGAATAGCAGACGACTAATTTTGCAATTTCCAATCGTGGCACACTCATCAGCTTGGCTGTATTTGTCGATCCAATTCATGTAAACAATGAAAAGAAGAGGTGACAAAACGCACCCTTGCCGGAGTCCAACGCCCACATGGAACGGCTTTGATTGCTTGCCATTTATCGGAACACAAACCTCCGGTCTGCAGTAGAATGACTTAATAGTGCGTAACAAGTGACCATCAACGCCATACTCCTGCAAAACCTTCCAAAGTTTATCCCGAGGAACTCGGTCATATGCTTTTTCAAGATCGACAAAGCGTGCAAAGAGATCTTTGCCATACTCCCAAGATTTCTCGAAGATTTGCTTCAGAGTGAAGATTTGGTCAGTGGTGCTGCGACCCGGACGAAAACCGCACTGACCATCTTCCAGTTTTGATTCCACTATTTCTCGGCATTTCCTTTTTACGGGTTGTAAAATCGAAGTCACAAGACATATTGCCTCAAAATTTGATACAAAGGGATATCTTTTTAATTTCAAATTACTGTCCAAATTTCATGAAGCTAGATCTAGCCATTCTTGATTTTGAGCAAAAGTCTGAACTTCGCACTCGTTAGTATGAAAATGGCTTTGTAAAAACAAAGGAACACACGACACGAGCATCAGTCTTTCCAGTTAGCAGCATTTCAAGTAAGTTTTGTCAAATTTTCTCAATTCATTACTTCATGTCACAGTTGTGACATAATTGCTGTGACACTGAAGTAAAGAGGGAAAATGAAAGAGAAACTTGTTAACTTTGAAATACAATCAGTATATATCTTGTAGAGGACAAGATGTAAAAAGCTCAAACTAGATGCGGATGCATTTTAAACTTTTTTCACCATTTCGGTCAATGGTTAAAAACCTATTCTAAATGCACTTATTAGACTATATTAATATAATTCATGCTATTTCTGTGACTGCATCTAATTTTTGTAGCTCAAATGAAGAAGACCTCCAAAAGTGTCAGCTCACCAAGAAATTCAAGCTTTCATGATGGTGTTGAATTTCAATCAACTTCTCGTGTTTGGAATGAAAGAGCATTGGCACATCCTGTAGTTCAACCTAGTCTGCTTCCTCAACCAAGACATGATATTTCTCACCGAGATGTACCTTTTGAATCACATCGTCCTCCAGTGCATGCCTCCAGAAGTGAACCTTCCTTGCGATTTGACGAACGTCGTGTATTTCACTCTCCGCATCCTGTTGATTCCCATGTTGAGAGACCTTCACATCGTGACAGATATACTGAACCTTTCAATGATCAGTTGGATGACAAAGGATCATTACTGCCTTCACTTAACGCAAAACCAGCTTGGCATCCTCGTTCTTCTCATTCACCGCCGTTATATCATCCTGATGAAGGACTTCCTAGACGTCGAGTTTCACGAGAAGCAATGCGTCGTCCTCCACCCCTAAGAAGAGATCTTCCACCACCATTGCCTTCTTACAGTAGACCTCGTGAGATGGAGCATGATGTTCAGCCTTGGACTAGGCCATGTTTACGCCGTGATCCAAATCCAGCTTCATTGCATCCAAGAGCAATGCATGAAGTTAGAATGAGGAGAGAGTCGCCACCTTCCATTCCCCCTCCATCTAGGAGGAGAAAGTAAGCAGTTATTTGCCATATACGTTTTTGTATTTTAAAATTAGTAACCAGTACAGTTTCAAAATTTCATACTTTTCCTGATGGAACAAGAAGAATTTGGTAGATGATTTTGTTGATCATCTGGCAGAGCTAGAAAACGCAGTATTTTAAACAAAAAATGGATTTTGTATGGTGGTGTTGGTATTTTAGTTGGTGTTCGTAACTTAGTGCTTTTGGTACTTAATTTTTTCAAAATAATCTGGAGAAGTTCCGGTTATTAAAAATTCGACGTTTATTGGCAAATTACCGTGTTAACCTGGTTATGAGACCATCGGCATGGACCATTGGGTCAAGTTGCACCCTAGACATGGATCAAGAACGAAATGTACAGTCAACTGATATCATCAAGTTCCATTGCCATTTCTTCTTTTTTCTCACCTGCTTTGGTCGTGAAGCGATTTCAATAAAGAGGTATTTTAGTCAAGCTGCAATCTATCAACTATTTTAATCAGAATGCTCTGTTCCAATACGGTATGATTAGAAATACCTATGAAAGACACAACTTATGTATTTGCATTACACAATGTTTTTCTTTCAGACCAAGAGCAAAGCAACATTCAACGAGAATTCCATCGAGAGTGACGTCGGAAGAGGAGGCGAGTGAAGAGTCATTTGATGATATGCTTCTCCAGTATAAGAAGTATGAGATTCCATAAATTATACTTGCTGATTTAAGTATTTGAATAAGATTGATAATGACTTGAGTCTAAGTCGAAACATCTGCTAAATGCAATGTTTCATGTTAAAGTACCTTGGCTCTGTTTTTTTCCAAAGCTCTTCACATCGTTCCGTTTTTTTGCTCTAATTTAAATACATTTAATAAATTTTATTCTGCTCATAAGGTGAAGCTGTGTCATAATGTTGGTTGTTGAATTGTGTTTATTATGTGGAATTGGTATCATGAGTGCAGATTGTGATTCTTAAAATTGAATTTGACAAATGGTAAATGTATTTTTTTTGCGTACATACCCACGAGTGAGAAGAAAACAGTATTGCAGTAACTAATAGTATCATACTTGCCTACTCCGGGGGTGTTAAGCAGCTAGGGAGTGCTGCAAATGGACCTATAGGTATTCAAGTCAAGCAGCCACCCAGAGGGAGACGAAATTATGATTAGAAAATAAGCAAAGTATAGTATTGATAGAATGTGGCGACATGTATTACAGCAACTATAGCAAAAAAATTTAAGTAAGAAATACTGCTTTGAGAAAGAGATACTAAAACAAGTAAGAAAAATTTAGCTAAGTAAGAGATACTGCTCGAAATCTGAAGAAATGAGAACTACCGGTACTCGAGGTAATAAAGAGGTGCCCCAAGCCTTTTTCTACAATTCCATTATTCACGAAAATACAATTGAATCTGTTTGACTCCGTACCTTTGGAAACCTTGCATTTTGCAATTGTGTGACATAACAAAAGGCTGATTTTGCAAAATTTTACGTAGACTAAGAAATGCATATGCCAACTGGTAGCAGTGAATAACCTAACCAAATCTTAGGGCTTGGCTACTGCTACTGGTCAGTCTATGACTTATATCGGCGGACGTTTGTGCACGGGACGTTTATGTGCCAGGACTTTTGGATGACGGGACTTTTAGGCGCTGAGGTACACAAGTTTTTTTTCCAAAAAAATTTTTTTTTCAAAAACATGTTTTTTTCAAGTAACGCTTTTTCCAAAAAAAAAAGTTTTTTGAAGAAAAAAGTTTTGTTTTGATTAAAAATGTTAATATCTGCGAAGCTTTTCATCTGACACTTGTCAAGAAAAATCGTCGGAAAGGAGAGCGCAGGAAAAGGAACAGCTGTAGAAAAAGTCGAATTGTGATTGGCGGGAAAAGGATCAATTGAGAGAGCGTCATTAATATTGAAGCTGTTCACGAATTCTTCTTGTCGGCTGAGGGCGAGGTTAGAAATTTTGATAAAAGTGACTTCAAAAGCAGATAGATGGAAGGAGAGTGGAGAAAGTTTTGCAAAAAAATTGATTTCTTATTGTATTTTTTTCATCAATAAAAAATGTTTTCCACTACATGTTCACAAACTTTTCTTCCCTAATTCGAATGCATGGAATCTCCAGCTCGCGGTCTCAAATTTTGCAGCGCACAGGCACGAGTTACTTGCTTGGACGCACAGGCACGAGCTACTTGCTTGGGCACGAATTAGAGCAAGAAGGCTTTTCTTTTTGATTGTTTTTGGTCTTTACCTTTTATTCGGGAGAAAAATACACGTATATAACAGAAAAAAAGTCGCTGCTTAAGTGTGAACAAGTTACCTTCGTCATCGTGTTGTATCCCGGCACAAAATTTAAGCTGATCTGTCTTGCTCGAAAAACTAGCCAAAGCAATCGATTTTAAAGCACAAGTAATATGAGTTTTAGTCAAACGCAAACGTCGTTTTCTGGCTGATTCTACCTACGTATCCAGAATATTATTTATTAGGGAAAGCTGAACCAAAATATGACTTGGTCGTTCGTTTCACTTGCATGTATTGGATAAGGTTGTATTTTACTGCTTACAAATTGGATTTGTGGGTGTTGAGCAATTGTCAGGAGTAAAACGATAACAATTTATAATTGCAGGGAATGCAGTGAGCGAGATAAATTTAAACTATATAGCACTTGTATGAAAAATTTTGCATTAAAAATTTTTGAAAATAGATGTCCAGTCTGCAGCCACTTCAATTCAACTCGAAAAATGATTCGAAAGTAAAACAATAATTTGAAGCAGCTTACAATCCTGTTCAACGTAAAAAGTTTTTGAAGCAATACTGAAAAAGTTAACTGCAAGAATTTAGCACTGTTTTTACTTCAAAAGTATTTACAACATAGTGTAAAGCTTAAACTTAAAAATATTTCTTTAAACATTGTTTTTATTATATGTACATCAAGATTTAGCGATCATAAATAGGCGTCTACTGAGAGATAAATCCTTAGCGCGTGAAAAACTTTGTACTGTATTGTTTGGTAAACGTAGACTCAAAATAACCGTGAAACGTTATGCGGCTTGCTGCGTGTGCCAATATTGCACAAGCAACTCGTGCCCATGTGCCGCAAAATTTGAGACCGCGGGCTGGAGATTGCATGCGTCCACATTAGGTTACACGAAAACTTCGTAAACATGTAGTGAAAAACATTTTTTATTATTGAAAAAAAAAAAAAGAAACGGTAAAAAATCAAGTTTTTGTAAAACGTTTTCCACTCTACTTCCATCTATCTGCTTTTGCAGTCACTTTTATCAAACTTTTAACCCTGCCCTCTACCGACAAAAAGAATTTGTGTACAGCTTATTGATCCTTTTCCTGCCAATCACTGCTTGGCTTTTTTCTATAGCTGCTCCTTTTCCTACGCTTTCTATTCTGACGATTTTTCTTGACAAATGTCAGATGAAAAGCTTCGAAAATATTAATATTTTAATGAAAGTAAAACTTTTTTGTTTGAGAAACATTTTTTGTAAAAAAATTTTTTTAGTTGAAAAAAAGTTTGGAAAAAAAATTTAAAAAACCTTTTTTTAGGAAAAAAAACTTACTTGAAACAAAAAATTTTTTTGAAAAAAAGCTTTTTTGAAAAAAATACTTTTTAAAACAAAATTTTTTTCAATGTTTTTTAACCTCTGGCATACAAAAGTCCCGGTGCCTAAACGTCCGAAACCTAAAAGTCCTTAACCTAAACGTCCATGTCTAAAAGTCACGGTCCTGCTACCGGTACCTGTAGACCTAGTCTACCAGTACTAATTTACAGTATGATCGTTTTGGCTTCAAATTTTATATCATTCGTAGGGCATAGGCTAAATGAATCAAAACTGGCGTGACTTTGATACAGTAGAATACACCACTCATGTAATGTCAATGATAAATTTAGTTTGAATTGGAATTGCTGGCTAAAGCAAAATTCTAGGCTGTTACCTTCCTCATCAAACATCACGTTTATTAATCTGCAAGAAATTTTGCAAAATCAGCCTTTTGTGATGTCACAAAATGGCGAAATGCAGGGTTGCCAATGGAACGGAGTCAAACTGATTAAATCGTATCTTGTGAATAAAGGGGAATTGGGAAAAAGGTGTGGGACACCTCTTTATTAGTTCAAGCAGTTCTCGATTTTGAGCGGTATCTCTTTATATCATCTATATTTGAAGTTGCTGTTGTCACGGTGTTTTCGATTATGGTTGGCTTCTTGATAGCCTTCAAGCCGGGTTTTACTTTCTTGCCAGGTTCTTAGAAAGTTAGACTGTACTCTTGGCTTTTTCACTTCGTAGTTTTGGTTAGATGTCTGATTTTGGACATAATTTTTCGGTCATTTTGAAATTTGCTGTATCGGCATTTCAACCGTTTTCGTCATTACAACTTACAAGCATGATTTTCGATTTTGAGCCCAAATTTTTTGTATTTTTTCTTTCGTTTTTGACGATTTGTCCTGTAGTTGTGGTCAGTGACTAAAAATTTAGGTCAGTGATCGAAGCATAAAAAAAGAGATCTACAGTCTTGTTGGGACTTTGCGTGAGCGCGCGTAGGACCTATGTTTGTTTTTACTCAGCTATTTTGATAGATGAGCAGCAAAAGTTATTTAACTATAAAACGGTTAAACCTAGAAAGTTGAATTTTGGACTCAACATAAGAATAAATGAAAGCGTCATGTGTACCAATTTTGAGGATCCCAGGTCACGTGATCGTCAATTAGGACACTAAAAGCCAGGTAAAAACGGAGATTTTTGCGTCAATTTTTTTTTTGTTACCCAAAAACCACTGGACGTGAAAAGCTGAAATTCGCACACAACATGGGTGCTAATAGAGTCTTTACGTTACCGAGTTCGAGGATGCCCAGTCACGTGACCGCAATTTTAGAGACCAAAAATTGGCAAAATGGGGACAAATTTGAACTGGTATATCTCCGTAAGTACCGATATTGATGAAAACAGGTGATTTTTGAACGCACTATCAACCACCTTTTTTTTGGTTGTGTTCATTTACCCCAACTTGAATAACCTTTTTTTTCTTCCGAGCTATCTACTTTTAAACCACTAAACACACAGTATTCAAAGTTTTCAAAATTTTGAACTTTTGAGCCGTTAGAGTTAGATGGATCAAGTTTTCAGAATGGGTAGGTATTAAAAGTAAACTAAACCTAACAATAGGTTGGGGGTGCCAAAATTCAAGCTTTGTAGCCACTTAAGCTAGACACATGAAATTTTACGATGCCAGTAATTAAATATAAAGTTAAGATAAAATATGACAAAACTTTGGGGTCCCCGTCAAACGGGTCCGTAAAAAATTCTAAATTTTTAACCACTCAAACTAGACACATGAAATTTTCAGAATATGTTAATATAACAAAAAGATGAAATACGACAAAAGTTTTGGGTGCCACAATAAGGGGGTCCCCAAATATTTACTCCAAAATCTGAACTTTTTGGTCACTCAAACTAGACACAAATTTTTCAGAATAAGTTAATGTAACTGCACAATGAAATATGAGAAAATTTATGAGCATCAAAATCTGCGGTCCCCCTCGAACAGGTGCGCCAAAATTAAAAATTTTTAACAACTTATACTAAACGCATGAAATTTTCAGGTTAGGTAAATATACAGCAAAGAGAAAATTTGACCAAAATGGGGGTCCCCTTCAAATGATTCACCAAAATTCAAACTTTTTATCCTTTCAAAGTAGACTCATAAAACTTTCAGGGTAGGTTAATGTAACAACACAATGGAATAATGCAAAATTTGGGTGTGCTGCAATAAGGTGGTCCCCCAAACGGGTACTCTAAAATTCGAATTTTTCAACCCTAAAGTTAGACGAATAAATTTTTTGGATGGTAAATATTAATGAAAGATAAGATTTGAAAAAAATTTGAAGGCACTACAATAGGGGTTACTCCCAAACGGGTCCTAAACAATTTTAACCACTCACTGTGGACGGATCAAATTTGCAGGACAGGTTAATGTAACAAAAACATAAAATATGACAAAATTTTGGGCTGCCACTATGAGGATTCCCCTCAAACGAGTCTTCTGAAATTCAAACATTTTTAACGACTTAAACTAGACAGATGAAAGTTTCAGGATAGATAATTTAAAAAAATTTATTAAAAAAAAAAATTAACATAATATAATTTAACGAAAGTTTGGGATGCCATTTTATGGGAAATCCCAAAATAGCCGCTCAAAATTAGACTTTTAGGCCAAAATGGCCTATTAAAATTTAGACTTTTAAGCCAAAATGGCCTCTCCAAGTTTAGACTTTTACGCCACTTGAGCTAGATGATTGAAGTTTTGGGAATATTTAAATGAAACATGATAAATTTGACTGCAGCCTCATTGGGATTTATCCCGAAATAGAACCTTTAAAATTTTTTACCTCTCAAGCTAAACAAATGTAATTTCCAGAATAGGTTATATCAAAACAGATGAAATACAAAATTTGAGGGTGCCACGTTTAAGGGAAGCTCCCAAATGAGCCCCCACAAATCTGAAAAAAAATATACAGTCAAACCTCGGTTATCGAACATAAAATGTTCGAGAAGGCTGTTCAAAAAGTAATTTGTTCCAAATCCGAAACAATTTTTCCCATTAGAATTAATGTAAATAATTTCAATCCGTTCCAAGTCTAGAAAACAACTTTTGTGAAGTATTTTTTTTACTATTTTACAGCATACCCGTAAACTTTACTTTCTACTGTATGCCATAAATAAAAATGCGTAGAAATGGATTATGCTTTATTTTAATAAAGGATTTCCTATTTGAGATGATAAAAAAAAACAACAAAAAGTAAACATTTCGTATCGAAAACATTAAAGGTTAAGATACTGTACAGTACAAAAAATTTTGAAAAAATTGCAGAAATTAATAATGAAGCAGTAAAAAAAAACAACAGCTCAGGTACATCAAAGGTCGTGTGGAAAAAGCCGATGGATACAGCATCATGGTATGATCGTGTTCGCTTGGCTTCTCTCGGTTTGGTCGAGACCCGAATTTATGTTTGAAGTCTGAGACGAAAAAATCTCGAATTTTTTGGTCGAAAACCGACTTGATCACGAACAGAATCGTTTGATAACCAGGCTTTGACTTTACTTCAGATAAACAAATTATTTTTCTTGAGATTGGTTGATATAAATCAAAACTAAAACATGACAAAATTTGAGGGTGCCACATTGAGGAAACCTTGCTAAATGAGCTCCTCGAAATTAAAAAAAATTTAGCTGCTATATTTAGACTTAATAGGCTCGTAGAATAAGTTAAAATGAAAGATAAACCATGGCAAAATTTGGGGATGCCATGTTGGAAGATATGCCTTTAAGATATTTATGCATTAAGCTAGATGGCTGAAATTTTCAGAATGAGTTGCTATTACAGAAAGGTGTCAAAGTCAAAGTTGTGTAATGGGTATTCTAAATTGGGAAATTTCCTTCAAAATGGACTCCAACATTTAAAGCGTTGAAGTAATTGAGCTTAATGGCTTTAATAGATTTGAGCTACATGGCCGAGTTTTTTACGAAACTGTCACCTGTGAGGTTCGAAACACCCAGTATAGTGTACACTATAGTATCCAATATGTTGAATTGCGATGCGAAAAAGTGTTCTCAGAATCTGTAAGTTTGGTTGATGTAGTGAAGTTTTGCTTGTGAGTTACTAGAATTTTAAATTTCAATGGATTGAAAAACTGTTAAGTACTCGTAAAAAGTGCTGAGTTTCGGCGTTGTATTGTAAGCAGTTATGTGAGCTTTTTGATTGACGTTACTTGATTATTTTTGATAACTTCGAGAGATTTAGATTTTGAACTCCATTAACTACAAAGCTGTTAAAGTTAGTGAAACAAAATTAGAAAAGAGCGCATTCAAATTTTTTATCTGACTATCAAGGACAACTTTTTTACAAATTCATTCAAAGCAATCGGGTCACTGTTTTAAAGGTTAAAGGGGTATTGCACCCTAAATTTTGAATTTAGCGCTCAATATGTAAAAAATAATCAATTACCTACGTTTTTGTCTCGTTTTTCATTGTTTGACGTTAAATAGTTCCAATTGGAAAGATTTTGACTTAAGGAGAAAAAATCGGCTATGGCAACATGGCAGCATCAAATTTGCGTACGTGGTTCAAACCGACTTGGTCATCTGACGAGCCAAGTCATCTGACCGCGAACCAACGGTTATCAGTGATCTCGTTACAAAGTGATTTTGTCACAGTGATTTCATAACAAAGTGAGGGTTTGGGCAAGATGGCTCTGGGGATAGTAAAATATTTCTATGATCGCCCTTCTCAGCCAATCGGGGTTAGTTGGTTCGCGGCCAGTAGTTGTGGACCCGTCATCTGATAGGCCACGGAGTAAGACTTTGTTTTTGCCCGGTTTCTGCTGTGACTTTGGCGAAAAAGATGTGTTTTTAAAAGTAACATTAGGTTTATTGGTTTGAATTTTCTTCTTTGACACAATGATATTCGATGTGGTACACTTGAAAAGAAACTTGAAAAATAGGCCTAGGGAGATCGAACAACATTGATAATTTTGACCTAATGTCATACAGCCTTACATACCGGTAGTTGTTCTGTGTAATTATTTGAGTAAAGTCCTATATGAAATCGCGGAGGCTAGATTAGACTTTATTGCCTTTTAGAATCAACTAACTAATGGTTGGCGGCTACTAGGCCTAGGAGCTAGGCTTTGTGGCTAGCCTATTGCAGATTGGTAGTAACTAGCCTATATCATCAAAAATACAATTGAAGAGAATAAAACGAAAATAAAGAATATTCATTCGAACATTTTTCATTATATACTTTTTCAAGGGTTTAGATTAGGGTTAGGTGTGATATAGTTTATGCGTTCTGGTAACCATAGTAGTTATGCTGTCTTAACATTATTGCTGTATCCACCCAAGCGACACCTAATGTTGATTCAAAAATTGTTTTTAAAAATGACAGGATTGCTACAAGTAACAGAAAAAGAAATGCAAATATCTATCGATGTAAAACTCTTAAGAATTCTGAAATTAGCAAAAAAAATTTATTTTGTGTGGCAATAAATACGTTAAATATTATATCTCAATGCGCCTACACCAAAGTTCATTAAAAGTTGGATAATGTTGTGAGGTCCCCGAATATCGCTTGCAATATCTGGTTTTAGTTTTTACTAGTACTAGATTGCATTTGCTTGAAGAGATGGAATCAGTATATAGTACTACCATGTACCAAGCCAACTTGAATGCAGCTCGGCAATACCGCTGTAAAAGAATATTTTATTTTGGAAATATAATGGACCAAAAATTGAAACATTTTTTGAATTTGATTCATTTATCTGCTGTTGAGATATTGATTTCGTATCAGCTAAACATTGGCCTTTGTTTGCATTGTTACAAATGGGTAGGTCCTGTTTGAATAACGTAGCATTTGTCAATAGCGGTATAGTATTCTTCAAGTAACAATACATATTGCAACAGCCTTTGTTGTTTAAGGATCAAATGTCATATTTACCATAGCTACAGAGTTATTTCACCATTTTAACCACTTTTTATTTTGCATGACAATGAAATTGCGTGAGATTTTTGTGGGTAAACAAAATATCAACTTCAATGATGTTTTCGTGACGAAATATATGCTTGTTTTATTTTTAATTTTTAGTTACTCTTTTGCAGTCACAATGCATTAAGTAATATACGAGATCATCGAACAATAAATTAAAAAATTGATAACTCTTCGGGTGTTTTCACTCATTTCCTAAAAATCCAATAGTTATTTCTAGTTTGTTTCTCAACTCAGATGATTTTCTTCATCCTCAAATATCTTCACTTCTTGGAAAACCACTACATTTCGAGCAAATGAAAAACTGAATTTTTGAATTAATGATGTCAAAAGCTTCTAAAACACCTTAAATTCAATTTATACGACGGCAACTTTGTAGATACAATTTCTTCATTCCAGATAACCCTTAACAATGTTGCGACTATGTAATCTATACTGTTGAAGTTTTGTTAGTTTTTAAAAATTTCGGAAGTTAAGTTTGCATCTCTTTTTTGTGCTTCCAGAAATCAGAATGATCAACTTCATTATAACGAGTCTTCAAGTGGCGATTTTAAACTCCACAATACCAGATCTGACCGGTTTCAACTGGAACGAAATAAAAGATATTATGACGTCGACTATGCACCGGTTTCTCACGAACATGGTAAGTTTGCTCAGCAAATGATTTTTCTATTTTCACGAGAAAGAAGACGCGGAAGTACTTTTCAAATTAAAATCAAATCTCATTTACTCGCTGAAACGTGTAACGAGTTTACGGGGCCCATCTCCGCAGCGGTGGCAAGCCGTCGGCAACACTATGTCCGATTTGACCGGGCCGAGATTTGAACCTTAGACCTCCCGCCCCAGAGACGAATGCGTTACCGCTCGACCACTGGCCGGTAGCACTTTTTGAAGGTTTGCATTTTAAGTTTTGCGTTTGTTTTTTTTTCGATTAAATTGCTGGTACATGAAACAATCAATCAAGATGCAGTATTGGCGATTGTTTGAAACAGGTGTGGTAGTTTAGAGTTTGGGTGAGATTTTGGATTAGGGTTAGGGTTGGCGTTGGCGTACTATGCCTATTGCCTACTACACCATACTATTCGTATTTGGAATAAACCCAGTAATGATCGTAAAGTAACAGTGTTTTTTCCCGGTTTAATTAAAGCTGCATTGTCTAATATCAACAATCCTTTTTTTGTAAAATCATAAATACATTTTTTACCACTATACGAGCCCAAATAATTTAATACTATACGAGTCCAAATAATTTTTGAATTACTTTTTCTGCCCACGCTCAATTATGAGTGCAGACCACACTGAGCGTGACCTTCACCATAGTCACTTATTAGTGTCGACTGGAAAGTTTTTGCTTAGTTTGTTGAACTTTGCCTATTAGAGCTATGCATTATGCAGTAAGATGGGCGATATCAAGTTTCTAGTTTGTGTAGCTTGATCTGTGATTGTGTCAATGATTTTAATATAGGCTAGTTTTGCATTATTCAAAAGCGTTTGCATTTCAGTTGATCACCGGCCTGACTATGCAGCTCAATCTATGCGAGAAGAACAGAGATTAGGAGGGCCTTTAAAAGATGATTCCCTCCGTTTGGAACGTCACAATGTTTTGCCCAGAACGTACGAACCTCAAAGCTCTTTAGTTACGGTACGTTATTTTAATGCAATTTACATTCCTTTGAAGTAAATTATGCCGTTTTTGCTAGACAATAAACACTCTTTCATAAGAACAATTTTAGCAGAACGCAAGTTTTATTTTTGCGCAAGCTTGAAAAACAATATGAATCTAGGCGATCACATAAGGGCAATGACAAAAAGGTACGGGACATAAGTGCGCAGACATAAGGGTACAGCGACAAAGGAGCGCAGGTACATATCTGCGCAAACATTTTCGTGCTTCGGAAATAATTTTGTAATCCAAGAAATGCAATCAGTCAATTTTTCACATAAATTGCAACGAGTAAAAATTAGAAAAAAAAAACAAAAAAAGACGATAGATTTCTCCAATTCTAGATGTGACTCCCTGATTGTACTCGTGCATGTGATTGGAAAATGCTTTTGCTTCGCAGCCAGACAAAAGACTAATTAATTATTATTGTTTGCTTAACGGATTAAGCGTAACCGTTGAATGATTGCGTATGAAAACAATCACTGACTTGTTTAGCGTTTTTAATTATTTTTTGAAATAATAAACTTTGAAACCCAACTTACATTTTAACAAAACTCGAATTTAAATTCGAAAGTGCTCAAAACTTGGCTTGCAAAAATTAAATAAAATACTCATTAAAGAGTAATCAAGTTCATTTCTTTGATTACATAATTATTTTCCAAAGCACGAAAATATCAGCGCATATTGCAGATTTACGCCTCTGCGCCCTTACGTCTCTGTGCCCTTATGTCGGGTTTCGTAGCCTAGGCATGAAAAAGATAATTGAGAACATGGGTGATTTCCTAAAGCAGTGGAGTGCAATATTGTAAGCAATCAGCAAAGCTGTCTTGGCCTTTTCCAGGCTGTTGTTTGCCGCAAGGCTGTTTAAATAAACATGATTGAAATCAAAAGAACTTTTAAACTTCCCAGCGCATAGCTGGCAGAGTCCAAAAGAAACCGCGTTGTTTTGGTCGTGTCGGAAAGTTCTCTCCGCCCCTCTCCTTTGATTTGCTTGTGTTATACCTAAAGTGTTTCACTCCAGTTCGTTTTCTTTCAACGTGACATACATTGTACAAGCTCTATTGCCTTTTTCTAATAAAAAAATTCGTGTAGAAAAGAAGCATTCAAAACCTTGACGATAAACGACAAAAGTGTAAAATAATATTTTACTAATGCATTCACGCTAACGTCAAAAAGGTTCATTTATTTTCCATGAGATGCCGCTGGTTATTCTTTGGGAAAGAAAAATTTCAGTTGACAGAATCGCAAAATATTTGTAAATACTTGTGCAAGGCTTCTGAAACGGTTGACTCGGTTTTGATTCCTGATCGGGTCAAACCAAAGACAATAAAAATTGGTATTCACAGCTTCCCTGTTAGTGTTTGACGTTCAGTGCTGAAAAGGAAAGTATGAAGCCTCCACCGTATGTGGTATACTGGTGGAAGCTGGACTCTAGAAATAAAACTTCCTTTCGATGTCTCCTGGCCAAGCCAACTTTGTAAATAAAATGCAATTACAGTATTACCTTAAAGCGACCTATCTGATGATCCTACTCGCAATTACATTTTTGCCACTTCTCAAGTGTACTTTTTACTGAGCAAAAATTTTGAAAAAAAACAAAAAACAAAAACGACAACATGTAGAGCACATTAAGAAAATACGCCATTTTACATAAAAAAATACACCTAGGACAGAATAATCCTAGCAAATAAATAGAAAACAATAGTCATTTTTACTGAATAGCCATAAAATGTTGGGTATTTAAGATACTTAGAATCTACGAATATTCAGACACAATCTGAGCAAAATTTGCGCAAAAAGTCTTGGTTGGAATCATACTTTAAACAAACTACGGCTGAAAAAATATGTGATTGTGATATTATTTTCGGTTGGGCAGCCAAGATTTAATTTTTTTTACTGGCAACTTCCATGCTGTCTGGTTCATCCGGAACGGTAACCGCACGAAGAGCTATCATGGCAATTGGCAACGACTGTTTTAATTAAGCAATGCGAAAAAGTTGCCCCCACGAAGTAAAGTTTTGATGTATTGTCTGTTAGCAAACTTCCGTTTCTAAATTTTCAACTTATTACTGTGTTTAAAGTCAGCAATTATTGACCTAGGTATATTATATTCTATGATGGCAAGCTCTTGTGCTAATGCATTACAACTTTCTACATTGCGACATTGTTTTATATATTGTCAATTTTAGTGTCGATCAGTTGTATTTACAACCTCGTGATATAGTGCAAAACGAAATATTTTCTGCAAAATGTCAGTTGTTTAAGATTTTAGACTGTTTACCTTTTTCGGCCACTCCGTCCTTTAAAAAAATAAACACAATGCGCTTTGCGCAAGATGAAAGTTTAAATTCTGAAGTTTTATTGAAATTTGTTTTACCGAAATTATGGTGATTTTTAGGGTTCCCTGTCGGAACCAGTAAGCAGAAACGTACCAATCGAAACAGTGAAAGAACCTCGGCAACCAGTTGGCACGGTTCAACCAATTATCGACACAGATAATCAGGAAGATGAAAATCGTCAGCCTGAAAACGACGTAAGCTTTCAAATAAATCGTTGTGTTTTGTTACTGTTTTGTGGTTGTTGATGCCAAACCATCATTGCGGTGCCCGCGCGCTGCCGAGTCAAGGCGGAAAATACTTTGCTATATTACGAATGATCTGTGTAGATTTGATGCCACCAAAAAAACATCGCTGACTTGCAAATTTTTTGATAGTTACGGTTCGTCTGTGATTTGGTGCTTTTTTGCATGATTCAGCAATGAGCTGGCACCGGAATTAAAAACCGAACCTGAAAAGTGGATATGTTGCATTTAACGATTCTCAAAAGACGATTGAGAATGAAATGGCCGTTGTCTTGCGTGTGTGTTTTTGTTCAAGAAGTGATTTTCGGGCGGTTAAAAAACGCAACTCATTGCATTAGCTTGATTTTGCTTTCATATTTTCTGCATTTAGAGTATTTGACAGGATTGTCGCTGAACATTAGAGGTGAATCAGAGGTAGTTTACGTAACAATAATCGTTTACTAACGAACAAAAAAAGAACTCAAGAGGCAAAAGTTTGATAGAAACATGTTTTGCCACCTCCGCCATTGTTTGTGTGCTGTAAAGATGAGAAACAATACAGGGCTCATATTTATACTCACTCCCTAACTTCGGTCAAATTCGTATTAGGGTTACTTTTAAGGTTAGGGTTAGTCGAAATACAGCCTTAAGATTAACCCTAGCCCAAATTTAAATAGCCTAACTAGATGATAAATCTATGACCTTATTATGGGACTTTGGATGGGAGACAATATACTTTTAGTATTTAGCCATTTGGATCGGTTAGATATACGTTTTTTATAATTGAGAATATTTAAACATGTAATTGAGTTGATAAATTGTTAGTTGGAAAGTCGAACTGCTATTGTTAGAAGTTCCTTAAAGTGCTAACATTTTAAAACTCGGGCTTCGTACTATGTGTAACCAGTACGTTGTTTGTAGGTAGTAGTTGCTTGAACCACGAACTTTTGTTCTGGTTGACATTCAGAAAATGCTTTCTAACACATACGCCATTGCGCGTTATTCCTTTTTATACTATCATGGTCAGCGTATAAATTTGAACTATCGCTCTCGGTTTAATTTGGTCGACCAGTGGTCGAGTGGATAAAGCGTCTGCTACTGAAACGGTAGACTCCGGTTCGACTCCTGGTCGGTTCAAATCTAAGACTACTGAAATTGGTGTTCACAGCTTTTCTGCTTGACATAATAATTCGGCATTAAAAAGGGCATTGTGAGGTCTCTACCGTGTGTGGTAGACAGGTGGCAGCTTGACTCGAAATTGCGAAAACCCGAAAGGTTCCTTTGGCTAAGGTTACTGGGTAAATAAAGATGTAATTACAACGAATTGCTACACTTGATCAACCAATCTGCTGACGTTATTGCTGCAATGAGCATTGTTGAGTTGTGCTTTTGGAGTGTGTAGAGTCAAACAAGAACAGTTTTATATT
Organism: Trididemnum nubilum; assembly: GCA_963965965.1. Taxonomy (NCBI): domain Eukaryota; kingdom Metazoa; phylum Chordata; class Ascidiacea; order Aplousobranchia; family Didemnidae; genus Trididemnum; species Trididemnum nubilum. The sequence continues at coordinate 29,696,290 of OZ014481.1, read as the reverse complement.
TTAGATACAGCTTTACAAAGAATAATATAGTCATATTCTTATGAATTACGTAGCAATTGCACCCGATAAGCTTGTGGCTATAATATTTGCTGATGTCTAAATGCAAACACGTAGGAGTTTCATCCGTTCTCTATCACTGGTGATTTTGATTCATAATATTGCCTCAAAACAACTTTACAAAGAAGCAATACCACCTAAATAAAAGCAATGGCAATGTTTTAAAAATGTTGCGGTTCTACTATATAATTTCATTATGCCGGTAGAATAATTAGCAGGGAACCCTCAGTTGCTCTGTTTTCATCCTCTGACCACGTAAGGCCTGTTGTGATGACGTAATTCGGCCTACACTACTGTCATGCACTAAATACGTCACACGCTTGCGTTTGCGAACGCTGTTTATCCGTTTTGGCTGGATTAGTCCGCCTACAGTATTTTGACAGAGTAAAACCTCCACCGTGTGTGGTAGGTAGGTGGCAGAGCTCTTTTTACGCTCTCGCTTTCTATTCCCAGCGCTTCAACCAAAAAGTTCTCATACGCTGTCAAAATGTTTTGGTTCTAAAGGTCCAGAAAAAAAAATGTTGAGTCCACGAAGGCTTATTGCGATGTTGGATGTTGTAGCGCCGTGTGTATTCTTGGTAAAATGTTAGGAATGGAGTCCAAAATAATTTCTTTTCAGGAAGAAGACGAAGATGAGGAGTTGCTTAAACTCCGTCTGGCTGCTCTGTCATCCGCTTATACGAGAAACATCGACATTGCGAAGGAAAGTAGCGTCTCCGATGGAAAAGCCGACGAGCCTTCGCTGAATGCTGAAGACAACAAATCCCGAAAAAAGAAATCAAAGCAACCAAAAGAGGCAAGCATGTTTTTGATTATTACTCTGCCTGTTTTGCAATACTGCGACTCGTCAAAGTAAGTCTTGGTTTCTCGACTGTCGTAATTAGTGCGTTTTTCGGATCGATTTTATAAATGGTACAATTCTGCGAAGAAATAGTACAGGTGTGCCACAGATGATAACCTGGCTATCTGATTGTTGGCAGTCTTTGCAATTTGTTTCGCTAGCCGCGAGAGGTTGTGATTGTTTTTGCTGCGACAAACGCAAAATTTCAGAAAAATGCGGGCAGTAGAAGTCAAAATCAATGAGTATGCCTGTAAAGAAAAGTTTTGAAGCTGAAATTGGTGCGCATTCTCAACAAATTGTTAGCAAAATTTTGAATAACATTAGCCCTGAAATTGAAAAGATGGTTCAAGATGCTTTTTATTCCTTTGCGAAGGACCATTCAATTGAGCTAGATAATGTTAAACACAACATTACTGACCTAAAGAAAAGTCATGAGTTCTTTCTTATCTGCAGCATACGTTGACCTAAAGGAAAAGTACAGCAAATTGCTTAAATCAAGCAAGCACAGTGAAAGATCTGCTAATCAACTAAACCTTAAACTTGACGAAATTGAGACAAACAAACAAGACGAGTTCCACAAAATTGACGGTTTGGAACAACATGGGCGTAGGCTTAACGGGGAGTTTGAGGGTATTGCAGTGCAGAAGGACGAAAATGTTACCAACATTGTTGTAGACATAGCTAAAAAGCTAAACGTCGACGCCAACTTCAGCGACATATCAATTGCTCATCGTTTGCCGCCAAAACGACACAAACAAAGCGATGGCTCAACACGGCCACCAGCTATAATTGCGCAATTTACTTACTAGCGTATTAGAAACGCGATATATTCGAGGGGAAAGGAAGCAAAATATATTAAAGACTTTCCAGTATCAGAAATGACTAAACTGTTCGTAAATGAAAATTTAACCCATTATCGAAAGAATCTGCTTTGATCGAACAAACGAGCTGCCAAGGCCAACAACTACAAGTATTTTTCTAATGCAAACGGCAAAATTTTGGGAAAGAAAAATGATACTGCACCAGTTATTGGAATTCAAAATGAATCAGATGAGGACAAACTGACTTGAATGTGATTTTGTCGCGTGTGTATTTTAGTTGCATGTACATCATCATGAGTCGAAATGATTACTCAATCTTTCCAAAATGATAATCTATTAGACATAGCTAAGAAAGTGCAACGGTTTCAATTAGAAAACGTTAAAGCATGTCAGTATCATAACATACACAAAGTATCTAATTTGATTTCTAATAACGATAATCTTTTTTTTGTTTCGCTTAAATATTCGGTTAAAAGAATTACTGCATCAACTCTCGACTCCGCTTGATATCTGTATTACAGAATCTAAATTGAAAGATGGTTTTAGCTGTATTGTTTTCATTCCTGACTACAATTTCTCTCACGCTAATTCTTCAACTAATGCAGGGGGTGTTGCCGTTTGTGTGAGCAAAGACATACCGTATTATAAGTCTATCCCGGAGATAAGTCGACCTAAATTTCTGGGCCTAAAAACTAAAATTTCAAGCTATACTCGCCGTATTAGTCAACTCCTTTTTTCTAGACCAACGGTATTTGCTGTGTTTGCCATACGATGATGTGCTGACAGGAATTATATTAATAGATACTGCGTAAAGATACAGATACTGATTTATAGATACTGATTTATAGATTTATAGATACTGTTTACTGATACTGATTTATAGATAGGACTTATAGATGCCGAATTGTTAGAACTGTTTAAATCAGACGATGAGGAAGATGAATTCGATAGATTTTAATTGTAGGGTATATATGTAGTGTATATGTATAAATATTTCTCAACAAAAATAATTTTTCAATGTACCCTGAAAGTCTACTCGGCATATAAGTCGACTCTGATATTTGAACAAAAAAAATTAGGGGTCAAAAATTCGACTTATACCCCGGAAAATACGGTAGATGCCAAATTAGAAACTGATTACCAGTTCCAAGTGGGCGGATGTGCAAATTTATTTCACTCAGTGAAAATGGGCAACAAAAAATTTATAGTTGGAGTTGTTTATAAACTCCCTGATGCAAACAAAATCCTTTTTCATGAACGTCGTGAGGAAACATTGCAGCTAATCAACCAATGTCAGCTGAATTGCACATTTCTAGATGATTTCAACATTAACCTTTTGTCCTCTGATTCCAGTGTCACCGCCTACAATAACATGTTAACTTCTAATTCCTTCTTTCATATTATTAGTGTACCTACTCATGTAACCAAAAGTTCAGCAACGTTAATCGATCACATACTCACAAATTCGTCAAACTTAAGTATTACTCCCGAAGTGGTTTGATATGACATCACTGATCATTTTCCTATATATGCAACTTTTTTCAACTTTCCAAAAAAACAAACCTCCAAAAACTATTACTTGCAGGGATTTTAGAAATTACGATAATGAAATCCTAGATCCTAGCCAGTAATGTTGAGTGGTCCTTATCTACCTTTCTCTTCGATAGCAATTGTATTATTCGAACAAACTATGATAAAAGTTTCGAAACAGAGTTGCGATAATCAAAACTGAGAGTGGCAAACTCGCGCCTGTCAACAAATTATCCAAAAGGAAATCCAAATTAACTCTGAAACCTTGTATTTCAAAGGGAGTGTGGATTTCAATTGAAAAGAAACAAAAACTGTACAAAAATGCTTACCCAAATGTCTCTTCCTCGATATTTTTATATACGAAAAATATAGTACTTGCCTGACGAGGGTTAAAAAAGCCGCAAAAAGAATGCATTGTATTAAAAAATTTGAAGGTTGCAACTATGATGTATTAAATGCTTGGAAAATTATTAGGGAGCTCGTATACACTTCTAAATCTAAAGAAAACCTCTCTTTTACTTCGCTCAATATTAACAATCAAGAAATTGATGATCCTTATTGTACAACAAAAGCATTTAACGAGTTTTTCTGTTGCGATGCTGACAAGGTTCAACTAACCTAAACCCGTTAGCGAATTTCATTATAAAACCTACTTAACCAGACCCGCACTGCCCTCTATTTATTTTGACCCACCAACTCCGCACGAATAGCATAATATCTAATCTAAAAACAAAAAAATCAACTGGGGCTGATGAAATTTCTACATTTTTTGTTTATAAACTAGCTTCCGTATTATCACCATACCTGTGTTTTTTATTTTCTTTTGGATTCGAATTTGGAATTTTTCCCAGTTGTTTTAAAATTGCTAGAGTTGTTCCGATCCATAAGGCAGGATCCAAAAACGAAGTTACAAACTATCGCCAATAGTGTTACCTGTTTCTCCAAAATTTTAGAAAAGCTAATTCAAAACAGGCTACTGAAGTTTTGCCGAAAGAACAATATATTTTACAATCGACAATTTAGATTAGAAAAAATCATTTAACCATACAAGCTATAAATGACATAGTTTCCCAACATTATGATGATCTCAACTGCGAAAAACGTACTTTTCTAATTCTACTCGATATTCGAAAAGCTTTCGATACTGTAAATCATCACATTTTACTAAACAAATTGAATCATTGTGGTATTCGTGGGGTGGCCAATGACCTACTTCAAAGCTATCTTTCAAATCGCACTCAATTTGTTGATATTTCCGGATTTATTTCTACTAGCTTAGTTGCTAGTGTAGTCCCCCAAGGATCAATCCCAGTTCCAGTACTTTTCTTGATTTTTATAAATGATCTAGCAAATGCTCTATAAACATCCCCTCAATTATTCGCAGATGGTACTTGTCTTTTGATTAGTGATACTGGTCTTGATGGTTTGGTACGATTCTGTAACGGTGAATTATAACACGTATGCGAGTTGAAGACTTCAGATCGTTTGGCTCTTAATGCTTATAAAACTCAAGCTTTGCTAATTTCTCATCGTAAAATTAATTCTAAGTTTATTAACTTGGCTATCAACAATATCCCGATTAATATCACTTCATCAGCCAAGTATCTAGGCATAGAAATCGGTTTAACTTTGTCATTTGCAAATCAAATTAAGAAAATTGAGGCCAAAATATCAACAGCATTGAGAATTCTGTTTCGGCTTCAACATTTCCCCTAAACATGTATTGATCTCGGTTTACTATTCTTTAGTTTTCCCTCATTTATGCTATGGAATAATTGTATGGGGCTCTACATCAAACTATCTTCTAAAAAGACTTCATGTACTGCAAAACAAATGTCTTCGAGTTATTGATGGTTGGCAACTTAACCAAACACTAAAACCATTGTATGAAAAGTATGGTTTTCTCAATATTAACCAAATTCACTTCTACGAAGTAGCCTTAGTTATGTGTTACTGTGTGCATTGTCTACAGCCTGCGATATTTGATGATTACTACAAATTTGTGACTAATGTTAGTAGACACCGCTTGAGTAGTGTGAATGGCGACAAACTCTATCTACCCCTATTCGAAGAGAAGTCTGGTCAAAATTCGATAAAATACAAAAGGGTTAAAATCTGGAATTCTTTACCAAAAAACATTACAACTCTTTCCTTAGTAAAATTCAAAAAGAGCTGCCGTCAAAACGTGAAAAACAACATCGAATAAGTAATGCTTGCAAAACTTTGCATAACTTGTAATTTATTTGGATGTAAAACAGTGACTTCACAAACCACAACTCTTAATTTAGCCAAATGCATATGCCATCAGGAGTTCGTTGACCCAAAGACTGAAAAATCTCTTCCAGACTCCTAGTCGCTAAGTGTTTATATTTATTCACTTGTGTTAAACGTAAATTAATTACTCGAAGTTGCTCTTTTGCGGCAGAATAATTGTCTCTGTCTGTCTGTCTGTTTCACTAGCTACAATACCTAGACATATGTGGTTGCGTTTTAAAAGTTCAAAATCGTTATATATCTGCTAGAGATTTGAGTAGTGGCGCTGACTAACTTTACTAACTCCATGACTGTAAACCAAGACAAAATTTAAAACCCTGTAAAAAATAGGTACCGTATTTGTTAAAAATAGAAGCCTTTTTTCGGCCAGCGATAAAAGTTTATTTGCTTGGAAAACGAACAAGTAAAAAAAAGAAAATTGCGACAATTTTTGACTTTTCCCCGTGTTCAAAGTTAAATAGATATAAATAGAATTTTATTGCGAGAAACTGAACACGTTTTTCGATGCATGTTTCAGGATATGTTTTGTCAAAAAATGACGTTGACCAGGATATGAAAACTTGAGGTTGCTTGTTTTATGATCTCTGGCAAATAAGATCACAGCTACTGAAAATCACTATGTTAGGTTACGTTTCGTAGAGGTTCGATGACCTAATTGTTCTCATACCATAGTAGAATGTTTCTTATATCTCGACTAAAACTTAGAATGTTTATAGAAAAAGAAATCAACGAAAAAGGAATCGAAGAAGTCGCCACGCTCCAGCACAAGTGATTCGAAGAAAACCCATGAATCCTCTGAAATCGAGAATAAGGTGCTTCCTTCCGTGAGAAAAATAAGAAGGTTCGTAGTACTATTACCTTTACAGGATATTTTGTTATTGAATAAGGTTATTTTCGGTCACTGGATTTATTCTAAGGTATTAAGGGCTCCGTTAAGTACTTTAGAGATGTCGAATTCAGTTCTTATTGATGTAGTGTGTTTTTTTCTTCGTGACTCGGCAGCGTGGCCGAAAGGGCAAAGGCGTTGTTTTTACGACGACCCTGATCGCATGACATGGATTCAACCCGCACCCTGGTTACGTTGTTTTGTTCTTTGATAAGACGCTTTACGATAATTATCTTTGCTTGGTGGCTTTGAACTAGTAGCAAATTCTGTGGACAAATTTTTCGACCTCTTTCAACTTGCTTACTTTATGTTTTCATCAACTCTCCCATTGGCACATAGTATGGCTAAAGAGTTTTTGTAACTTTGCATCTTGTTATTTCAGTCCTGAAAAGAACTTTTCTGATCCTAAAATTTTAACTCTCGGAAGCGAAGTGATGAAAAAAAAGTCGATGCAAGAACAAGGAGAATTGCGCGAGATTAGGTACAGAGTGTCATAATTCACATCAATCACGGTAGACAAGTTTTGTGAATAAGGCAATGAGAGATGCTCGAAGTATATGGAAGCCAAGCTGCATTGTGATATAACAAGTATAACTTAACACCGTTTATGGTAATCATGGTTTTTTGTAGTGTAAGTTTTAGCATATGCCACATGTTGATGGGAACTCGTACTGAAACACTTATGTTTCAATTCCTTAACTTGTTTAATGGGTGGTGGGGCAGGAGCTGGAATTGGGAAAAAGTATTGTATACGTACGCTGTGCCTGCTTGCCGTTGAATTGGACTTTTATAGGATTCCGCTAAATTGATATTTGCAGAAGTTTAAAGAATCCTGAGGAGGGTGTGAAGCGTTTCATGGATTTAATTCAGTCGAAAAACGATCGCGACCAAAAGAAACTAAACAAAAGCTCCAGCAAGGTATTTGAATTGTGTCTTGACATTTCTCGATTGTCGTTCTTTCGTGGTTATTGCTTGTGTAATGACTTAAGATAAATGCTGAATGAAGGATGGTTTAAATGTCTTGCATCGCTGTCGGTGCTTATCATTGTTGAGAAAAAGTTAGTTAAGTTGTAAGAATAATGGGATATTTCGGCTAAAACGATGAACAATTTATTGAAGATGGTCAATACTTTGTGCTGAAATTGTAAAATTTAGTCATAAATAAAGTGAACTCCCCATGGGTTTTCATCGTGTCTAGCATGATAGCCTACCTACCGAAAGCGCAGCCTAATGCTGCTGCTGTTTTCAGGAATTTTGGCTCTTATTGTATATTTAGGCTAGATGAAAGATGATATTCCTTGAAACAGCAGATGCATTAGCCTGCGCTATTTTTGTGAATTTGGTTACAGAAATATGCTATTACTAATAGGGTGGTTCATTTAGTTTTTGACGTCAGTATATTTCCCCTTTCAAATTGCAGGATTAAGTCCAATAAAAAATAAAAATAAATAATGAGAGCGTGAAATTTGTTTGTTTTCTGACTATTTTAGTTGTTTTTACTGTTAAAGCTTTTCTTGAAGTGTCATCTTTTAAAAGATTTTGCTACAAATGCAGTGCCTTTTGTTTCCCATGTTCATATATTTAGGATGGTGAATTGGATAATTATGACGAAGTTGAAATGGACGTTGAGAATTTAAACAGCGCTGAAGATGATAAGCTCGAGATTTTTCTGCCTCAAAATACAGCAACTACGACACCAGGTACTAAAGTTTCCACCTGAAACGTTATTCACCATATCACGACCCTTCGTTAATCAACGAAATTCTTACAATTAAAGTAATAAAGACACATTAACAGTGACTACTTATTGTTTTTTTCGTAGTGTTGCTTAAATTCAATGGTCGATTTTGAAATCATTGTTTGTTGGGTGGTATATTACCTCATCTATGTGTTTTCAAATATTAATTTGATCCTCTGCTGAAAGATCCTAAACAATGAAATTGGGTTCTGGAATATGAGATTGTGACTTCACCGTGTATTAAAATACCGACATATACTGAGTTACAGAGATTGTAGGAATAATTTCGTAAAGTCCGAGAAATTTTTGAAGTTTAAAATTATCCGCAAAACACGTTTGTATATTTTTCCGATTGCTGGCTTCGGGATGAATTTTTGCCGTTTTACCTCTTTCCTCTATATCTTTGACTTCTTGTTTAGACTTTGGGGTGTGGCCCGACTGTTGGGCCTCCGCGCCCCCATCCCTCGGAAGGGGTCGGGTAGCACCATCACCACCACCAACTTGTGTCAGTGTCAGTTTATTCATGCACTAGTACACGCGAACATGAAAAATTCTCATTTTGAAGAGTAACAATCGCGGTATGGTACTACGGTAACAGAAGGAAACCACAAAAGAGCAGAACGCTCACCGTCTTATCGCCACCCTAACTGGCCAAAATCCTGCGTCGAGCTCTGGTACAAACGTAATCTATTTTAAAACTTTGTTTTATGAAATAAAAGTTTTTGCAAATAAAACTCAATGTTTTAGATGCTCCTGAAACCGTCTGCGAGACTGATGCAAAGTCGGATGTCTCAGCTCACACTTTAAGTCAGCCCCTTCCTCCTGGGGTAGATGAGATTGATAACAGCCTTGATCCGCACCAAGAGAGCATTTGGGAGATGCTCGAACAGCCCCTTGCTGAACCAGCCCCTCTTGACGCCCCCGCATCCTCCGCAGCAACTCCAGGTCCCTCTTCATCCGGTCAAGGTCTTGACCTCCTCATCTCATCCATACGTGCCAATTTGAGTAAGAACCAATCTGTAGATGAAAATCTGGCCCCTGTGCCGGTGCAAAAAGAGCCGTCACCCCCTCCCACGCCCCCTGTGAAAATTCCGGGACCTCCAAAAGAGGTGAAAGCGGTTAAAAACATTGAAATAAAGGAGCAGGTTGGATCGCCGTACGAATTCGAACATGCTTTTCAACCCATGTCGAACCCGTCTGACTCGTACCCCGATATGGCGACCGATCTAAGTTTTGCTCGTCCAGACGAACGGGTAGAGCTCATTGATGACGTCACAGAACTGGATCAGAGCCAAGCGAACTCGCAAGACGACCCCGATGAGAATCTTGGAGAGAATGCCGAAAATGAAGTCAGAGAAACAGAAAACAATTCTCAGAAACAGCAGGTAACGTTAACTTTTCAGTCTGGTTGTTGCATCTAAATCACAGATTTTTAAGACTCCTTGAGCTCCTTGTAGTAGAAATGAGGACACTTAGTGATTAATACATTCGTACATTTTACTCAAATTGGAAATTTTTCTATGACACATTGGCTATTCGAAAATTGTCTCAACGTGCTATATGTTGTCACAACCTTGCCATGATCGGTTCAAAGTAATGAGGTTTCTCAATAACAACTGCTACTAAAATTGATACAAAATTAAGTTTCTTTGTATGAAATTATTATCGAAGATTGACCTTCATTCGGCCGGAATTATTTCATTTCCAATCGCTGTGATATTTGCAGTTACTGCACTGCACTCCACTTGCCCTTCTTTTCGTGTAATGTTGTTGATGTTTAAACAACTCAAACTGGTTTCAAAACTTTTTGCTACCCTTTACGCAATTCATTCTCCCACAATCGTCGTTTCACATTACAACTGCTGCCAGGAAAACAGTACCTAAAATTCTTGGTTCATTTTACCAGCGTGTAAGTACAAAATGTACACTTATCGTTGCAATGTGTCCTTTTTGCTCTGTCTTGCGAGTTAAGTGCGCGATTTTGAATTGACAGCGTCGTCTCTGTTTCAGTGGTAAAGCGCCCGCTCGACAAGTCACGCATTTGAGTTCGATTCGCGTTGGGTTCTTTTATTTTTGTCCATTTAGAGTTAGGGTTCGGGCAACATTGTCAGCTTTAGGTTGAACAAAATGATAAAATAAAATAATGGATACACTTCGGAAATAACGCCAGTTACTCTCATAGATTTGTAAAATACTGTACGTGGACGATTTCCTTTATGAATACTAAATCGATCAGATACAACAAACTTTCTGTAGTAATTGCTTTTTTACTACGTTACCTTGGTCAGGAGACAGCGAAGGCATCTTCGATGTTTGAGTCAAACTGCCACCTCCCCGCCTGTCTACACACGGTGGAGGCTCCACGCTGTTTATTAATGCTGAACATCAAGCAGGGAACTGTGAATACCAATTTTAATAGTTTTTGGTTTGACTAGACCACTAATCGAACCTAGGTCTACCGCTTCACTTGCAGACGCTCCATCCATTCCACCACGCATTGGTTAAATCGCGATACTGTTAAAATTACAAGTTACGATAGGATGCTGCTGGTACGTTTTGAACTAACAAATAGCAAAGCTTCATTGTGACGTACATAATAATCGAACCGTGCTATCTTTTGCTTACAAAGCAACCGCGCTTGCTATTTCGACAAAAATGCTCTTCAGTCCTGCTTTCCAAAAACTCATATTGTTTTGTTTTGCAGTATCACACGCATGACATTTTCAAGCTGTGGTCTCATTCACTGTGCGTTTATTTATTCTACGCTTTCCAATCGAATCAAGTCCTTCGGCTTTGCGTAAAACCAAAAAATTGAAAGAACGCTTCACACCAAAGAAATGCGGCGCTTACTTCAAACTTGCTTTTCGTGTTTACTAAACCAACCAAGATGCTTTTGCATCAACCTAAATAAAAGCTTGGTCTCTGGCCGTGTGCGTTTAATTGCATAATCGCGATCATACTGTGCAAAAACTTGTTGATTTGTGTTCTTTTTGTAGCGACAGAAACTTCCTTCAACCGAAGACGAACACGAGTTGCGAGCCAAGTTGCTAAGCGATATGGTAAAGCGACGTGGAAAGAAACCTGCTGAACAAGGCACGGGTGAGCTGGAAATATTTGTAACTTGCTGTAGAAAAGGTTGTTGAAGGTTACGTTATTCATTGGTAAAGTTTGGGGAAAAAGCTTAATGAATTGCAAGGGCTTCGAGAAAAATTTTAGTAGAAAGTTAAAGGCAACTGAGGAATAACTTCATTTAGAACATAAGGCGATAATTTTAGCCCAAGATTAGTTAATTAAAATGAGTAAATCATTGGAATTTGTTAAAGCAATCACTGCATTTCGTGTCGTTGCAGTGGATTCGCGCTGAAGAATGGTGGAGAAACCTTGAATGAGAATATGACCGTTACGTTGCTTTAATTACGATTGGTTTTCGTGAAATTTTGGACTGAAACAGATTTTTTTGCTAGAGCTTATCATTTCAGATTTCCGATAATTTTCGAATGAACTTTTTTCGATTATGAGTTTGTTTTTAAAAAACATAGCTGGGAACTACTGATGTAGACTAAGCCATGTGCAATCGTGCATGTTGTGATGAATACTTTTTTTTTTAATTGTTCCTCATTGTTATTTACATATGTAGCGGCCGTAGACATTTCGTTTTTTTGCAATTCCTTGCAAATTTGTTTCAAAATGTTGTCCTTTAAAAAAATGCGTTTATGTTTTACGCTAAAACAATTAGGTTATCTTACCATATCACAGAAAATTGTAACGTTCTTATACTGCAGTACATGTTTAATATTTTACAGTAATTTTGAAGGATTGGATTTTTTTCTTACTTCAGCTTAATCGTTTATGTTCAAGTTAAAATTTTTGTTGTAGCTGTGAAAAACGAGCCTGGCCCGGAACAAGCTGCAGTTGTCCAAGCTCGAACTGTTTCCCAAGTCTCAAGTCAGCCATCGGTGACAAAGACAAACGATCCATCAACCTCTGTAGAAGAACAAAAGAAAAAACCAACCGCAAGGCGCCGGCGCTACCAAGCTTGGGTCAAGCTGAAGAAGCAAAATCGCACAAAGAGAAAGAAGGCGCAGAGGGAATTGCACCAGCTTTTGTCAGGCGCCAACGCGGAGCCTCTTGGTCCCCTATCGACTGCTATACACCAGATTACCGTTCAGACTTCTACAACTACAACGGCGAGAAATACAGTTCAAGCTAAGCCAACGAAAAAAAGACTTGCCCAATCCCGTAAAAATTTAAAAGTAATTGTCCCAACACCAAGTACAACCATGATGCACCAACGTGCACGATCAGCTGCGGTTTCAAAAACTTCAGCTGTGCAGCCGGTAACAAAAGTCACAAAACCCGCACCTCATCCACTCAAGCCTAAAAAGGTAGTGTCCCAACCACAACCCAAACCCATCAAACAGGAGTCTCGACCACTGCTACCCACTTCGAGCAGTGTTGCTCCTCAAACTTCGAAGTCAAGTCTAAATAAGGTTGCTGCTCCACCAGCAGTCAAGTCCAGCCCCAGTTTACCTTCGCAACGTTTGCTTCATCCTCCTGTCGTAATCAACCTCGATCATTCGTCGGACGAAGAAGATCACGTGACAAGTGACGTAGTGCTTTCCGAGCCTTTTCGAAGCGCGATTGCAAAGGCAGTCAAGCAGCATCCTGGGCCTACTTCGAAAGCCCCAGCTAGTACCGCTGTAACTGTAACTCCTCCATCCTTGCTCCCCCACCCATCTATCCTGGCTTCAGAGCAATACAGAGGTAATTTGTCAGGAAAGAGAAAAGCACCAAGCGAGCCAGAGAACCCTGCAAAAAAGCCTCAAACCACTTTTCCAAACAAAGGTGCTTCATCCAATCATTCCAATGCAAAGCAACTAGCCACATCCGATCAAGAGGCAGTGAGTACTTTTATTTGTGAAATACCACGAACGAAAAATCTTTTTTGTTACTATATATAAACCCTTTTCTGTTATGTTTTCTCACGTAGCTGTTGCGTTTGCCCAATGCCTGATCGTTTCTCGGCTCTCAAGAGCTAAGATTAAGTGATCATTCTTTTCAGGGTTTTTGCTTGGAATCCGCAATCGTCGCAGGTCACTTGTATTAATTTCTGAAAAAAATTTGTTAGAGAATCGGATTGGCTACATTTAGTAGTTCAAGCCTCTCTCGCTGCGATAGGTTTATCAGAGCAACTGCCAATGCCCAATAGGTGTTTGCAGTGCTTCAATGCAACTGGCGCTCAGAGCACCAAGGACGTTCATCGTGCTGAGTAAGCTAGTAAAACATTTTTCACTCAGAGCAGCTGTAGATGCTTGAAAAAGTGTTTTCGGCTCTCACTACTCCACAACCATCCCACACTCTTCAACTTTCGAAATATATCCAAAAACCCAAAAAATCCACAAGAAAAAAAATATATGAAGCTGGGGAGTGGATGGGAAAAAAATTTGTTTTAGGTGTGGTGAAAGCGGCAGATGATGGCTAACAGCGCTGTACTGTTCTGTAGATGTTTGACATAGACCTCTGCAGTTTGCATGGTTGCTGAGAAGCTTTTTCGGGATTAAGAAATGGATTATATCAAGTTTGAACATTGAAAATACCGATTCAAAACTTTTCAAAGGCTCTATTCCTGGTTTTGAAATGCCTGATTTTGTTTCAGAAGCTAGTTTTACTTCAAAATTGTTTCACTTGCTTTTATACTTCAGTTAAAGAACGCCAAAGCAAAATCGGAAAGCGCTCAACTTCAGCTTGTAGATGTCGAAGAAAAGCTGAAGAAGGTTCGGCATCTACTCGGTCAGGATAAAATCCATCTCTCCCGCCTCCGGCAGAAGCAGACCGCGAAAGAAGCTGAAGCAAAATCACTCAAGCTAAAAATTGACGAGTTGAAAGATGAATTAATGAAGCACGAAAAGTGAGTTAAAAAGTATGATAAAGAAAATATCAAAACCTGCTTTTTCGATTGCAAGTTTTACGCATCTAAATTTTTCGTTGCAATGAAAAAAGTTTTAAATGCAGTGGCGTTCTTAATATTGTTGCAAGTTCCGTAAGCTACAAGATTTTTGAAAATTGCTTTGTGAGACGTTCATATTTTCAATATTCCTTTTGTTTGTTAAACTGTAATTGCAATTGCATCTTTTTTACCAAGTTGCCGCTGCCAAGAGACAGTGAAGGTACCTTGCAAGCTTTACGCTACCCCTTCTAATGTTAAACGTAAAAGTAGGGAAGCTATCAATACCAATTTGTTATAGTCTTTGCTTTGACCCGACTAGAAGTCGAACCCGAGTTTACCGTTTCAGCTGCAAATACTCTACCCACTCACCCACTGATGTTAGCTTGTTTTCTAAATCATATTTTCGCCTTCCTCTGGGTGACTGCTTGATTTGAAGGCTGAAAGATCCATTCGCAGCCTTTCTTTGCTGCTTAATAGCCATGTAGTGTGCAGTTATGAAATTCATTCGTTATTGCAATATTTTTTCTCGCTTTGTGAATGTGTACTATGCGGAAAAAAATATTCACTTCACTGATCTGTCTGGCCCTTAAAGCAAAAGTAGCCTTGTTCTTTTTACGTGTTAAAACGGGACTGAACCGAGCTTATCTTTTTTAAGAGATTTTTTTAAAAGAGACTGAACCGAGCTTAGCTTTTCAGTGATTGTGTTATCAGCAGTATATTAATTTTTTAGATTATATACAACAAGCATTGATTCTGTCGAAAAGATCAAGAAAGACTCTGCACCGGTCTCTAGTACCATGGAAAAAAGACGTAAACTCGAGTCGCGATTTCTGCATCAAATTGGCGAGCTACGTCAGGAAATTACGCAAAGTACTACAACCATCAACAACTTAGCCGCGAAGTCGAACATCTCTCAGGTAAAAAACAAAAGAAATAAAATGACGTAGTGTTGATAGAATTCACTTAGGCAGTTGACGGTGAAATTATTAAGCAACTGCGTCTTGTATTCACGCAAAGAATTTTGTCCTTTTTTTGTCCTAAAAGTTTAGCATGATGTTGTAAATGCAAACTTTGCTGTCGTAGGTTTGCCTTGACTGGAAATTGAACTCGATTCTACTGTTCTTGTTGGTGGTGCTATGTATCTACTACTTGTGGATGCAAAACAGGTGCTTTTCCTTGATCGACACAAATTAAGGGCAAACAATCGATAGTTTTTCCAGGCTGGGCTAAAACGTCTGTTAGTATCTTACAATGATTGCATATTTGAACAATTACAGCTTGTTCACTCTTGATAAATAGTAAGTTAGTATTAAGCGTCCAGAGTAGCAAGAGACTTTTTGGTTTGTTTGAAAAAGCTAGAATAGCAATTTGGCAATAATTGTTTAAATCGTTGAAATGCAGAATCTCTTGCAGATAATTGGTGCTATTCGAAATGTTCGACGGAATTCGGGAGATAAAGAAAAGAAAAATCGCATCCAAGTGCCTAAAACTTCTGAGCCAGTGACATCACGAGAATCAATCCCAAACAAGCCGGAGCCCGCTGTTTCTATACCTACAACTTGCCCTGGTGCTAAAACCACTCAGAAAACAAGTGTCGCTCCTCTGATCCCTGTTAACAATGTAATAACTTGTTTTGGTTATTTTGTTGAATATCATGCATATTAAGAATAATTTTTTATATTGAGGATCTGCTTTGACAGTAATTAGTTTCAGCCTCATTTGGTGACACTGTGTTATGTTTTTTGGGAAAATGTTTTTGTTTATGTGGAACGCTTTTGAGTTGGTGTAGCTCTGCTCCCCGCGCCAGAAAAGAGTGAAGGGTGCTGTTTATTTATTTACATTTGGTTTTGTTGCTTGATTAGCAATAAACGTGTATCTTTGTATACCAATAATTTTCCGGGAATCGATGATATAGATTGTCAATCATACACACTAGGCACCTAATAATTCACCATTCTATCATTTTTTAGGGTCTAGAAATGATAATCATCCCGATTTACTTAAAAATAGTTTCTAGTTCAAAATCTGTGTAGTCGACAATTACAGTCAAATGTAAATCCACCTACCCACCCATTAGATTTTATAAAAGTTGTATTTAAAAAAGTAGTCGGATTTGACACGATTTACGTATAAATTGTAAAGTTATTTATGGCAGCAGTTTTTGGCTGGTTTGTACAGTCATTCTGTTTCCGCACAAGAAGTACGTAGCATGTGTACTTGCCTGCTTGACATTCAGGGTGCTTAATTACGCTACTGTTAAAAATCGGCTAGATCACAGATATCACAATGCGAGCGTTAAAAGAAGTAAAATGAATATTACACATTAAATTATTGCAGTTCGGCTGGTTTGCAAAAACGAAGCTTAGGTTCCAAGTTAAATGCAGATTTTAATTTGGTAAGATTGTTCGAGCTGGGATAGGTCGAGCGTTAATGGTCTAGTTTTGTTAATTTCTTAAGACTAGAATTTCTAAATACTACTATAGTTTTGACCATGTCCTGTACAGTTTGCTTCGCTGCATAAAACGAATTGAAAAATTTGCTCAGCTTTGCTTCACTGCAATGTCGCGCAAACGAGCCTCAATGTCTTGTTTCATGTAGTGTAAAAAGAAAGGTACCAGTATGAATCAAAGTTTTAAACCACTACGTTACGGACTTTGTATCCAGGAGAAACAACTACAGTGTACTCCTCACTTTTAACGACTAAACTAATGTTTTCTGTTTGATGTATTTAACAATTTTTTATCGATGTAGTCCAATTTAGCAAATGCAGTTAACCTCGTATATTTTGTTGTTTTGGACAGAAAAATGCGGCTGCGAGAAATTCGAAGAACGCCAAAGTTCAGCTTTATAGGAAAGAGAAAAAGCTTCGCGAAACGGAAAGAAAAATCGAGTTGCAAAAAGGAAAAATACTGCTCAAAAAAACTGAAATAAAGCTGCAGTTAATAAAGAAGAAAGCTAGTGAGAATTGTGTTATTCTTTTTATAGGATGTTTATTAGTAAATGAATTGTAATATTTCGTCTTTTTGGTGGAGCTTATCCTTTTGGCACAACATAATAAATGCGCTTCCTCGTATCGAAAATATGTGGTTACCGATCCAGATATTGAGTAGATGGAGCGTCTGCTACTGAAACATTTGACTCTGGTTCGATTCCTGGTCGGTTCAAACCAAAGACTTTGAAAATTGATATTCGCATCTTCCCTGCTTGACGTTTAACATTGTGAAGGACAGTGTGAAGCCTCCACCGGGTGTGGTGAACTTAACATGCGTTTTTTGTTTGAAGAGCAATCATTGAAAGCCAAGAAGCTGAGAAAATCAATGATGGATCAGTCGATACATCAGGCGCACCAAGTTCAAAGAAAGTTGTCGACCAGTCAAAACCAGTCCAAACTGGTTAAGACCGCAATTAAAATAAGAAAGTCGTCGATTTCAGCCTCCGATTTGGAAAAAACGTCGAATCAAAATGCAAAGCGAAGAACTAGAAGAAAAGTTTCAATCGTTTTGCCAAATGGTAGCGAAACAAACCAAAACGAACAAAAGAGAGAACTGAAGTTGCCACGACAAGCAGAAGACAAGGAAACAAATAACGAACAAGGTTTGCAGCCGAATGAATACCAAGGTTTTTCTCTTAGCTTACTTTGTAGTATACCTTAATTTCATCAAGAGAACAGTTACGTTGGCTGTTGGCTTTCCCAACTGCTATTACGGTCTAAACTGAGGCTTGAAATATCAAGATTCGAGTAAGGGGCCGCATGTTTTCGGATTAAGCACTTGGCTTTTTAAAATTGGACCAATTTAGTCTAATTTGTTTGTTTGCTCTGGTTTTGTTTGCTGTTGCTTTTTGTTTAGGCTTATGCTTATATAATATATATGTGTTTTCGATTATTGTTGTCTAGTCGCAGTTCCCATGTATCACCTCTAATTTTAGAGGTGTTCATAAGTCACCTGTTTGGACTTCTCGTGGGAACTGTTACGAAATGCATTGGAATAACGTTAGAATCATTGTGTTTTTTGTCACATCTTAGTTGTTGCATTTCGCCAAAAAATAAACTAAGCTAATGTATTCTTTGTTAGTACCATTTACCAAAGTTTCTGTGATCTTAAAAATTGTCGTTTGTACTATTTGTATATGTTTAGATGAGCATACCATTACTCCAGTAACTCCAACACTGAAACGAACGCGTTCAACTGAAAGAAGAAGTTCATCATCTAGTGTCACCACTCCGACTTCTCTCGGTAATTTTGATGGGTTAATGCGGAATTTATCTGACCTTATAATGTTAAATGAAACGAAACCACTATATTGAGCCCGGATGTCCAAATTCCGGTCCACGGTCAAAGTTCAACCGGCCCGCTCACAGTCTAGACATAATTTCCTTCGAAATTATACTGGGTACATGCAAGCGAGAGACCTGCTTTTACGGCCCGAAATGCCCCAAAATTTAAGCGAAAACTTTTTTGTTCTTCACCGTTTTGTCTGAGCAGGCCTGCAGACGCATTCGCGAATTCTCATTCGGCTCTTCAAATAAGTTTGGACAGTGGACACTTCTGCTATTGAGCAATATGCTTCTAGTTTCAAAATACATTGTTGGTTGTGGCGCGGTTCTTGCCGAAGCCGTTGGACTTTCTTCGAACGATTTTTGAAATTTTAAATCCTTCAGTTATAATGGCCCCGAACAAGTGTGAACTGAACAAGCTTAGCTTTTTGACCGACGTTTAAGTGGTGAGCTGATTGGCTGCTCTCAAAGTATGGAAACTTTGACACAGCCATAAATTTTACTGAAGTGTCTAGATTTTTAACCTGCATATATAAACACGGACTTGATAATGCGAGGCAATATATTTTGTTTTGCTGGATTTGCACAGTATCCGTTTTTTGTTTTTATCCGTTTTTCTACATTTTTGCTTCTCCATAAAAAAGTATGCCATTTTTCGTTCTCATATTTTGTCTATATCCGCATTCCGCACCAAGGAGACTGTTACATCTTGCTAAAAATTTGTCATAATTTTGGATATGAACAATGAGAGCGATACTTCAAAATAGAGCCGTACCTCTTTACTAAAAATTTTTTCGAAAAACTTTCGTCTAGTATGTGACAGTCTGGTTAGTATGGATATGGACGGATAAAAGTGCCGACGAAGAAGCGTATAATTTTTGATGGAGAAGAGAAAACGTGCAAAAACTGTCGAAAACGTACAAAAGCGGACGAAAAACGGATACTGTGTAAATCCACCCATAGTTTAACTTTTTCACCAGCTGAAGCCTTCCATATAACTCCTGACCGTTTTTGTTTTTCCTTGCTTCTGATCTGCAGGGTATGTTTTACTGTGTATTCATTTATTCAATGTGCTTTTCTTTTAAGGTATCCATGAACTGGACAAGTTGGACAAAGATGCAGATGCAACTATGTAAGCGCTCGACAAAGCATGCGTCGTTAATAAGTGTGTTTGCTATTGTTGTCTAGTATGTTTACATTGTGTTTGCTTCTACCCTACTCGTTCCTGTGGATCTGGCGTTGTGGACAGGACCCTTCTGAAAGATTGCACTATCATTTTAACTTCACTTCTTTTAAGTTGAGTCTAACACCATTTTGACTTGTTTTAAGTGGAGTAAAAATGGTAGGACCATCTTTCGGAGGTGTCCTTTTAGCGTTTTGTTGCGGAAAAGTTAATGGCTCCCATTCTCCACCGGTGGTTGTAAAGAAGAGGAGCTTACCCAACCCTTGTTCATTGTGGAATTATTATAGGAGATAACGTTCTCGTCACGTGCTTGCTGCATCACCAAAGAGCTGCTTAATTAAATGGTGAAAGATACTTTGTTCACTTAGGTTCCCCCAATTATCCAACGAAGAATCCCAGAAATTACGGCGAAAGTTGCATGATATTTTGGCGCCGGTATCTGAAGCACATTCGTTGAATGACTCCAGTGACTATCGGACGCTATCTGATATGTTTCCAATCCCAAGTGAGATATTTTTTGTCAAGTATTAATTATCAGACGTGGTTGTGTGTCACGTTGAAGCTCTTTTAGGTCTTGCTCTGCTACCCCCATTTGCAACTATTCACCTTGCTGAATTCCCGATTTAAACCCATTTAGGTGTTCGAAATTAATTTAAGCCTATCATACACTTGTAAAACAAACTCATAACACAGAATAATTGAAGTTTGGACAGTTTTTTTAATTTTGTTTTGTTTGCAAAAATTATGGGTCCACGACAACTGACCGCGACAAGCTGACCGCGAACCAACTGACCGCGAACAAACTGACCGCGAACAACGCCGATTGGCTGAGAAGGGCGATCCTAAATATTTTTTTACTATCCCCAGAGCCATCTTGCCCAAACCCTCACTTTGTGACGAAATCACTGCGACGAAAGCAGTGACGAAATCATTGGTTCGCGGTCAGTTTGTCGCGGTCAGTTGACTTGGCTCGAAAATTACAAAGTACTGCGCCATTAAATAGTATATCTGAACCTCATGCTTACCAATTCGAAATGTTTTCATTGTAAACAAAGAAAAAAAAAGAGAAAGTTACAAACTTACGACCCACTTCTGTTGCACTTTGTGACAGTCGAGTAGAACTTCGATAGTGTAATTATTAGAGGTTTGTTAGCCTCAAAGTTCTTTGAGTGTCTCATTTGACAGTCTGCGGGTTATCAGCACGTCCCCATCAACCAATATTGCTTTCAGGTTGCTTTGCAAACTGGTATTTCGATGCGAGCGAACTGACCAAACCGAGCAGTCGTCCATCTGCTAGTGCTGATGAACATATCACGTATTCACAAGTAAGCATCGATGTTTGATATGGATTTTCTCCGATTTTTTTTACTCTTAGCAAGTGTGGCTTGAATTCGATACAATTTTTTTCAGTCAGCTATTGGAAGGGGAATATGAAACCCGTTAAAAATCATGCTTTTCTTAAAAAAAAGCTCTAGAATGAAACAATAAACATGTTTTGGCAATGACTATATTTGCATTATACCGGCAATACCAAGCTGCTTTAGCCAGGATACAGCGAAGTACCTTTCGATCTTCCAGTCGAGTTGCCACATGTCCACCACACGCTGTTAAGGCTTCGCGCTTCCCTTTTTTATTGCTGGACGTCAAGCCGGGAATACTAGTTATGTAGCTTTTTTGACACTACCCGAAATCGAGCTCTAATTTACCGTCTCAGTAAATATCGAATTCTGCGACTCGATTGCGGTTACCTCTATTGCTGTTTTTCAATTTTTCAATTTAATTCATTTAAAGCTTCAAAAAATGTGCTTCAGTGTTTGGCGTTTTTAATTTCAGGATGTTCGAAAGTACAGCAGTCCACTTTTGCAGTTCCGTTCCTACCGTTTGACGTCCTTTTTTCGCCTTCATAAAACGGCTAAACTAGCGTCACAAACCTACTCTAACAAACTTAATTGCAATAGACTTTTGTGCCGGTAAGTTTTCTTTTTTTTGTTCTATTGTTTGCTTTTCTTGGACTTCTTATTTTACTCTAAATGCATGCAACATTTTTCAAGTTGACCAATTCTTCAATTTCCTCAAAAATTGCTGTGAAACGTGCTTAATTTTAACCTTGTAAAAAAAGAAAGAATCCGGGTTTTAAATTTCTCATTTTCGTATCAGATTAGGACAAGATTTAAAAAGAAACTTATTCGTTAAAAAACAAAATGTTGGCCGTTGGGGAGGTATCGAAATCAACAAAATTTTCTGAATTTTACGAAGAACTTTAGCAGCTGCCTAGTTAATTACCTTCTACATGTTGTGTTCGGTTGAAATAATTTTTTTAATTTGACTAAAGTGTAATTTTATAGAGCTGATGTTTATCGTACTGTGACTGATTGTTCTAGCTATCGCAATTCACATACTTCAATAGCGGTACGTAGAAAAGCAAAACAATATGGCTACTACAAACAGACATAACACCAACAATTCAACATCTGATACCAACTTAAACTTGTAATTTTCTACCCTGTTGTGTTGCAATCTGCCATGGAGGACGCGACGTTTTTATCGTTCCCACCATTCCAGCTCTCCCTTTTTATCGCTTTCGATTCGCTATTAGGTTAACTGTCAAAATTCGATTAAGATCAGTTGCAATTAAAATTTCATTTTTGTTTCAGTTACGATCTTGCAGGCAAATGTCTGGACACTAAGTGCATTGGTCAACATTATGAAGATATTGCGTCATCAGCAAACGAAATTTATCTTGACCTGCTGTGGTATTGCCCTTCATTGTTGAAAACCAACGATGGAAAACAAATCACTGCAGCTGATTCGAAGGAATTGCAGTTGAAGGTGTGACTGAGGGATGAGGGTTCTCTATTTGCCTATTGATTTTAAATAGTGTTTACACAGCAGATTTACTAAATGGAATTTGATTTCGAGAGCATACTTCTAATGCCTTAGTCCAAAAGTCAACCTACGTCGTTTTAACTCAACGAGTTCAGATATCAAAAAATGAACCTGCGTACTGTTTGCCAGTCGTTGAATGGTCTACTACTATGCAGGTCTTGAACCTTGGCGTATGATATACTGTATCATATAAAGTAATGACAATGCGATCAAATATAAAATATTTTGCAAAAACAGAAAGGCATCCGTTGTAACTTTCATGTAATGTATAGTTACTGAACAGTTTGTATAATCAGGACGGACTTGCCATATGACATTTTTTTTGGAAAGCTTTGGATCCTGATCACGTGGCAACGCTTTGGAAAGTTTGCTAGTTTCGAGTCGACGATCTTTTAGTGGTTTGTAGGTCGATTTCGAATTAAATTAGCCGGAAGTCGATCTTGAAATTGGTTTCTATTTGTTGCGTCACGCATTCAGTTCGTATTTAAAAGAGCATTCCATTCAAATGCATTTGATTGTACTTTGCAGGCTGCCGAAGAAACAGTTGACCGTCTCTGTCGTGGGATGGGCACTAAGGCACCTCGTTCAGTTGAAGACGCTTGTCGTTTGTTGGTTGGTGTGATCAACAAAAACTTCGGAAACAAGGTTGGAAAATTTTCCATTTTTTTCAGCTAACTATTGGATACGAATGCTTAATAATTTTTGGTCTTCTCTCCGTAGTTTTTAAAATTGCACAAAAATTTTGAAAAAACTAGAAATAGATCTTTTGTCTTATAGCTCAATGTATTTATGTTCGAAAAAATGGCTGTTCAAATACAAACGTTTAAACGTTTTTGTTTTAGCGTTCGATCACGCTGCTAATGAACAAGAAACGACCAAGCCTATGTTCTACTTTGAAAGATGAAAACATGAACGACGAAGCACAAGAAAGCATCACGCAGACATCAGCTGAACTAGGTATGAATATTTGTGAGCAATTTATCCGACAGCAGATCGTAGAATTTGTTATTGCAAAGAAATTTTTTCAATAACTAACGATTTTGTTGTTGCTATGCCCATCTAATCAAATCTTTTATTATACTCGCTGTACTGCGCCGAAGCGTTTAACGAGTTTGCTGGGCCTATTTCTGCGTCATTGCGCCCGGGCAACACAGCTGCTTTGCACGAAATGTCGCAGCTATGGCGAGCCGTTAGCATCAGTGTGTCCGATTTGACCGGGCCGAGATTTGAACCTCAGACCTCCCGCTCCAGTGATAAACACGTTATGCTCGAACAATGCATGTTATAAAGACAGAGAGTTGGAAGCTAGAATCTAATTATGCTGTAGGGTGGAAGGTAAAATTTTGAAACAAACATTAAATGCCGGTATGTATTGCAAATCGGCTCGTCTCGAGGCTGATAATCAACAATTTTTGCCACGGTTGTGTATTTTTAAAAGCTTAGCCAATATCCATTTATTTTTGCATAGCCTACTTGCCATTTGACCATTATCGATTGGTTTTAGTGGTCATCTTTTTCAGTTCCATCTTCATCATCTGGCCTCCGATTGAACAGTGACCCGGAATTGCGCTATTTTATTGAGGACGAAAAGAAAAGTGAAATCGAAAAATTTCTCTCAGTTTTGAAAAACAACCCAGCCAATGAGAGTGTGCGAATCAAACTCGCTCAAGCGTATCTCGACCAATCAAAAACCGATGACAAGCGAAAGAAAGAGGGATGGTAGGTGATAAAGATTGGTGGTGTTACGCTTGGCACTCTGCGTCTGTCAGGGCCACACCAGCACAAAGCACTTTTCTTCACCAATCAGTCATGCCACGGGTCTTAATAAATATATTGCTTCGATTTTATTTTTATCACGTTCTGTTTTTACGACTTATGATATTTTATTCTTCAGCTTGTAGTTCAGTCGCTTTGCAGATATTTTCCTGATGCATGTGCTTACAAACGTTTTAATTTTGTTTCAAGTCTGTTTAGAAAATGGTGAAGTTCAGCAAAACAAGAAGAAATCGAAATTTTCTTGTGCCCACACTACGATTTCATAGCCTATGTATTTTTCTCCGCAATAATTGGAAGCTCACATTTTGGGGGACTCTTGCATTTTTGTTTTCGTTTTTTTGATTTAGGATTCTACTTCGGTAAAGAATGACCAAAAATCAATGTTTTTTACACTTCTTTGTGGAATAGTGCACTGTTTGAAAGTGTGCAAACTGTCTAAATTTATTTAAGAAGACATTTTTTCCAAAAATCAAACAGTAAAATTTGTTTCCAGTGTTAAGTTGGCTCTTCATGCGCTGTGTCTTGGTATCGAACTGAACGACCAATCAGAGAATTTATGGTCTTTTTATATCCCCATATTACGTCAGCATTACGTCGACACATCTGTTCCTATCGACCAAGTCGATATTTTGGATCAAGCGTTGATGTTCATGCCGTTGTCAAGAAAAGTTTGGAGTGAAGTAAGTTGGTTCAGTGTGACTATTTTCTCGCTATGGCGTAGTATGGAGCATTGGAGCGTCAATGAGCTGATAAAAAAAAAAAATGAATCAAAACAATTAACTTTTTCAAGTAACTACACTAGTTTTGCCTATCAAAATTTACTATTCATCAAAATTTTTCTGAAAAATTCCTATTCAAATGTTTCTCGATCTAAATTTTAAAATGCTCAAGTAAAAGTAATAACGTCACAAAAAAAATGCTCAAATTTTGGTGAAGTGACTTCAGCAAACCTTAGAATTAGAAAACTTTGCTACACATCGATTTAAAAATTTGAGGTGATTTGTGAATAAGTTAGGCTCGCATTTTTGCTCTCCCGTCTTCCGTGGAATATAGGTTTTAACTCAATTGAATTTGCTTTTAATTAAAATTTGAATCAATGATCATTACCGCAGAAGAAGAGATGATAAAGTAAATGGTTGCATTTTTGCATTGAGAGATTACTTGCTGAAGATCTTGTTTTTTCTTAGGTTCTGAAGTGGGATTGGTCATTGGAGAGATTGGACGGTTATTTTGAACAATTGATTGAGAACTTGTTGACACGCGAGCAGCTGGCCAGTTCCGAAGGTAACTCTTTTGTGGTCAGCGTGATAATAATTTCTTTTTCACGCAACAGAGTTCCAAAAAAATTTCATGTTTTCAAAATAATATACTGTAAACGTGGAGGATCATCGTAGGTATTTTCTCATTTTTATCTAGTAACAAAAACCGTCAGGGAATAAGGATCCTTTTGCTATAGTGAATTTCCATCGTTGAAGGCTTTTCCTAGGGTTATCTTTTACTATAAGTTAACTTTTTTTGAAATTTAAGATTTTACTATAGTAAACCAAATAGGCAAAGTCTAGCGTCTAGTTGTTTTTATAGTACAATTAGACTTAATTTTTCAGTCATTTAATGATCATTGGCTTGATTTTTTTGAAATAATGCATTTCAGTCAAAATCACTGAAAAAAATACAAATTTTGCATGTGTTTGCATCAAAGCCTTCAAAGTGTATTTGAAATCGTGAAAATGACCACATTGTTTTAAAATAATGTCCCAAAAATTTCCAAATTCGATTATTTGACCGAAAATTCTAAACGTAAAAATAAACTCAGTGATGCAATTGCTAGGTTTGCCTACTGCAACTTTTCCCTTACAGCGCAATTTAGTTTTTCCCAGGATCCAATTTTGATCACCTATCCCTTCATCAAATATTTTAGAGCACCTCGTATCTCTGATCCACGAGCCATCGTATTATTCGTTATGGCTTCTACAGTCGATTGTTGAGCGCTGCCATTTACTGCTGTACACCAGAGGTGTTGAAGCAGCCCAGGATATGCTTCAGGTAATAGATACGATTTTGAAAGCGTTTAGTTTGATATCATTGTGGCCTCATCGCACATAACCAGCAACATAGCAGCTTGAAAAATAATAGCTGTGCTTGAAAGAGTAGCTTTGGCTAGATGATAACAACTTTCACATTTAATTTGCCAAAGAGACTCGGTGGCGACTAACAACAAGTTTTGAAACATGTTATCGTACTCGTATTGACGCAGAGTTGCGTTGGTGGAGAAATCTAAAGCATGTGTTACGTTGCGAGACTGCCGCGACTACCGGGGTGTGTCGCTGGCTCACTGTTATGTATATTACGGTATCTTTTGTTGGTGCAGGCATGGATTCAAATCCGGTAGTCATTTTTACCGAAAAATTGTGGCAGATCCAGCTTGTTACATCAAGTTTTCTATTTTTCTCTTACAAATGCGGCTTAATGATGTTTGTCAAATCAAATCTTTTATTATACTTGCTGTAATACGCCGAAGCGTGTAACGAGTTAGCGGGGCCCATCTCCGCGTCATTGCGCCCGGACAACACTGCTCCTTACAAAGAAATGTCGTAGAGCTGGTGAGCCGTTGGCAACACTGTGTCCGATTTGACCGGGCTTAGATTTCAGCCTCAGACCTTCTGCCCCAGAGACGAACGCGTTACCGCTTGACTGGTTTGTACCATTTTTAACCAATATGCTTCCCAGAAAGTAAAAAAGTAGAGGGTTTCTCGCTTTCTAAGCGAAAGTTTTTTTTTTTTTTTTAACGTTAGATAGGTTTAGTTTTTTAGCATCATCATCAAGTTTTCAAATCGCCCTTTTATTCACAAACTTAAATGATGTTTACAGAAGTTTGGTTATGACGGATAACTTCATCACAGCTATTTTTTTTCACATAGACACTTCTCGAGCGACTTCGCCAGGCGTTGAACGATCAAGATACGTGCTGTACCTGGCCTCTGCTTCAAGAACACATCGCCAAGTTGTGGCTTATTTACATTTACTTGCTGGAATATCACAGACTTCCTCCGTGCCTGTACGATCATGATATAAGGTAAGTTTATTCTTGAAAAGTTTGGGCTTGTACTAAGCGCGCTAGTGGCAGGTCAGCGACCTGAGTCCACCTAAGAAATAACCAAAAATAGTAGAGTGAAATAAAACGCAAAGTAGAGGGAGCCAACAAGAGCCGCTATCTTAAACCTAATTTGCATTGTTCAAATGAAAAATAGCCTTGCCAATATTCTCGCTGAAAAAATTTGTAGATTGCAAATAGTTGTGTTATGTACGCAGTAGACCTAATATTTAAATCAAAATTATATCTTTTAATGCGCATTTTGTTTGCTAAGTGTGGCTCATGTTTGCTGCTTCCATCGCTAGGTCATGGCGTCTCTTCCACACACTGCACATTACACAACTGTGTGATAAGAAGGTGGTGGGCCCCAAGTCGTTTGCAACACTGTGTATTAACCACGGACCCTCCTACTCCGAAAGCAATATCATTAGCTACAGGATTTTAATCTTTAGTGTTCTGCCTCTGAGTCTCTTCAAAAAGGTGAAAAAATCGGCGCTTTCACAAAATCAGTCGAAAATATTTTAAAATAAACTAGATTAAAAAGTAGTGCTAAAATCAATTTTAGTCTCAAGGAACTATCGTTAGTATGTGAAAAAAAGTTAAAAATAAATTTAGTGTACTAGCAAAAACCGGGCGGCCAACAAAAAGTTAACGGCTAGCAAAATAGTCAGTTCTCGCGTGTAATTTCCTTTTTTTTTCAGATCTCGAAAATGGTCTTTGGAAACCGAAATCGATTTTACCATTAGTTTTAATACATTGATTTTAAAATTTTTGACTGATTTTATAAAAGCGCTAATTGTTACACCTTAAATCAATCGTATCCACAAAATCGTTATCTCCTTCGTTTAGGTTCGATTCTCTGTACATCGTTAATCACATCCTCTACAAAAAGCTACATTTACTTGCTCTGTCGCATTCTTGGACCTCTAGTCCAGACCTTTGGATGCGACCCGACTGTTGGGGCCTTTGCGTTCTTTTTGCGCGCTTTCATGTTTTCGGAAGGGGTCGTATACTATCAAATGTTCGTCCGACTGACTGCAACAAAATTCTATGCGTCTTTGAATTTGTGAAGTTCATGGCAACTTCTTTTGGATAAGAAAATTGAATGAACTTGAGTTGAAATGTGTCAATATTTTCACAAAACTAAAAAGTTGATGCCGGAGTTTTTTTTGCAGTTCCCACATGTTTGGTATGATTCTTGGGTTTGGTGACGTCATTGTGCCGTTCTGTTCTACTCCAAGATTGAGCCCTGAAAAAATTCGTCAACTTTTTGAAGGTAAATTGCCGAATATTAACTAATTTATTACTGCTAAAATGAACGGTTGCCCACGATGCCCCGCAAAACTTTGCTATTGCGATTGTGAAAAAAGATTCCGCTCGTGATGATGTATGCGTTTTTTAAATTACTAGTTGATTTGTTTTGCTTAATAATCAATGCTAACATAATAACAGTTCAATGCGAAACAGTGTTACTCGACTTCCATGAATTCTCTCTATTTCATTTGAATTAGATTAGTGAAACTACCCTACTCAGCGGTTTGTAAAAGGCGATCAATGGATGCTCACCAGCACTGGCCACCTATGTAGTGATGGATGTCCTTGAGTGTGGAAGTGGCTCCATTTTTTTCTCGGGTTCCCCCACTCTGTGTTACAGTGTTTCCGTCAGTCCTGTCGCCCTAAAATAAATGGCTTTGGCTCAACCAACAGTATCGACAGAAAGTGGTTTTGTAGCGTCTAAAGTGAAAGCAAAACTTCGTTGCAGTTTTTCTGTCAATTTCATGTAAAGACCAAAAAAAGGTCATGGTCATAATTTTGTTGCGTTTTTTCGTTAATTTATGGTGGTTCGTTCGTATGAAGCAGGCACTCTGCGTCAGTCAAACCACACCAACGATGAGCACTTTTTTGGGGGTTCTGCATGCAAGTCTTTCGTCAGGCTGGGCCACTACAACCGGTGGACTGCTTGGCCCCAATGGGAAAAAAGCCTAAAGTGTCTTTCCCAAACGGCACAACGACGCATTGCCAGGTCGAGAATCGAACCCGGGCTCAGCAACCTTTCAATCCCTTACCCAACGCTCTACCAGTGAGCTATCGCCACCGCGTCTATGATTGTGATCAACGGGAATTAATAATAAGTTAGGATAATAGCTGGGCGAAACAGTTGAGAGCCTACCATGGTAAAACAAGGTGGTAGGCCGAATCTATACCCTCAACGGTAGGAAAAAGCCTGGCAACTCCAAGCACCATATGACTGGTATTGATTTTTTGAACAGGTTTGGACTAAGTCTGTGTTTTGTAGATGCACTTTATTGCTCTACTGATTTCACCAAAAGTAGATCTTTGAATGCCAAGCGAAGGTTTTTGATTTACAAGTCGATGGTTAATTTCCTTGTTGCCTCCGAAAACTGGGAAGAGTTATCGAGTTTTTGTCGGTAAGTTTAGCGATCATTTTCAATCAGAATTTTTGACCCAGTTAAGATTAATGATGCAAAGAGTTTTCAGCTGTATTTTTTAAGATTATTTTTGAAAGTTTGGAGCATAAAAATTGGTCTTGAAAAACAGTTTTACCAAGAATAAAAGAGCCAAAGCTATCGTGAACAAAATGTTTACGACAGCTTTGGCTCTTTCATTCTTAGTGAAAAAATTTTGAAAGTATTATTTTATTATAATGAAACTCAGTTACTATGAATACTGAATATTTATTGTGCTCTCTGATTTTTATTTTTATTTACTCTGCTCGGAAGGAACAAGCACGAATGAAGAAGTTATGACAGTATAGCGATTTGTGATACTCGTCAGCGCACAGCAGGTAGTTTGTGGTGCGAAATTGCATCTCATCAGCGTATTTGGCATTGAAGAGTCTCGGCAACTATCAGTAAAACAAATTCTAGCGTTTTACGAGTGTCGGTGATTCGACTTTTAGTTGCTGAGCAAAGTCATACTAACTGTTCAATGTTCAAGGGTTTTTATCAGGTTAACTTGGTTTATTTTAATGCAGAGGTCTGGTGAAGTTGTTCGCTGAGGATTCCTACGCTGCCTCTGACTATCCGTCAGTTGTTGACGTGTGGATTGTGTGGACAGAAGCGGTGATGAAGAGCAATGACATCATGCTCATTACACGGGTAACTTGACAGTTACTACTATTTGGTTGAAAGGTTTTTGATATCTCGTTTGTTTTTTTTCGCAATAAAGGAAATAAAATAAATATGAATTGATGCTGCCATTTTTTCTTGCAAATCTGTCTGGATCATCAAATTTTCGTTATCAAAAAGCTTCGTAATTTTCTGATGCCATATAACACTGAACATATGAAAGTATGTTAGAATAAGTTTAATTCGTCATTACAAAAGTGTGTTCAACAAGCTCAATTTGATTTCAACATGTATTCAACATGTCAGTATTACTCAATTTGACAAACTTTTTGGAGCACTTCTACGCCAGTTTTGATTAAAGTTTTTTTGGGCGGTCTAAAATACTACACTGTCTCTGAAAAGTCCATCGCAAATTATGGATGATTAGTTTGACATAGAAGAAATCGGTGAGCCAATGGAGATTAACAAAAAAAAACGGTAAGCGTAAAAAAGAATTTCCACATTTGTATTTTTCGGAAACTGTTAGTTTTTGTTCAGACTTTTGATGAAGCGGTGACAGCTTGTCCACAGTCGGCCCGACTCACTTACATGTCGGCCCTGTACCAACTAACATCTGACAGCTCTGACGTGGAAGCAGCTCTGATCTATCTGGAGAAACACGTCAGTTCTCTTCTTGATTTGCAAGGTATCATAATTATGTTAATGTGTAATATCTTTACAATCAGCAACAATAATAAACAGATGTATTCCACCTTAAAAAACTACGGCATCTTCTGTGTGTTCCGGCAGAAAAACAAATATCATAACTGCAACTCAACCTCAATATATAACTAACAGCGCCTTAAAACAAATTTAGAATGCTACATCGATCAATAATGTTTTACAAGTTTTCAAAGATTTTTAAGGAATTAGAGGAAAAATTATGGGTCTTGCTTCGACAGTTCCAAACGCTACACTTGGATCTTTTTTTTTTTTGAATAGAAAATGCTTAGGCCTTAAGAACTAATTCAGGATATCCGAATATTTAGAAATTTCCAACAGGCTTTTAGAGCTGATTTTCTTTTTTTTTCAGACGCAGAAAATTTGAGTGCGACAGATTTGCATCAATTGTACCGACGAATACTTCGCCATGACATCACAATCAGACAGTCGACACGACTCGTGTTCAAAAGCGATGCCAGTCAATCGTTGATAGAAACGGAAAAACCATATCTTTGGCTTATTTATTGGTGTGTTGAATTTGTGGACTGTGATAGTTGAAATTAAAACATTACCTACCATTTTGTATCGTTCCCTTCTGGATAAATTAGTTATTGAGATGCGTTGAAGATGCCGCTTAACCAGCTAACGGTTGTGGTAAACTCTCTTACTCCAACAGTGTCCTGCGGCAGCTGATGCTCTCCCTCAAATATTTTAAAATAAATTTTGCAGAAAATGCTGATATAAAAAAAGTCGCCGATTTGAATCTTCTTCTAAAGATCATATGTGTTGTGGTGTTGATAGAATACAATCGCTAGGGTTCGAAAACTTCAAGGTAGTGGATGGAGCCTTTCGTCCATGCATATTTCAACTATCAAATCAATCAAATCTTTCATTACATTTACTGAATTACGCCGAAGCGTGTAACGAGTTTGCGGGCCCATCTTTGCGTCATTGCGCCCTGAAGGCAACACAGCTCTTCGAAGAAATGTCGAGCTGTTGGCAACACTGTCCGATTTGACCGGCTCAAGTTTTGAACGTCAGATGTCCCGCTTCAGAAACGAACGCGTTACCGCTCGATCGAAAACTGCTTATGCATTAGTAAAGCTGCGTTAATACTGGATGCGAATCAACCAAAATTTGACGTCATCATTAACTTTCACTTGGTCGCAAACTTCGCGAAAGGTTGCTTAACTTTCCTTAGGCAAAATTGTTGATTAAGGCCTGTTTTGAACAAGTGACGTGAGCGCCCACTCGCGAAAGTTGCCAGCCAAAAAGTTGGTTTGCGTCTAGTTTAAACGCTCCTTAAAAGGCATTTTCTTTACCACTTTTTTTTTTGCAGTACTTTGACGGAGCTGATGCAGAGTCAGGATGAAGAACACGAACAAATTCACATTTCTGACCTGTACGAAGCTGCCCTTCATATCTTGCCGTTGCTAGAAGACAGAAAAGTTGTCTGGATCCAGTAAGGATACTTCACGTGTTAGAAGCGAGTATTAGAAGCCTTTCGGAGATGGCTACGCTCTTTTTTGCTGTTAAGCGTGTGGAAATTTCAACACCCTATTCAAGAGAACTAAGGGATACTGTTGAATTGAACCAATGATACAGGGTGGGACAGAAAAACCTATCATTGTTTAAAGTGTTAGTATGGCAATGCTGTTTCTGTTATCCATATAGTTGGAGTGAATTTATGTCGTGATTAAATTGCCATTTGGTCTAGAATAAAAGTTTAGACAAACTAGTGATTAATTAGTTCTAAATTTTTTAGGATGTTTGAAGTCTCGATTTAGCCTGCACAGGAAAAATTGTGCATTGTGTATATATTGTGAAAATTTTTGCCTTTCATGGAGAAGCAGCGTCCGCAACTTTAAGAAATTTTGGGTATAAGAGCAAAAAAGAACTGTTTCTGATAAACAGCAAACAAATTCTCTCTGCTAAGAGTCGCAGATTCAACACGGCCTCACTTTGGTGCTGCAGGCCTCCTTCTCAACAAAGTAGGGACGCCCCAAATTTGTTTTGAGGCCAAATCAAGACTTTAAAACTCTTCAAAAAATTTGAACAAATTAATCACTAGTTTTTCTAATCTTTGATTTTAGACGAAATGGAAATTGAATCACACACAAATTCACTCCAACTATATGGATAACTGAAACAGCATTGGTATAGAAAGGCTTTAAAATATGGTAGATTTTTCTGCCTCACCCTGTATTAAAGTCACATCAGGAAGTGGGTTGGCGGAGCTGAGTGAGTTGCTTCACTTTTCATCATCAACAAGACAATTTTGATCCACTTTCTTTCTCGTTAGCGGAGTTGGCCGGATTTTGTGTAGCAATTGACTTCACCACGTCTCACCATTTCCTTTGATCACAATCATCTCTATCACCTGTCCATTTTTCTTCATTTCATCCTGTACTTGTTTTTCTCCACGTTCTTTTCGGTCTTACCCTACTACCCCGCACTTTAAATTTCATGATGAAGTGCTCTTCTTAGAACTATTCTACCCCCTAATTAAGCGCTAGGGAGAAGAGTGGGTCGGAAGGAAGCGCTTCCAGTCTCATACCCTATGTTATTGCACAGTATAAGTCTTCTTTAACATCCAGATGCGAGATGAGTGATTTTGGGGGTATTGTCTTACATGTTTTTATTATTTAGGTATCTTCTTTATTTACGATCGAACGCTCTTTCATCATGCTCTTCCACACCAGATGCTGGCAGCCAGTCGTCATCAAAACCGACGCAGCGTCGTGACCAGCTTGCGTGGTTCAAACGTTTTACGTCAGTCGTGCGTCGTTGCCTAGCAACCATTCCATGTAAATACACTGCGCGTTTGACCGAGAACGTTTTTCATGACTCTGATGTGGAAAAGTACACCGACTACTCGTTTCATAATGAGGTATTCAGGGGTCGTCATTTATCATGCTTTGAATACGATAACACTAGTTAACATATTAGTTATTCACATGTTAACTAAATCTGCGAGAAGTGTTCCTATGTTTTATGTAAATTACATATTTTTCAAAACTTTCGATGTGAAAAAAATAATGAAACTTTCCGTTTTCTTAATTAATTAGTCATATTAGAAGCCGCCTGTTTGCAGACATGTAATGTTGCAAACAAGGAGTTCAGAGCATTTTCATGTTAAATTTGTTGCTTCAAACATGTTATGTAATGTACACTTGATACACTCGAATAATGGCTGATTCATTGACGACGTACGTGTTCAGGTTTCTTCGATTTATTTGGGTTGTTTTTCTTCCTCTCAGACATCGATTGCTCTGGGTATTTTGACTGATGCAATGCCTACCAATATACCACTTTTGATAAGGTACATTTGACTTGAATTACTTCATCCTAGATTTAAAAGTATTAGTTAGTTTTATAATGGTCAAATAATCATGATGACTGTTAATAGCTTTTAGGTAACACGAATGGAGTAATTTGGTTACGAATGAAGTAATTTTAGGTAACACCAATGAAGTAAGAATATCCTGTACTTTCATTGGTGAACTCGATCACGTGACGGAGCAGTCACGCATGAATACTACTGAACATATAATTAAGAAATAAAAAACGAGGAAAAAATGTAAAGAAACCGAAAGAAGAGAGAGTTAACCGATGCCTGAGGACGAGAACTCTGTTGGTACCCTTTTTATTAACTTGCTTAAATTCCACAAAAATACTGGAAACTCTGTAGAAACGGTACTACATTAATCGAGTTTTGTATCTGTTATCTATGGTTGTCAAGGTGATATATTTGACACTTTAGGGCCGCTTCGCATTTTCTTCATTTCGACGATCACTTTTCCGTGATTTCCCTTCTCTGGAGGATGACGTCACAATATTGTGATAGCAGACAAGGGTCATGCAAGGATATTCAACTATGGCGAATGTAAGATTTGATTGTTAACATGACATAAATTGCAACATGAAATCCATTAAAGCGTTGTGTGGCCAAGTGGATAGATTGTCTGTTACTGAAACGGAAGACTCTGGTTTGATTCCCGGTTGGGCATGACTTAATACTATGAAAATTGGCATATACACTATACGTTCATCTTTCGATGTTCAGCAACAAAAAAAAAGGCAGTGTAAAGTTTCTACCGTATCTGAAAATTAAAAAATGTCCAAGCTGTCCATAACGTATGATATTTTGGATTCAGATTTATCTGCAATTCAATACTGTGACATAACAAAGAAAATCATTGCAAATTTTTACATTATGAGATCAATTTGATTTTAACAGTCTCCATTGTTGCTTAACCGTGTTTTCAAATGCAGTTAAGGTTTGCTCAAGCATTTTTTCGCAACGATGAAGAAGTTTTTTGTTTTAGGGCCATGCAGGCGTTAGTTCGAGATGGAAAGTACAAAAAGGTACGGTAACACTAAATGAAAGATAAATGCTTTGGGTAAATTCTAGCGTTTTCGGAAATAAGTTAATAATCTCTGGCTATTTTCGAATTTTTTGGTATTTCAAGAGATAAAATAGTTATTTTCTAACACATTTGTGTTGAAACCTTGGGAATTTGATTGTTAATTACTTTAATATTTAATTCATCATCATCATCATTTGATTTTGGATCCGATGTTATCCCCGTCGACGGAGTTGGCCGAATTTCATATAGTCGTTGTCTTTACCACGCCTCGTCATTTTGTTCGATCACATGCATCCTCTTTCACCAGTCCATTTTTCTTCATTTTCAACTGTCTTTTCCTCGTTTGTTTCGGTCTTCTTGTGCTGCCGCGCGCAGCTGCAAATTTCAAACCTTCACTATCTCATTTTTATCTTCTTTCCTCAAAGCATGACCGTACCACCGCATATTACTTGCTTTAACCATCCTATCCCAAGACTTCTCTATGCCCAACATGTCCATCAACTCCTCGCTGTTTCTTCGATCTAATAGCTTCACACCACACATCGATCGAATCATCGTTCTTTCTATTCTCAAAATTGCCATCTCTTTTTTTCTCAAGAACCATGTTTTACTTCCACACAACATACTTGATCTTACAGAGCTTTTAGAAACCTTCCCTTTCATCTTTAATGAAAACCTTTTTTGCTGTGTGAGTATTTCACTACATTCCCTGAACTTCATCGAACCAATTCTTGTTTAATATTTAATTCAATCTGTCAAAAATATTTAAAAACTTTTTTGAATGTGGAAACAACAACCACGCTAATTTAGAACAAACTCTTTTCCTCAATCCTTAAGTTTTCTGCTTGAATTGTCAAGTTATCCTTATAAATTTCTATTTTGACTTGTTGGTAACCTAACTTAAGATCCATCTCAGTAGTGTTTTACACAAAACTGTATAAAATGTTACTCAATGTTTGTCATTTCGGCTGCCGGCCTTCCAGTTGGATGATGATGTAACTTTTGTTGAATTGCTGGGATTATTTTGTGGCTCACTTTTGTTACATGTCAAACGGTAGGGTCAAACCAAAGACTATAAAAATTGGTAGTCACAGCTTCCCTGCTTGACGTTTAACAATTAAAGCAACAGTTTAAAGTTTTCGCCGTTTGTGGTAAACTGGTGGGCAGGTGGCAGCTTGACTTGAAGACCAAAAGGTCCCTTCGCTGTCTTCTGGCCAGGGCAACTTTGTGAATATAATGGAATTACTATACATGTTATATTTTTGTGGCTTTATTTTGTTTCATATCTACTGTTTTTCAGGCTATCCACCTTTGCATCCGAGCCGTCTCCGTTCTTCCTCGGGCCAAGGATATATGGCGTGACGTAATCTCCTTTATAACTAGAATGTTTACTTTTCTTTACTCAGTTTTTTTTTAGTGTTTAGTGATGCAGAGGTCAGTCAGCTTTAGATTTTAGAAGAGAATTCACGAGATGACTGGGAATGAGCTTTGAAAAGTATTCAAGATGATGAAAATGTTGTTTCTGTTTGCATCATTTGTCATCGTGGAACTCCGCTTATTGAAGACGATCGATTGATGGTTATGGAAAAAGCCTTATCATTGAAGTTCAGCCAAGATAGAAAATGACGAGCACATAAACAGCAAGTTAGGATCATCGCTTATCATGTATGCTAGGCTATCTACGAGTGAAGAATCATCCAAGAAGAAAGACTTCCTTCCGACTTTTTGCTTGCAAAGCTAATTAAGTTATGGTCAGGAAAAGACAACACTAGGTAGGATACTTTGCAACTTAACCTTTTTCTTGCAGGTTACCTCCCTTATTTTAGCTTATGGTGACGTGAGAGATTTACGAAGTTTAAACGATCGCTGTCAGACGATGCTATCAATTGATATCAAAAATCTGGTGGCTCCTTTGTTAACCTCACTCTAGAACAGGTATAACAATATTCTAGGAAACAAACTTTAGCAAGTGTCAATTTGCATGTATTGTGTTACTTTTTAAGAGTTGGCTTATTGCTCGTTACCCTTTTGTTAATCTTGTTTAGCATTTAATGTGGAATTTTTTGCCTTAATAATGTTGTTAAGAAATTGTGTTGTTTAAACCGCTCTACCGATTATTTTCTACCCCTATCATTTCATGAAGATGAAGAAGAAGAAGTTTGGATATTCTTCGATGCGCGAATTCTGTCTTTCAATACAAAAATGTTGATGACTCGAAACAATTTCGTCTTCTAAGTGTTCAAATTGAAGATTTCAACCATTCTATAATTTTAACAAAAACTTTTGAACTTGATCGTTACTGAAAACTGATGCTAAGGAAAAAGAGATCTGATTTCCTACCAGAAGAGCAAACTTTTCCTGTTCGGAGAGTTACTGAGATTTCGTACTCGAAATAATGTTTCGTCTTGCACCAGTTTTTCGATTTTACTAGACTTTTTCAATATCGCTTATGACTCAAACCTGAAACTAGCAATGAAGAATAGAATAAAATCAGAAGATCTACCGGTACTTGGAAAGTTTGTCACCATCAAACGAATTTACAAGAAAGTTCCTTCCACAGCAGTTTACATTCAAGCCAGGGCCAGTTATTTTAATGTTTATCGCCAAAGGTGCCAAGTAATTATGTATAGATTGTTACGTTTAATGTAGCGTACCTATTTGATCTTTGCAAATACGACTGACTTACTTATTCTATACTTAATTGATTATGTTTTCTTTTCATTGCAACACTGTCTATTTGATAGTCCTTCATTTCAATTTTTAATAAAACCGCCAAAGGCACAATATCAAACCTTTGATTATTTGTTGAGTAAGTGATAGACTGATTGTACTCATATTGGTCGAGGTGACTGTTAAACGTCGTCGCCGTGCATTATTGGTACGGTAGCCTAGTAGTTTGACATTTTCAAAGATAAAGTAAAAATTGTTAGAAATAACAGTTTTGGAACGTAGTTTTTGCCTGTTGTTTGGGAGATGAGAAAAAACCACCGTTTTGAGAACGTTCGAATACAATTCACTGTTGCGTAATGCGTATATGTTATAGTGAAAAGCATGTCTTGTGAATCGACCTAATGCTACAGGGAAGTCAAAAAAATCAAAACTCTGCCCTGGGGCAAAAATTGTTAAATCGGTATCGAGCAGACACACTGTGGAAGTAAATGGTTTAGATAAACTTTGTGACGGTAACGTAAAGATAAATTACCATTACTTCAATTGCGATCCGGGTTCTTCGTCAACGGAGTTGACCGGATTTTGCATGGCCATTGATTCAAAAATTAGAGTCCGGCTGGTTCTTACATAACCTTTTTTTAAGGGAGTTGTAAAACTGGACGGTATGCATGGTACAGTACTTCCTCGATTATCCGGTCTAGTCGGGACAGCATTTCTTCAAAACCTGAACGGATAAGTAAAAAAACCGCATAATTGAATTTCTTTATTTAAACCAAAACAACGCAGCAAGAAGCAGATTCAAATGCACCAAAACTTAA
This sequence comes from Trididemnum nubilum, assembly GCA_963965965.1. Taxonomy (NCBI): domain Eukaryota; kingdom Metazoa; phylum Chordata; class Ascidiacea; order Aplousobranchia; family Didemnidae; genus Trididemnum; species Trididemnum nubilum. Next base: position 29,657,335 of record OZ014481.1, on the reverse strand, counting down.
ACGAGGTTCAACATCAAATAATGTACCGCATTGAGGGATCTCAGTACTTTTTTATTGAAAGCAATGTAAATTTGCATGATCGTTAAAATTACAGTAGGGCTATCTATTGCCCCACATTAACTGGAAAAGTGTTTGTTATATCATAAATTATTATCTGACCCAATGGACGGATAATCGAATGCCGGATAAACGAGGTACGGATAATCGAGGAAGTACTGTACCAAGGTAAATGAAAAATTTGCAAAGTAGTGAGGAAAGGTTATTAACAACCAAAAGTGCATGGGTACAAATAACATATCAAAAGCGCAGCGCAACAAAGTGCAACAATCTTTTCAACCAGTAAAATCCGCAATTCAATTTTTTAATTTCTGAAGCGCAACTTCCGCAATGAATTTTTTGATTCAGTTGAAGCGCAACGCAATTGCAGAACGGCATTTTTGTTCGAAGTTGCAACGCAACCTAACTTCCACAATTGAAATTTCACAACGCAATGCCGCGATTTTAATTTGAAAAAGAGTAAATAATTTGCTAAAGAAGGCCGCAATTTATTAATATTGCGATCTAAATAAAGCAAAATTAAGTTCAATGTATAGAATTGCGCTTAACCGAAAAAAAATTTGAACGCGCAGCGCAATTAAAGCGCAACAAATTTTAAAGACGTTGGTCCGCAACGCAACTTACGCAATTGCGGAAGTAGCGCTTTGCTCATCTCTGTTAACTACAATTCGCAAATTTTGTAACAATAACGCAACTCGCGTAGGTTGGGCTTCCAAGCTCAACGTTAAATATTCGATTCTGAACAACAAGTTTTGCAAAGTTAAAGTAGCAGGAATTTAAATAGTATGGTAACAAAACCACTAAAAGCAACACCAACACGGGACAAGTTCTGATGCAAACATGTTTTGCTATGGTTACAGAATTAGTAAAGGGAGGAATCGAACCGTTATCTCTAAGAGTCATTCTCCCTTAAGAGTCCGTTGCGACGACTGGAATTGTAATTTTGCGGCCGTAAGTTTTTCTCTCGAGATGAAGCCACTAGAAAGCACCATTGCACCAAATTTAGTTGAACTTTGAGTCAAAAAAATTGCATAAGAATAATTTGGATTTTTATTTTCGAAAATCGGCCTATTTCAATTGGAGTTTTCTATACTGGAATTGATGATGTTTTGTGAAGCATTATTGATCAGCTGATTTCCTTTGGAGACGTAGTTTTAAAATTATTTTTATTTTTGTGCTTTTTTACATTAAAATTTGCTGAATAAAAAAATAAATAAAATAAAAAAATTTACTCGATTCAGTGCAATTGCGCTACTTACGAAGCTTTTCCTTAATTTATGTACGTCCTGTTTGAAAAACTAAATAAAAATTGAAATACCGTAAAAGTTCAATTAAAATTTTGTTTAATTTTTGTTTTCTTAAAATTGGTTAAATTTTTATCATCTGGGTCGAATAAAAGCCAGGGAAGAAGTCAAAAAACTTTGGGCCCCTATTGTTAGGGCGAACTTAAACCCAGGTCAAGCTAGAGCGAAAATTTAAAGTGCTAATAAAAATATGAGCGATCGCTGTAAATTTAAGAATAACTTAATTATTAGCACAGCCGTAGGAGACTGATACAGTTTGGGGGGCGAACACAAATTGCCCTAATATTTGTTTACTAGCCATAATATTTCGCGTAGTGAGTTTATTTCATTCTTTATTATCAACTGCTTGGGAAGTAAATAAAAAATAAACTTTCTAATAGTACGCGAAGTGAGTTTATTTATTATTATATTTTTTATTATCTACTTCCAAAGCAATTATGGAGCATCATGGAACTTGCTCATGTTCTTCAATCTACATTTTAAATTATATCTGCATCTTTTGAATTTTAAGAAGCACTGGTATTGCTAGCATCTGAATCAATCATTTCAATGTCTTCATCACTACCTACCGGTATTATTTCAATTTCCTCTCTGCGAGATGTTAAAAAACAATATGCTTTGCTTTGGATCCTGCTCTAGTTCAATTGATGTAAATCCAATAATCTTGTTATGGGTACGCTTTCGTTTTAAATGCTCCGATGGATTGTCGGAAGAAATGACTTTTTTGCATGCTGAGCACAGTAGCGTAGCCATGGGGGGAGCCCCCCCATTGGCATGTCGACCAAATTGCAGAATAAGAAAAAAAACACGTTTTTAGCACTTTTGAGATTGTTGTATGCACTGGAATGGACTAAATAATGATATAAAACATTTATTTAAACATATATTCAGGGAGGAGGGGCTAATTTGTCAAAAATACAACTCACAAATAAATGAAGACTTTGAAAAATGGCCAAAAATAAGCAATCAAAAATTTGATCGCTAGAGTGAAAATGCTAAACATACGTGTCATCAACAGCTTAGAAATAGGGGGGCTATTTAGTATTAGTTAATTACCAATCATTCCTCTCAAGTCTCTTTTCAATAGCCCCCCCCAATTATTTTTCTGTATAAACTGTGGACGAAATACTGTAGATTACTCCACGTAAGTTTTATTGAACTATATGAGTTTATAATTTACCAGCATCTAAATCAGAGAACTAAAATTTTACCATTTGCTACATCCCAAATATCCCGTTTGTGCAACCAGTGTAATCATGTTTACACTGCCAATTTCTATGCTACGTTTTAAAAGCATTACTTTTTTATCAAAATAGCCCTAAAATCAAGTTATTTTTCCAAAAAAAAGCAAAATTTTCGAGCGCTGGGGGCTCCGCCCCCAGACCCCCCAAACAGTCCCCCCCCATTACGAATTCCTGGCTACGCGCCTGGCTGAGCATGTTACTTGGGAATATAGAACGAACTAACAGCTACCAGTAAAACAAACTGAACAGCAGACAACTTGCAAGTTATCTTTCGCTAAATCTAAACTAAACAGTAACCCGATTTTGAGTAACTCCTCGGTGAATTAACAAAACAGTTCAAATATGATGAAATTGCTAGCTCGTTGCATTAAAACATTTTTGTTTTTTTTTACCGATGCTAGTAGTTTCATAACCTGTTCTGAAGGTAGGCCTACATTGTATACACCATCCGGTATTTTGCTGCCTGGTTTCCAACAGCCAATAACTATGAACTTCTCGCTATGGACTTAAAGTAGTCTCTCTACCATCAACTACGGTAATTTAGCATTAGGCAGAGAGAGAGAGAGACTACTTTAAGTACCAAGTGACCAGAGGTTGAGTCCTCGAGGACGTCCTTGGCCTCGAGGACACATTTTGAAGTCCTTGGCCTTGGCCTCGAAGGTCTAGTCCTCGGCCTTGGCCTCGAGGCCTCAAGCCCTCGAAAATTGGCCTGTCCTCGGCTCGAGGACAGCGCTATTTTTTGAATTGTTAAAATTTTGTGGAGCTCTTGAAAAATTTTTTGGAAAACGTTTTTTTGTGGAGATCGCTTGAAAAAATTCTTGTGAAGACCTTTTTTTTGGAGATCGTCTGAAAAATTTTTGTGAAGACTTTTTTTTTTTTTGGAGAGCACTTGCGCTTGTGTCCTTGATCCTTGGCCTTGGCCTCGAGCATTCCTGTCCTTGGCCTCGAGAGTGTCTGTCCTCGGAAAGGCTGTCCTTGGCCTTGGCCTCGAATTTTTTTTTGTGTCCTTGGCCTAAGCCTTGGCCTAAGCCTTGGCCTCGAGCCTTGTGTCCTCGACTCCACCTCTGCAAGTGACGCGTAAAGCAAAGAAAAACTGACACTATGCAAAATCATACTTCAGTCTTTCATAATAAACATCACTTGATTCCAAATTTCACAAGTGTAAGCATCAGGATACGGATAGTACACCATATAGTTCATACATGCAAAAAAGTGGGCTTAGTAGCCATGGGCGTAGCCAGGATTTTTGATTGGGGGGGGCCAAATCACATGCAATGACGTCATCACAAAATTTCAAAAAAGGAAGTTTTAGTGGGGCAAAGCTATCGTAGAATGGAAGATCTGAAGCCGCAGCCTGTTGGCCCTTACTTAACCAGGATTTTGGTAAAGGGAGAGATCGAAAATTAATTGTTAAAAAGTGCAAATGTCTACTTGGGAGACGTGTTGAGTAAGCTAGTGTACTCAAACGTATCACAGACTGGGGTCTAGGGGCGAAGCCCCCAGCCACCGGTGGCTATGGGGGTCTGGGGGCAAAGCCCCCAGCCGCTGGGCGATTATTGTAAGTTTTTGGAAAAAAAGCTATTTTAATCCCATTGGATCACATTTCGCACGTGTTCACAGCCATTTTGAAAGAACTAGATTTTTAACAATTGAAAGCCAATCGAAAAATTTTAATTGTTCAATCCTCCTTTTACTGTACTTGCAATTAAATTCCAAAACACGTTTAAAATCTTGCATCATGGTGTAAAATTTTTAATGTGGGTGATTTGGTCCATGTAGGGGAAAGTAAGGCGCAGTGCCTCCTGCAATATTTTAGCAGTAAATAATAATCTACTCGAAGATTTTCCTTAGAGATTTTTGTTTAGTCCTGAAGTTAAGCAGTTACTGGAGTACGTGTACGGCCAGGGGGCCCAGGACCCCTCAATTCAAATTCAATAATTTGTTCAATGAGCACTTTCCCTAGCTATTTTTTTAAAAGTATTTTGTGCATAAAAACTGGCGAGGTGAATCGTTATTGAAAAATGGTACAATAGATAGTTACGCTTACTAAACATGTTATTTCCGGGCCGGATTTACATTGCGCGGGGCCCCTAGCACTTAGGGAATTTTTGCAACATCTTCCTGCCAAATATCAGTGAAGACCAAAAAAAGTTTTACTATCTGAGGACGGAGCCCTGGCACTTAGCCATATGGCAAATACGGCGCTGGTTATTGCATTACGTTCATCAAAAGTTAAGATAAGGGCCTGAAATAGCAACTTTCGGACAAAAACCCTTGATTCTACCTGGGTTATACGTTTAAATTGGTTGAAAAAAATTGATTTAAGGGGGTGCGCCGGGCCCCCTGGTCGTCAGTATTATTTGTTGTTAATTACTGTTGTACGCGTGTACTGTTGTACGCAAAGATGCTGAAAGAAACTGAAAATGACGAAATAAGGCTGTTTTGTCAAATTTTTGTCATTGGTGGCATTTCGATTGAGGGGGCCCGGGCCCCCTGGACCATCTACCTGGCTACGCCTAAAATTTTGAGATAAGATCGCACCCTTAAGTTTTTTTTTATAAAAAGCATTTAAAGCAAAATTAAAATAACTTTTTTTTCCAAAACGTCGAGGACTCGAGTCAAGTCACTTGACAGTTTTTTGAAACGTCAAAGAATTGCATGGCATTATTATGACGTGTAAACGTGGTCGTCGTTATTACAAAATTAATGAAACTGCAATTGCGGACAAGGACAACATACTGACTACGCTTTCATTGTATTTATCCTTGGTAGTATTACAATTGGGGGGGATTGCATTTGCATTACCGCCTGTTTTATAGCATTAAGTTCATAATAACGTTAAACAAAAGCCTGGGATTGCAACTTTTAGGACAAAACTCCTAGATTTCTCACAGGTTTTGCATATAAATGGTTAAAAATTTGAATTAAGGGGCCCCTGGTCGTCAGTTAGAGGCCATGGGGCTTCCTAGTTATTAGTTAGGGGCCTCGTGGTAGTCAGTTATGGCCCCCAGGGCCCCCTGGTTGTCGGTTGGGGTCTCCGGGCTCCCTGGTTCTTAATTAGGGGCCCTGGGGCCACTTGGTTGTCAGTTAGGTGCCCCGGAGCTCCCTGGTTGTCAGTTAGGTGCCCCAGAGCCATCTGATTGTCGGTTAGCGTCTCCGGGCCTCCTGGTCGTTAATTAGGATCCCCGGAGTTCCCTGGTTGTCAGTTGGGGCCCTGGTGCCCCCTGGTTTTCGGTTAGGGACCCCGGGTCCCCCTGGTTGTTAGTTAGGGGCCCTGCGGTCCCTGGTCATCAGTTAGGGGCTTCTTGGTTGTCGATTAGGGGCCCCCTAGTCGTCACTTAGGGGCTCCGGGGCCCCCTGGTTGTCAGTTAGGGGCCCCCTGGTTGTCAGTTAAGTGCCCCCTAGTCGTTAGTTAAGGGCCCCAGAGCTCCCTTGTTGTCATTGATGTCATTGTTAATTACTGTTTTGTGCGTAATTACTGAAAAAAAATGCAATTAAACATCGTTAGGCTATGTTGCCATAATTTTTTATTATTGGTGGTATTTTAATTGGCGAGGGGGCCCGGGTCTCCTGCCCCCCTGGCTACGCCTATGTTAGCAGCGCCCCACACAAATGTGTGGTTATGATATCATTATCCTGGATACAGATTAGTTACATACTGTTTCTTCACGCAGAAAATACCAATGCATCCCTTAGCCTGCACTCTAAACTATAGTGCAGATTATGCAATACAATACACAGTCACTTGGCAAGGAGACAGCGAAAAGACCAGAAGGTCATCAAAGTCAGCTGCCACCTTACCAATTAGACTTTATGATTAACTAGAGCACAAGGTGTGATATTCACTGCATACAACAAAATGAAACAAATGTAACGAAACACATAAAAAAAACATAAAATGGTCTTCTATTCTAACTTAGTCTTAAGACAGTCATGGTTACATAACACATTAAAATGGGATGCAGGTTAGGTGAAACACTATAATTTATTCTGCTGGTGCTTATCATGTCATCAAAAAACTTAATTGACAAAACAATTGATTTCAAACACAACCGTAATGTAGACAGGGGCGTATTTAGGGGGGGCCATGGTGCCATGCCCCCCCCTTTAACCGCCAGTATAGTAAAATTAGCATAGAATATTATGTAAAATTGCGGCATGCCCCCCCCCCTTTTTGTAACTTGGGCAGAAAGTTTGAGCACAAAAACGGACAACATCTGATTGAAGAGCTTTTTTTTGGTTTCACCTAATTTTGGGCCCAAATCCAGACTAAATCTGAGGGAAGACCTTTTTGTTTTTTGGTCTTCACCTAATTTTGGGCAGAAAAACGAACTGATTTTGAGTGGAGAAATTTTTCTTTTGGTGTGCATTGTACACAAATTTCCTGCCCACCCCCCCCCCCCCCCCCCCTTTCGAAAATCCTGCGTACGCCACTGAATGTAGAGTTTTAACAAGATTAGAACGATGCAATCAAATGACATGTTCACAATTTTACAAAAGCTTTGAAGTGATTGGCAGATTTTACTGAGTTAGGCAATTCATTTCAAAATTTAGTTCCACGATATTGAAGTGATCTTTAATGTTAAGCTGATTTCCAAGTACTCTGCGCTAAAATCAAAAATGCTACTCAAATGTAAAGCCCAAGTTTGCCCTAATTTTAACCCCAGAAAAGCCCTAATCTCAGCACTAAAAATAAGATGAAAAAACCGTAGGCATAACTCGAAGAATAAAAAATCTAACTCAGAAAAATTGCCATGATCGATTCATTGCTTACTCCATTAGTAGCCTACCTTTCAACAAGTCAGCTGTCAGCAACTCATCCAGTCAAAATTCTGTACGAAGTTTTGTTTATAACTGAGCCGTATGACTATGTCTAGAAGCTAAAACCACGACTGCAATGTGCAATCATACCTGACCAGTTATACCAATTGTACCACTGGACTATGAAGGTGAGCGCTACACTAGTGGCAAAATATTAATTAGGACTATTTTGCCACAAACTGGTAAATAGTGTTTAGGCTTATTTAGCCGCTGGTCGCAAAATAGTCATTACATGTTTATGCAAAACAAAATCATAAGTTGCGGGTTAACAAGTCATTAGGTTTGATCTGCTTTGTCTCACAGTGTGTGTTCCAACAAAAAACTATTTGCCCGAATTTTTCACGTTTTGAACCAAATGGGGGGACTACCGCCCCCCGCCTCCTACGGCTATAATTATTAGCCGAAACACGCTGGCATTGCAACGGCTCGTTATTTGCATCTATTAACGGGTCATCATCGGACATAATGCAGAACGGTTAGGTCTCGTCAGATGGTACAAAGTAAGTGTTGCCTTTCAAAATTGCTAACAACTGATTTTTTAGTTTGATTTGCAATGTTTGTAAGCTAGCAAATACCCAATAAAACTAGTAAAATTTCAATACTATAATTATTCTACCACGTAGGCTGCCATAATCTTAAAGAAGGCTAAAACATTCAAGTGCATTCTTCATGGCGTTTGTTTTGACGTTTGTAAGAATTTATTGGTTTCAAAAACGCAATTGGAAATTCCGCAATTGCTACTATAGAAAATTAAACTGTACGGTAAAGAATGTTTTTGTCAGTTTATTATCCTTCAACTGAAACCACCCTTAAGCAGTTTTACAGCACTCGGTAAAATGTTGAGTACTTAACGAAAAATTTCCAATTTAGCAATTCAACTTAAATTTTTGTAGCTCATTCGTAGAGTAGCGAATCTTTGTGGTTTTGAACACTGTTAAACGTTTAACTATTTCGCATTACACTGTTTTTTTTCATGAGAACATTTTTACGAGAAAAAAAAGGGTCAGTATGATCAAAATTTTAGAACAAATGTAGGAGATTGGCAGGCTCGGTGCGAAAAGACACTGTAATTAAACGTGGATTGAAGGCAAAATTAATGGGGGTATGTAAAGTTAGGCCAATCGTATTAGATTGGCGTGACTCCATCTCCTTTCACATAATTTATGCAAATGCTCTTCATTATGCTGTAAATTGTACTCCAAGATTATATGCTGATGACACTTGTTTACTAGTTGAGGGAAAAACTAAAGGAAAATTACAAAATTTACTTAATACTGAATTATATAAACTTTCAAATTGGATGATCTTAAACCAATTAACAATTAATCCAAAAAAACCCTCGATCTTAGTAATTCAACCCACTTTACGCGGTAGCCCTAAAGAATTTCAGCTAAATATTGATGAAGTGTGCGTGAAATCTTTGGCTAATGTAAAATATCTGGGAATGAATTCGGACCAACATCTCAACTACGAATCACAATATCAAAAGCATTGCAAAAAGTTGCCTGAGCAACCAGAATGCATTGAGCCACTTTACGAGGTAGCCCTAAAGAATTTCAGCTAAATATTGATGAAGTGTGCGTGAAATATTTGGCTAATGTAAAATATCTGGAGATGAATTCGGACCAACATCTCAACTACAAATCATAATATCGAAAGCATTGCAAAAATTTGCCTGAGCAACCAGAATGCTTCGGAAATTAATAAAATTTTTGCCAGCTAAAATATTACTGAATTTATATAATGCACTTATAAAGCCACATCTCTTACATAGTCTCGTAATATGAGGATCTACTGATCCATGTTCTACACAGCAACCTATACAACTGTTGCTAAATAAAGCAGCAGTACGAGCTATAAATGGGATTAGCAGATTTGAACATATTACACCTTCTTTCAGACAACTTGATATTTAAAAAATTCATGATTCGTGTAAAATTAAAATTGCTTTAAATATGCATAAATTTTAAAACTCTTAAGTACCTGATACATTTCAGAATTACTTTACTACTCCAAGTAACGTACATCACTACCGGTACTCCACTAGAAGTAAGCTTTAACATTCTATGTCCCAAAATTCCGTCTGGTTAGGTTTCAAAAATCGTTTAAATATAGGGGTGTAAAATTTGGAATAGTATAGAACAAGATTTAAATACGCTTTCTAAAAAAATTTTGCAAAAAGTACAAAAATATATTGCTTCAAAGCTATTTAGTTTAAAAGCCCAATCAGTTATTTTGTTCGAATTTAAAATAACTTTTAATCTTTCAATTAAATCTAAAATTCTTAATAATTTTGTGGAGCTATTTGACTCGAAGATCCCTCAAAGGTCATTTCACAGCTCCTTTTTTGACTTTATATTATTTTAAATTATTTTCATCTTTGCTTTTTTTGTGTATTGTTACCGTTACCAATATTATGTGTCCGAATGTTTGAACTGCCATCTTTCTTAAACCAGCCGTTACAGAGATATTGTACTTCTAACACGACGTAGGGGCTTCCCTTAAATTCAATTTTTAATAGCAACCCTGACGTTGATAAGATACTCTTTTTTCCAACTCGGATCTGTTTTATTGACAAGATCAAACTGATTAGTGCGCAGCGAAACGGCTCAATGCAGTAGCCTAATGATGGCGTTGCCATAGGATAAAGCTGAGATGGCGTCACCAATGTTATCAACGCCATGGTCGCCTATAAAAATTAAAATCAGGCTCCTACATCGTGTTTGAAGAAGATTATCTTTGAAACGGTTGGGTCAAGGATGGAGTCAACGCCAATCTAATATGATACGATTGCCTTAACTTCTTTAGATTTCCTCAACTTTGCCGACAGTAGCGGCAGTCCTCGTTCAAGATCAGCAAAAAGTAAAAAAAAATCTGTACGTAGCATTTGTAAGTAATCAGTAAACTTTCTTAACCTTTTATGTAATGCAATAAAACGCTTTTTCAAAAACATTTTTAACTAAACAAAATCAATTTATTTTCCATCATTCTCCAATAAAATATATAAACAAATGATACTAAAAATTCGTAAAAATTTTAGAATATCCAGCCTCAAACCCAAATTTAATGATTAAAATAAATATCTCTGTTCTTTCTCAGATGACAGCTTTAATATTTCTTCCCTAGGCTTCCGCGCTGTTAGCCTTTAGATTTAATAAATAGTGGATATGAAATTCATTGAACTGTCTAATACCATAATCTCTTTAGTAGGCCTACTATGTAAAATCCTTAGTTTATGTATAGTTAATGGAGAATTTCCTGATGATATGAAAACTGCAAAAGTTATTTCAATTTATAGGCGAGGTGATCCATTGGAGTGTTCTAATTATAGGCCTATATCACTTCTCTCAAACTTTAATAAAATATTTGAAAAAGTAATTTTTCAACGACCTTACAGTTTCCTAACCAAAAATAACTTAATTTCTTCTAAACAATTTGATTTTCAACAAAATTTTTCAACAAATCATGCCATGAGTGTAATGTATGATAACCTTTCAAAATCTGCTGATAAGGGGTTATACAGTTGCTGCTTACTTTTGGATTTAATTAAAGCTTTCGATACTATGGACCATAAAATTCTTATTAAAAAAAATGAAATCTTTTGGCATTAAAGGCATATGATTAAAATTATTTGAAAATTATATATCATATCACATTCAGTACACTTGAGAAACAATAGTCGATCACCAGCATTAAAACTTACATGTGGGGTGCTCCAAGGTTCAAACTTCGGTCCGTTGCTTTTTTTATTATTTATAAATGACTTACCAACCACGACCTAATTAGAAACTACACTATTTGCAGACGATACTCATTTATCATATGCTTGCGAGTTGCGACTCGTTGGAAAAGCTGGAAACCAAAGTAAATCTTGAGCTTAAAAAAATGGGCAATTGGCTAAAATTAAATAAACTAACGCTTAATCTTCAAAAAAATTCTTACATTTTCATTAATAAATACTTTCAATTACCAATAAAGACTCCGTTAAAAATTATATTGAATAACAATAAAATCACTCGAGTTACCAGCGTGAAATACCTAAACCTATATTTTCAGGATAACCTAAAATTCGACATTCGTATAAAGAAACTAGATGGGAGTTTGCCAGCAAACCCTGTGAACGAACGAAGCGTAGCTAATGCTGTGACGCTCAAACGTACTTTTCGTCTACCGTAAAATCAGCAATTCTTCAAAAATATCTGACTATCCATTTGTACCATACACATAGTTAAACACGTTTCTGTCAGCAATATTGTAGGTTAAACAAATAGAAAAATCTTAACAGCGTAGTGAAAATCCTGTCATATCAAAGTACGTGCTAAACCAACATCTTAAGTGATGAACAACAACTTGTCTGTAAAAGCTTCCACCATCAGTACTATAAATACATATATCGTAAGTCAAGCGTAAATTCAAAATGCGTACAAAGCTATCGCGTAATGTCTAATACATATTATTCATTTACATAAGACACTCTGCATTGTATTGATCCCAGATCTATGTTTTTGCCTTAATAATAACAATTCTGAACTTCTATCTCGAACAGACGATTATTTGTATTTTTAATTCTTTGTCGTACAAATATGTTCGAAAAAAACGGTTTTAGCTTAAATGAAAAGCAAAAATTTTGGGAAATCTATGTATTTGGGAGTTCATGGGGGAGGGGTGTCACCTCTTAAACATGTCAAACTACTTATTTTTTAGAGACTTAATATTGAAAACAGTTTGTTCTCTAACAAGTGATTTAAAGAAATTGATTTAGGAGTGGTCCAATTTTCGGTTTTTTGAAGGGGTGGTATCCTTAAACTATGTCAAAATATTTGTTTAATATTTAATAATAATAAAAACAGGGTTTATTTAGGGGAGGGGAGTTTTTGGAGAGGTACCCCCAAACTATGTCGAAATATTTGTTCGTTAAACATCTGCTGATATCATAAAACAATGGCACTCTAGCTTGAGCTGTTCAAATAATTAATTTTTGGGGTCTATTTGGGGGTTCGCGGGGGGATGGTGGCACCCCCAAACTATGTCAAAATATTTGTCTGTTAATATCTGCTGATATCAACTCAAACTGGCACCCTAGGTTAAGCCGTTCAAAAACTTGATTTTTGGGGGGTCCCCAAGGGGGTGGCACCCCCAAACTATGTCAAAATATTTGTCTGTTAAATATCTGCTGATATTATAAAACACTGGCACTCTAAGTTAAGCCGTTCAAAAAATTTATTTTTTAGGGGGTCCATTTGGGGATCCCAGAGGGGGTGGCACCTCCAAACTATGTCGAAATATTTGTCTGTTAATTATCTCGTGATATCATAAAACACTGGCACCCTAAGATAAGCAGTTCAAAAACATTGATTTTTGGGGGTCTATTTGGGAGGTCCCCGGGTGGGTGGCATCCCCAAACTATGTCAAAATATTTTTCTGTTAAATATCTGCTGATATCAAAACAAACTGCCACCCTAAGTTAAGCCGTTCAAAAAATTGATTTTTGGGGGTTTATTTGGGGGTCCCCAAGGAGGTGGCACCTCCAAACTATGTCAAAATATTTGTCTGTTAAATATCTGTTGATATCAAAAAAAACTGGCACCCTAGCTTGAGCCGTTCAAAAAATTGATTTTTTGGGGCCCCATTTTGAGGGGGTTCCCGGGGGAGTTGCCCCAAAAATTTTCGGGAGAAAAATTTGCGTTTGCAGCTCAACAACTTTACACAAAAATTAAATTTCGATGTTTTGTGGTTTAGGAGAAGAAGAGCGTACAAAATTTAGAAAGAAAAAAAAGGAAAAAAAAAGGAAGAAAAAGGAAAAAAAAAGAAATAAACCTCATCGCGGCCAAAAGTGGGTTGGTTGGGATGAAAGGGTATCTTAAGACATACAACCATATGAAATATTTTTTGCCGTACTTAAGCCGTTTTTGACTGAGACCGCTTTTTACGCCAAACTTGCGGGGCGGTTTTTGGGTCCTAAAACCAAAGTCACATAACCAATTGCCTCGAAATTTGGTACAAACATACAATCCATTAATCTCAAATTGCTGTCAAAATTTCATGCAGCTAGATTTAACTGTTCTCGAGTTATAAGCAAAAGTCTGAAATTTCGTACTCGTTAGTTGGAAAATGGCCGAGTAAAAACAAGGGAACACGCGACGCGAGCGTCGGTCGTTCCAATTAGAAACAGATCTAGCCTAATATGCCGATTTATTTTATAAAATAAGAGGTTTTCTGAACATCAACACATTAAACACTTTTTATTACTCTCTAGCATTTTCTAAATTGCGCTATGGAATAATTGTTTGGGAAACTGCTAAAAAAACATCTTTGCATAATTTGTCAATCATCGTAAATAAAATTATAAGATCAATAACATACAACAGCAAGTTTTACAAAAATAGCAAAGTTTACAAACAGCAAAATCTTTTGAAAATAACTGAAATCTTCTTTCTTCTTCTTCTTCTTCTTCTTCTTCTTTCTTCATTGCCCGCTTTTCCGTGAGGGTTGCGGGGGCAGTAGCTCAAGATTGAGCCGCCACACCTCACGGTCTTCCATCACCTCCATCATTTCACTTGGGCGAAGTCCCAAGCGATTCCATCCAAGATCCTCAATGTAATCGGTCCATCTAGTTCTAGGTCGTCCGACTGGTCTTCTCCCATTTGCTTTGGCATGTAAACCTTGTTTGGGGAGTCTTTCCTGAGGCATTCTGCTTACATGGCCAAACCATCTAAGCTGTGATCTTTCAATTCGGAGAAGTAACGGCTCGATGTTAAGAGATTTTCGAATTTCAGAGCTACGCACCTTGTTAAACAGTGTAACTCCTTCGATTCTTCGTAAAAACCTCATTTCGGACGCTTGCACTTGTGATCGCATTCTTTCGGTCATTACCCAAGATTCATGACCATAAGTGAGAATGGGGACAAAAACTGCTTTGAAAATTGAGAGTTTTGCCTTTTTCGACAATTCTCGTTTCATGACAACCGAGTAGTGCAAAGCTCGCATTACTGCACTAGCCTTGCCTATTCGGGTATCCAGTTCTTCGTCTTGCCTTCCGTCACTCGTAAATGCAACCCCAAGATACTTGAACTTCTCTACCTGCTTCAGTGTCGCTCCATTCACTTGTAATACGCACTGATCAGGGTTTCTTGAAAGATGAAGTACCTCAGTTTTGCAAGCAGGTAGAGAAGTTCAAGTATCTTGGGGTTGCATTTACGAGTGACGGAAGGCAAGACGAAGAACTGGATACCCGAATAGGCAAGGCTAATGAGTTAGAATTAGGAAAGTTAATGTACAAAATTCACAATGGCCTTGTACCTACAGCGGTAAAAGAAGAATTCATTGCATCCACATCTCTGCATAATCACAATACACGTCTCCAAAAGAAAGAAAACTACTATTTGTCTCGTGCTAAAACACCATATGGACAAAAAAACATTGGGGTTTAGAGGCACTAAATTTTGGACAAATGTAGATCCTGCATTAAAAAATTCAACTTGGTTGACGCTTAAAAAAAACTGAAAAATCAGCTTATTCAAACATACAATGCTTAATCAAAACTATGAGAATTTTTTTTGAAAAAAGCGTACTTGTAGCGCTTGTAGCTATATATGATTGATCTTTTATTTAACTTCATGTGCTTATCAATTAAAAGTTTGGGAAAACATTTAAGAATATAGCTCAAGCAGTTGTATTCAGGAGACACCAGACTTGTTAACCGCAAAGGTTTATTCGGTGTCTCCTGGCCTTAATTTTCTTTATGTGTGCGTGTTGTTGTTGTTATTTTGTATGTAACTTGGTGGAAATTTGGCAAATAAACAAGTACTGATCTGTTCCTTCAGGCCAGATAGCATGCAAACGAATAAAATATTAAAAGTTCTGGCTAGCAAACGTCAAAAACATCACAACTAAATTAATGTTAAGATCATGGAACAAACATTAAGTTGCTGGGTTTAAATAGCCAAAATTAAGCATGCGAGGCGACATCCTCTCTAGCTCAAGTAGCAGAGCAGTGGATCTGTAATTCAAAGGCTGCAGGTTCGAATGCTGTGGGAGGATAGCTTTTCCGAATTGCTTGTTATACGTAGTCGCGGTTTTGGAGACTCTTCCCTATAGGCTTTAGCGCTGGTAGCCTGATAGCACAAAAGCGATTAAATAGCTGTAATATTATTGCTGTAAAGTTTAGCCTACTTGCCACAACTTGTTGAAATTACTGAAATTTTGTTCCAAATTTCAGCTTTGAATATCTGTTATCGTTATTTTACGTTGATAGTCTTGTAGAATTGATTACAAAACTTTTAATTCTTTTCAATCTTTGCAAGACCAAATTACAGTACAGTGCAATTTTTTATTATTTACAACAGGTAAAGTTCAAAAACTGAAAAATGGTCGATTGCGTTGGAGACCCGCTGTGGAAACTAGCTCGGATTTTTTAACAAGACTTCGTAATATGACGTTCGGTCGTAGACAGCTTTTTTTTGATTACGCTTAACATAGCAAAAATAATAAGTCGCTCTAAACCACGCAACTGCTAACAAGTTTTGTGAATACTTCTGATAGTGAGATTTAGTTTGGTAAGACAAATTCTAATCTTGTTTTGAGCGTTAACATGTTACAAGAAATTTTATAACTATCACTATCAGTGTTATCAGTCAAGAAATATCGAAGTGGTCTGGTTACAGTTGTTACAGTTACAATTCTTGTCGCTCATCAGCCGAGAAAGCTAGATGTTACTTAACAGCAAAGCAGTGAGGCAAGAGATCGCTCAACTTTTTCTGCTAAAAAACACGACGAACCTAAATTTAGAAAAAAATTCAAGACAATTTTTTCATTACAAGCATAGAAAACCAAACCTTCGCCCTGACGAGTTTCGAGTCCGTTTTTTTGCCGCTGCTCTACCTGCCGTTTGCTCAAATTCGTAGAGACTTTTGCTTTTTAATTTGCAGTAATTCTTGTGGATGATACAAAAAAATTAAATAAAATAGAATTATCGATTTCTGCTCAACATTTTAAAAGTTTTTATTCCTTAACAAGAAAAAAGAAATCGCATTTTGTCCGTCGAAAAAGACCTTTTTGTATAAGATCATTTTTACAGGAACACAATGTTCATTTTGCTAAAAATTAAAAACAATTAGGAATAAAGACGTTAAATTTTTTTCTCTCTTTTCATTGCCCGCTTTTCCGTATGGGCTGAGGAGAAGCTACTCAAGATTTAACTGCCACACTTCATGGTCTTCCATCACCTCCATTTCCTTTGGGTGAAGTCACAAGCAATTCCATCCAAGATCCTAATTCTTGGTCGTCTAACTGGTCTTTTCCCATTTACTTTGGCAAATACAGCTTGTTTGGGAAGTCTTGCTATGTCGTTGAAACTGTCTTAAAAATTTAAAGACAAAATAAGAAATGCCAGCTTTGGCATGAAAAAAGGACTAAGAGCACGCGACAATTTAAAAAAATATCTACACATATTTCTATAATACAGTATACGTCACCGCATCGAAACAAGGGTTTGAACGACTATAGTAAGACTATTAGGCTAATGAAACTATATTAATAATCATTATTGCTGACAACCAACCGATCAGTGGTCGAGTGGATGGATCGTCTGCTACTGAAACGATGAACTCGAGTTCGATTCACGGTCGGGTCAAACCAAACGTCCATGAAAATTGGCACCGGTATTTACAGCTCCCTTGCTTGACGTTCAGCAATTAAAAGGGACAGTGTTAAAGCCTCCACTGTGTGTAGTAGACAGGTGGGCAGGTGATATCTTTGACTCGAATACTGAAACAAGGTTCCTTTGCTGTTTTTTGGTCATGGCAACTTGGTAAATAAATATGTAATTACAATAATTACAGTCACGATCAATAGTAAAGACAATTTTCATCCCAGCAAGAATGAATTTATGTCACTTGATTATCCAATTAAATTTTAAACCAATTTAAGAACAGATGAGGCTAAAAACTGGTGAAAAATTACGAACCGCCAGTTTCAACTAAAAATTTAGTGGTTCTTACAACAAAAACGCGTGTAAACCTCAGTATTATATTAATAGTCTGTTTCAGTTCAGGTTTTCGACGAGCAGGAGCGCACTAACTCGATGCCAAGCATGGCCGAATTGATTTTGGTAAATACTTTTCTTCGAAAAATCCAGTTGTGCGAGAAATTTTTTTTGGACATGGAGGATTTAACTAACTGACAACAACTTGTTTCATAGGGGGTGCAACCAACAACAGTTTTGTCCTCTTCGATTTTGTAAAGATTCGTTGATCTATGTCTTTCTGATCTCAAAATATTTCCGAAATTGTAACTTAATACTAGTGTTACAAATCCCAAGACTGCAATAATGTAGCCGCCGAAATATTTTGATGTTCTTAAAATGCGAACGAAAATGATTTTTTTCAGCTCAGTTTCGTAGAGTGATTAATTAAGGCTGTGGCATTTCATAAATGTTGTATAGACCCTAAATATCAAGGAGTGATGCAACGAGCAGCAAATGATCGGTTAAGTTAACTCATAAATTCCATAATCGTAAGCATTGAAGTAATTATAATATAGCAGCACTGAATGGGATCTACGCGTTAGCAGTAGCGTAGCCAGGGGGGGGGGGGGGGGGCGGGGGGAGGGCTCGAGCTCCCCCCCACTGGCTTGTGAAGTATGCAAAATCGCACGTTTTTGTTGCTTTTTAGGCCGATTTTTGGTGAAAAATTGAAAACAGCCCCCCCAAAGGAAATTGGGTGCCGAAGTCCTGAAGTAGATGTCGTGATTCGGTGTGAAAAAGTGTTTGAATCTCCGATTTTGGCCGAAAAATCAGCCTCAATTACAGTGAAGACCTTTTTTTTTTTTTTTTTGGAGACCACCTGATTTTGGGCTGAAAAATCGTTTGATCAGCCTCAATTTCGGTGAAGACCTTTTTTTTTTGGAGACCACCTGATTTTGGGCTGAAAAATCGTTTGAACTTCAGAGCTTTCCGAGAAATTCCGTCTCAATTTTTGGACAAACCTTGTGAAACTGATTCAAGAGCAATGAAAATTTGGGTCGAGGTCGTTTGCCCTTTTCTCACTCTTTCAAAAAAGCCCCCCCCTTTTCCAAATCCTGGCTACGCGCCTGCGTGTTAGGGAGAATGATTTACCGCAATGCTTCAATGAGTAACATAGAATTCGATGGATTTAACGTGGTAAAACTCTTGGAAATTCGAAGCCAAACAATGATTTTCGTTTATCCATTCTAATAGCATTTTAGTTGTCAACTTTTTAATGGATTTTATTTCATAAACCGCAAACAAATTTTTCTTTCCAGCATCATAAATTACAGGTTTACGGCCTTGTGCAAACACAGAATGAATTTGATCTTGTCTTTTTTCGTTACAAAGCAAACAGCTCTTGAATTACTCACAACTCCTTACAACATAAAGCCAATCAACTAGTTAAATGAATAACTGCTAGCTGTGTTGAAGTGTAATATTTTGAAACAATTATTGAACTGAATATTTTTGGGCGCAGTAAAAAGTCTAAAAGAAATTGTTCAGAAAGATTCTTTGAATGGAACAAACACATTACCGATACCTTGCCAGTTAGTCGAGCGGAAACGCCTTCGTCTTTGGAGCGAGAGGTCTGAGGTTCAAATGTCGGGACGGTCAAATCGAACACAATGTTGCCAACGGCTCGCCACCGCTACAACATTTCTTTGAAAAAAAGCTGTGTTGCCCGGACGCAATGACGCGGAGATGGACCTCCGCAAACTCGTTACACGCTTCGGCGTAATACAACGAGTTGCCTGCAATAAAAAATTTAATTTTTGAAGATTTTTGATTTTCAAATGGTATTTTTGTGGAAAACACTGTCGTGATGGAAATATTTGATTGCAAAACATGCAGTGGTTTTATATTTACTTTTTACTTCTACAGTATTTAGAAAAAGTACAGTAGGTCTAAGCAGAAAACAAAAGTTGTGAAGGTTAGAAAGCAACGATATTTCGGTCGCATTTTTCTTGCGTGAAACGGGAGGAAGAGAAACTTTTTAAAAGTTGCACGTCCATTAAGTAAATGGAAAAAAAAAGTGAGTTTTGGATTGTTTATTATCTTATTAGTCATGTTTAATATTCCGTTTATTGACAATTCACTATTTTTGTTGAAACATGGTAGGTTGCCCAGAAGATTAACGTTTACATACCACACACTAATTTTTTTTTACCGCTCAATATTTTATCATTTATGTGAATTGGCGGTTAGTACTTATTGGGTCTGGGTTTGATTTTGTGGATCTCCCATCAACAATATTTTTTATTACATTTTAACAATGGTAAATTGCAAACTATTGTCAAAGAAAAAAATCCCGAGATTAGTTTTTTTTTTTCTTTTTTAAAAACTAAATGAAACGCAAGGGTTTTTAATTCATCATAATTTATAGAAAAGAATGGATAAGTTTTTTCTAGAGTCACGCGTTTCTTTTACTTGCACTATGAATGCTATTTTCAGATCACAAAATATGTTCCTGCCCTATGAAATATTAAATGAAATTTGAAACTGAAAGAAATGTTCTTCTGATCGAGAACGGTCGCATCGGCAGGTTCCACCGGTTCAGGTCATTGCAACTTGCGATCATTATTTTGCTTGTCGTATATTCCACTATAGGAAATGCTATGCTCGAATGGGAATCTCATGATGTCATTTTATTTTTAGAAATTCTATTTTTCTAGAGGTGTTAAACTTACTTGCCAACATTTAGTTGTCTCTAATATGGAAATCTATTTTTGCAGTATTAAGTAACGTGTATGACGAAGAAAAATATCAATCACAAAACGCAGTGTTTTAGCGTTCCTTTTGTAATTTGGTTCTTGAAAGTCAGTATCACGTAGAGCAATTTCACTAATAGTCATAATATAGAACTTCTGTTAATAAAACAATAGACTGGAACTCGATTCCCAGTCGGGTCAAACCAAACAAGTATAAAAATAAATTGGTATTCACAGCTTACCTACTTGACGTTCAGCAGTAATCAGCAGTGTGACTTCAGCCTCCACCTGGTGTGGTAGAGAGGTGGACAGGTGGTAGCCTAACTCGAAGACCAAAAGGCCCCTTTGCTGTCTCCTGACCTAGGCAACTTGGCAAATAAAATGTATGATTGTAATAATAAGTCAATTAAGATGTTGTTTTGACGTTTGCAGGCCAGAGTTTTAATATTTTTTAATCGTTTTGCGTGCTTCTGGCCTAAAGGCTACCAGCTCGGAAGCATAGGCGTAGCCGGGGGGGGGGGGGCCCAGGGGGCCCTGTAATTACGAAAAATCACTCTCAATTTCGGTGAAGACCTTTTTTTTTTTTTTTTTGGAGACGACCAGATTTTGGGCGCAAAAAACGTTCGAATTCCCGATTTCGGCCGAAAAATCACTCTCAATTTTGGTGAAGACCTTTTTTTTTTTTTTTTTGAGACCACCTGATTTTGGGCGGAAAAATCACTCTCAATTTCGGTGAAGACCTTTTTTTTTTCTTTTTTTTTTTTTTTTTTTGGAGACCACCTGAGTTTGGGCGCAAAAAACGTTCGAATTTCCGATTTCGGCCGAAAAATCACTCTCAATTTCCAATTTCGGTGACGACCTTTTTTTTTTTTTTTTTTTTTTTTTTGGAGACCACCTGATTTTGGGCGCAAAAAACGTTCGAATTTCCGATTTCGGCCAAAAAATCACTCTCATTTTCGGTGAAGACATCCGAATTTTTGAGGGTTTGTGCTTAAAATCCCCCCCACCAAAATTTTCTAGATCCGCCACTGGTATGGGCCCCCCCCCAATCAAAAATTCTGGCTACGCCTATGGCTCGGAAGCCTAGGGAAGAGCCACCAGAACGGCGACTACTTAAAACAAGCAATGCGAAAAATTGTCTTCCCACAGGAATTGAACCTGCAGCCGTAATCCAAAGGCTGCAGGTTCGATTCCTGTGGGAAGACAATTTTTCGCATTGCTTGTTTTAAGTAGTCGCCGTTCTGGTGGCTCTTCCCTAGGCTTCCGAGCTGGTAGCCTTTAGGCCAGAAGCACGCAAAACGATTAAAAAATATTAAAAAATAAAATGTAATCAAAATTATTACCTACAGTTCTTGAGTAGATATTTACAGCGCAAATACAAAAATAAAAGGTCTATTGAGCGGACGGACGGACACGATTTTCTTGCCATTGGCATACACTCGTATACTTGATACCCATTTAGTTTCAAGATTTACAAAATTACTGTGATTGTTTTTCGGCAACAAATTTTACCTCCAACTTTGACCTTCAATCAAAGTGCGTTTAACTCAGTCAGTGATTTACTTAGTCGAACACTGATAACTTTGATGTTTTACATCAATATTCCCATTCTTGATTCTTCAGTTTTTGAAGTTATTGTATTTACAGCCTTAGATTCTTTACAAAAAGGAGTCAGAAAGCGATTTGTAACTGTGGGACGATAAATTGCAATTAGACCTAAGCTTAGAAGTTCGGTTTGAAGTATAACTAAAGCGTTTTAGTTTTTGTTTTTATACTTTCAAAGAAGCTGAGGGAAAATCGAATTCAAGATATTTCTTGCTTTCCTTTAATTGGAACTTCGCGTGAGCACGTAGTACCTTTGTTTTTGTTCGCGAATTTTGGCAGATGAGGATTGATTTCCTCATAACCAGCAAACGGTAAAACCTACAAAGTTGAAACTTGGACTCAACATGAGAATTAATGAATGCATCATTTGTGTCAATTTTGGGGATCTCAGATCACGTGATCGTGAATTGACACGCAAAAGAACATTTAAAAAATGCGATTTTCGGCTTGAAAATTTATTAATTTGCTTATCACTCAAAAACCACTCGGCGTGCATAGCTGAAATTTGGACACAATGTGGGTGATTATAAGTGGTTTATGCAAACCGAGTTTGGGGGCACCCAGTCACGAGACCAAAGTGTTACAGGCCGAAAGTAAACACCAATTTTGATGGAAAATGATTTGTGGTTTTTGAGCACACTATCAACTGTCTGTCTTTTGGTTATGTTCGTTTACCCCAACCTGAATACTATTTTTCTTCTTTTTATTCTTTTTTCTTACTTTGTTTTTTCTTTTTTTCTTTTTCTTCTCCGGCTATCTACTTTAAAACCGCTAAACGCACTGCATTCAAAGTTTGAGCGATTGAAGATATTAGGGAGGACTAATGCGGGAATGAAATCGGGAGAGCCATGTTGGTGGGATACCCCTCAACCGGGCCCTCCAAAATTTTGAAGTTTTAAATCGCTACAAGTAGATGGATCAAAAATTCGGAATAGGTAGATATTAGAAATAAACTAATCCTAACAAAAACGGAGGTACCGAAATGGGGGTTTACGGCCCAAACGAGCCCTCCAAACTTCAAAACTTTTGGCGTTTAAAGAAAGACACATGAATTGTTGAAGTAAAGTAAATATAAAGGAAAGACAAAATTTGGGGGTCTCAAAATTGTTTTTTTTCCTCAAACGGGGCTGTCGAAATTGGAACTTTTAACCACTCATGTTAGGCACACAAAATTTTCAGTGTAGATAAACATGCAGAAAAGATAATATTAGACAAACTTTGGGGGTACCAAAATGGCGGATTTCCGTGAAACTGGGCCGCCAGAGTTTTGAAGTTTTAAACTGTTAGAGGCAGATGTATTGAATTTTCGGAATGGGTAGATATTAAAAATAAACTAAACCTAACAAAAATTGAGGTTCAAAAGTGGGGAGTCCCTCCCAAACGAGGCCTTTCAAAATTCAAAATTATTAACCTTTTAAGCTGGAAACACAAAGTTTTTGAAGTAAGCATATACAAAAAAAGATAATATTTTACCAAAGTTAGGGGTACGAAAATGGGGGGTTTTCCCCAAAACGGGGGCGCCAAAATTCAAACTTTTTAACCACTGATGCTGGACACATGAAATTTTTAGAGTAGGCCAATATAGAGAAGAGATAGAATTTATCAAACTTTGGGGGTACCAAAATGGGGGCCCTCTCAAATGAGACACCAGATTTTTGAACTTTTGAGCCGTTAGACCTAGATGGATCAAATTTTCGGGATGGGTAGATATTAAAAAGTAAAGTAGACTTAACGACTAAAACGGAATCATAAAATAAATACACAAAATAGCGTCAAACACATAATCATTAACAAAAAAATGTGATTGAAGACAGGAAAAAATGAAGTTTTTTTCAAACACAATCTAACATCGAAACATTCAAATTGGGGGTCACTAAATATCGCATGCACTGTCATAGTCAAGTTGTGCTTAATGGCTTTGTTAAATTTGAGCTACATGGCTGAGTTTTTTTTTATTTTTTTTTTTACGAAACTGCCACCTGTGACGTTAAAAAAGCATACTTTTTTATGGCTCAAGGTTTCTGAAGAACTTAAATGAGAAAGTTTTAAATAATGGATTTAATAATTATACAGCGTGTTTCAAAATTAGAGTTCCTCCCTCTACCGCTTACATGAAAACTTATGAAGTTTTGGTCTTTAGACTAGTTTGAAGTTCATTAACGTAAGTTTTTACAAAGCTATTTTTGATTTCAAATTTCTTCCACTTTCATGTGGAGTATAGCTGATCGATGTACATTCATGTGGAGCAGGGGTCGGCAACCTGCAGCCCGCGGGCCAAATCCGGCCCGCCGACTCCTTTTATCCGGCCCGCGGCCTCTTTTTGAAATTGTATATTTATCCTGCCCGCGACCTCTTTACGTAATTATGACAATTTGTGTAGCAAACAGACGTTTGATGATCACTATTTACTTGAGCTGAAACCACGCGTCTAAACAATTGCTTGACGCAATAGAGTTGACTGGAAGCATTGCCGTGTTTTATTCTGCTGAAGACCGGCAAAAAAAGATTGCACCTTGACCAATGAAAACACGAAGAGCGAGCGTTTTTGCAGGAATTGCAGTTACATGCTTTCTAATCTATTTGCTTGCCACTGAGCAGTTTGCTGAATTTCTGTTTTGTTTTTAGTTAATAGCTAGAAAACATAGCGTTTGTAATTTATTTTAGCAATCTTAAGTAGCTATCAAAACGTAGAAAAGTTGATTAGGAATTCAGAGCTTTTAAAGTAGAGTGGGAAAACAATTTCGTTTTTGTAAATCACCTTGGAAGATCTACTTGTTTGATTTTCACCTAATCTATTGCTCTCAATAAAGAGTGCTTTTTAATTTCTTCACGAGTTTGTTTTTATGTTTTTGGCGTCCGTGACCTTAATAAACTTTCGGATCCAGTGGCGTCGTCCCGGGTGTTACCATTTTGGGGTGAAACCATAACTCCACCGATTTGTGGTGAATACCTTTCTTTGTTCACTTCGTTTGGTCTCCATTCTCATTTAGATCGAATACCCACTGATTGTTAGGCAAAGACCTTTTTTTTTTTGGTCTTCACATACTTTTGGACTGAAAACCCACTAATTTCGCAGCGAAGTTTTTTTTTGGTCTTCGCGTATTTTTAGACCGAAAAAGAGTGCCACCACGAAATCCCGCCCCGGGTGCCACCATCCTTAGCAACGCCTCTGTTCAGATCAACACCTTATTAAAGTTATGACAGTAACAGTAAACGAATGTTCTCGCACATTTTCATTTCTTCACAGTAGTTAAGTTTTTGACTTCTTACCTTAGCTAAACTTTCAATAACAAACACAACATCAACAGTCTGGTTGACTTGACGTGACAACATAAACATTTTTGGGTATTTTTTCGTCTAGATTTAGTGGAAACCTTGTTTATGG
Source organism: Trididemnum nubilum (assembly GCA_963965965.1). Taxonomy (NCBI): domain Eukaryota; kingdom Metazoa; phylum Chordata; class Ascidiacea; order Aplousobranchia; family Didemnidae; genus Trididemnum; species Trididemnum nubilum. Next base: position 29,632,205 of record OZ014481.1, on the reverse strand, counting down.
CCCGCGGTCAATTATAGAGCTTGATTTTGGCCCGGCAGCACCAAAAGGTTGCCGACCCCTGATGTGGAGTATAGCTGATGGATAAAATTAGGTGGATTGACATACAATAAAAACCTGAAATGCCGGTGTATCTCAGCACCTCTCACCTTCTAAGCTGAATCTTCACAAAAGCATGCTGGGTAGTCATCTGGACAGATCGCGTTAATTAAAGCGCGTATCGAAAACTGCGATGGTTTACCAAGTTGTTCTCATCGACCTGTGACAACTTGTGAGTGAAGCATTAACCAGGGAAAACAAATTTTAATCCTTTTTTTGCAATTTGTTAAATTATACCATTCGAGAATGAAGTCTATGTGGCAAAAACATAAACGATTTAGTAAAATACTTAAATAAATGCCTGTTTTAAATTTGCATAATTTTAGCACTTTTTGATTTTAGTTTATGCTGTTGAGGAGGGAGCTTTAATTTCGAAACAACCGGTGTATAAATACTATAATATGTTGAATTACGATGCGAAAGAGTGTTTTCAGAATCATATATGGCTGTTAGTTTCGTTGATGTAACGAAATTTGCTTATGAGCCGCTGGAATTTTAAAGTGAAAAACTGTTTAAGAACTAGTAAAAAGTGATAGACGTTGACGTTGTATTGTAAACTGTTATGCGAGCTTTTTGAATGACGTTACTCGATTATTTTTGAAAACTTTCAGAGATTTAAATTTTAAACTCGAATAACCACAAAGCAACATTTAAGTTAGTGCAACAAAATTTGAAAGGGTCGCATGCAAATTATTGATCTGACTATAAACGACAACATTTTTTACTAATTCATTTAAAGCAATCGGATCACCATTTCGAAGCTTAATAAAGTTCAGTAAAAGTAGGATAATGCCGCGAAGTCTCCAAATATCGCTTGCGATGTCACATTCTAGTTAATTTTAAATTTTCTGCTTGAGACTTTCGTGATTTTCGAGGTAATATTTCGTAGTTTTCGAGGTGATATTTGGTGATTTTTGAGGTGATAATTCGTGATATCAAAAGTCGTCAATAAAAAAATACAGCACTAAGTAAAACAAATTGCATAAGGAATACTGTACATCAGCCTTCTGTATAACTTTATTGCTTAATGACAACCTAAAGCATTGATTTTGCTGGTTAACAATCATGTAAAAAGCATCAATAATGTGGCTCTTTCAATTCTTCTACCTGTAGCATAATTTGCTTCAGGAATTTTTCATTTAATAGAAAAGTATTACAAGTTAATTTTTTAGTAAATATTAGTTAGTAGAAAATGAATCAACGATTGAGACAAAAAGATAAGCAGCTCATAGGGTCATGTTTGTCTTCAAAAATTAGCAGTTGGCAGGTCCGGAAACCTACCGCAGTACATTGGTGAAGAACATAATTGCAGTAACTGAGTTAGAAACGTTTAACGCAGTGTTATGTGTTGTTTTGTAAGACTTACGAGTACGAAGTTCTACATTTTGTTTGTTTCAAAAATCGTAACACAGCTTAACACTTGTGATGCAGTATATTATGCTAACTATGGACATTGGACAGTTTAATATTTAATCGTCAAGGCTGGATTAAGGCTCGGGACACCCGAGGCGATCGCAGTCGGCAGACCGCATGGAAGCCTGCCTAAACGTACACTTTGTTTGATGATTTACACTAAGTTGACTTTCGCCTTTTGTCCCGTTGTAAGGTTTTTTCGAGCTTTTTATAGCAAGATGTGCTGAATTTTTTTGCCTGTTTTCGCCTTTTCTCAATTGAATTTTGAAGCAAAAATGTAAACTTTTTCTTTGGTCTTCACTTATATTTACTCCCTAAATCTTAGAGTGCCCTTTTTTTTAGGGCTTTTTTTGCGGATGGTTTCTTTTAAAGAAGGTCCAGGGCAATTGCCTCCTTGACTTTCCCTTAATACAGCCATCTTTAACCCTTAACAATTTTCATAATGATTTTGTTTATCATGTGAGAAAACAACGTTATTTCAATTCTTTTTTTGTGTATAGAGTTGCCACTCTGTTCGCTATTCACGAGATTGGTCCTCTAGTGTAAAGCTTGATTTCTACTATAAAGTGTTCAGGGATACAATGTTACAAATCAAAGTGTAATACCCTGAAGTTGGCGAAAATCACCTTTGCGTCATTGAGCCAGTACAATACAGCTCCTTTCAAAGAAATGTAGCAGCGATAGCGAGCCATTGGCAACACTGTGCCCGATTTGACCAGCCAGAGATGTGAACCTTAAACGTCCCGATACAGAAACGAATGCGTTATCACTCCACCAAATGGCCGATTTCAGTAATGTGAATATTCACCCATAAGCAAGCATGCTTTGATTTTTAACAGATGCTTTTTTGTTCGTCGTTGCTTCATAATATCGAATTTTGCAACGTTTTACTGTTGGATTTCTACGGATAGCTTGTTGCGGTTAAAAAAAACACAAGATAATTATTTTCCAGTAAATTTAATGGTGGATAATCTCCAGATAAAGTCAATTTCTCTTCACTTGTTTTTACTGTGTAGTATTTCTTCTAAAGTTGTTTTTCAAACAGCAATTTACTGTAGTATTGAGTGCATTAAATATTCAACAGTTTTTCTTTTTTGTTGTTTTGTAACGTTATTAACTTAACTGTTTCAGCTAATTTTATAATAAACTCGTAAACCTAATAATATTGTGCTAAGGAAAACATCCACCATGGCTTAGAAACAAATAGAACGTGACATCGCAAGCGATATTTGGAGACTTCGCGGCATTATCCTACTTTTACTGAACTTTATTAAGCTTCGAAATGGTGATCCGATTGCTTTAAATGAATTAGTAAAAAATGTTGTCGTTTATAGTCAGATCAATAATTTGCATGCGACCCTTTCAAATTTTGTTGCACTAACTTAAATGTTGCTTTGTGGTTATTCGAGTTTAAAATTTAAATCTCTGAAATTTATCAAAAATAATCGAGTATAACGTCAATCAAAAAGCTCGCATAACAGTTTACAATACAACGTCAAATCTCAGCACTTTTTACGAGTTCTTAACAGTTTTTCACTCCATTTGAAATAACACAAAGCGGTCTTTAAAATTCCAGCGGCTCATAAGCAAATTTCGTTACATCAACGAAACTAACAGCCATGTATGGTTCTAAAAACACTCTTTCGCATCGTAATTCAACATATTATAGTATTGATACACCGGTTGTTTCGAAATTAAAGCTCCCTCCTCAACAGCATAAGCTAAAACAAAAAAGTGCTAAAATTATGCAAATTTAACACTGGCATTTATTGAAGTATTTTACTAAATCGTTTATGTTTTTGCCACGTAGACTTCATTCTCGAATGGTATAATTTGACAAATTGCAAAAAAGGATCAAAATTTGTTTTCCCTGGTTAATGCTTCACTCACAAGTTGTCACAGGTCGATGAGAACAACTTGGTAAACCATCGCAGTTTTCGATACGCGCTTTAAATAACGCGATCTTTCGATCTAATTATTGTCCAACATGGCATAACCAAGTTTAACATGTTTTACCTGTTTCTCGTATTAGTCTATACCGGTACTCTTAAAATTTGATACGTCTAGCTGAAGTATTTTGTATTTAAGATTTTGAAATTTTAAGGGGCCTATTTGGCGTGGTCTCCTCAATGTGGCTCACCAAATTTTGTTATCTATCTTTGATTTTGTATTAACCTATCCAAAAAATTTAATTCGTTTAGATTTTGTAGTTAATGGGGGAGGTGTCAACATAATTGGAGGACCCTTATAGTATGAGATCCTCAATATTTTTTCGTAATAAATTTTTATGTATCTTGAAAATTTTATTGGTCTAGTTTGAGTGGCTAAAGTTTTTGAAGGACCCGCTGGAAGAGGACTTACCAATTGTGGCACTTAATCATATCTTATTTACCTATTCTGATTTTATCTTTCTTTTATATTCAAGTATTTTAAAAGTTTCATGTGTCTAGCTTGAATAGTTGAAAAGTTTGAATTTTGCAGCACCCAATCGAGAGACCCCCGATTTTGGCGCCACAAATTAATTTTGTCAAATTTTATCTTTCCTTGATATTTTCTTATTCTGAAAATTTGATGCGTCTACCTTAAACAAATAAAAATTTTGACTTTTGGCATCCTCATTTGAGGGGGACCCCATTGTACTACCTCGAAATTTTGTCAAACTTAATCCTTTCTTCATATTTACCTATTCTAAAATTTTCTTCAGTCTAGTGTAAGTGGTTAAAGTTGAATTTTAGCGTTCTTGGTTGAGAAGGATCTCTTCATTTTGGTACCCCAAATTTTTTCAAATTTTATCTTTCGTTTATATGTAGTTACCTTAAAAAACCCATGTGTCCAGCTTAAAAGGTTAAAAAGTTCGAATTTTGTAGGTCCTCGTTTGGTGAAAACCCCCATTTTGAAACCCCAAAATTTGTTAGGTTTAGTTTATTTTTGATATCTACCCATTCCGAAAATTTAATCCACCTAGCTCAAACGGTTTAAAAGTTCAAAATTTTGGCGGCCACATTTTAGAGGGATTACCAATCTTGGTACCCCCAAATTTTGTCAGATTTTATTTTTTCTTCATAATTGCCTACTCTGAAAATTTCATGTGTCTAACGTGAGTGGTTAAAAAGTTTCAATTTTGGTAACCTTGTTTTGGGGGGAGCCCCATTTTGGTATCCTCAAATTTTGTCAAATTTTATCGTTCTTTTACGTTTACTTACCTTACAAATTTCATGGGCCTAGCTTAAAAGGTTAAAAAGTTTGAAGTTTGCAGGCTCGTTTGGACTGTAAACCCCCAGCATGGCACCTCCAAAGTTTGTTAGATTTAGTTTATTTTTAATATCCACCTATTCCGAATTTTTGACCTACCTAGCTTTAACGGTTTAAAACTTCAAAATTTTCGAGGACCCGATTGAGGGGGATCCCACCAACCTGACACTCCCGATTTCATTTCTGCACTAGTCCTCCCTGATATCTTCAATCGCTCAAACTTTAAATACAGTGCGTTTAGCGGTTTTAAAGTAGATAGCCGGAGAAGAAAAAGAAAAGAAGAAAGTGTGAAAAAAGAAAGAAAAAAGAAAAGTAGTATTCGGGTTGGGGTAAACGAACACGACCAAAAGAAAGGCAGTTGATAGTTTGCTCAAAAACCACAAATCATTTTCCATCAAAATCGGTATTTATCGAGATATATCGGTTCAAAATTCTCCACTTTCTGCCCATTTTTGGCCTGTAACACTTTGGTCACGTAAATGGGTGCCCCCAAACTCGGTTTGCATAAACCAATTGTAGTCACCCACATTGTGTCCAAATTTCAGCTATGCACGCCGAGTGGTTTTTGAGTTATAGGCGAATTAATAAATTTTCAAGTCGAAAATCGCATTTTTTAAATGTTCTTTTGCGTGTCAATTCACAATCACGTGACCTAGGATCCCCAAAATTGGTACACATGACGCATTCATTAATTCTCATGTTGAGTCCAAGTTTCAACTTTGTAGGTTTTGCCGTTTGCTGGTTATGAGGAAATCAATCCTCATCTGCCAAAATTCGCGAACAAAAACAAAGGTACTACGTGCTCATGCGAAGTCCCAATAAAGATATGTTGCAATGTACTCATGGTGATTATTTATTATCACTTGATGAGAAAGAAAACACTTCTGGGTGAAGCACAAAGCAAAAAGACCATTTTTCTCTCCCAAGTTTTGCGAAATAACTGTTGTGTTGTAGATTAAATTTTAAGAGAGCGTTTTCAGTTTCATTTTATTGTTGTTGAAGATTTAGCATTTTTTTAGAGATTTGATTTGCTTAAACGATGCTATTTTTACAAAATCTTGAGCAAAAATGAGCATCGAGTTCTTATAAAAAGATTCTAATTAAACAAAAAGAATGTACTCCTTCACAATCCTGCGCACGCACTATTCAATCGTGATTACTTGCACTTTACTACCCAATCACGAGAAAATGAGAGCGGCGCTACCTTTAGACAAATCCGTCCTCTGCAACATGCCAAAAACGGCGGCAATTGCTTTTTCTTAGAATTTCTTATTTTGGCCAAATGCAATCTTCCTATTTTGAACAATACAATAAAAGATCTTTTAAATTTAGAACCAAGAGTCAAAAGCAAATATTGAAGAAAGAAATAATGTTTTTGATTTCCATTCTCAGATGGTATACAGTAGTTTGAAAACTTTATTTTGATATATCTAGTACTGGTAGCGTCCAGTTACGTGGTTTCAATTACTGTGAATTTATCAAGCAATTCTGACTTATGTTATCCAACTCAAAAACGCAGCAAAAGTACGGCATTTCTTGGTGAAAAATATTCTCTCGCATTTTCAACAAGCAGGTGAAAACAATATAGCTTAAGCTACAACTCTTCTGTTTGAGGGAAATTTTATTTTAAAGGACAGCTACTATCCTTATTATTCGAACGGAGATTGATGCATATTCCCGGTCTATGGTCTTAAAGCGTTGGAGAAAAATTCATGTAAATTTCTCGAATAAATTGTAATTGCAATTACTGCACATTTTATTCGCTAAGTTGCCTTGGTCAGGAAACATCGAAGAGATCTTTTCAGTCTTCGAGTCAAGCTGCCACCTGTCTAAAACACAAGCACGATAGAGGCTTTACATTGCCCTTTTAATTAGTGAGCATCAAGCAGGGAAGCTGTGAATACCAATTTTTATAGTCTGTGGTTTGACCCGACAGGGAATTGAACCAGATTCTACCGTATCAGTCTACTATTTCGAATACTCTATGTAAAAAATCCTGTAGAGTGACATGTTTACTCAATAGTCTTGCGATAGAAATTGCTATTACAAAAATAGTGGACGCGTGTTCGATTCCCGACTGGGTCAAACCAAAAGCTTTAGCATTAGTTGCACAGCCTCTTTGCTCTATTGATACGTTCAGCATAAAAGAAACAGAGTGAAGCCTGGACCAATAGACAGGCGGTAGCTTTCTCTAAAAACGAAAGAGCACTACATCCTGGCCAAACCAACTTGGCAATAAGTTATCATATTAGTGTTAGCGAGTTTATTTTAGCGATTAAAATCACGTTAATCATTTGCAATAACAGCTTTGGCAGTGAGACACTTTTCATGCAAATGAGTAAACAATTAACGTTTAAAAACAGGCATTAATGCGTAAAAAATAATCTATCGTAGTTATTTTTGGAAGAAATGTGCTGTCCACATTGACCTATTAAATACTAGGTTAACAAATGTGACGCTACTTGGCTTGAAGAAAAGCACGTTTTCCCCATGAAATTAACATATAAATATGCTGTTGTAGGCTACAAATGCAAGTGAACTTTGACGTTCTCTGGCTTCCAAGCATTAGTTGTGATCGGAAAAGAAAATTGATGGACTTCGCACGATCGCGTAATATCCTTTGTTTTGTTCGCGAATTTTGGCAGATTAGGATTCATTTGCTCAAAACTAGCAAACGGTAAAACCTAGAAAGTTGAAATTTGGACTCAACATAAGAAATAATGAAACCGTCATTTGTGCCAATTTTGGGGATCCTAGGTCATGTGATCGTGAATTGGGACTCGCAAAAACATAAAAACAACGATTTTTAGCTTGAAAATTTATTAATTCGCTTATAACTCAAAAACCACTTGACTGACGTAAATAGCTAAAATTTGCTTAAAATATGGGTGCTTATGAGTGCTTTATGAAAGCCGAATTTGGTGGCGCCCGTTTACGTGACCAAAATTTTACAGGCCGAAAATGGCAAAACGTTGACGAGTTTAAACCGTTATATCACCAATTACCGATATTGATGAAAAATGGTTTGTGGTTTTTGAGCACACTATCAACTGTCTTTCTTTTGGTTTTGTTCGTTTACTTCAACTTGAAAACTATTTTTCTTGTTTTGGCATCTTTTTTCTTACATTTTTTTTTCTTCTTTTTCTCTTGCTATCTACTTCTAAACCGCCTACCGCACTGTATTCAAAGTTTGAGCGTTTGAAGATTTTAGGTAGGACTTTTTAAGATTGAAGATATTAGGTAGATATTAGGTAGGATATCAGGTAGACACATGAAATTTTCAAGATAGGCAAATATGCAGAAAAAACAAAATTTGACAAAATTTGGGAGTACCAAAATCAGGCCCGGCGCCAGGATAGCGTGACTGGGGGGGCAGAAATAAATTTTGGGGGGGCACCAGAGCTTTATTTATGTGAATTCGAGAGGAGCACGGGGGCACGAGAAATTTATTCCAGTCTGGATCAAATGAACAAGGTGAAGACCTAAGATTGAAAGGGATTTGCCGGCCGAAATCGCAAATTCAAGTGGTTTTTTCGGCCGAAAACAGGTGATCTCCAAAAATGAAAAGGTCTTCACTGATTTTGCGAGGGATTTTTCGGCCGAAATCGGAAATTCAAGCGGTTTTTCGGGCCGAAAACAGGTGATCTTTTTTGCGAGGGATTTTTTGGCCAAAATCGGAAATTCTGGCGTTTTTTCCGGCCGAAAACAGGTGATCTCCAAAAAAAAAAAAAAGGTCTTCATCCGAAAAACGTCATGAAATCCGAAGTCAGTCCACAAAAAACATCAATTTGGGACTCGATTTGCACTCCTGTAGCCCCGAGTCGGTTAATTTCTTCGGGGCACAGTCCTCGCTTGGGAGGGCACAATTTTCTTTGGGGGGCACTAGCAGTCATTTGGAGGGGGCACGGCCCCGGTATGCCCCCCATGGCGCCGGGTCTGACCAAAATGAAGGGATTCCCCTTAAACAAGGACGTCAAGATTCAAACTTTAACCACTTACGCTGGACTGATGAAAATTTCCGAATAGGTAAATATGAAGAAAAGATAAAATTTGACAAAATTTGGGGGTACCGCAATGCGGTGTCCCCCTCAAATGAGCACGCCAAAATTCAAACTTTTTAATTGTTTCAGCTAGACATCAAAATTTAAGGATAAGCGAGCAAATATGAAGGAAAGATAAAGTTTGGCAAAATTGGGGACACTAAAATGGGGGTCCTTCAAAATTCAAACTTTTCAAGCATTCAAGCTACACACATGAAACTTTCAGAACAGGTAAATATGAAAGAAAACTAAAATCAAAATAGGTAAATAAAATATGACTCATTTCAGATGCCACAGTAGGGGAGTCCTCTCCGACGGGTCCTTCAAATTTTTACCATTCAAGCTAACCAAATAAAATTTTCAAGACAAGTAAAAATATAATATGAAAAAAATTGAGCAACTTATACTATATTCCTCCAATTATGGTGACACCTCCTCCCATTAACTACAAAAGCTAAACAAATTAAATCTATTGGATCGGTTAATATGAATCAGAGATTAAAGATAACAAAATTTCGTGTGGGCCACACTGCGATGACCATGCCAAATTGGCCCTTCTAAAATTTTAAAACCTTTGTTTCGAAGTATTCCAGTTAGACATATCTAATTTTAGGAGTACTGGTAGGCTAACATAAGAAAAAGATTAAACATTCCAAATTTGGCAATGCCGTGTTAGACAATTAGACTTTAAATGGACTTTCAACTATAAGCTGAATTTTTACAATTGGTATTACAGAAAAGTAGAAGAGTAAAACTTATGCGATAACTCCAACATTTAAGACGTTGAAGTACTTGAGCTAACCGGCTAGGTGGTGGAGCGATAATGTGTTCGTCTCTGGAAAGGGAGGTCTGAGGTTCAAATCTCAGACCTGTCAAATTGGAGACAATGTAGCCAACAGCTCGCCACCGCTGCGAAATTTCTTCGAGAGAAGCTATGTTACCCGCATGCGCAATGGCGTATAGATGGGCCTGTAAACTCGTTACACGCTTCGGCGTAATACAGCGAATAAAATGAACGATTTGATTTGATTTAAGTACTTTAGCTTAATTTGTTTGTTGGATTTAAGCTGGATGGCCTAGTTTTTTACTAAAATGTCACTTGTGACGTTGAAAAAATCATCTACTTGCCCTTCAAAGTTTTTGAACGATTTGATGAGGAAAACTTTCATGCTGAATAATGAATGTAATACAATACAGTATACTGTACAATATCCAATATGTTGGCAGTTAACCGTTGGGTCGCAATGCTAAATAGCGTTCTCAGAATAAGAATAGCTGTAAAATGCGTGCATATTTCTGGCTGTAGTTAGTATTAAGCTTGGCTGATGCAACAAAGTCGCTGGAACTTTAAAGATCGCTCTATGTTATTTCATGATAAAGTGAAAAACTGTTGGGAACTCGTAACAGCTTTTTGATTGAGGTTACTTCAGTATTTTGATAACTTTTGGAGACTTTTAAACTTCGAGAACGAATAACCTCAAAGCTCAAAGCTGTTAAAAAGAACAAAAAAAGCGTAATATGCAAATGAAGTGGATAATTTTTGGTAAATACAGTAGCTGTTTGGCTTAAAACTTTACACCTAGGGTCAGTAGCGTAGACATGGGGTGGGGGGGGGGTTGGCAAGGGGCTATAGCCTTCCCATTGGCATGTCGACCAAAATGCAGAATTAAAAAATACCACGTTTTTAGCACTTTTGAGACTGTTTCATGCTTTGGAATGAATTAAAATAGTGATTTAAAACATCTTTTGAAACATATATTCAGAGAAGAGGAGCTACTTAGTCAAAAATACAACTCACAAATAATTGAAAACTTTGAAAAATAGCCAAAAAAAGCAATCAAATTTGGTCACCAGTGTAAAAATGCTAAACATAAATGTCATCAATAAATATACAATGAACTTAGGAATAGGGGGGCTATTTAGTATTAGTTAATTAGCAATCATTCCTCTCAAATCTCTGTTCATTAGCCCTCCCCCCAATTATTTTTCTCTATAAACTGTGGGCAAAATAGATTACTCCATGTGAGTTTTATTGAACCGTACAATTTTATAATTTACCTGCATCTAAATTAGAGAACTAACATTTTACCATTAGTCACCTCCCAAATAACCCATTTTGCAACCAGTTAAATCTTGTTTGCACGACCAATTTTTATGCCACGTTTCAAAAGCATTATTTTTTTATCAAAATAGCCCTGAAATTTAGTTATTTTTGCAAAAAATGCTAAATTTTCGAGCGCTGGGGGCTACGCCCCCTGAGCCCCCAAGCAGCCCTCCCATTGCGAATTTCTTGCTACGCGCCTGCCTAGGGTTTTGGAAAGCACAGAGTTGAGTAAATAATGTACGTTTTTAAATGTAAAGTCATCGTAACGTTAGACTCTGCAATATCACTTATAAATTTATAAGACTTTGATTGTTTGTTTGTTTGTAAATTTTGTTTGTGTACATATCTTTTTCCATGTTAATTGCTAATGCAGGCATTGGTTTGATTTAGTTTTTTAGTTTTTGAGAAAAATCAGTTGAGATCTTCATACAAGGGCCTGTATAAAAATCTTTAAAAAAAAAATTGCTGGGGGCTAGTTGAGAGTATAGATTTGATATTTAAGATAGTGTGTCAAATTTCTGGTCAAGATAATGTAAGTTAAAAAATCCAAACATCATATCGGCATTTTCAGATCAAAAAGCTTGTTCCTGTGGGTTTGCTGTTTTAATCGTGGTGAAAGATTACTGTTAAAATATTTGTTTTTAGCGTCCAAGGGTTTAGGTGGTAAAGTTACCGCAATTTTAACATTTACGACGCGCTGCTAAGTGAAAATTCAACAAACTCCTTGAAAGTTGAAAGGAGAACTAAGCAGAGTTGTGAAATTTTGATTGACATTTTATAGTTACCTCTTTCAGACATTTAGATTTTGAAATTCGTTAACCGCAAACTGAACAAGTTAATGGAACATAATGAAATTCAAAAGCGATGTTTTTCAGATCTGACTTCCAAAAACCATAAACACGCTTAACACAATTGTGATGTTCTTTATTTCTGTAAAGTTAGATACTTTTGCAAAGTCCCCGGATATCGCTTGCAATGTGATATTCTAGTTTTGATAGTTTTTTGTATGGTGCGTTTCGTAACTTGGGATTGGAAAATGATATGGTTTATTACATGGTTTTTGAGAAATAGCACGAATACTAGATTGTCTCATCGTGCCTCGTTCACAATGTCTGCTTTAATTCTTTTAGACCTAGAATTAAAATTCCAAGATTCATGTATTTTAATTGGCTTCATTGACCTTCAAAAGCAAAAAAAATGTAATCAATGGCGAATTTAGTGTGCAGAACAGCTCTCTCGTATTTAATTACAGTGTATCATCAGCTGAGAGTTCGCTATTGTCACACTTGCAATCTACTGTAACTAGGCAACCACGCTGCCTTTTCTACGTAATCTGCATACACCTACTTTTTTTCCAAAACAATTTCTGAAGCACTGTACTTATGACCTACTCTAAGTAATTGCAATACTCGTTTTTCTTTCTTTTTGCTGTCATGCATAACCTTGAATGCCCTTTTCTCATCAAGCCTCATTAAATTACTCTTGAAATTTCAAAGAGCGGTAATTCTTGCGCAAGATCTTGATCAATTAATTAATCGCAATGACTCCTGCCTAGACCATCATTCTAAACTTATGATCCACTATTGTTATTATTTTTCAAGTCATTTTTTCCTAGAATATTTCAGATATTCTGAAACAGACGATGCAATAAATGTAAATTACTGCCCTGTTTTAGAATATCAAAAAGCTTCAAAATTTGAATCAAAGCTAAGTATGAAAAAGGTGTTTCGAAATGACCATTCGCAACGTTACTTCGAAAAGGATTTTCAAACTAGCGATTCGAAAAGTGACTGTCCGCAAAATTCGATACCGCAAAAATTGTTGAAAAACTCTTAGCAATGAAACTTATTTGCCAAATTTGAAAGGTGTAGGTTAGATATTGGTATAAAAATAGTCGCCGATATCAAAACGTCTAAATATAAACTGAAGTGATCTGACTGGCGGAAAAACATTCTGAGCACTTTGATTGGTCAAAAAATTGTTTCGTTTGCGCGCCTTAATTGGTTAAACTCATTTGGGCGCTCTGACTGGTCGAAAACTGCACAAATGTAACTTTAGTGCAATGTGTGTATACTGTACAGTTCAATCTATCACGTTGTAGTAAATTTTCTTTTGGTAGTGGCGTTCCCAGATGAAAGCTATTTTCAACATATTTGAAGAATAATGCAAATCTCGTTGCTGAAGTTTCAAGAAAAAGCAAAAGCCGATCTGAAGTGGCTATTCCGAAATTTTGTTTTACTCTGTTAAATTTCGAAGTAACTCAATTTGTCCCATTTCTCATTTGTTTATATTTTCTTTAAAAAGAAAATACCACTACGGCATAACTAGCCCTTTGGTGGCAGCAAACTCGAGTGATTGTGAAAGTGCAAAAGAAAAAAAGGCTGGAATGTGAAGCCGTATAAAAGTTCGGCACGTTTTTTCTTCGCGATGACATCATCAACAAAAGCATCCAGACAGGAATGTAGACAAAGATTAAAACCAAAAAGCATCAGTTGCTAAAGCAGAACGGCTACAGTATGCCAAAAATTGCAAGTCAAAGTTACATGAACAAATTCTAAGGTAAAATTCATCAAATTTTAAGTTGAAAACAAATTCATAGACATGTTTTTTAAATTGTAGTTGGCCTACTTAACATACGACGGTATTCAAGATCGCTGAAAAACAACGGTTTAGGAAAATTAAACTAATTTTTCTGGTTGAAAGTTGTGCAGTAAAACTAACAGAGTATATTTATGGAACCATTATACTATAAATAAAATAAATATAGTCAAATAATGTACGATTTTTCAATTTTTATGGTTTTTATCTTTCAATTTAAATTTTTCTATGTAATATTTATTTTTATTTTTTTCCTGATGAAAAAATCTGAAGTCAACTCTAAGGTGGCAAGTGCTAAATGTGCCGATCTTTGAATTTAAAGTGATTCTACATTATCAAAAAATAATCTTAACAAGCCAAAAAACTTTTTAGATTAATTTTTTATAGTTTTAATAGCGAGTAGTTAGTTAGAGCAACAATCTGTAATTTGCAACGAACTATAGTAACGGCGAAAGAGTTGAGTGTTTTGCTTCATCAAGAAGCAATAGTTATTAAGCAGATCGTTATTGAACATGGTGGTGGAGTTCCAGCATTCTCGGACTATTCTGAAAATGCCAAAAGCACAAGAAGATAAAATTGTGGTCGTGGGGCCAAGAAAAGTTGGAAAATCAGGTGAGTGGTAAATTCTTTGTTGCTTGCTTCTGAGCATATACTTGATGTTAAGAATAAGTACATTGTAATTAACCATTGAAGAGCCACAGTTGTAAATCGGGCCGGGCTTTTCGGATCGGGTTCGGGCCGGGTTAGGGCCTAAATTGACAAAAATGTCGGGCTTAATTTGGGCCTGAGACAAACTTTTTGTCTTAGGTGTACAAAAAAATAATCAAAATAACTTAGCAATATTGCTAAATTTTTTAGATCTAACTTAACTTTCTGATTTTTTCGGGCATGATTTGGGGTTCAAATTAATTTTCGGGTTCGGGCCGGATTCGGGCCTGAACTTGTCGGCCCTTTTACAACTCTGTGAAGAGCATATATACGAGTACACGTATTGTTGCTAACTAATTGAGCCAAAGAGCATACATGAAGCACACGCGGTTAGAAAGAAATTTCAATTACGTATTAAAATGAATTTCAGAAACTCAATTTCAAATAGTCGGGCTCCAAGTACAACAGTAATATGTATTAAATGAATAATTTGAATATTTAAATTTAGCAAAATTGAAGTAGGTAAATTTAAATTAAGCGTCAATAGCGTGCCTTTTTTAGAAACAGTGATACTGTCAAAATCGTTTCGATCACAAAGTGAATACTATATTTCGAATCTACAACCTCATAAAATTAAAACAATCGGAGAAGTAATTAAACGCCAGTGGTCACAGAGAGACACATTCACTCGGGCGAAAGGATGTGGCCAGAACACTGTCACGTTGCAGACAACATAGAACCTCGTAATGGCGGTTTGTTTTATCTCGTTGTTTGCGTTTATCTTAATATTCAATATGCGATAAAAAAGCGACGACATTAATGTCTAACTTTTAGCCATAAATTAAAAATATCAAAAATAACTGGCTTTATCTCTTTATTTTTGGATTTTTAAGTCAAAAAATAGAGTTGATTCCAAATCTTAACAGCTGCTATTAATCTGCTTCCTTCCGAAGAACGATAAACAGTAGAACTGCAAATGGCTGCATTACAGTGTAGAAATGTACTAGACGTTTTATAGCGGCGATAAGAACAGGTCATCTAAGTTCAGTCATAGAGTTTCTTTTAGTCCATGTTGAAAGTTTCGGCGCGGTCAGTTTTACTGGAAGTTTTTGTGCAGGCCTTTTTACCCGAGATATTTTGACGTGAAACCCTAACCGTTAACCGGCCACTTCAAAAAGTCTCGCGCAAAAAAGTCCTATTGCCTCTATGCTTAAATACCAGAAAAATGCAAAAAAAAAGATCAAAAATTACAAAATCGGATCAAAGTGATTGATGTTCGTGCATGTGCAGCTGTAAAAGTGGTATCTGACTACAATAATGTACACATTATTTTGAGGATCGTAGAGTAATCATATAAGTAACGATCCAATGCTCTCATTCGCTGGTATGGTTTGTTGTTGCTTGTTCACTTTAGCTTTCGTGCCTGACAATGGGAATTGATCCGTTTATGAAATTATACGATTTTATGGTCAGGTTTAGCTCTCTACTGTATAAGTTAACTCAAACCAAGAAATCAAAAACAAAAAAATTGCCAAAATTTTTAAGTGTTTTCATTTGAGGACAAAAAAGTTACTACTTCTTAACTTCTTCTTTTGGGAATTTCTTGCACTAACTATTGCATTGGATCAAGGTTATTTGCATAATTCTGAACCTGAACGGACAAAGAAGCCTTGCCAAATTCATACCCATTTTCTCAGTGTCATTGGTTACACAACTTCGTGATTACTAGGCATGACCCTATGCTATTAATTTATCCCAAATACTAATGAATGTAAATTAAAATTGCATACTGCACAAGTTTACTTGGCAATGAAACTTAAGTGGGGCTTTCGAAAAAATCATATAGTAGTAACATAACAAGGCTCTTCAGACCACTCTTACGCAACAAGTGCCTTTTGTGTTTCGGTTCCAGCCCATGTCTTCGTTCTTAATTCTATTTATCATATTAATTTATGTTCATCTATAATTAATGGTCATTCACCCAAAACGATCTTGGTATTTTGAATAGTGATGAGTGTAGACTGAAGCACAATCAACGTCGAGTAGATTACACGGTTGAAGGTTAAATCACTACATGTAAATTACTGGATTTTCTATTTGAATTAAAGGGGTGTCTGTAAAAGCAAACTTATGTACTCAGTTTTAATATTTAAGTTCTACAAATTATTGCTATCAAAATCGTTTGAAATTCCACCTAAAAAGGGTGACAGGAAACACCACCAAGGGATCTCTGGCTGGGAAAGTTTTTTTTTTTTTGTATTAAATTACTCGCTGTTGGGTTGGTGAGGTATATTTCTTTCACTCTTTCTCTTTCATTTATTCGATTACTTTTTGAAGTAAAATTTAATCATTGATACCCCCAAAATAGGTCAATATAATCATCGATTTCAATATAATCATCGATATTCCCAAATAGGTCAATCACAATTAATTTGAAAATTGGGTGTCCCTTACTCATGTTTAATATTCAGTAAATTTATTGAAATAATTTGTCAAGATACTTAACCTCTCAGTTCACTGCATAGCTATGACTGCTTTAGTATGAAGTACATAGCATGCTGCAACATTGCAAATCTTAAACCTTTGATTTACCTACAGCGCTTTTGCTGGTCATTGGTGAAGCAAAAATTTTGATTGTTTTTTATTTTTCAGCAATGGTTGTGCGTTTCTTAACCAAGCGGTTTATCAACGAATACGTAGAAAATACAGGTTTGTAAAAAGTAAAAATCATTTACCATGTCATTAATTGTTTTTTTGTTGTTATGAAACGTTCATGTGATGTTTTTGTGTTTCACTCTGGGTTAATGAGTTTACACGAAAGAAAAACTGCTGCGTAATTCTGATCAAGCCACTATGCATTACATGTTTCAGGTGAAAAGTGCCAAGCGCAAAATCTTTATTTTCCATCTTTTTCCGGTTCCGCCAGACGTATTAACATGCACTAGGTAAATGAATCAACAAGATTCAACAAACTAGCTTACGTACTCCTTCCCATAATTAAGCATTACCGATTCCTTGATTACGCTTCAAGTTGCATAACCGGCAAAATGCTGTGAACTTTTTCTTAGTTTTTGTCAAAATCGATTTGGACATAAAATACAGTCACGAAGAATCAAAAAATGAATAAAGATTGCATTGGTGCAACCAGCGCGTCAATAGTTTGGTTTTTAAATACCAATCGCCGCTCTTTAATTTTGTTTTCGCTCAAAATCACAATTACAATGGCGGTGAATCGACTCAACGCTATTTCACGTCTGATGTTGGCCTTATTTTTACGTTGCTTGTCCAAAGTTCAATGTCATTTTCATTAATTTTCTGTGATATGCTAATAGCTAACCACAAACTTAAACCTAGCTGCCTTGACAATACTGTCCTTGGCATATTACATCAACTGTTTTTGAAGATTTTTTTCTTACGTTCCAAATTTATGGAAACATTTCGCGCAAGTTTTCGAGACCGGAGCTTTTGCATTTGCATTAGTCTGCAAAACTCTTGTTGACAGATATTTGCGTGGATCATAAAATTTCGCTTCTTTTGCACTCCTGCAACTCTTTAGCGTTCATCTAAAATTTTTTTTCAACGCTTTAGAATTAAACAAACTTACATTTTTGTCCACACAACAATACATTGTTTAGTTAAACTTACGTTATGAATGTTGCTACACTGCTATTCTAATTCATGTTGATACCAGCTATAAAAATTTGGATGGCTCTAGAAATATCGTGATAATATATGAACCCAATGCATTAATTGATTGATAAAACCTAATGATGATTACTAAAAAGACTAATTTTGCTTCTACTATTTCCATTTTCGGTTGTTAGGCCAATATCATCATAATGAGAAATAAAAACACATCAATTATATACTCCAAGATAAAAAAAAGTCGTTTAGACGATTTACAAAGCAAAGTTCTGGACATAATCTGTTTTGATTTCTAAATTTCATAGCTTAATACTGTTTTGAGATTCAGAGATAGAAATTCAATGAAGGTTTGAGCATACTGTGTTATTAAGTATAAAGCAGAAGCATTTTTAATGATCAATAAATGAACATTTTGTAAATGCAGTAATCGTGTTGAAAAATCAATGCAATTGACAAAGTAGGACGTGTTAAGTTGAAGTCGACGTTGTGTATTACGAAAAATTGAAGGATTTGTGATCGATGAAAGTCGTTTAATAATTTTGAAATCGCACTTTTCTTCAAGAGACAGTGAATTCTTCAATTTACATGATAAAGGATTCTATAATAGGTACCTATTCGTTTTTACCTCTATCACAAATATGGTTGACCTTGTATAAGTCTCTACAAAAGATATAATCTTTAATCAGCCGAATGGGTACGCGTTTATTGTCAGCAGAAAAATTGCAACAAGCCAGCTATTTTTGGGGGTAATAAGCGCCGGACCATACACTTTGAAGGTCTAACTAAGGTCAGTCAGGAGCATTTCTTTTATTCGGAAAACATAGTTGAAATTAGAACTAGGTTTTCACTTATTGGAGAGTTTTTGCTGGACAGCATTATACTACAGGTCTATACATAATTATGAAACTTTTTATTCAAATATTCGAATTAGAACAATTAGGACAAACTTGCATCGAAACCACATAAAACGCGCCATAAAGGATCAAGGGAGAATATTTTTCTCCCTCGTAAGGAATCTACGACCATCAGTTATCAAATTTCTAAATGCAGTTCATTATTTTTAGTAGGCTATGAGCAAGAGTAAGATTAATTTATCAACTCTGAAAAAGGTCCAATGCTTTCCAATTATTATTAGGCTAACCATAGGACAGCTAGCTATTAATGTAAAGGTTAGATTTTCATAAAAAAAGGAAGGTTAAATTCAACAGCTACCGGAAGAATTTATGTAATTCTGGATTTAAATGTTAATTACGCTATTATGAAAGTTATTGCACGCTAAGTAAGCTGTTTCGAAATAATGTCACCAAAATTGGGCCAAGTTTTCATTGCGACATAACTAAAACAATGTCTTCTTCACTGAGAAGGTTATACGATCATTGATTTCTTTCATAGTAAAAAGTTTCCTCCAAACGTTTGCACTCGTAACTTATTCAAGTTATTAAAACACTATCTGAAGTTTTAAAGCGGCACTGAAAAAGTGGCACTTAAAAATCCTCATAATGACCAAAGCCAACTCGCAAACAACAAATGCTTATTTTTTAAGGGATTATGTTATCATCGCTTCCAAAACTGATCTTAACATCATACTGTGAATGCTAACACGATCACTATGCTGGGGCACAGTATAAAAATAAATGGCTGGCGTGTGGGTTTTTTTGTTTGTTGCAGTCTTAGATTTCCTTTGTTAATTGCCTCCTTATTTTTGCACCTGGGTAAGAGGTCAATGGTAGCTATTTTTCACATAGCAGTAGGCCTACTTAATGCACTATGCGTACTATTTTGTTGAGTTCACTAAACTTAGGTAGAGCTGTAGTGAGGGGGGACTGGGGAAATTGCTCGTGACCATTAGATAAAGAGCCACCCAACAAAACTTTCCCTTAACAAAAATCGATGCCTTAACGAAATTTTCAACAACTGTTCTTGTTAGTTACGATCCCAAGTCCAGTCAGCTTAGGAAAATGGAAAAGTATTGTTTTCCCTGGCCTCCTTCTGGGTCCTCGACTGCGATTCACCACGAGCCTCCTCATGTCTCATTTAGCATGAGTTTCAAGTTTTGCAGGCTCACAAGGTAGTTGAATATGTATATCCATCCTTTTTGAATACGGTATTCCATGGCAGTAAGATGAGCAGTACATCTGCTAATTTGCTTGTCTCGGTTTAAAATTTAAAATACCCAATAGAGATTACCAGGATGTTTTCAAAAAAAAAGTATTTATGGCACGTTTATGAATACCATACTAATATTTGTTTATTTTTTTCTTTAGGGATTTCTTAATGACGCACAAAATTGCCCAAGAGTTTATAATATTGTGCTGCTTTCGTCAGCGGGCCCTAAATGTGTCTTTGTGCGTAAATTTTGTTCTTGAGTTTGTATGACCGCATGACGGCATGTGCTTACCCTTTTTGTGAGCCGTGTTATCTCTTCTATCTGTTAAGTTGACTCCTTGAACTTATATCCGAAACCCAGGTCATGTTTGTCTGATAGTATCGTATGCTATGTCCTTCTTACAATTGCATCTTTTGAGCAATTATTCGCGGTTGTCACATTAAGCCATGCTTCAAGATCAATCTGGGAGCACCGAAATGTTAAGAAGCTTGAAGTTAATCTTTTAGAAACGTGTGGAGTTTCCAAGGCATTAACAATTTCACGGAATGATTTTTTCTATTTTCGATTCAAGTTGCCTCTAATGTTGATCACGGACAACGAAGCCTCCCATGATTCCTTCGTTAGGTCCATTTTACCAATCACGCGTATTTACGCGTACAAATGCGCGTGTTATTTGATTGTATGCGTTTTTCTTTTTTTGTATTTACATCGGAAAAACTACTACTTGTATTTTGGCGCGTAAATACGCATAATCAATAAAAGCCGGCTTATTGTAAACGTTAAGTAAAAAAGTTCTTAAATACTGTTTCAACTTTGATTCGCAGTAGTAGGGAATTAGATCTGATTTTCAGCAGTAGGCCATTGGTTAATGCAAACCAGAAATTAATCAACACCTCAAGAAAGCAATTTTTATGGCCATGCAGTCTTCTTAATCAAATTAAAGTGTTTAGTAAAACTACAGTATGCTGATACGTAAAATGAATTGTAACGTTTAGAGATTTGGCGATTAAGTCGCTTTAGAAAAACTCCATTTACACAAAAAGATAAACATCAAATATTTCTAAGTTAATTTGTTAGAAATATCTCAGTTTAGCTATTAAAAATGAGATGTTAAAAAATTCCAGATTTAAGGTATTACTGATTTTCGATATGAATAATTTCAACTTTAGTATTTAAATTTTATATTCATTTTGAAAAACTGCATTTCTGAAATTTTTTTATGTTTGAGCTGAGCTATTTCTGATCCTACAAAATAGAATGAAGCTTTAAAAAATATTATTATTAGTTATGCAAAAATATTGAGTTTCGGTAATTGCTCACAATATTAGAGGCAATAATTTTAACACGCTTTTGAGTCAAGACTTGTTTTCGTATATATATTTAAAGCATTTCTAGAAAAGATTGAATATTAGGTCAATATTAAAGTTATATGATAACTTTGACCGAGTGGCAAACATTTTGTACCAAAGCTTGATTCCGTTTTTCACACTATTTGGTACTGGTACTTTACTGGCAATTGCTATTGGACTTGCGCTGCGGTGGAATTGACTACGTGGCCTCTTCACTGGATTGGTTTTGATTTACAATTTAGTTTCTCTTTGACAGTGCAGTACCCATATTTTCTATGCTCGGAATGATGTTGTAGCTATTAGTTGTCATTAATTGTAGAAGCTAACTTTTATTGATTGTCTACTGACAAAAAAAGAGAAGTACTGCAAAAATGATACGACAACTTCTCTAAAAATTTTAAAAAATCTCTGATAATTGTTCAATAGCAATAAATTGCTACGGACAGTTCAGTTGTTGTGCAAAATTCAACAACATTTGACACTAATTTTGTTTCAGCATTAATGCTGTCACTTCTACAGCAGTTTGCAACACCGATTGCTTGAACTTAGAGTATAAATTATATTTTGAAAAAGCTATCTGTAATCAATCGAAAAATATAAACGAAATAGATAGTTCTGAAAACGCTTTTGCTCTTAAATATTATATCAGCTTTAGTCTCTTAATTCTTTTTGTTTATCACGGGTGATTTGGTGCGGCAGTCATTTCATAAAGTTCACTAAAAACGGCTGTGCAAATTCTTTAGTTTCCACAGCGTCAAAATCAAGAATTTCTTAAAGCGAGTTCAAGTTATGTTAATTGGCTTGTATTTCGGTTGACTTTACATGGAATTTCTGAACAATAACAACCAAGCTTTTAGCTTAATCGCAAATCCAATACATGATAAACTACTACTGCGCGTAAGCTGAATTTTAATAGGATTATGAAAAAGCTACTACCTCGCGATGTCAACTTATTTTGAGGCGTATTCAAGCTTAGCCTACAAACTTGCCGTTACTCAAAGAGCTTTTGGGTCAACGTTAATCCACTTACGCGTTTCGTATGGTTATTTTGATGCGTGATTTTGCAAGCTAAACAAAAATCGTTTCTTTCAATTTGTATGAAAACGACTATAGGTTTATGGAAAAAAAACACTTTTCACTCAATCAAGGGTTTTTTATGACGTCAAACAACTCATATTTTTCGCTAACTCTATTCGTATTTTTATTTCTTATTTTAGTTTTGTTGTTGTTTTCTTTTCTATTATATGCGATGCTACGTCATAAAAATCAATATCGAAAATAAAGCGCTACTTTCTCATAAGAAAAGAATTGTTACGTCACCATTATTATCAGCTTTTCCCAGTCTTGATAAACTTTTGTTTTTGCGTCCTGGTTTTCGTAAAGTTTAATTTCGTCCGAGATATCTTCCTCTTCATTGCTGCTTGTTTATAAAATTTCTTATAATGCGGTGTTTATCGGTTATAGTTACTAGAAACTTTTCAGCAAACAAATCAAGGGTCAATGACTTAATACGAAAAGTAAATGACGTCATAAAAATAACTCACAAGGAACGAAAGACCTAGATTTAAATTTACCCTTACCCTACAAAATTCCGTTAACTAAATTTTAAGAAAATGACACTGTTTTAGCTTTTGAATTAATCAAGTTGAGAAATGTTGAACATTTTTTTATTCTTTTTAGCGCTTACATTTTGTAAACTGGCAAGAAACAGATATCCGAGACTCTTTCGAAATTGTATTTACAGCAAATTCTGTTTTCAATCCAATTATTTAGCGCAAACCTTTTGCTTCGTGTTTTGATCCGACGAACTAAGAAACGAAACTGTAAGTTACTTAACAGTGCAATATTTAAAACTTTTAGTAGTGAAATTGTACAAAATGCCTCAGTCTGCGCTTTTATTTAAACAGATCAAAAAACTGTTCAAAAAATGGAAAGCCGAAATGAAAAATTTTATCACCGTTAGAAGAAAAAATTTTATCATGATAAATTATAATTATCTTATTAGCGCTAAACTGGAAAGCAGCAGCTAATCTTCAATGAATGCTTGTCCTATTAAAAATGCGATAAGCACCACAACTTCTTATCGAGTTAGTTTGCGAAAAAACTTGCACAACTACTAACAGGTTACTGTGGATTATTAATAAAATAATTTCTGCGTTGCTCATTTTATCTTTTTAAAATTGTACTTATGTTTTAACCTTATTGGTTTCGATATCGTGGTCTGATTTCTTTTTCCTTCGGTTAAAAATTTAGAAAATCTGGTAACGTAAAATCACTATTTTTGTAACACAGTATTAAAGAATGTTATTTTGGTTGAACACACCCATCAAAACTAAACGTGTTGTTTATTATTTAATAACTCAAGCCTATATTATTCAAGAGTACTGTTGTTTATAAACTGACTTAAGAAAGAGCGATAAATGAAATAAATTTAATTTTCAAAATGAATCATTTTTTACCTTACGTAGCTAGTTTGTTGGAAAACGAAGGGGATAAAATTAATTCTTTTTGCACACACAAACTAAAATTTTGAAGCAGGCAATCCCAGTTGTGTAAGCAATTACCGGTTTCATTAAATTGACAATGTCTAGTGAACTAAAGCTCGAAATTAACCAATTCTCAGAACTCTTCTAAAAATTGGTTTCCATCTAATGACAGCGTGATGTAAAGTATCATCTTATGCTTGGAAAAAGCACTAATTTGTGCTTTAGAATTAAATTGGGGTATATTTGGACAAAGTGGCCGGACGTCTTTTCTAACCGACCATTTACTTCTTTAATATATGAACTCTATCGTATGCAACAGCATTTTAAGTTCGGTTGCTATATTTCATTTCCACTTTATCAGGAAAATTGGCTAGGTACAAAAACGTTGTAAACTGCAGCATTCTTTTGCTGGAAGTTTCACTCCTTCCACTATTTTTCCGTATAGCCTTGTGTGAAAAATTTTCTACCTCTATAAGAGCACTCTGTTTTGTAACTCTGTTTGAGAAAAATAATCAAATAATTTTCACTACCGGTACAACTTTGTCTTTTTTTGAGTCTAGGCTAGAGTTTTTAGTCTTTCACCACTTAAATAAACGTTCAAATCGCTATAACGAATTACTTGAGCTCTTCACTGTATTCTGTACATTTATACAACTGCTATTTGAGCGCCACGGCGCTCTATTTTTCAACCCTTCCTCTATATTACCTTTTACTAGAGGTGTTGCTCTCTGTTAATTCGAGAGTGGCGCTCTGTTTTTCGATCAGGTGGTCAAAATTTTGGAAAAATAAATTTAATTAAAAAAAGAAAAAACATCTAACATAGTTAACATCTAACATCTAAATACGAAGAAAAAACATCTAAATCATCGAAATAGAAAAAAAAAAAAATCAAACATATAATTAGCAAAATACAAGAATGCAAGGTGCGTACTGTTAAGTATCTAAAAATTCAGCTGTGAAAATCAAGTGACACGTCGCTTTGTGGTGTAAAAAACCTTTGATTGCTAATTAGCATAATAAATATCAAAGTAGCGGTTTATTAGAGATGGTGTTCAATTAGAGGGTGGCGCTCTATTTTTTAAACCTTCCACTATAGTAACATTCTATTAGAGGTGCCGCTCAAATAAAGGTGGCGCTCAAATAGAGGTTTTACGGTAGGTTATCTTTTGAACATTATTGTTCATAGGGTTAAGTAATCACTAATCAGTGCATAGGGTATTTTTCGGACTTCATTGTTCATTTAAGGTTGTTCCGTTACATGCATATTTATTTTGAGATCTTTTTCCAAAAAAAATTTTCTGCAAGGGTAGTTTGTTCTTGTCACTATGTCCACACGCAATGCTTTTTCGAAAATATCACAGTGACTTTAAGTTTGCGTCAGTTTGATTTGCTTATATGGGTTTGACTTTTAAGCTCTTGGCATTATATGTAATGCGGCAATTTTTTTATTCCACTTTTAACTTTTTGTTTTCAGAAATGACGTGCAACAGAGTAACTGAAGTAGATGGGGAGCCTCTCAAAGTTCAAATCCAAGATACATCTGACAAAGTAAGCTTTAAATTAGATTGATGTTCACATCACCCACAATAGCGCAACATTAGCCTACATAACTTAGACATTTTGTTGTTGTTGATGTAGTGCTTGTTGAACATGAAAGGCCAACTATACCAATGGCAAATACAAAACCTACTACAATAAGAGCGCTAAATGTTGTTTTGTACCACAATTGAGATAAATTGCTTGGATAAACATCTAAAAGTGTTGAAAAAGCATTTTAATTTTAAAAAGCATTGGCTATAGAGGTCATGGAACTAGAACTCAAGCTAATGACTGGAAAATGTGATAGTATAATTATGGGTGATTAAGGCAAGTACGCTTTACTGAAATTACAAGTTATAGAGCATGACCGGACAGTTATTGCCAGTCAGGTTTCAAAATGTAATGTTGAAGCTAAATAGATGTTTAAGCCTACCAGTTGAATAGTGCTGCCTGCTACATGGTGATCTTCCTGTTCCGTAAAGCACCCTTCGGGGTTTGGACGAACCCATATTTGCTTAAAAGTAGACCATTTTCCAAGATTTCCAGTCGATTCTCAGTAAAATTTTGTTTTTACTTGATGCAACCAAACAGCGATTCCGAGAAGCACCTTATCCAGGACCTCAAGAACGTTACCACAGTTTCAAGTACAACCCAATACGATCAGGGTTCTCAAAAAAAAAAAAAAAAAGAACAACGATTAAGTTTTCTTGACAATGTTGCTCAGGTTGTCATTTGCATTGCTTCACACTCGTCATTTTGTAACTTATTCGTTTAAAAATTGATTCATTCCCTTGTAGGCTGCGATAGCGTTGTTGGTAGAGCTTTGCGTTAGTGATCGAAAGATTGCTATTCATCGGTTCGATTTCCAAACTGGCAATGCCTCGTTGTAGCGTTTGGAAAGGCAGTTTACGCTTATTTCCCATTCGGACGAAGGAGTCCATCCGTTGTGGCGGCCCATCTTGGCAAAAACTTGAAAACAGGACCCATCCAAAAAGAGTGCTTAGAGTTGTGTAGTTAGACAGACGCAGAGCGCCTGCTTTATCGCATGAATGAACAAACGTCTTGTTTTCTGTAGGCAATGAGGACCTCGGTGGTGGAGCAACAACTACGGTGGGCGGACGCTATAATGATGGTGTATTCGATCACAGACGCTGATAGCTTTCGACAACTCAAGAACACTGCTTCGAAAATGATGGAAAAAGCTTTGGATTTAGAAGAAAGAGAGCAAAGGTACGCCTCAGGCAATTCGTTTTTCCATCTCTGTAAATTATGTGTTTAATATACAGCTGTGAAGATTTTATAAAATTGTTATGCTCGCTGTAATTATAACTTATCGAAATTCTAGTGCAAAGAATGTTGCTTTAAAACCAAGTTTACTGTTGCTTTTTACGTAGGTTGTATTAGCTAAAGCTACGAAAACATTTTCAAGGCCTTTCTTACAGCGTATTGGTAAAAATGCTAATTGTCTACAAAATAAAAAATAAAAAAAACCAAATGACGTTACAAGCTAACAAATACGTATAGGCCTATATAAATAAGCGAATTTATTTGCTTATCCATTAAACCGAAAACTTGTGGTCTAAAATAACTTGGGCATTGAAACTGATCATCTTTGTAGGCAATAAATTTTTGTGGTTTGCACAGACCAATAAAGATTTCAATGCATACTTGTAGAAATGTAAAGTTTTGAAATTGTGAAAATCTGATACTCCAGAATGAAGAAGTTAAAAACAAATACTTGGAGGGCTAAAACGAAATTAATTAGAATCCTTTGTCTGGAGTCTAACTTCCCATTTTTGTAAAAGATCGTCATACAATTAAATGCAAAAAACAAAACTTTTACGTCTAACAGGCATGAGTGTTGAAAATATGACTCCGGTAGTTAAAAGAATTCCAACCAAATTGGAGGGTAACAGTACTGTATATTAGCAAATATCCCCAATCATTTTTTCACTTCTACACACTCTACAAGTTATAGTATGTTCAAGCTTCGCATGCATATTTTTGATACCAACAATACACTTTGCTTCTATTCTGCCTAAACTTTAACTTAATTGTTTCAGTCGTCTACCACCTTTGGTTTTGGTCGGCAATAAAGGAGATCTCGATTTTATCCGCCAAGTTTCGAAGCGCGAAGGTTTAGAGTTGGCCGAAAAACTCAAATGCGACTTCTTCGAGTCCTCCGCCAGAGAAGGATGGTCGAAGCTGATTACGAGATCAGAAAATCATCTTGCTTACTGCTCTCCGAGTAATGAGGTTGACACTATAAGTCTTTTTGCTGGTGCTGCTGCTTCCGTCGGTATGGTTGGACTGCCACGGGAAGAAATATCGCGAGAAGTGACGCGATGTTTAACTCCGACTTTAACCAGACGAAAAGTTCCAATTGCAAGCCAGTTTTCGGACAGTGAAGACCGGTCAGAGAAGACGATTGTCCGAAGATGGGGGAGCTTCCACACCCTAACACGACGGAACGTCAACCATCATTTGACCGCACACAGGACCTTTCCAGTTCAAGGATCTGGAAGAAGCAGTTGGAACAGCTCCCCTGGCTGCAGTGAGGACGATCTGGATGATTTTAAATCTTCCCTGTCGCGATCACCGAGTCGAGGAAGGAAGTCCAGTCCAAGCACACTGATTGGAAAATTATCACCTCGCCTAGGCAGAAAATTCAGCAAGCCAATGAATGAGCACAAAGAAAGCGTGAAGTCCATAAAAGATGATAATAACAATAACAATAATAAAGGTAAATTAATGCCAAATTCTATTGCTTTCGGTTTGTCGAGCACATTAATGGCAAGCGCCAAATTTAGTGAAACTTTACTCTGTTCCAATCCAGCAAGGAACAGACTCATCAGTGAAAACACAAATAGTCCTTCAAACAGCAGTGTAAACAGTGCCTGTACCAGTACGTCAGGTAGTTTGGAGAACTTAGCAATTTGTGAACATGACGTACGCAAATCTAGGTCTGTGACCCCTACTAAGTCAAATCGCACTTTTTCTATGAACTCCCCCGTTGTGATGGAAACCCCACCAGAAGTGAAGTTGCACGAACAAGATTTCTCAAGCTCAGAACCGTTTTTACTTCTTTGTCGAAACCAAATTAACAGACACCGTATCAGATCTAAGTCACCTACTCATAAAATCATGAACGGATTAAAGAAAATCCGCTCCCTGACCGGAGAACACGGATCCAACGGACAAGGTTTTCATAAATCGCACGGAATTCCGACAAACGGACAAAATTTATTGTCCGTGCCAATTATAAAGTTTTGATTTTTTTATTTTTAAAATTTGAACTGCAGATAGTAAGTATATTGCTTTTTGTTTTGAGCAGTAATTATTTCGTTGCGTGTTTTTGCCATGCACTGGCTATTATGTTGCTAGCAATAACTTCGACTAAAAGCTAATACTTTATATTTTCAATATTTTGTTTTTACTCGTTTCAATGTTTTCAAGCTATTGTTGATGTTTTTTAAAAGTTTTTTAAAAGCGAGAGTGTATGCTGAATTTGTTTTCGGATAGTTTCAACTTCTACAACTTCAAAAAATATTTTGAATTTCTAGTTTTAAGTTGGTAAATTGTCAGTTTAATCCCACTTTAATAATGCAATCAAAAATTGGTGAGGGGCCCCAACCATCAAATTTATTGTGATCAGCCCAATTTAGTAGTGCTAATCAACCCAACAAGTGAAAAGAAATGACAGAAAGGTAGCGCCTTAACAGCATGCTACAAAACATATCAAGCTTGCCCTGCAATCAACCAACCATGCTGGGACTGAGCAAATTTGAACCAACTAAGCAAACGCGGTCACTTCTTCTAAAGCACTGCCCTGGACTCGAGTTTCGCTTGATTCCAAAGCGTACCGGTAGGGCTGGCGTAAACCAAAATGCTTGTAAGCCATGATCAAAACCGAAACAGTCCTGGCAATTTAGGGAGCCAATCATTAAAAAAAAATTGGTTAAGCCGATCGAGTATACCGACTAAAACCAAAATTGGAATTGGTCAGAAATGGCTGGTTTCTTAAATTCCTAGGATTGTTTCGGTATTGATCATAGGTAGCAAATATTTTGGTTGATTGGAGGCCTGCTTTATTCATGTGTTTTATTGCATGTCGTTGAGGAGTGAGATTCTGCCACACTTATCACTTGTTACTCTAATTTCGAGGGCTGACGCGACAGTATATACCACTTTTAACTTTAGTCTGTTGGTTCAACTTTGATAAAAGCAGTGGTAGTTAACTAACAGTTCGCCCGCTCAAAGCCACAATTACACAAAAATATTTATTAGGGTGGGATTGCTTCAATAAATTGATGATAGTGTTCAGCAATTATTATTCAAGATACAGTATCATGAATTGCCAGATTTGGTATTTTGTTTGAATTTAAACGTATTTTAGCTGCTTTTTGTTGATTTGTGCAATAAAAATATTATTCAAAAAGATTTGAAAAAAAACTAGATTGATATTTTGGTCGGGAGAGATTCTATGACTTAACAAGAATAAGCACAAGAGAAGCTTTCGCAAACACAATTACCTTTGGTTTTGTTACTTTGGGGCCTACACATGTTTTATATTCTCGAAACTGCAGATTATCCGCTAATCTGTACAGTTTCTTTTTAAGAAAAATCGAAAAAATTGTAGCTTGTCTTTTTAAAATAGTCTACAGTATATGCCCAGAAAGTTCCCAACGATAAACTCCAAAACGTCGATTAAGTTGTCTGGCCCATCTTCTCAACATGGTTGCATCTGTTCTTATAAGAAAACGTCGCAGCCTTCGGCAACAGTGCATCTGATTTGAGCGAACGAAGAATTTGACAACCCAGGCTTTTTGTTTGAAAGATGATAATGCCAACTACTCGGATACTAGCTGGTGTAAAACCAGGGCCTCAGAGAGAAATTTTTCCAGGAGATACGAAGGTCGATGCCGGGCCTCCAAATCTCTTCGGGCACCAAAGTTGCGCAAAATTTTTTATTTTGATTTTCTGCCAAAAATTGGATGAAGACCAAACAAATAAAAAAGTCTTCTCTGAAATTTAGTCCGATTTTTGCCCAAAATTAGGTGAAGACCAAAAAAAAAAAGGTCTTCACTGAAATTTAGACCGATTTTTGCCCAAAATTAGGTGAAGACCAAAAAAAAAAGGGCCCGGGAACGATGTAACCCCCTGAAGCCCCTCTCGTAGGCCCTGTGTACAACTGCACATGTTGCACTTTGTTGCTCTGATTTTTTCGTGGTAGAGCGCAGCAGTACTGTAGATCGTGCTATGGTAACAGGATGATAAAAGCGAATTAAGGTGAATTTACACAGTATCCGTTTTTCGTACGTTTTCGTCCGTTTTTTTACGTTTTTGCTTCTTCTTGAAAAAGTATGCGCTTTTTCATCCGCATTTTTATAAGTCCATATCCGCACTAACCAGACAGTCACATACTGAACAAAAATTTTCCGAAAAAAATTTTTTGTAAAGGGGTACAGCTCTATTTTGAAATATCGCTCTTATCCTTCATACACAAAATTTTTGAACAAAATTTTTACCTACATACAACAGTCTACTTAGTGCGGATATGGACTTGTAAAAATGCGGATGAAAAAGCGCATACTTTTTCAAGAAGAAGCAAAAACGTAAAAAAACGGACGAAAACGTACGAAAAACGGATACTGTGTAAATTCACCTTTAGTTCATTATTATGCCTTTTTCGGACCTACATAGTCGGGTCGGGTTCGGGCTTAAAATTGACAAAATGCCAACATTTCGTTTAAGCGTCAATACGATTATTCCTCACAAACGTAATGCGTCGCAATTGATCAGCAATAAGTAGTTGTATTTTGAGTGCATACGAGCAAAACCGTACACATTTTTTAGACCTACGTAACTTCACTTCCGAGCTTTTTCTGGACTGATTTTGGCTTCAAATCACTTACCGGGTTCGGGCCAGAGCTAGTCAGCCCGTTTAGAACTCTAATTCGTATATTAGTTAAACTGGGCCAAAACCAAGAACTAATTTTTTAATGAAAATCATTTTTCTTTGTCGAAGTTATATGACTCATAGGAAATAAATTCAAATAGACCACAAAAATATTAACCGATTTCTTGGACAATATTTGGCAAATTTGGTGTTTTTATTCAGTACCAGACTCTGCGTCTCCACATTGAAAGTTGTTACAGATCACCAGTTGGTTCAGTTTTGCATTTTTTCTAATTAACCCGCCCAAAATATTGCAATTTACTCCAAGCTGAAGTGTTCTGACAGTTTTATAGCCATGATGAATATCAGTATCATTTATATGCAAATCTTTTTCATAACGCCCTTTACTAAGCTCGAAACCAAACATGCAAAAGACTTTTAAAAAAGTGCTTAAGAGTTTACTTCTTGCTAAATGTAAAAGAAATTAATTATCCAGCAAACGATAAATACCACGTGTTATACTATGCATGACTTTAATTAGTAATGATTATTTAGATCTGTAGAAACACAGACATTTGAACTTAAACTTTCCATAAGTGAAACTCGTTTTCTAGTTTCGAATTTCCAAATATCTCTCACGAACAACCAGCCATAATCGGTTTCATGCGAATTACTAGATGCGTTTGGACACCTATATAACGCAGAAGATGTTCATTTAATTGCATTCAATATTTTAATCAGCAAACATCCGCAAAGATTTGCGTTTTATTAAACCTAGGAAATCCACTTTGCTCTCCACCAAAACTGTCAACCGGCAAAAATAAGTTTGTGCTTCGCAATGCTTTTGACTTTAATAACCTTTAACCACAGGTATCATGGTTAAGTTTTGGCGGCGATAGCTCAGTAGTAGACCGACAAGTTAGTGATCGAATGGTTGCTGACTTTGGTTGCATTTCCGAACTGGTAATAAGTTGTAGTCTTTGAAAAAGTGGGACAAAGACACTTTATGCAAATACGCATGTTTTGCATTGGGACCAAGCAGGCTACCGCTTATGGTATCCCAGCCTGATGAAAGACTTCCAAACAAATACCAAAAAGGTTGCAACCTGCTTATTGTTGGTGTTTAGACAGTTGCAAAGTGCCCAGTTCATACGCATAAATGAGGTTTTAAGTCCGTTCGATTCACAGCAAAAATACTCCGTATCAGCGAAATATTAAGGTGAGGATTTTTAGCTCACGACTGACATCCACCGACTCTAGAACATTAAATTGTTTGCATTTTTTTGAACAAGAAGACGAACACAAACTCTTAACACAATGCGGGTAGATAAACACAAACATTTACACGCCCGAGGGGAATTCGTAAGGGCAACCCAACCTTTGACAGTTTCAGTCCGAGTCTTTACCGCTATGTTATCCACAAGTGCTCAAGTTACTTGCATGTACTTCAAGATATAACTGGACAACTTAAAAACATCATCTAGCGCGTTAGATGTCATGATTATTAAAAACATGCCCTGCATTGATTCTCTGACAAGTGCTGTATTCTGGACGCGAAAGAAATAATTATTGAGTCAAAGTGGTGTGATTCGATTGTCTGCGCTAACATACCCGTTAATATTTTGAGCCAAGAATCACGAATGACCAATAAAGACTAAAAATATAAAGCTTTCAAATTATAGATGCTCAAGCTTAATAACACAACTTTAATAAACTATCATGCGAGCTGTTTTACTTATAAAATTCTCTCTCTTCATTCAGGCCCGGCGCCAGGATAGCGTGACTGGGGAAGCATAAATAAATTTTGGGGGGGCACGAGAAGCTTATTTTGTGTGAATTCGAGAGGGACACAGGGACACGAGAAATTTATCCCAGTGTGGATGAAATAAACAAGTTGAGGAGCAAAAAGTCAAAGGGATTTTCCTGACGAAATCGCAAATTCAAGCGATTTTTCCGGCAGAAAACAGGTGATCTCCAAAAAAAAAGGTCTTCACTTAAATTGCAAGGGATTTTCCTGCCGAAATCGGAAATTTAGGCGATTTTTCCGGCCGAAAACAGGTGATCTCCAAAAAAAAAAAAAAAGGTCTTCATCCCAAAAACGTGACAAAATCTGGTGTCAGTCCACAAAAAACACTAATTTGGACCTTGATTTGCGCTACAGAAGCCCCGAGCCTGTTAATTTCTTCGGGGCACAGTCTTCGCTTGGGGGGCACAATTTTCGTTTGGGGGGGCACAAGCAGTCAGTTGGGGGGGCACGGCCCCGAAATGCACCCCCGTGGCGCCGGGTCTGTCTTCATTGCCCGCTTTTTGGTGAGGGTTGCGGGGGCAGCAGCTCCAGATTAAGCCACCACTCTTCACGGTCTTCCTACACATCCATCATTTCGCTAGGGTAAACTCCAAACGATTCCATCAAAGATCCTTAATGCAATTGGTCTATTTAGATGGCTAAACCATCTACGCTGAACCATCTTTTTCGATGTTAGCAGATCAACAAGATTTGGAGTAGTACAATTAGCATACTTTAGCTGAAATCTGTATTGAGCCAAAGCTCTTAATATGCACTAAATCTACGATACATTCACCTCACCTTAAATATTTTAAAGTCCATTTGGGTCTTTTAATTCTCTTCAAATCTTAAGGTAAAAACAAGAGCAACGTTTAAAAATTCAACAACATAATGAATAAATTTCAACTGTGCTGCTGTTTTATTCTCTTGTATTTACAAACTTACTAGTAGAGTCATTATCCTTTTTAAGCAATGCGTTTATTAAGTAATAAAAGTAATAAGCCCATTTTTAAGTTATAAGCTTATTACTTTTTAAGTAATAAGCTACACCCGAGATGAAAATCGGTCAG
The DNA here is from genome assembly GCA_963965965.1 of Trididemnum nubilum. NCBI lineage: Eukaryota > Metazoa > Chordata > Ascidiacea > Aplousobranchia > Didemnidae > Trididemnum > Trididemnum nubilum. Next base: position 29,598,173 of record OZ014481.1, on the reverse strand, counting down.
TTCAACCGGCACCGGTCGGGTCGTCCGGCCCATCGGGTTACCGGTCGGGTCGAGAATCTTCGACCGGCCGGTCAAGCCGGTTGAAGCACCGGTCAAATTCTCCTTTCTGGCAACTAAAAGATATCTAAGTACCAACTGAAATAAACATATATATTTTATTATAAATAAACCTTTTTGTAAAAAACGGTATTAACAAACCACATTGTTTGAAAACACTTGTTGAATGGTTTCAAGCTGTGACTAATATGCTGTTACCATTAAGACATGCACATCCGGGGGCATATTTAGGGGGGCATTGTGCCACGCCCCCCCCACCCTTTTGGGCCACGGCACAAAGCAAATAAGTGCAAAGTATACGTTAAAATCGCGTAATCAGATTATAATAAAGCATGCATGTGGAAGAGGCTTACGCTACCTGGCATTTAGCATCATTTTATCAACTTGAGAGTAGAAGTGGAGCAGATTTCAGATTTTTTAGTACATGCTAAAATCTTGCCGCTTTGAAAAGCTTTTTTCAACTTAAATTTACCACACTCTATACTGGGCAAGAAAGACATTGCTCTTATTTTTTTTTATATCTAACAAGCCATGGCTTGTTTTGAAGCAACAGCATTTCTACAAACTGGTGGGGTACATTATATTTCAAATATTTTCTAGCCAATGTCATAACAGTTCAGTGTTTGCTGCTCGCCAAATTGCAAATAATTTGTCACCAATAGCTAAAAAGTTTTAACTTCTTTTCTTGGCATTACGCATAATATCATTAAAAAAATTTCTAATAATTTAGCATGTGCCCTCCAGTTCTTTTTATGTTATTTTGTGCACGTTTTGCGCAACTCAAACACAGGTCTTTCAAACCAAAATTTAACCTAAAAGGGTTTTAAAATTGAGTTATTTTTGCAAAAAAAGGAAAATTTTTTCGCGTTTTTTTCTGAGACCCCCGTCCATATAGTCACAAATTTTAACACTTCACCAATGGCCCCCCTTATTGAAAAAATTTCATTAGATACATTAAACAGTGAACAAAAACCTTCTATAAAAAAAACCGGTCGATCGGCTTGTTGACCGCCCGGTCAACCGGCGTAGGTTTTGAAATTTACCGTTGGGGTCGAGAAAATCCTGACCGGTTCCATTTCTGAGCTACACCCAGAACAAGTTGGTTTTGACAGAAAATAGCTTATAGTGGTAAGTATAGCGTCGGGCTAGTGATCGAAAGGTTGCTGACTACCGGTTCGATTTCCAGACTAGCAGTGCGTCGTTGTGTCCTTAGGAAAGACACTCTACGCATAACTTCCATTGGGGTCATGCAGTTTACCCGTTGTGGCGGGCTGCTGGTCCTGCCTTCTAAACGAAAGACTTTTAAACAGAATCCAAAAAAGGGAGCTGAATTAGCGTTGCCTCGTAAGGTTAAGGTGTGTGCCTTTTTAGTTTTTGGTGCAGTAAACATTCCTTTACGGTAAGTTTAATTTTGGGATATTTCGGTTTCCGCTAAAAAATTTCAGCAGTCAACTAGGCTGAGCTAGCACCTAACATGTAATTATTACGATTAGTGGCAAAGTTTTTGAAACCAAACGTTTTGAGTGAGGATTACTGCTAGTCCAGGACTATACCGCATTCTTATAGTACGGTGCAACCGCCAGGCGTGGACCACTACCAATGGTAGACTACATGATCTCATCGAAAAAAAAAAGAGTTAGGGACTCTTTTCCAACTAAGCTATAAACCATTACCTAAGATTTTATAACCGCATCAACCTTGTACCACTTGATTTAAATAAAGAGTAACCATATTTCCTGTTACAGTTATCATCAATCCCAAGCTATAAAAAGCAGGACATAAAGCAGTGAATACCAATTTTAAAGTCTGAAATTATTTGGTTCAAATTGGGATCGAACCAGTTTCTACCATAGCAAACATTCTATTCATTTGGCCAGTTGATAGGATATAATCACTAGTCACACTCTTTCTTTTTCATGAAGTAGTACGGGAACAGCAGTACACTAAAAATAAAGTCATTTTTTTGTAATATTCATAAGTTCACTTAAAAGTGTTGTTTTCTATTTACCACAGCTCAGCGCCCGTGAAGATATTGGTTCTTAGTAAAAACGACTCATTGCAATCAGCAGTGATAGCAATCCATATTATTGTTTAACTGCTGCACTTCATGACATGTTATTCCAATAAACAAATCGTTATGTTATTATTTCATTAGCTACCGTATAATAGCAATACTTTTTGTTTTCTTCATCTGCATGACAAATAACAAGCCGTGACCCCACGTGCAAAATTACAGTTTTTACGTTTTTTAAATTCTTATTCTTTTTTTGTTACGTCACGTTATAGCGATCTTTTGAAAAAATCACTAATGGTCTTTCGTAGTATTAAGTAGTTCTGCCTGATAAAAATTTATTCAAATAGAATAAAGTGCCATTTAATTTTTGCCCTACCGCGAGTCGTATTGTGAGAAACAACGAATGACCGTTAGTAGCCATCAACTGTGGCCGTCTGTGTGGTGATGAAGTGTTTGATTCTTCGAGTTGTGTGAAATGGATTGTTTTCTTCTTTTCCAGTTGCATGTTTCCGAAGTGTTCCCTTTCTTTTACCAAATCGATTTATTATCTCTTAGACTGGCAATGTTGCCCGAACCTTAACTCTGATGGAAACTTCCAGCAAAAAAAGACAAAAAAGAACGCAACACGAATTAAACTCAAGACTTGTCACACGCGCGCCTTACCACGGAGACGACGCTGACGAACCGTCAAAGTATCGTACTTACGAGATCAACGTATCGTATTTATGAGGTCAAAGTATCGTAAGCCGAGATAAAGACAAAAAAGTGATAAATTATAAATATAAGGTTACACTTTGTAAAAATGCTCCAATGTTTTCCGTCGCAACGCTGGGTTTCTACAGTATGTTGTGACTTTTTGTCCTACCGCGCTCTCATCCACAAGAAAGAGATGAACAGTTACTACGCTTAGCGAAAAATTGTAACAGTTCGAATGTATTTTTACTCTAATTTTTACACGCTTACGATTTTACCCCCAGTGTAGACCATGCTTAAAGATGGCCTAACAATATGTACTTAACAACTTATCACCACACAATGGAAATTGCGTAAAAATTTCGTATAACAGCATTTAATTGTCGATCCTATTGTTACAATGCAAAAAAATGTCGCTGAATATTTACGATATGATTGTGTGAAGAACATTAATTACGCTACTTTGATAGGGCGTTGCTGGTGCCTCAGAATACTGAAAAATGTCCAATCTCCGTGCATGTTTGCCGAAACATGTTACGAGTTGATGATTAAATTGATTACGATTAAACATATAACGAGTTATAAGTTTTCATCCTAGTAGGAAAAAAGAAATGAGATCATAGACATAAAAAATAAGCTTACTCAAACAAGCAACTAATATTACCATTCCACAACACTGTGTTTCAAGACCATTTGACTACTATTCTTCATCTACTCAGCTTGAAACAATCTGCAGTGTTACTGCGAGTTGTTAATTTGAATGAACTTATTTCTTCTTTGATTCAGTTTGGTTCGTTAAGATCGTTTGACAAGATATGTTTGTCTCCATGTCTCATCACCTCTAACTGAATCAAAAATTTTGCGGCCTAGCCTTAAAGTAATATAGTAGATCAAGTTGTTTAGTAAATCGTTACAGCACTTTTACTGTAAAAAGTTCCGCAGCCGTAAACGGACGCATCCTGGAATGGAAACGTTTCAGGGCAGAAAAACAAAAATATTGTTGTTGTGGTTGTAGCACATATTTATCCTCCTGTCACCGGACAGCGTCAGACGCTAACTTATTGGACGATCCGCGCACTTTTCATTACAACGACTACTTCGTGATTGGAGGAATCTGCACCTGCTTAGGAGTTTCCGATGATCTAATGTTCCTGTGGATTTCTTGGAATTCTTGTCCACTGAATTTGCTGCTTGTTCGAAGCCACCAAGCAGAGATAATCATCGTAAAGCATGTTATCCAGAGACGCAACAACGTGACCAGAGTGAGGGTTGGACCCAGACCATTCGATCAGGGTCGTCGTCGTAAAAACGACGTCTTTACCCATTCGGCCACGCTGCCGACAAAGGAATTTACCCATTCGGCTACGTACCGACTATTCACGCTCATGCAAGGAAAAAAAAAGATGTTCACGTCCGAATTGGTCATCATTTTTGTCCAAACTCTTGGTGCAGACCAGAAAAATAGGTCTTCCGGTTCGAATCAGCCGGGACGCTTTCTGAGGGCGGACGCTAAATTTTGATTAAGGGGGCACTACTTCTCGATTGGGGGACGCACTCCTTCGCCTTTCCCCAAAAATTTAAGTACTGGTTACACAGCAACATGCCGTTTGCGAGCCAGCCTATACTCGGATCAAGTTCTTTACTGTTTATAAAGCTGGGCAATGCTGTAGAGGGCTATCACTGTATACTTTAGTTCTTATTAGAGTTAGTCCTCCCAACACTTTTATAATACAGAAATATTGTATTTTTATGTAGTAAATGATTAAAAGACAGAGATCGCTAAGTACAAGCAAGTTACAAGCAGGCAAAGGTACTTTTATGGGCTCGTGCAGTATCTGCTCAATAAATGCGATACAGTATAATCTCCAACTTGTTGTTACAGTACAAACACGCTTGGCAAAATTAATGTTAGGTGAGCTTTATTTCACCGGAAAATTCTACCAAGTTTTGCATTAATTCTAGCCAGCTCGAACCCAAACTCAAATTATCACTCAAAAATTAACTTTGACTCTACAAAACACTAACTCAAACCCTAACCTCAACCCTTTAAAACGCGAAAGAAAACTGCGCGAATGAATATGCCTAGTTTTCCTTTTAATCTCTTCAACTTGGGATTTTCCGGGGAAATAGTCACTTCCTAATTAAGGTAAATGCACGTTGGCTGTCTCACAATAATCTCTACAGTTTACACATCATCTCAGGAATACGCAGGAACAAAAAGTTGTGTTTTTAGTTGTTGTTTTGTGTTTAGACATCAATTGCGTAAACGTTCTTGGCAAGTTGTTGAGGCAAGTCATCATGGGCTCCACTCTCCTCGTCATTCTGCATTTCCCGGTAGGGAACTTTTGAGGCGATCAGAACTCTTTGAGATCGTCTACAAATGGCAATGGAAATTACCGTGGTTATCATAACGGCAGCCAAGGTTGCAGCCAGGACGATCATGGTCAGATGAATGCTCTTATTCATTTCATCATCTTCTGAACTGGGCTTCATCGCAGAAGTTGCAAGATCAGTGACAACATCATCATGAGCTTTTAGATTAGTGCTGTCGCCAAACAAAGAATCAAAATACCCGTCGTTGAATTCTGGAATTGGTTCCGCCGAAAAACCGTAAGGGGATTCGGTGTTATAATCGTAATTTTCTGGTATCCCTTCACTGCTGATATATTTGGTGAGCTCTGGAGCAAGGGATTCTAAAAATTTCCTTCCTGAATCAGTAAACTTGAATGGTCCATATGAGGGAAGGTTATCCGGTTGATCATCTATGTCTGTCAAATCCAATTCGGAAGGAAATAGGGATGAGGATAAGTCGTCAGAATTTTTGTTGTAGGGCAAAGAAGTTTCTGATTTTTTATTTGGCAAGGATTGTACGGTTAAGCTTTCAGTGCTGCTTTCTGAACTATAAGAAGATGACAGATCGTAGAAAAACTCGAGCTGTTTTAAGAGTGACATATTTTCAACAGAACTTGATGAGTAGAGGTTATTCCATATTTTTTTTTCAGGCGTCGTTGATTTTTCCAAGTAGTTGTTCATACCATGAGACTGCTCTTGATTGTAACTTGACATAGATTCGCGATAAGTAGTAGGAAAAGTTACTGTATTGTTTACAGCTTTTCCAAGCAGCCTTGAACGCGTATTTTGATTCAGCAAGATACCCATAAGGCTGTTGTCATCGCTTCCATTAGAGTCTTGATCCTTGTCTTCGTCATTTATTTTCTGCCTGGAGCTCATCAGGTCAGGTAATTTACCAAATTGATTGGGCATGTACGGAAGGATCGATGAATCTGCTCCCACCGAACCCAAATTTTTCACCAGGGACTTTCTTGTTGACTTTTCTTCCGTTACCCCCTTGTCCAGTGACCGGAGTTTCTGCAACTTGGTCATTAAATTCTCTAAGGCCTCAGTTTTATCTACCAGCAGTGTGGATTGGACGTTTGAGTATTTTTCGATTAAACGGTATCTGTAAAAATAGATAATTACAAGATCAGTATCAAAATATGATTATTGTGGTAATTGTACAAAGAATTATTTAAAAAAGTTTGTCATCATATTCAATGAAAATGTACTTCAATTGAAAAAATTACGCAAAAAATGAAAATATACGATTGTAGGCCTGTAGGGTGTATTATTTGTATAATCGTAAAAATTCGTTAGTTAGAGGCTGAAACTATACATCGGAAGAAAAACCAGGCGAAATTTGCTACAAACTATATCAAAAATATTTTGGGGTATGAAACTGGCTAAAAAAATTCAAATCTTTTTGTAACTTGAAAGTGTTGAAATTCCAAGTCATATCATTATTCATTCTATTCAAAACTTTAAATTCAATTTAATTTTGTTCATACGAAAATGTCAAAATTCATAGTTTAAGTAAACGATCTCAAAATTTCAAATTAATATTTGCTGAAGTTTTTTCAGCAGAAACAAATCAACCCCAGTTGAAACAACTGCAATTAAAAAAAATGTCATATAGGCACATCGTATTTTCATTTTTTAAAGAGCTAATGCTGGAGATCGGTTTTATAGAAGAAATGAGAACCACTTGAGATAATGAATGGGTGCCCCAAACCTTGTTCAACTGTTCCCCTTGTGTCCGCTAACATAGATTTAATCTATTAAACTCCGTACCATTGACAACCCGGCCTTTCAAAATTTTATGACAAATCAAATCAAATCTTTCATTATACTCGCTGTAACACACCGAAGCGTGTAACGAGCTTGCGGGGCACATCTCCGCGTCATTGCGCCCGGGCAACACAGCTTCTTCTGAAGAAATGTTGCAGCGGTAGCGAACTGTTGGCAACTCTGTGTCCGATTTGACCGGCCCGAGATTTGAACCTCAAACCTCCCTCTCCAGGGACGAACGCGTTACCGCTCAACCAACTGGCCGGTATAAATTTTAAGACATCAAAAAATAACCACTTTGCAAAATTTTCTCGCAGAATAAGAAAAATGTTTGATATTGTGCAGGAAATTTGCAAAATCATCCTTTTCTGATGTCACGAAATTTCGATACGCAGGGTTGCCAATCATATCCATACAGGGTTGTCAATCACAGTCATATATTTTTGCAGAAAAGGGAACAAATGGAATAAGATTTGGGGCACCTCTTAGTTGTCTCAAGTAGTGCTTATTTCTTCAATTTTTTCTATGGAAGCTAATGGCAGTGCGGTAGTAATACGCCATAAAATATTAAGTCGTTTCAGAGATGGAAACCGGTAGGGTTGACCGGCCGGTCGGGTTGCCGGTCGGGTCGAGATTCTTCAACCGGCCGGTCAAGCTGGTTAAAAAACCGGTCAAATTCTGCTTTCTGGCAACCAAAAGACATCTAAGCACCAACCGAAATATATCTATATATTTTATCATAAATAAAACTTTTTATAAAAAAAACAGTTTTAACTAACCACATCTTTCGAAAACACTTGTTGAATGGTTTCAAGCTGTGACTAATATGCTGTGACCATTAAGGCATGCACATCCAGGGGCGTATTTAGGGTGGGAGTATTGTGCCATGCCCCCCACTTTGGGCCACGGCACAAAGCAAAAAATGCAAAATATACGTTAAAATCGCGTAATCAGATTCTAATGAAGTATGCATGGGGAAGAGGCTTACGCTACCTAGCATTTTAGCATCATTTTAATCAGCTTAAGAGTAGAAGTGGTGCAGATTTCTGATTTTTTAGTACATGCTAAAATCTTGCCGCTTTGAAAAGCTTTTTTCAACTTAAATTTACCACACTCTACACTGGGCAAGAAAGACATAGCTCTTATTTTTTTATATCTAACTAGCCATGGCTTGTTCTGAAGTAGCAGCATTTCTACAAACTGCTGGGGCACATTATATCTCGAATGTTTTCTAGCCAATGTCATGACAGTTTAGTGTTTTCAATGAAAATACCGGTCGCGTTGCGTTCATTGGGATACTGTAGTTATTCATAACGATTTCGTACTATCGATGAGTTTATTTATTGGTTTGACGTTTCGCTTCCCAAACCGGGAAGCTTCTTCAGAACAATTTTCGGCAGTGCTGCCTTTGCAGTTGCAAAAAGATAAATGAGAAAAAATTAACAGCAGAAGATAGGTAACAGTAAAAACATACGAACATCACAATACTTGTATTATTATACCCAAAAAGATTAAAATGATGGAGCAATAATATTACAAGATATTGAAAATTATGCCACTAACAGCGTGAAAAAAAGGAATATTGAAAGATTATGTCACTAACAGCGTGAAAAAAGGAATACTGAAAAATTATGTCACTAACAGCGAAAAAAATATATATATATTCATAGCAACTAGGTTGCTTCACAAACAGTTTGAGAAAGTATGAAAAGGATGCATTGCAAAACATTATGTACTGGAATAGGTTTTTTGCTCCACAGAGATTTATATACGGACGGAACAATTAATATAAATCTCTGTGACGCTAAAAGCCTATTCCAGTGTATAATGTGTTGCACTAGATCCTTTTCATACTTTCTCAAACTGTTAGTGAAGCAGCCTAGTTGTTACGAATATTTTTTCCACGCTGTAAGTGACATAATTTTTCAGTATCCTTTTTTCACGCTGTTAGTGATATAATCTTTCAATATTCCTTTTTTTCACGCTGTTAGTGACATAATTTTCAATATTATATAATGTTATTGCGCCATTATTTTAATCTTTTTGGGTATAATCAGGGGCGTATTTAGGAGGAAGGCCATGGTGCCATGCCCCCCCTTTGGAATTCGGGCAGAAGATTTGTGCAGAAAAACGGGCTGCATGTGGGTGAAGACCTTTTTTTTTTGATCTTCACCTAAATTTGGGCAGAAAACGAACTAATTCTGAGTGAAAATCTTTTTTTTCTCAAATTTTCTGCCCCCTCCCCCCTTTCGAAAATCCTGCGTACGCTAGTGGGTATAATAGTACAAGTATGTGATGTTCATTTGTTTTTACTGTTACCTATCTTCTGCTGTTATCTTTTCTCATTTATCTTTTTGTAAAAAAAAGTTTAGTGTTTGCTACTCGGCAAATTGCAAATAATCTGTAACCAATAGCTAAAAAATTGTAACTTCATTTTTGGCCTTTCGCAAAATATCATAAGAAAGAACGTCTAATAATTTAGCTTATGTCCTCCAGTGCTTTTTATGCTTATTTTGTGCACGTTTTGCGCTGCTCAAAACAGGTCTTTCAAACCGAAACTTAACCAAAAAAGGTCTTAAAATTGAGTCATTTTTGCAAAAAACGCAAAAATTTTTTTGCGTTTTTTTTTCTGAGACCCCCGTCTAAAGTCACAAATTTTAACACCTCACCCATGCTCCCTTTTGAAAATTTTTCATCAAATACATTGAATAGTGAAGAAAAACCTTCTGTAAAAAACCGGTCGACCGGGCCGGTCAGAAACCGGTCAACCGGCCGGTCGACTGGCCGGTCAACCGGCGATGATTTTGAAATTTACCGGTCGGGTCGGGGCAAGAAAATCCTGACCGGTTCCATCTCTGAGTCGTTTATTAAGGAAGTCCGCTTTTTATCTTAAGCAGATAAAAAGTTGAAGCAAAATTCTGCACTGTGCAGTATTTAAATGTGCTGTCTACACTTGTTTCATTGCCAATTTTTTCTACATCTGTGAAAACATTATTACATTGCAAACTTAGGCCAGGATGTGTAATAATCCATGTTACGAACTTGCTGATGTCATTTATCTTCAAGTGGGCAAAATTTGTAGAAGACGTTGTGTAACTCGAATTTACAGCATTATGGTGAGGCCATAGAATTATTGCACAATCATTCAAAAAGCAAACATTTCATGTTGAACTTGGTGTAAGAATCTGATTAAAAAAGTGAACAAAAATCAATGTTATTTTGCTCTTGCCTTTCATAGCTTCCGCTGCCCTCAACAACGTAGTCATAACTTGAACCAGAGAAGTTCAAATAGATTATCTTATCTTCCACCAAGACAACAATGTGGTCCAGCTCGTCAAAAGCATCTTCAATCTTATCTTCAATATCATCCTCCAAATCCTGCCACGAATTACGTCGTATACAATTAATCGATTGATCCATATTTATCCCTTACTTACGTAATAGGTCCGATTGTCGCTTAGTGGTTTAAAAATTACAGGTACTAAAAGTTGAGTTTTAAATACCTTCTAATGTAACTATGAAGGAGTTGATTCTAGCCGAAATTACTAAAAAGTTTGGTCAGAAAAAGCCGACACTTAGTTTTTTTAAAAATTCAGTACATCTAAAGTTGAGGCTGGCTATTCGTAAAAGTTCACCAATTTTCAGCCTCATTTGTACTTAATGTGTCGTTAAATTTTATCGAATAATCAACTGAACGAAACTTATTCTTGCTAAACGTGATTCATTCATCATCATAATTATAATCGTTTTGAGACAAATCTACAGAGGCAACGTAAAAAGGGCCAAGAAAACACTACCTTTTAAATTTTTGGCCCGTTTAACATTTTTGGCCCATATTTTTCATGCCGAGGCTGGTATTGTTCATAATTTTTTCTTAAATTTTAAGCAAAAATGAGCATCATATTCTCATAAAATTTTTAAAAAAGTGTAAAGGAAAAATTCTTCAAAAAAGTTTGGTGGTTATTGGATAAATGATGACCAAACTGACTGGCCAGTGTTTGTTTAAGCCGTTGGAGACGAGGTTTAGAAATAAACAAAAAAATGTAAAACAAAAATTGAGAGGAATAAGTGGTAATTTTAGTGCGCTAACGCAAAAATCAATTTTATTTGGACAGTTGTCGTCCTTGCAGCTTGCTAGCCAACAACCGACTGACCAGATCGTTTGCATTGCCTAGTCAGGTGGACTTTCTCAAATAGAATACCAAGTTTGTTTGAATAAGGCCTAAATTGAAAACTATTCAAATAAAATATGAGTTTTATAGAATTTGAATTGTATCGAATTTATATTCTATTCAATTCATATTCTATTCAAACGAAATTCATATTCTGTTTAATTATTCAAGAATTCCTATTTTATTTGAATTCATATTCCTACAATAATATATGTCATAGTCGCTCGATTTGAATACTAAGAAGATAGGCCATTAGCGCAAATGGTTAGTGATATACAGTATTAGCATTGTACTTACTTCAATTGACATTTCAGTTCTGCCATCAATTTGATATTGAACTGGGATAATAACATAAGCCTGATTATTGTAAATCGCTTCATCCAGCCAGTTTAACAATTTCTGCAAAATGTCAGAATCGTACATTATTGTGGTGTCTTGATAACAAAATAAACAATAAAATACTGTGAATATCGGTAAAGACTTATTCAAAAGATTTCATGATGATAAGCGCACTGTTACAATTACTCGTTTGATAAAAGCATTGAAAAACGTGTTTGAGGGGGATGTAAAAGTCTATTTCGAAATGCAAAATGGAAATATTGTTTTTATTGTACTCGCTGTATTTCGCCAAAGCGTGTTACGAGTTTGTGTGGCCCATCTCCGCGTCATTGCGCCCGGGGAACAGCTTCTTTTGAAGAAATATTGCAGCGGTGGCGAGTCGTTGGCAACGCTGTGTCTGACTCGACCGGCCCGATGATTTAACCTTGTACTTCCCGCTCCATATACCGCTCGATCAACTGGCCGGTCTGCAAATTGAAATACAAGTGTTTTTCACTTAACAAATTTTTAGTCGCCATTTTTTCTTCTTGTTTTTTCGATGTGCTGCTGGTAAAGCTAATCTCTCATCACAAAACAAAATCATTACAGAAGATAACACATTTTAATTTCTTTTCGTAAATTAATCAAAATATAAATCAATCAAAATGCTGAACACCTACTGCATTGCGTATTGGTATGTCAAGTTTAAAAAAATTTTAATGCTAAAGAATCTGAAACAAGTTGTAAAAAAATGAATACAAATAAGGAACGAAACATTTTATCGCCTAAAGCATATGCAAAGTCAAGCTCAGCATCATGGCATGCTATACTTCCTCAATAGAGCACAGCATACTTTCATATATACGAAATAAAACGGTTGCCAAAGAAATAGCAAACTTACGTCGATGTAGGTTGTTTTTGCTGTAATGTTATCCACAGAACGCTCGACTGCTTTCAAAGTGATTTCCGAGTCGTAATCATAATCTTCTGAATAGTCAGGGCCATAGTCTTCCTTTTCCCAGTTTCTTTGACACATGAAAGAAGTTAACTTTGAGCGACTCATTATTTAGATGGTAGGAAGAGTATAACTATTACAAATCTTTTCAAATCAAAATCAAATCGTTAGAATTCATCGAAGCATGCAACAAATTGGCGCGGCCCATCTCTGCGTCCCTTGCGCCGAGCAGGCAACACAGCTCCTTTCGAAGAAATGTCACATCAGCGTCGCGTCGTTTGCAACACTGTACTCAACTTCACCGGCCCGGAAATGGACCCCAGCCTTCCCTTGCAATCTTTTACCTACTTTAAATACAGTACACTCTCTCACCTCGCATGCTGATTCCTTTCTCAATACATGAGTAGCAAAGGCAATGTAGTTTTAGGGAGACAGTACCAAAATTTAAGAAGAATAAAGCAACACATTGGATGAATGTGTATTCGTTTTATGCTACCTTATGACGAAACTTTGTATCATACTATAGAGTGATCAAATGATCACCGTCTAGCAGGTGCCAAACTGAACAGCAATTAGCGCAACACATGGCACATTCTCGTGAATCCACGCGGAATCTTTAATGAACTTGAAGAAGAAAACTGAGCGCAAAACATTGAACTCCGAAAAAAAAAATGCTGGTAATTTGATTTCAGCATTCTTACCCGTCATTTGCTTCGTTGGGATCTTCCGTTGGTGCTTCTATTCCTAAAATATTGCAGAGCGCGTAAACTTTTTGCTATTGCAAAGAAATATAATAGCGTATTGTTTTCGCGCATCTGCCCAAACACTTGATTCACAATATGTGAGTGCAAGTGACTTTTGACAACAGTAATTAACTAATATCAAGCAAAATGCATTAGACACGATACTGCGTACCTATTCAAAAGGGTGTTTTGAAATTAAAGCTCCCCCTCCCCCCTTCTCAGCACAAACAAAAATACAAAAATATTAAAGTTATGCAGATTTAGAACTGGCATTTGTTGAAGTTTTTCACCCCAATTATTGATATTTTGTGGGGCCTTCACTTGTTTGCTCCAAACCCTGCTTTCTTGAGGGATAAATCTTAACAAATTGTAAAAAAAGGGAAAGAATCAAAATAATCGTGTTTTTTCTATTACTTCAGTCACAAATTGTCAAAGGTTGATAAGATTAACTTGGTAAACCATTGCAGTTTCTTGCATGCCTTTCAAAACGATTTGTTGAAATTACTGCTCATACTTTTATAAAGATTCAGGGCAAAAGTGCTACGAATGCATTCGTATTACGTGTTTGCCTTAAATTAAATGATTAAAAAATTATAGGAAAGGATTATTTTTGTTGAATAAGCCATGTCAATTGATTGATTGATGAATCAGTGTTTTGGTGAGTCTGAACTCGAATTAGAAAAACTTGATAGTTTTGCCGAACTTAAACTCGAAAAACTTCAATTAGAAAACTCGAACTTGAACACAGATTTGTCGGAAGCTTATCAGATCAGGTAATTTACCAAATTGATTGGACACATCAGTATATGGAATCGTTGAATCTGTTCCCATCGAACTCGAATTTATCTCCAGGGACTTTGTTGTTGACTTTTCGTCCGTAACCCCCTTGTCCAGTGACCGGAGTTTCTGCAACTTGGTCATTAAATTCTCTAAGGCACCATACGTATCTACCAGAAGTGTGGATCGGACGTTCGAGTATTTTTCGATTAAACGGTATCTGTAAAAATAAATAATTACAGATTCAGTATCAAAATATGATTGTTGGGGTAGTTGTACAAAAGAATATTTTGAAAAGTATGATATCAAATTTAATGAAAGTGCACTTAAATCGAAAAATGAAGAGAATATACGATCATAGGGTGTATTATTTGCATAATCGTAAAAAGATTCGTTACTCATAGGCAGAAATCAGATCTAGTACTCAAAATCATATCGTAAAAAAATCATGCGGGGTGTGCACAAACCGTATTTAAATATTTTTTGGGTTCTAAACTGGCTAAAAAATTCAAATCTTTTTGCAACTTGAAAATGCTGAAATTTAAAGTAACATCATGATTCACCATATTCAAAACTTCAAATTCATATTTATTTATTTCGAAATGTTAAAAGTGATAGTTTAAGTTAATGGTTTCACAATTTTAAATTAAAATATGTTGAATTTTTTTCAGCAGATACAAGTCAACTCCAGTTGAAACAACTACAATTAAAAAAAAAACAAAAAACGTCGCACTACCATCAGGCACATCATATTTGTACATTTTAAGTCAATATTGACAAAAATTTTAGCAATATCTTTTAGTAATTTTTTCTGTTAAAGCTAATGACAATGTCATGGTTATACGTCATAAGCAGATTAAACATTTGAGCGAAATTTAAAATATGCTGCATCTACTCTTGCGTGACTTGCTTCATTACCAATTTTTTCTAAAGCTCGAAAAATATTATCACGTTGTAAATTTAGGCCAAGATGTGTGATAATCCTCGTTACAAACTTGATTACGTCATTCATCTTCAGGTGGGCAAACTTTGTAAAACACGTTGTGGAACTCAGATTTGAAATTTACAAAATAATGGCCAGACTAAGGGATAATTGCACAATTTTTCAAAAGCAAACGTTTGATGTTGAACTTGGTATGAAAAATCATTAAACAATGAATCAAAATCAATATTTTTTGCTGCTTACCTCATAAACATGCCGCTGCCTTCAGTAACGTAGTCATAACTAGAACCAGAGGAGTTCAAGTACATTATCTTTTCTTCCACCAGCTCCTCAATTTGGTCCAGTTCGTCAAAAGTGTCTTCAATTTTATCATCAATCTCATCCTCCAAATCCTGCCAAGAATTGTTTTTCTTTTGTAACGACAAACATAGATCCATAGGTAACACAAGACAATTTTCAAACACAAATATTTACACGCACTTGCGAAATCCGCTATGACAGGGAATCGAACCGTCACCCTTGCGAGTTTGAGTCAGATTCCCTACCCTTGCGCCATCTGTTAGTGTTCTTGCGAAGAATTATTGGTAGCCCATGTATACGAAATAGGTTCGTTTGCCGCATACTGGTTTAATCACTAAAAGTTGAGTCTTGTCTTTACTGAGACAATAACGGAGTTGATTCCAACTGAAATTACCAAAAAAATGGTTCGGAAAGACCTACACTTATTATTTCTAAAAACTCAGCAAATCTACTCTAATTAGGATTGAAGCTGGCTATTTTAAAAATTTCATCAATTTTCAGCCTCAATTTGTTCTTAATGTTGTCCCTCATTCTTGCTTGGCTAAACCTAATTGATCGCGATGATTAAAATCGTTTTTATACAAATCAAATGTGGCAACATATAAAAAGAGCCTAGAAAACTGTACTTTTTAGATTTTTGGCCTTTGATTTTAATTATATTGTTTACTCCGAGGCTGGCATTGTTCATAATTTATTCTTAAATTTAAGCAAAACTGATCATCATTTTCTCATAAAATATTTAAAAAAGTATAAAGATAAAATACTTCAAAAAAAGTTTAGTGTTTGTTGAATGAATGAAGAGCCAAACTAACTGGCTAATCTCTGTTTGAAGATCAACCGTTGGAGACAAGGTTTAGAAATAAAAAAGAAAAGAAAAGTAAAACAAAAATTTAGAGGGATCAGTCGTAATTTTCATGCGCTAACGCAAAAATCAATTTTATATCGACACTTTTCATCCTTATAGCTTGCTAGCCAATAACCGACTGACCAGATCTTTTGCAGTTGCAATTGCCAGGTGTTCCTTCTCAAACAGAATACGAAGTTTGTTAGAGCAAGGCCTAAATTGAAGACCATTCAAACAGAGTATGAATTTTATAGAATTTAAATTGTATAGAATTTATATTCAATTCAAACAACATTTATATTCTGTTTGTTCAAGAATTTATGTTTTTTTTTCACAACTGTGAGGTAGCAATTCACGCACATAATATCTGCTTTCCCATTAGACTAGTGTTTCATCAACATCTGAATTCACAAATAGCTTATCCTGCCTGCCCACCCGAACTTTCAAACTACATACGAGAGCTACGGCTGATCTTCAAAAGATTGGTTTGAAGGTTCGGGTGGGCAGCCAAGATAGACTATGCGTGAATTCAGATGCTGATGAAACACTAACCTGATGAGAAAGCAGATATATGAGTGAAGTGCTACCTCAGAGTTGTGAAAAATTATTGTTGAAAATCTGCTATGTAACTTCTGAATTCATATTTTATTTGAATTCATATTCCTACAATAATATTTATCATAGTCGCTCGATTTGAGTACTAAAAAGACGCAGCAGATAGGCCATTAGCGCAAATGGTTGGTGATATGCAGCACTAGCATTATACTTACTTCAATTGAAATTTCAGTTCTGCCATTAATCTGATATGGAAATGGAAAAACGGTATAAGTCTGATTATTGTAAATCGCTTCATCCAGCCAGTTTAACAGTTTCTGCAAAATGTTAGTATCGTACATTATTGTGGTGTCTTGATAACAAAATAAACAATAAAATACTGTGAATATCAGTAAAGACTTATTCAAAAGATTTCATGATGATAATAGCACACTGTTACAATTACTCGTTTGTTGAAAGCATTGAAAAACGTGTTTGAGGGGGTTGTAAAAGTCTATTTTGAAATGCAAAGTGGAAATACTTTTTTCATTGTACTCGCTGTATTTCGCCAAAGCGCGTAACGAGTTTGCAGCGTCATTGCGCCTGGGCGACGCAGCTTGTTTTGAAGAAATATTGCAGCGGTGGCGAGCCGTTGGCAACGCTGCGTCTGATTCGACCGGCCCGAGGATTTAACCTTGGACCTCCCGCTCCAGAGACGAACGCGTTACCGCTCGACCAACAAGCCCGTCTACAAATTGAAACACAAGTATTTTTCACTTAACAAATTTTTAGTCGAGTCCGAATCTGCCATCAAAAACTGAATGAAACGCAGAAGGTTTTTACTACCTTAAAAGGTTTTCAGTTAAATTGGGATAATTAATTTTGCAAATTTTTAACCATATAAAGGCCATACCATTTTTTCTTCCTTGTTTTTTCAATGTGCTGCTGGTAAAGCTAATCTCTCATCACAAAACAAAATCATTACAGAAGATAACACATTTTAATTTCTTTTCGTACATTAATCAAAATATAAATCCATAAAAATACTGAACATCTAACTGTTTGCGTATCGGTATGTTATAATTTTAATAGTTTTAATGCTAAATAATCTGAAACAAGTTGTAAAAAAATGAATACGAATAAGGAACGAAAAATTTTATCGCCTAAAGCATTTGCAAAGTCAAGTTCAGCATTATGACATGCTGTACTTCCTCAATAGAGCACAGCATACTTTCAAATATACGAAATAAAACGGTTGCCAAAGAAATAGCAAACTTACGTCGATGTAGGTTGTTTTTGCTGTGATGTTATCCACAGAACGTTCGACTGCTTTCAAAGTGATTTCTGAGTCGTAATCATAATCTTCTGAATAGTCAGGGTCATAGTCTTCCTTTTCCCAGTTTCTTTGACACATGAAAGAAGTTAACTTTGATCGACTCATTATTTAGATGGTAGGAAGAGTATAACTATTTCAAATCTTTTCAAATCAAAATTAAATCTTCATTGTACTCGCTGAATTCATCGAAGCATGCAACAAATTGGCGCGGCCCATCTCTGCGTCCTTTACGCCGAGCAGGCAACACAGCTCCTTTCGAAGAAATGTCGCATCAGCATTGCGTCGTTGGCAACACTGTCCTCAACTTCACCGGCCCGGGAATGGACCCCAGCCTTCCCTTGCAATCTTTTACTTACTTTAAATACAGTACACTCTCTCACCTCGCATGCTGATTCCTTTCTCAATACATGAGTAGCAAAGGCAATGTAGTTTGTGGGAGACAGTGCCAAAATTTAAGAAGAACAAAGAAGAAGTAAGCAACACATTGGATGAATGTGCATTTATGTTACGCTACCTTATGACAAAACTTTGTAACATACTATAGAGTGATCAAATGATCACCATCTAGCAGGTGCCAAACTGAACAGCAATTAGCGCAACACATCGCAAAGTCTCCTGAATCCACGTGGAATCTTTAACTCAAGATACCCATTTTCAAAAGACAGATTTTGAAAACTTTTCACAATCAAAACGCATTCCTGCCCTCACTGAACCAGAACAAGGAAACTTAGCGCAAAACATTGAACTCCAAAAAAGAAATGCAGGTAATTTGATTTCAGCATTCTTACCCGTCATTTGCTTCGTTGGGATCTTCCGTTGGTGCTTCTATTCCTAAAATATTGCAGAGCGTATAAACTTTTTGCTGTTGCCAAGAAATATAATTACGCATTGTTTTTGCGCATCTGCTAAAACCTTGATTCATAATATGTGAGTACAAGTGAGTTTTGACAACAGTAATTAACTAATATCAAACAAAATGCATTAGACACGATACTGCGTACCTATTCAAAAGTGTGTTTTGGAATTAAAGCTCCCCCTCCCCCCTTCTCAGCACAAACAAAAATACAAAAATATTAAAGATAAGCAGATTTAGATCTGGCATTTGTTGAAGTTTTTTCACCCCAATTATTGCTATTTTGTGGGGCCTTTGCTTGTCCGCTCCATAACCTGCAATCCTGAAGAATAAATCTTAACAAACTGCAAAAAAAGATAGTCACACTCTACTTTCTCTAGGACTTTAATCACAAATCGTGTAACGTTGACATGATTAATTTGGTAAAGCATTGCAGTTTCTTGTATGCCCATCGAAACCACTCGTTGAGATAACTACTCATATCATACGTATATAAAGATTTAGGACAAAAGTGCTACGAATGCATCTGCATTTCAGGTTTGCCCAGGTTTGGCAATCTATGAATATATATATATGCAATCCATATATAAATATGCAAGCCCAAGTTTGGCAATCAATCCATAAACTCGAGCTTGAACTCGAAAAAATTCAATTAGAGAACTCAAACTTGAACTCAGACTTGCTAAAATAGGCTGAACTTGAACTTGAATAAAAAAAAATCGAATTTGCAGCCCTGGCTTGAAATCTGCATTAGCCAAGTAGATAATGTTTCTTTTACATTATTTTATTATTTTTCTTCATATTTACCTTCCCTTATAGGATCAACAATTCTGCCCATTTGGTTTGACGATCCATCAGCGGACGCACTCTCGAGATCGTTCAACATAGCATTGAGCTGCTGTTCTTGAGCGTGCAAGGTGCTTCGAATTGATTCGTACTTTTCCACTTTTCCATATCTGTAGAAAACATTTATTTAATTGTTATCAAAAATCTTTTGCGACACATGCGGTGAAGTCAGCCTCATTTACATCGACTAAACCTTGTTGGTTGAAGCATTGTTACACTTTGTCATTTTCTTATTGTTTTTTGTGTTGTATGCTGGAATATCAGCATTAGAGTATTCGTAGGTCTTTTAGGTACGGAAAAAAGTCAGTTAAACTGAAATAAACTTACCTGACATCAGCATCCATGGGATAATTTCTTATTAAAGAATACAGCAAATCGATGGTGTAGTTGACACGTTGCAAGATTATCTGCACGTCTTCGTATCTCGTTGCTATCGATACAATATCGTCGCTATCCTTGAAGCAAACGCAATTCATAATATTTCTTTGTTCAATTGTGCAAAACAAAAAGAAGCTACAGTTGTTATGGTTGTGGCTGTACTGTTACCAAAATTGTCTACACGCAAAAGCAAAACGGTTCGTAACAGCATGGTCCGGTAACAATGTTAAGGATACGGTTTTGCTCTTTCATTTCTTCTAAATGACCTTCTTAATTGTTGGCGTAGTAGGGTGGATTAATTTTCAGCAAAGCGTAATAATTTAACTAAAACAAAGTATAGTAAAATATCAAATTCACTTGTAAGTTCCATTACATGCCTGTCAACTTACGATCGGCGCTGCCATTCTGAATAATAGTAGGCTTGTATGCAGTAAGTTTAAAATGTGTATTTTATTTTTGTAATATTACCAAAAGTTGAAAGAGAAAACTGTGCAAATATACCAAATAGAAAGGGCGCTTCAAACTCTGTATTTACTTGCACATTTTCTATGAATTCGTCTGTATCAGTTGCGAAATCTTGAGCCTCCTCCATGCTGATTTCGTCATTGACTTGATCCCCACTGCTTCCACTAGTTTCGTAATCGTAAGTAATACCTTCCATTGGACTTAAATTGAGCAATTCAACAACTTTTCTACAAAAATCTAATGCTTCTAGCTGCTCGGAAATTGCTTCACGCACAAGAATGTACCGTTGTAGCAGAAAGTTCCTAAACATTTAAGGGATCAATTTTTTCGTACAACATGAGCATACACAAAAATTTTGGCTAACTGAAAAAGCACTTTTTTCTGCAAATTTAACTTCTGTAAAAGCCGTAAAATTATGCTTCTTATATTTTTGTAGCTTTCAGATATATTACAGGCAATATCCGAGTTCGATTTGTGGGCAGATCATGGTATGGAATGCAGTGGAATGGAAGATGAAATGAAATGGAACGGAAATTTCGGTATGAAATATGGAAGATGCCAGAATGGAATGGAAAGAAAGATTTTAAAAATAGAATGGAAGACAATCTTTCATACTTCCATACCAATTCCATGCTAAATTTCTCTCATGGCAACTACAGAAAAATTCAATTAGTGTATACAGATAGTGATAACTAAAAATATGTGGAAGCGTTTTGCAGCTAAGCATCTGTCGACAAATTAATAGAGTAATTGGGTCATGAACATTGCGCAAGCAGTGTAGACATTACATCATCAGATCATAGATTATGTTCATTCAATTTGCAGCTGCATTAATGCTAACTGGCTTAATTTTTGTTTTGACAATGATAATTTGCCTAGAGACGTCGCCAGACCAAACGAAGTGAAGGGGCACTAAAACAGACTGAATTTTGTACACTAAAACTGATCTTGTGCGGCTGCAAAATCTTGTATGCGCAATTTCCAAATTCTGAAATCATGTCTAAAAAAGAGACATGTAAGTCACGTCACGTCAAGTCAAGTTTATTTTACCATACGTTAAAAAGTACGCAGGCAGGAAGCAGCGAAAGACCATGCGGTCATCCATGTCAACTGCATCAAATAGCAATTCTTAAACAGTATCAGACGTAAACTTAAGCTTGGCGAAAAATTAACGCAATTCTACAAAGCATAGTAAAAAGCAGCACTGTCACAAAGCAAACAACATTTACAATATCTATCAGTTTTCGCATTAATGGGTACCGTGCATCCACCAAATTAGCCAAATTTTTGTAGAGCTATTTCTCATTAACAACAATATGCGATAGGTGCAATTGAATAATGACATTACGTTTTCCTAATAACAATACAGGTCTAACCTAGCAAACACGTTTTCTGGTAAAATACAAGTTTAATTTCAGCTAAAACGTTTCTTTACATCAATGTAAGTCCAAAGATTAACGATCACACTTACTACATATTTTACTCCACTTAAAAAAAAAAAAAACCAAGCAGTTAATCAAACTTATGTATTTAACCATCGTCTTTGGAGTAACGTTACGAAGTAACTGATTTATAGTTATTTTTAAATTTAGCAAAGGAGCAATTTTTTTGAGCAAGAGGAATAGCCTCCCATTCCTTTAAACATGCGTGATGTAATCTTTTCCTCCCTAACTCACTTTCGAATGTATGATGATAATAACCGCCGGCTGATTTTTGTCTAGAGTTGTGTTTGTGTATCTTAGTTAGATCGACAAAGTAATTACTAAATGATAAAGGAAGCATGTTATTTTTAAATTTAAAAATAAATTTTGCGAATTCAAATTTGATCATGTCTTTTAGTTTTAAAGTTTGAAATTTAACATAAAGGCAATCGATAGGAGAATTTCAAGGAAGAAATAAACTGGCTCTGATAAATTTATTCTGCAAAACTTCCAGTTCGTGTAGATACGAATTCAAAGTTCTTCCCCAATTAATTAAAGAGTACGATATGACGGAATGAAACATAGAGTAATAAATTAGTTTGCGTGTGGCGAAGGGTACATAGTGTCTTATTTTAAAGATTAAGTCCGATAGCGTTTCTTAGCTCCTTTCATTTTGGCTCATAATCACTTGAAAAGTCTATCTGCAGCAGTGAGTGCGACCTAAACAACCTTGAGTGTGCTCTAAAAAAACAAAAACAGCTGGTCTTTTAAAAAACGAAATAAACGATTTTGTTGGTCAACAATTCTACTCTCCAACGCACCCAGAAACAGGCGTGCAACCAAGATTTTGCTAAAGGAGTGGGTTTTGTTCGAAAAATGCCTCGATTGAGAGGTGAGCTGAGCAAAGGGATGCAGCTCAGTTACCTCATATAGACGGAGTCTGCAGCGAAGCCCCTGTCACTGGGCAATTTTTTGATTTTTCGAGAAAAAATAACGATAGTATTTTAATGCCATTTGGATCACTTTTTGCCATTTGGATCATATTTGGAACGTTTTTAGAGCTATTTGAAGGAATTAAAGTGCTGAGACTTAAAAGCCAGTTAAAAAATTAAATTGCCCAGTATCATTTAGCCTCTATTTTACTTTCAGGTCAATTCAAAAACACGTTTAAACGCTTTCATTTTAGGATAAAATTTTTAAATAACTTGGCCAGAGGGGGAGGGGGCTGAAGCCCGCTTTGCCCTTGTAGTTGCGCCGCTATATTCGTAAACACTTAGCGGCGTGTTGTGCACCCCGACCCATAGTTTGAGAAACACTGGCTTCGGGCTTAGAACACTTTGAATTGAATACGATGCAAACTTTTATGGTTTGAAATTGATTAGACTTGCCTAATTATTTGGTGATCTATTAGATTCAGAGGTGTAACCTTTGGATGTTGAATCTGGTGTTTGAAACTTGAACCGCTAAACGTTCGGTATTTAAAAACTTTGTAACTTGAGTTAAGTAGGAAGGATTGAATGATATTATTCCTTTTTGCATCATTGTCGGTTTGCTTGTCGTTACATGGTATTCCGAAAAAAGAGTATTTAGTGAACTAAAATGAAGGGGCGAGGCTCTCCAGGCCCCCCGTAGCGACGGAACTGAATTTGCCAAGTGACAAAACTTCTTTCATCGTAGAAAAGATTTGTATTTACTTTTCTATCCTCAGTTGAGCTTAATTCTTTGTTGTTGTTTTTTTGCGTTTAAACTTTTTTTTCGATGTTTTTGTAAAATGTTTTTGGCGCTTTGGCTATGCCAAATTTCATAGTTGGTGTGATTACCAACTTGCAGTCATTAAATCCAGTGCATACTTGTCAACCTATTGTCTGTTGATTAAGTGTTTGATATTTTCATGCTAGGTGAATTTTCAAGGTAGCTCATTGCGTTGTGCTTCAAATACGGGATAAGATGCATCGTACCATACTGCTTACCTTCGCGAGCGACTACATACAAAGGTACGCTTGTTGCAAAAGTACAACACAAATTACGCGTCGCTTCCGATCTAAACTTACCTTGGTATGGAAGAATGGAATGGAATATGGAAGAAAATTTTAGCATGGAATGGAAGAAAATTGCCCGTATGGAATATGGAAAAATCGTTTTCCATTCCATTTCATACCATCCCCGTTTGTGGGGCTCTAAAGCATTCCAACTTTTTTCGTTTTTTTTTTTTTTTTTTTTGATAAAAAAACAAACTTCCAATGAGTTTGCAAAATCAGTCATTGATAGATACTAAAACGAAACTTTGCCACAAGTGAACAACTGAACAATCTGCAACGTAGAGTAAAACCATGCGTTTTGAATTTTTATCAACCAAAAAAGGATTAACAAAAAAAGAAGGAATGATTTCCTGCCGCTTTTCTAGCCAAAGAAAAAATAAAATTGCCAAATACATCCAAAGCTGATAAACATAATGCTGTGTAGGTCGCGACTCCTAGTAAGTTCTCGATAGTTTCTCAGAGCTACATCAACAGAATCAGTCACACACCAAAAAATTTAAACTCTACCAAAGTCAAAGCAGCCTGTACAGAAGATTTTAGTTGATTGTTTTTCGATTTTAAATGATTGATTCTACCAATCCGATGAATACGTCATGGTGCAAGGCTTCTTCATCCACCAAATTCTGATTGTGCTTATTATTTTGAGGCTTGGTAGCTTAGTTTACGGCTTTAGTTTAGATTCAATAGCATTAGTTCATAAACAATGTGTAAGGTTGTAGGCGCTTTTAGATTTTGTTAATTAATCAGTAGCTCCAGTTCAAATAGCAATTTGTCGAACTACGGTAGTTTAGTACATGCTAATGCTACCAACTTTAGGTTCAGTCAAGACAATACTAAGGTGTAGCCCGCAGCCTAATTTTAGTTAGTCAACTTTTAGTTAATCTAGTTAGTATAGCCTGCAGCCTAGGTGTATTTTACAAAGATATCAGTAGATTTGTAGTCTGTAGCGCAGTTTGATTCGGTAAGGATTTCAGTAAGATTAATAGCCTGGAACCTAGTTCTATAGCAGAAGATTTCAGTGAGTTTAGCATGCTGAAGCCTATAGCGTTTCCTTCGGTAACGATCTCACTTAAAAAGAATTAATTGGGTAGCATAATTTGTTGGGTAAAGATTAATTTGTGGCAGAATTTTATAGGAAAATATTTAATATTGTCGTCTAAAAGCTTTTTCTTCGGAAGTTTTATCCGGAGCTGGAGTCTCGGCCAAAATCTTCGAGACCGAGACGAAACGAGACACGAGACTTTTCAAACCAAACGTTTGCAATATTTTGCAAATATTTTTGACACTAAATTTTGGACATTCGGTGAACTTCCCAACACATTGCAATATAGATTTCTAAGCATTTCGCTATTATATAAGGAACAAGCTAATTAAAAAAGTTGTATTACTTAAAAGATATACGTTTGTTTTTAATTAGAAAGTTTTTTGGCGTCGCTTATGGTTTTTAAGATTTAATACTATTATGATCATCAAAAAATTTTGTTAACTAAATGTGCAAGCTACAAAATGGAAGTAAAAATATTTATGTAGGACTTAGAATAATATTTCAGTCCTAACTGTTCCGCTGTAATATTCACAAGACAAATGTTGTCACATTAATTGTTATAACCCACACCTTTATCGCCCCAAGGTGTGATACTATTGGTGTACCATTACTTTGGTCTTTTCGCACAAAAATGTTGTCCTGATGGTTCTTTCAGAGAACTGTGATTTTTGCTTAGAAAAGCTTAATTCTTTGAAGAGCGCAAGCTTACTTCCTATCATTTCTTCAAGTTCAGTTTATGGTTGATGATTTGAAAATTCCGATTTGATTTGTTTGTGATGAAAAGAATTTTGATAGCAACTATAGCAAAATTCAAACGTCAAACCGCTTTTGAGGCCTTCTCGTTTAGAATGCGAAATACAGTACTTCGTGTTACTTCGTGTGTAGAATGCGAATGCGAATGCTTTCGGCGCAGCCTATCTCACTGCTTGATTTCTTTTTCACAAAGTCATGAAGATAACTTCGGTATTCTTCCGGACACAGAATACACCAAAGAGTAAAATCGCTACGAGAAAAGCAGCAGCCGTCTTATCAAAACGCAGAAAACTTGCAGTTGTACCTCTAGCATAAGAATAGAAAACACGAAATTTATTGATAATAACATTTGTCTAAACAAGTGGTTGCGAAATGTTTTATATCTCAGACTCTCTCTACCCCTTGTCCATATTATTGTGAATCAAAATAGCCTTACAATACATTAACTCAGAAAAAATATCTTTTTTCGATATATTGAATCCCCATGGGCTATTAAGGTATAACTTTAAGAACCCTTGGTTTTAACAGGAAGGGTTTTTTTTTTTTTTTTCGGTTAAAAACTTAAAATTATTGTGAGTTTTTACGATCGATTGGAAATATAGCCGAGACTTGCTCATTTTCCGAGACTTCGAGGAGCCGAGACCTAAACGAGACCGAGGCTTTAGACCTTCTAGACCGAGACGAGACCGAGACTTTGAAAAATAGTGTCTCGAGACTGTCTCGAGACCGAAACATGTCTCGAGACACTACAGCTCTGGTAATAATGTACTTTTAAAATGGTGTTTTTTCAATTTGTTGCAAATCCTTACCGTATTTTTGAATTGTAAGAGTAGTCCATGTCTTGTAACATAGAAATGGATTCGTTTAAACGATCTTCGGTAGAGGCAACTTTGGCCATAACTGACGCCATTTCGTCAAAAACTGTATCAGTGAATCCCTATTACAATAAAATAAAACTGACATGCTACAGAGTTTTTAAATTTATTATGCTGACTATGCCGCGGTTAAAAGCAGTTACATTTTCGTGGCTTCTAGTGACTAAGTTTACCTAGTATCAAGATTCAAAATTGTAAATGCACGCATAGACACTAGCAGAATTCCTGTTGATTAATATTTGAAAATTGAAGTTATGCTCACAAATGAATTGCATTGCTTTTTTTTGTTTTAAAATAATTAGGTACGCGATTTAAATGCCAAACGTAGTCAAAGTTAAGGTTTTCCACGTCGAAAAACTTCTTTTTTTAAACAAATTTGCTTAGTCGATTGTAATGATATCTTTATTCACTAATTCACTAAGTAGCTTTTGCCAGGAGACAGCAAAGAAACATTTAGGTCTTCAAGTCAAGCTGTCACCAGCCCAGTGCCCACCTGTCTACCACACACGGTGGAGGCTTTACACAGTCCTTTTTCTGTGATGAACGTCAACGTCAAGTAGGAAAGCTATGAATACCAATCTTTTTAGTGTTTCGTTTGACCCGACGGGTAATCGAACCCTAGTTTACCGTTTCTGTAGCAGACGCTCTATATATTCACTTGATTCCTGATTGGTGAATGTTTCTTTGCCCTAGTCTTACTTTATTGACTCACGCATATGACACAGATGCGTTCGCTTTTGTTTTCAAAAACTCCTACAGTTTTAACTTCAAACCACATTCGGCATGATTCCATTGACGAAGATTAAGAGTTCCTACTGGACTGCCAAGCTTCAAATTTTGCTCGGGGTATAGTATGCTTCTGTAAACTTCACGTTTCGGCAAATTCTATTATTTTCCAAGGCGTGAAATGTTTATTCTACTCGCTAGTTCAAACTTACTTCTACTGAATCTGAAGATTGTGTGACGTAATTATTTTGGTATTCTTCTGGAATCGTTACTTCGTCGTCTTTATCAGTTACATTTATAAGAATTGCGAGATGTTTCTGTTAAAAAGAAAAGTTAAACATCAGCTTACTGCTAAAAAACTAAAGCAGACATTTTAAGAATCGTTAAAATATTATGTCAATGATTATGGATTAACTTTATAGGATTAATTCTGAAATCTACGTCATGGTCGTAAAAGATATTTAGTTTCCATTTTTTTGCATGAAGTTCAGAATTAAAACGAAAAATTGTGACCGAAGCCCTTACCGTGTGACGGTCGAAGCTACGTGACGGAGGAAAATCGCCAACAAAAGAAAAAAAACAAAAAAACTTTCGACGATTTCGCATTTCGATACTGTATCACTTTATAGCCCCATTCTTGTGAACACATGTGAAATCAATGGTAATATGAGAACCAAATGGCAAATCATATAACAACAGACGTTCCGCTCCAGAGTTGTAAACGGGCCGACTAGTTCAAGCTCGATAAGGCCGAACCCGGCCCGAACCCAAAAACTAATTTGAGGCCCAAATCATGCCCGAAAAAACCCGAAAGTTAAGTTAGGTCTGAAAAATTTAGCAATGTTGCCAAGTTATTTTGATTATATTTTTGTGCACCTAAGACAAAAAATACCTCTCGGGCCCGAATTAAGCCCGAAATTTTTGTCAACTTTTGGCCCGAACCCGACCCGAAAAGCCCGGCCTGACTTAAAACTTTGTTCCGGTCTACTCTCCCATCATGGTATACTGTAGATGAATTTATCTGACGGAATGAGAATGCAACCAGCTGGCTGCAAGGAACCTGCTCGGACATTTCATGAGATGCTGAAAAGGCCGAAGGGACGAACGAATTGTGAAATGGGATTTCATTTGAATAGGATTTACTGTTGATGCCCATAGGTCGAAATCGAGTTTAGTTAAAAACACTTATTGCATTGCAACCGATTTCGTATACACTGACAGACTTCTCCGCAGACTGTGGTGAACAAGTTGCAGTTTGACTGAAGAAAGGTCTACTATTTGCTGTCTCTTGGCGATAGCAACTAGATAAAATGTAATTGCACTATAATGTTTCACCTAAATGATACGAAAGCTTTTTTTTTTAATTTGAAGTCAACCAACAAATTGATACGGGAAGTGCCTTCGCTACGGGGGACAGGAGGGCCTTGCCTCCTAACGACTGCTTGTGCTCCCATTACGGTTTACTCAAACTGATTTTTATGGAACATCACGAAACGACAAGACAACAGACGATGATGCAAAAAGGAATAACAACGTTGAATTCGAACGTTCCAACATAATTCGTGTTTGGCGGCTTCTCTTAACCCTATACTACAGCTGCTCAAAAGCGATGCTAGTAGCGGCACACTGTGTTGTTTCAACACAGTCAAATTCAAACGCTTATAATTTAATATCAATTTTGCAACAGTTTTTAAACGAAGCCTTGTTTTGCAGCAGCAGTATTTTTTTGCTTTGTTTGCGAGAAAAGAGTGGTGGTTTGAGTTTGAATGAAAACAATTCAGAAAACAATACCAACTGAAACTTTTCATCCTTTTTGTTGTCGTTTCGGAGTATCAAAGTGATATGTTTTGGTAGTTTCGTATCAATTGTTTAGTTTTTGTTTTTATGATTTTATTTCATTGCTGTATTAAGAACAACATAGGAATCAACGTCTAAACCTAAAGCGCTGGAATTCAATCACATCAGCTCCGTTATCTCCGTCTCACCTTATAGTTACAAGAAAAATTAAGATTTAATTTTGCTGAATCATTTTTCGAAGCGTGAAGCGAGTTTTAAGAAGGCCCCTAACTTCCCTTATTTACTGCAGTATAGGGGATGAACAACTTTTTTAGAATGGTTTTCCGATTCTAGCTAATCCTAGGCATAAAAAAATAATTGCATGGTTCTTTCATCTATCCACTAATTGCGTGCAAATTTCTCTTTTATATTCAGCCATTTTTTGAGTAACCGCATTAGCAAAGTAATAAACTTCAAAAAAATAGTGTGTCGCAAATTGCCGAGTAAAAGCAAAGGTGCTACGGACCCGTGCGCGCGTCACGCAGTCTAAATTTTTTCAGGTAGAAAACATCGAAGAGATACCAACAAAGAGTAAGGAGAATTTAAGATTCGATTTATTTGGACTTGTACAGTACCTACAAATTAGGACCTAAATAAAAAGTAAAATACCAGTACTTGATAATTAAAAATAATATTCGAGCACATTGTTTTATCTCATGTTCAAATTTTTTTCAAATTATTGAATATGCGTTACCGCGATCATTTTTTAAATGCTGCAATAAAATGAATTGTTAAACGCTGTAAAGGTTTTTCTGAAAACAAGCATGCTTTATGTTTACAATCAAATTCATCTAAACAACAAAAAGCAGGTCTATAGCTGAAGGATTAGCCTTTCCTCAAAATATTAGCCAAAAGCATTATGATTTGACTTGACTATACTGTAAATAAGCATCTAATAAATAGAGGCAAGAATACCAAAATAAGGACCGAAGACAACATGATGCTATCACTTGTTACTACATTCAAATTATTCTCAAAACACAAAAATATATCTTCTGCACTGCAGTAGGCAGTATTTTGAAATGACTCGGCGGTATGCAGTCAGGCGCGTAGCAAGAAATCTACAATGACAGTTGGGGCTGTTTCGGGGGTCTGAGGGCGCAGCCCCCAGCGCTTGAAAATTTTGTGATTTTTTTGTCAAAAGAACTTAATTTTAGGCCTATTTTGGTAAAAATTATTGCTTTTAAAAGTGACGATGATTAAACTGGTAGCAAAATTGTACATGTGGGAAGTGGCTAATGATGAAATTTCAATCCTCTTATTTGCAAGCTGGTAAATCATAAAAATTCTATAGTTTAAAAAAAAATTCAAGAACCGACGTATTCGTCTATATTTTATAGAGAAAGATAATTGGGGAGGAAAAGGAACGACATTTGAGAAGTGATTGGTGAGTAACTAATACTGAATAGCCCTCCTAATTTCTGAGCTTATATGCGGTATATTTTTTTGATGAAACCTACGTGCAGCATTTTTTAACAAGCGATCAAATTTGATTGCTTATTTTTTGGCCATTTTTCAGAGCTTTCTCTGATTTGTGAGTTTTATTTTTGACAAGCCCCTCCACTGCTGAATAAATGTTTCAAAAAATTCTTTAAATACTTTTAGAGTCCATTTTAGTGCAAAAGACAGTCTCAAAGATGCTAAAAACGTGGTATTTTCCTTGTTCTGCGTTTTGGTCGAGAGGCTAATGGGGGGGGCAACAGAATTCCTACTTACCGACTTGCTACAGAATTCCTACGCTACTGTATGCAATACTTGATTTGGTTTTCAGCACCGTACATAAATGTCAATTAGACAACAGACAAATCGCTTTTATTTTTAAAAAATTGGACTTTGTGCAGCAAAGGCGATTTTTGCGATCTCGGCACTGTTTGTCTACTTTAACTCAAATGATCTGTCTGTTATTGTGACGACAGAAATTGCATTGAAAATTATTGAATTGCTCTGTGGCGAGCAATATTGCCTTTCACAAACTTGTGAACTTGTTAGAGTGGCTAACTGCAGCAGCCTTAGATCATCGACTAAGGTCTGAAACTTGATTTCAAAGGCGCAACTGGGGGGCTAAGGGGGCTGAAGCTCATCCTTAACCTGCAAGTCACTAAGAAAATTAAACCTAAATGCTGATTTTTGAACGTACTTCGGACTGGATTGGGAGCTTAAATGAGGGGTCCACGGGGGCTGAAGAGGTTGAATAATTTAATTTTGTCAAAAGGCATCCAAATATTAGCAATCAGTTCCAATGCCATCCAATTGGCGGAAAAAAGGCCATTTTTCCAAAAAAATCACTAAATCACCCAGCGGTTGGAGACTCTGCCAGTCCTCCGTTTGTGAAACGCGGACAAATTTTAGCTTCAAATTCAAGCATCTCTTCCCTCTTAACAAACTCCTGGTTGTCAGAAAGTTACAACCGTCGAATAGGAGCAGCCAACAAATAATGATAAAATTATTTTCATTGAATTTCACAACAAAATTATTGATATGATAATTCGGTACAGCAGTGGCGAAGCCAGATGAGAAAGAATAACCTTCCATTTATCTTTATCTTACCCCCATTCTCTGTTATCTTTTCACAAGCCAGACATTGTCTTAGGCGGGGAAAGTATAAGGTTTTAATGTGAGAAGGTAGCAGTTTTATTTTCAGCGTTTTGGACCATTGATAGAAGACTTTAAACAGTCAAAGCTGCACTATATTAAAATATTACCAATAGCTTAAACTTTCGCCTTCGCCTTAAAAAATAACAAAATATTCAATCAACTTTTTTGCATTTTGGAGCTAGAAATGTGTACTAACAAGAAAAAAAATGCGTTTTAAAACCTAAATTCAAGGAAATTGAAAAAGTTGTATTAAAATTTGAAATATAAGCCCTTCCACTCTCAAGCAGAGTGGAGTTCGAACCAAGCTTATTTGTTTTCTGTTGGATGTTTAGACTTGAGTTGTTCTTAATTTTCATTTTCGCATTTATGTATGTAATGTACAGTTAATGAGGTTGTGCGCTTAGAAGCATTCGTAAAAACTAGCAACATTTGCAAAACAAAGTATGCATCTTCGTGAAGTAACTCGAATACGAATAAAAAGCAAAGCTTTGCAAAGAAGATATAAGAGAAACTTCATGAGTTGGAAAGCGATTTTATCTTGTAGCGCTTCATCTTCGGTTCAAGCGCGATTGCAGTGGGCCAAAAACATGAAAAGCAGCGAAGTGAAACAAGCTTTATCTCTTTTTATGAATCATTATGATTGATTACATCCTAGCAAAGTTGTATATGTTTGAATAGTTTTTAAAACAAGTTATGCAGCCGATTTCGTTCATAACTGAAGGTGCGTTTACACTGGACGCAAAAGTTGCCAATTTTCGCGAATGATCGCTTCAATCACTTGCTCACAATAGGCCAACCATTCATCAACATTTACGTCTAAGTGAAGTTAGGCAACAGCTCGCGAAGTTTGCGACCGGTTGAAATCTTTCACAAGTTGTCGATGATGTCAAATTTTGGTTGCTTCGCGTCGCTTTATATTGCTTCGCGTCCAGTTCAAGCGCACGTAAGCGCCGGATCACGTCTTTTTGGTGCGACCATTTCGACGCAACCATTTCGGAACCACATATTTCGTTGCCGGTCGTTTTCCGCACAGATCGTTTCGGCACCGATTCGGTGCTCTTTGACAGTTCAGTTATTTAGGGTTAGGGTTTGGGTTAGGGTTTGTCAAAACGCACCGAATATTGGCGCAGAAAAGTTCCGCGCCGAAATAGTCGCGCAGAAAAGTCGTTGATCCCGTAAGCACGACGTCTTCGCCGCAAAGCGACGTGATGCAAAATATCTTCTACATCTTAAAATACAAACGGTCAAGTGAAATGTATTTGGGGGGCAACTGCTCCCCAGCTCTCCCTGGCTTCGTGCCTGATCTCGGTCGGCTAACAACTTGGCAACTAACTATGCGTTACATTTATATCGTAGTTGCTACAAACTAGGTGCACAAAACGTGAATACATACTTGTATTTGATTTATCGCTGGTTTTATATCTGTCACAAACTCTTCTGCTTCATCCAAACCGATGGGATAATTCATACTCTGTTGGTAAACATCAATTACAATGTTTTCAGTGGTTGTTGCTGGTGTTTCTGTGAATGTTAAATCTTTGGGAGAAGATTTGTCGTTTTTCAAAAACTCACCAAAACTGAAAGAAAAAGAGTTAGTGGTGGGTAGTTTAAAGAACAAACTCAGTAAGTTTATAGTGGAAGTTTATTATCTACCAATCGTTCTAAAACTTATTTGAAAATGTTTTAGTACTATATTTTTTCACCCTGGTAATGTCTTGCTAAAAACACATTTTCTGTTATTTTTGGCAATAATTGCCAACGTTAGCGTCATCATCAACAAAAAATGAAACTTGCATTATGATATTGAAGTAATAAGTTCACAGAACATTAATCGGATCAAGACCAAGGTTTAATTTACAGTAACATTTCAACAGAAATTTCTTTCCATATTTTCTAAAAAGCTCTGCTTACCGCTGGTGCAATATTCTTCGTCATTTATTCTACGGATGATATGTTGTAAATGATTTCATTTTAGCAAATGGCACAATTTGATGTTATAACTACGATAATAAATTAATGACTAATTGTGAGCAGTTTATGACAAAGGTTAACTTCAAACGTGAAAATTTTGTGTATAGTAACTACCGGCAAGTGCTTGCTACGTAAATAGTGATTTGATGTTGATATTTCAGAGTTATTTTGCTTGAATATGTTTCTAGAAATAAGTATTTTGTTCTCTCTCAAGCCTATAGAAGAAAAAAATTGAAACGTAATTCTATTTAAAACAAAAAAGGCACCTCATCAGAAATTTTTATCTTGTTACATAGTGCAATTCAAAATGTTGCAAGCCTCAACTTGGAATATTGTACGGATGTCAATTAGAAGACAATGTATTATGATCGTATTTGCCAAAATTAAGGTTACACCTTTCTAACATTCTTTTTAACCTGCATTTTTTTTTGTTTAACGATCAAAAAAACAACTACAAACCATTTATTTAGGGAGGAATGTGTCTTTGACTTTTCAAGTAATAGCAAAAATTATGTGATTCAGCAAAGTGACTTCTACATTTACCTGTCTGGATTCTTTCTGAGAAAAACTTTGTCCGACAGTTCAGGTAAATCCTCGCTAAACGCAGCATCATCTAGAGGTTGGTCACTGAAGCTTGCGAGAAAAGGATCAGCAAGGACGTTGTTTAACTAAAAATTCAGTAAGAAACTGGTCATCACTCATCATTTTACTTTTGTCGAACAAGTCGAAAGGTTGACAAAAATGGTTTGTGTGCTTTCTGGCCTATGGGCTAACAGACGGAAACTTGATAAAGTGTGCACCTGAACGGCGATTGCTAAAAGCAAACGTTCCGAAACAGTTGTACTCCAGCATGATCCAGCATTTTTAGGAATGAAATTGCTACTATTTTTGCCGAATAACTCTAATTTATTATCGTTACTCTCAAAAAGTAACTTGCCCCCTCTATTTTCGAAATTGAAAAATCGGATTTTATTTTCACAAGTAAAATATCAACGATCTTTTTTCAAGCTTCTGTTATTCATAGAGGGCCAAAGTCGATGCTAAAAGAATTAATTGCAAATTGTTAATGTAAAAGTTAGAAATATATAGAGAATAAATTTTCAATTCGTTTCAAGTTCAGTGCAGTGCACCATCATAATTGGATTGTGTTGTAGGGTGGATCGAAAATGGCAAAAAAAAAAGAATTTTTTTGAAATTTAATTAGCTAGATATGGCAAAGGTTGCCAATATATCACCAAAACGCAATGTAAAAATTTGAAGAGTTTTGAGAGAGGTTTTGATCTCCCCCCGTCAAATATAAAATATTGTGCTCACACATACAAAAATCGTATGGTAGATTTTTTTTTTGATTTTTACTCGCTATACACTCTGAAACCAAACTTTATTTATCCAGCCCTTATGCATTGCTGCCAGGTATGGTTGTTACTGTAAAAGCATGGCAACAGCTAATCAGATTAAAGATAATTAGATTTGGTTTCAGAGTATATTTAGTAATTTCGACATGGCAAAACATTCGAATATACCACCACATACAATAAATTATGAGTATTCACTATATGAGAGTTTTGACTTCATCCTCATTTAGCATAGATAGTGATTTCAAAGTAACTCGGTGGAGGACCCCTGCTGTGTCCACAGGCAAACACATTCACCACCAGTCAACCAGGTCGCCGAAAAAATTGTAAACTTAAACTTATACGAAAAACGCCCATGCACTCCGCAAAGTCAGTTCTTAATAAATTTGTTCTCATATATGTAAAGACTGCCAGCAACTATAATCGTACACTTGTAGAGTTACGAATTAAAGTGAGTTAAGTTACGTTTAGACTCAAATCTTCAGGCTTGTCCATGGGACATTGTTTTCTGTCCTATCCCATCCCATTTCACAGTAGTTCATGCCTTTCCCATCCCATGAGATTGCCATCAAAATACAATTCAACAAAAGTTAATAAATTTATGAAAATTTAAGTATAATGTGTACTAGATAAAACTACTCATAAAAAGAGAGATACAAAATGACAAACTTTATTGACTTTCTTAACTTTAAAGTTCAGAAGAGTTCACGATTCATCATCATTCAGGCACTCACATTCCGAGTAACTGTGCGTATTCAGCAAATTTTTAATTTCCTACTCATCAACTGTTTCTGATAATGATAATTCAGTTAGTTCGGGTAGTTTCTCAACCACTGTCCCAAGGGTCCCATAGGAAATGCAATGCGTGCTGTCCCATCCCATCCCATGAAACATTTTCCATAGGATTCTCATGGGAATCCCATTCCCATGGACAAGCCTACAAATCTTGGCATTAACTGACAAGAAGCAGTTCGTGAACGAATGAAGCGATCTCGAGATTTTTGTCCACAAACTGCTTTGGATGCCTTAGTAATCTCTTTCATGAGCCTTCCAACAGCCTGTAAGTGACAGAAAAATTCTGGAAAAATTATTGTGGAAGTCACATCCATCACAATGAATTGCTGGAGCTCAGTATCCATCATTGTTTTAAGTAAAGAAGGCTCTGTGATTGGAAGATCTGTCCAGTTAATCAGTTCGAAGTATACCACTGCATCAAAATATTAAGATTTGCGAAAACTTTTAATCTTCATAGCCAAAAGTGTATTTTCCGGATGAGCAAAGTATGAGTTGCAGTGTAAAACTGGATCAATAATATTCTTTTGCTCCTGACTAAGATAACGTGATCTGGTCACCTGTTGGTGAAAGTGTCTAGCTTCATCTTTGCAAGATGAGTGTGATTTTATTGCGAACTACATCGGAGCATAAACACGGATGATAAACATAACCAATGCCTGTAGTTTTTCGGATGAAATTTTAATGCCCACAAATAATTTAAGGATTCTATTTGCTGTAGTCAGCCATCAAGAATGATTTAAGCATTCAGGGTTTTTCGCATTGATAGGTCTATACTGCATTCACCAGCATTGGTACCATTACAAATTTCGAGTAAATATTGCTGAGCTGTCCTCAGCTTTTTGGGGTCCACGTTAGATAGATCTTCGGTCAGCCGCGTGCAAGACGACCAGGAGGCCCAGGCTCCCTCAATTCAATTTTTGCCAGCCAATTTAAATGTATAACTCGGGTAAAACTAAGAGTTTTTGTCCTAAAAGTTCTGAAACTTAAACGGTTGCGGTGTTACACTAGTCTAAGAATTGTCTGTTTGTAAGAAGCGCAAACAACCTTTATTGTATTTCATGGAACCCTGCGCAGCGAGCAAATTTCAATTAAAAGAAAAGCTACCCGAAATATCTGGAATCCTTTTGAAGAACAGTAATGCTGCATTAGCTAAATCAGCTATGCTAATGGTTGATTGTAACTACTGTAAGTTACAGTAGGCTACACAAAAATGCATTTTCACCGTAGTGGTAAAACCGTTTATTATAACGTCATAAGGGTTTACCATCGTGTTTGCTAAAACACAGTTCGTTTATTCTAACGTCATAAAGGTTCATAAGGAAGTCACACTGTGCTTAGGCTCTTGACCAAAATTTGTTAGCGACTTTCTCGAACCCTTTATCAATAAAACTAAAACTTTGCGGGGGGCGATCAAAAATTTGTTCAAAACAAAAAAATATTTTGCATGTGTGATCTTATGCCTATTACGCACCTTTTTCACATACTACAGTAGCTTTAAAAAATAAAATTTTTTGACATTTTGATCCACCCTATTGTGTAGCCCTTCGAATTAAGTAATATCTCCTCAACCTTCAAGTCAATAATATTTACGTCGAAACAATGAAAAACAAAGTTCAATTAGTAGCTGCAGGCAAAAGAAGAGAGCAAAGACTGTTCTGCGGTTACATAATAAGACCCTAACGCAGCACAAATGGTAGCTTTTGAATTAATTGTTGCCATTGGTGTGCAACACTGTGCATTGTAGAAAATCAATCTACGTACAAAGTATTCATGAGCGAATAAATTGCGCTGTTTCATTACAATGATAAATACACCTTGTAGTTACGTGTAAAACTTCCTTAGTATACTGATACTCTATACTTCGGACCAGAAAAACGGGACGATATGAAAAGCTTTGACAAAAAACTAGAGCCAAGTTAAAATGAAACATTTTACAGTATTTACGAGACTCTTCGACTTGAATTTAAGCCATTTTTAATCTTATTCAAATTAAAACCTTATTCAATCTTTTCAAATCTCATTCAATCTTTATTCTATTTGAATAAGATTGAAAACGAGCTAATTAAGTTCAAGTCGAAACGCCTCGTAAACAGAATGTTTTATTTTATCTTGGCTCTGATTTTTTGTCAGATACTCTTATAGTGTTTAAGCAATGATCTAATCTAAATTATAAAATATTGTTTAATTGCAGCTTTTGTAATTGAATGCATTAAAAGCATTAAATCAATCTACAAAATAGTCGTTTCTCCTGCTTGACTAAATTAAACTGAAGTTAATAAATTATACTGCTGTATTATTTCTACTTACGTCATTGCAGCGCGAAATATTTTAATTACAGTAGTCATCTCAAAAATATTCAAACACGTCCTTATCATGTAACAAATCACAACAAAATAACCTTGTCTTTGTTGTTTGTTTGATTATTTTTTGAGTAATTTCGACGATTATCCGCTTTGTGGAGAAAATTTAACTTTCTTGACAAAAAGCTAAGACTCAAAATTTGAGTAATCTTTCGTTTCAAGTTAAAAACTATAACAATATGACGAACATTCAGGTCCGCCAAAGATTCTGAGTTTTGTAGATTTTGATTTAAAAAAAAATTATTTGAGACCGAGATAACCTCTAGCTATGGTTAACCAAGGTAGTTTAGTTTATTTTGTTGTGGTGAAAAGGAAAGAGGCAAATTTCTCCTCTACATAAAATCGAATTATTTACAATACAACTTTTTGAGTCTTGGTTGATTTTGACACCTTTTTATGAAAAATTTTGATTAATTAATAACCTCATCATAATCAGTTGCTGTTTATTTTTGTTATTTTTATCAAAACTTACGTCGATTTTCTGTGACCATTTTCACAATGAGAATTTTCCATGTACATAAAGAAAGTGTTTCTTATTATAAATACAAACGGGTCAATTCATCATGATGATGTGTCGAAAACGTTTGATTCCGCCATCTAACTCACTGTATCACGCAAAGTTTTACTGAAATTCGATGAGGCGCTTCAGCAAAAATAAAAATAGAGAAACGTTCTTTATCCGGTCAATATAAATTTTTGCGGATAACTCTGGAATTTTGTTGTATATTACAAGCTGGTAGATCATAGGTTTACCGTCTTTTTAGTTAAAATAGAGTTAAGAGGTGTTTTTTCGTGTTGTGTGATAAAATAACTCTTTGACTAAACCATTACCGTGCAGTATATGGCATAAATCAGCCATCATCAGCGTTCCCATTCGGTCGTACGCGAATCAATGTAGTGATTCTTACAAACCTCAAAGCGGTCAACGAAAAATTCTTAATAATATTCAAATGTAACCAAACATTTCATTAAAAGTTTATTTTTCTATTCATTTAAAATGCTTTGTAATCCTTTTTTACTCGGGGAGGGAGCTAAAATGCCCCCCCTCGGAAAAGCGTTTTACTTCAAACCAACTTGATTTTGAGTCAAATATTTCACAAAAAACCTCTGAAAATATGACGGTGCTAAAGTACGAGAAACTTTCTGAATTTTGAGTTTTTTAGAAGCCAGTTTCCAAAATCTGATTATTTTTTGGTCCATAAATGATGCCATAAGATGTTTTTGTGGTGTAATTACTAATTACTTTTACTTGGGCATTTTATGATTCAGTTTTAAAAAACAAACCAATGGGCAAAATTTGAGCCGCGAAGTGACGTTACCGAAAATTGACGCTATATTTCTAAAATATGGCCGTGACGTCACTATGATGACGCCATTAACTCAAAGTTAGTTTTTCTAAAAGTTTCTGATAAGCACCAAGCCACATGCCAAATTTAGTGTTTCCATGGCTTCCGTTTGGAGTTAAATATGAGTACATTTTTCCCCTTCTCCCAAAGTAAACTGCGTTTGTCAAGTAGCCTGCGTAAAATAAGGTCAAGGCTTTACAAATGCTATCACCATCAGGAGTTAGATTAATGCGATGCAAGACAAGTTTAATTAAATCATATTTTAGATTCGTCAGAAAAAATTTTTTTCGGCCATTACCAGCAGTAAGCAAATCTGCTGTCAAATAACAATTTGCTGGCAATAGTAAGCTGGTCATCCGCAAGGTCTTCAGTCAAAGATTGGAAGATATTTTTATTGATTCGTGAAAAATTCGAAGAGCAACTTTTGCCTCAAATAAGTTTTAGCTTGTCTGCATCACTGTGCAAGATATTTGTTAACGCAAAGTCGTAATTTACTACAAAAATAAACAACAAACAATCAAACGAAAAACTTCGTATTGCGCAACAAATTACTCACCACTGTCCCCACAATCAATCCAACTGCAAGTAAACTTTTGGAAGTCGCCATAAAACTTTCGCGAATTCTACAAAACAAAACACATTCAAAACACCTCCTGCCATAAACCGATCTCTGGTCGAGTGGATAGAGCGTCTGCTACTGCAACGGTAGACTCGGGTTCGATTCCTGGTCGGGTCAAACCAAAAACTGTAAAACTTTGTATTGACAGGTTTCCTGCTTGACGTCCAGCAATTCAAAGACAATGAAGCCTCCACTGTACGTGGTGGACAGGTTGCAGATTGACTCGAAGACCAAAATGCTTTTTCGCTGTCTCCTGGGCAAAGCAACTTGTTGAATAAAATGTAACTACAATTACAATTACAAATATTTACTTGCTATCGATTTTATACCAGTTTACGAGCCTGACATGTTATTTGTAGCAACAGGAAAATGATCTAATGTAGTTGTGGTAATTTATCGTATTAACTATCTAGAGTTATTGGATCAAATCAATTTGTTACTACTTTGAAATAATCTTCAGTAACTTATTGCAATTATCTGAGAATTCAAATAATTCTTTACACTCTTACTGTATGTTGTGACATGTAATTTGCGTAATCAAGATAATTATGGTTTTTGAGGGTCAGGTTCATCCGTGAAGTTCATCACACTAAAGTGTGAGATTCATCGCACTAAATATTTTAACATGTGAAACGTAGCCCCTACAATGAAAGTTTTGATATTTAATTTTTGTTATTTCAATCTCAAACACTTCCAGACAAGAAATGCTTTGGTTTTATAATAGTTCTTGTCCTGAGTATATTCAGGCAGCCGTACCAACGAAGAATATGCAATTTTTTTGAAAAACAAAAAAGAACAAAACTGATTACTTTTGAACTAATAGTGTAAACACACGATTACGAATTTAGTAACTAAACAGTATAAATTTTAGAAATTTCACAAATACGGCTTTTTAAACAAACCTGTGAAAAACAGTTTTATTAAAGATGACTTAAATGTGAAAGCAACTAATAGATAAACATAAACTGGACTTTAATTCTAAAGGTCAAATGAAAATTTCTCGTCTTTCTCGTCTAGTGAACAACAACAACAACAGTAAAACCAACAACAACAACAACAATGGAGCACGTATCGCTTGGTATTCTAAAATTTTGGAGAAATATACTGGTGTTATTTATTGCCTTGATTATCCCTCCGCAAAACAATCTGGAACGGGCTTTGATATCTTTTAACAATTTGGATTTATCAAATTGAAGATAAATCATTTAAGATAATACCAACTCAAATAAAATGAAATAAGAATGCTGAAAAAAAGAAGACAGAAGCAGATAGCCAGATAAATTTTGTTGCAGAAGCAGTGCAAGATAGTTTCAACTTGTGTAAGCTCTTCAAGCATTGCACGCAGAGTAATCTGGACATTTTAATGCTGAATGGTCTCTCTCTGAAACACTTTTTAAGTATACAGTAATTAGCTTCCTCTTATCATAAATAACAGAGGTGGAGTCAAGGACAAAAGGCTCGAGGCAGGCCAAGGACACAAAAAAATTCCGAGGCCAAGGACAGCCCTTCCAAGGACAGACCCTCTCGAGGCCAAGAACAGGAATGCTCGAGGGCAAGGCCAAGGACCAAGGACACAAGCGAGAGTGCTTTCCAAAAAAAGTCTTGAAAAAAATTTTTCAGGCGATCTCTAGAAAAAAACGTCTTCCAAAAAATTTTCAGGCGCTCCACAAATTTTAACAATTCAAAAAATAGTGCTGTTCTCGAGCCGAGGACAGGCCAAGCTTCGCGGGCTTTAGGCTTCGAAGCCAAGGCCAAGGACTTGACCTTCGAGGCCAAGGACTTCAAAATGTGTCCTCAAGGACGTCCTCGAGGCCAAAGACATCCTTGAGGACTCCACCTCTGATAAATAAATAGATACTGACCTGATTTTTCAAAAGGCTTATTTTGTAATGTTCTGTTATGTCTTTACAGCACAATCAATACTCAACTTAAAGTAATTTCTGAAATCTAAAATTAAATTGAAATAATGTCGGAATGGTAAGACACTTCATTCTTCTGTTGGTTCAATTTGGGATAGCAAAGTTTCAGCCAAGAACTACTTTTAGTTTTATAAATATTAAGCAAATGAAAATTACAAACTGAGAGAAAAATTTGATATTCTAGTTTCGTAAGCAACTCGAAAAAAACAAGTTAATCTCCAACTGTTGAAGAGCGTTAATATTCCAAACATTCTTATTTTTCTTTATACCGGTACCGATAGAAATTAACCAAATTGTGTGTTTTTCAGTTTAGAGAAAAAGAGGGAGCGGATTTCCAGTTCTGGTTAATTTCTCTAGTATATACGTTGACCACTTTGGACTTGTAGATTTGCTATGCGGTGCTTTTTATCTTTTTTCTCTCTGGTGCAACAACCACATTCGTTCTCTACTTTTTGGTTGGAACGCAGTGACTTCACTAATTACAATTCCTAATTTAGCCAATTGCGTACACTATGAGGACTATTGTTGACCCGAAGACCGAAAAGTCCCTTCCAGACTCCTGGTCGCAAAGTATCTATATTTTATTACCTGTTGTTGAATGTAAACTAAGTGTCGAAGTCGCGCACTTTCGAGGCAAAATAAAAAAAATCTATTTATCTTTCATTATGTGTTTTTCTTTCACCACATTTCAACCAAAAAAATGGGAAAATGTTGTAGGAAAGTGAGCGAATGACTAAAAGTAGTGCTGGCGGACATTGAAACAGAAGAGTGGGCATTTTAAAGCCAACAAGAGCCAGACATTCAGTGCTTGCAAGAGTAAAGTTTGCGGAAGTACTTTGACGAAATTGAACGAGAGTGAAGTTGACAATATCAGACAGTTTTTTTCTACGTCATAGGAGAAAATCTTAATTATTTTCTTCGAAATTTTAAGTATTGTCATCGAAACCAAAATATCATTGAAAAACTAGATAAACAAACGCTATGAGCATAATTATTGCATTTGATTGAAAGTTACTTCAGTGTTAATGGTAACTTTTTACTTGATATGCATACTCATAAAGCAGTTGTCCGTTTGTAATCCCAACAAAGAACAAGAATTTATTCACCTGAATAAAACACATGATCAAGGGATGGTAACGAATTCTTAAATCACGTGGGACAACACAGAAAGGTGGTGAAGCCTTCTTGAAGGTGGTGAAGCATTTAGCTTGGGCTAAGGGCAAAAATTAAAGAACATATTTTCACCATATTTTAGCTTTCTACGTCTTATTGTTCAGAGATATTTCATGCTTAAGTTCACGAGATCTCCCCGACAGTGTTGCCAAAAAAAAATTTCTTCATTTCTGAGATAATGTTTAAGGTATCTTTTGCAACTGGTTTGAAAGCACATGAATGCAAGGCTTCAGCATGAACTAGTGTTACAGCAAAAATGCTTTTACAAGTTAAGCAGAAAATACCGCATCCAAGGAAATTAGGAGTTTAACTGGTAATACGGTTGGGAAATCTTTTGACTTTGAAATAAAATATCTCAGAAACGATAGGTCGTACAAAGGCGAAATTTCATGGAGATATATTTTAAATTATTTTTGTTGTTTGGACATAATCCTAGCTGGATGCTTCACTCTCTTTAAAGCATTCAGTAATGGACTTCTAAAACTTAAGCAGTCTGTGATACAAACGATTTAACCAAACCTGGATTCTATCTAACTTGTTATTCTTCGATACTTTACCGAGCACAATTAATTATAGACAAATTCATCTTTTGAGTCAAAATTTAAGCTCCATCACTCTATTATGTTCATTACACTTTAATATTATACGTAATGATGCTTCGTGAGAATTACAAAATAATGATTCCTCGTAAGAATCAGAAACAGTTGAGAATCACAAAACTTAATGATGGCATATAAACTTATTTCAGAAGTATGAAAGCACGTTTTGATCTGCTGTATCTTCATCCAATGCATTTCAAAAGAATGATTCAGCTAGAAAACACATGAGCGAATGGATTTTAATAGCTATTAACAATTATGCATCCCATCAATTGAATTTATTCTAGCATCGAAGCCGAAATATTCTGTTTTTCATGTTGAAAGCTTTTTAGTGATACGTTCAACATTGCTGCTTCCAAATCATGACGTACTGCACCCTTGAATGTTTAGCCACTGACGATTAAGCGCGGCCAATTAAGCGCCGAGACTTTCACGCGCCAGAGACAACTTTCTAATTTTTGCAAAATTTTTTGTAAAAGTTCGACCCACAAACTCCAACGCGCAATCGACCGCATTTAATCATCCCGAGATTGATCGTATGCATTTAAACAGTCCCGCTCCGTAAATTATTAATAGCAGGTGATAATAAAATATGGTCAGTGTCATGCAATCTAACGTTTGATTTTTCATTCTACTCTAAAAAATAAAATATTGTACCTTACGTCACTGAACCAGCTTTATCGTTCATCTGACAAAATTGCGAATGAGTTTTCTATCTATATGCCTACGGTAACTGACTTTAGTCGA
The DNA here is from genome assembly GCA_963965965.1 of Trididemnum nubilum. Taxonomy (NCBI): domain Eukaryota; kingdom Metazoa; phylum Chordata; class Ascidiacea; order Aplousobranchia; family Didemnidae; genus Trididemnum; species Trididemnum nubilum. The sequence goes on along the minus strand of OZ014481.1, from coordinate 29,553,646 downwards.
TGCGAGTTTATTTTTCATGTTATACCTTAGATAGTTTTAAGTTAATAGCGTATAATGTTGTCAAAGCATAGATTGAATAATTGGCTCGCTCCATTCCACCACATTAGTTGGCGATTAATTGTTGACGCAACATGCTTGTTAATATACACTTCGTATAATAATTTAGTCCTTTGCTGCTTAGTTTTTCATTATTTTTCCATATGTTTTTTAATAATTTTCCTAAAAGTGTTATTGTTCCATGGGGCTAAATTTTTTAGACTTGTATTTGTTCATTTGATCTTCTGATGCTGACAAATTCTTGCTAATTTAAAACGCTAATGCATAAACCTAAAGTAAACTTGAGCAGGCAACAGTACGAATTACAAATTTAATTTATTATAATAATTTGCTTGGTTCTCAAACTTCAATTAGTTTTCTCTGAAACTTTCTCCATTATTCCACTCTTACACTTCGACACGATATTTTGCTATCTAGCGTATCGGAGTTGTTGTATTGTTGAGGCAAGATACAGCACAAACAAAAAGAGTTACTTGCCCCAGGCAAAAGATTAGTGTTTCTTAGATAAATTTATCTTTGAATGGTGAATGCGTCATAAGAAACGGAATTTACATTACCGAAGAAGTATTCCAAAGTCTCTGATGTTGGTTGGCCAAATATTGCATTTTTGCTGATTCATTCATCTCCATTAACCTCTAAAATCAAAGCAACCTTATACCTTACACTGTAGCACTAACGCTTGATCCCTCATTAAGTGATGTTCATTCCATTAATTTTTTTGTGCTTCGTTTTTCCGATACATCAGTCAACCTAATACTAAATCGTGATATTGCTCAAATCAAATATGCCCATTGAATGAAAGCCAATTGAAATTCTCTCTCCAGGTCATTAAACGTCAAGGCAAGCAAGGCAATATCTGAATCAGGCGCGCAACCAGGGCTTTACAATAAGGGGGATTGTCCTCAAAACTAAAAATTTGATGGAATTTCACAGACGGGAATTGGGCACTATTGTTGACGATACTCACCAGCCAATTTTCCAAGATGCGCAACTGAAGACCTTACCCAATATCAACACAATGCAACAGATGATTGCTGTCCGTGGGTTGATTGGTATACATTGAAAACACGACATGAAGAAGGCTACAGTATTTTCAGAGGCGTCGCTAAGAAAGGTGGCACCCGGGGCAGGATTTTGTGGTGGCACCCTTTATCGGCCAAAAAATAGGTGAAGACCAAAAAAAAAAGAAAGGTCTTCGCTGCAAAAGGAGTTGGTTTTTAATCCGAAAGTATGTGATGACCAAAAAAAAATATTTGCCTATCAATCATTGGGTTTTCAGTCTCAAAAGAAAAAACAACAAAACAAATGATGTCAACCCAAAATGGTGACACCCTGAGCGAGCCGCCCTCCCTTCCTTCCTCCCTAGCGACGCCACTGAGTATTTTGACAATCGACGATGTTTGCATTGACAGTAAAGTGGATAATATGGATTAATTATGACTTTAGTATTGTATGCGATGTTACGAATTAGAACAGGGGTGGGCAACTTACTGCCCACGGGCAGGATCTGGACTATAAAAAAGAAATTTTCAGGCCCGCGACCTGTTTGCAAAATATGAAGCAACATAACTCTGTGTTGTCCACAAACCTCGGGTTGAAAATGGAGCTCGGAATGGCTGAAGACTTTTTTGGTTTTCACCTAAATTTCGGTTGTAATTGTGCTTACATTTTATTTACCACGTTTTCTTGGCCAGCAAATAGCAAAAGGATCTATTATTTTTTGGCTCAAGCTTCCACTTGTCTGCCACACACGGTGGAGACTTCATATACTTTCCTTTTCAATACGTCAAGCAGGAAACCAGTAAATACCAATTTTTATAATCTTTGGTTTGACCCGACAGGGAATCGAACCCAAGTCTACCGTTTTAGTAGCAGACGCTTTATCCACTCGACCACTGATCGGTAACAAAAAATATTAATTATTATCCAAAGCTCCAAATTGCATGAGGAAATTCACGCCGGTCCGGCTGGACCTTACTGAGTTTGGTTACGGCCTGCGTCTGCGAAAAAGTTGCCTACCCCTGAGTTAAAAAGCAACTAATGTCTAAAGGTGATTGAAGCTTTTAGTACAAGTTCCGGGAAAGTCCTAAAGTGCATAATAGTTGGTATTGTGTGCAATTAAAAGTGATAGCAGTGTTTAACTTCTGGCCCAAGGCCAAATCTTTAAATTGCAATTAAGATTAGGAGTCAACGAGCTGCAAGCATAATTGCTGCCTAATTTAATTTTAAGCATTTTTCGTGTAAATTTTGAACTTTATGAAGTTTACAAAAAAAAGTTAACTACAATTCTACAAGAGGTGATATAATTTAGGAGAATTAAACGTTTTAGTTTCGCAGTTCTGAGATACTACACACTAAACAAAATCAAAATGCTTCGCACAAGCTATTGTTCATGTCACTGTAGCTACTGAATGCATTCTTCTGAGTACATTTTCGGATGGAATGCTTAGTGTGGCTTGTATAATGTAATGTTTTTATCTGCTGCTTGCCTCATACGATCAATGTCAAATCTTAACGTTGCAATGTGCATTTTACATCAACACGAGGTATAAGTTTGATACAATTTAGCTTCAAACGCCTCCAGCATCAAAGTATGTGACGTTAATATCAACCAGAAATGGCAAATATGGGTGTTAGTTAAAAGAGGAATATCAGCGTACGTGCAAATGTTGTGTAGAGTTGCGGGATTGCTTAAGGCGTATAACCAAGGGCGCCGGCAGAAAAAATTTTTTTTGGGGGGCAATAAGAATAGAGCCAATATTAAGTACTAAAAAAAGATTTTTTAAATTGCTGGATGTTTAGGAAAGCCCATGCAAAAGATCTCAGCCATTTCATCGGTTTACAGTCAGCACTGCTAACTATCTATCACCAGCAAATGCTTCATAGTAAACTATTTATAATTTGCCATTTTACAAAAAAATCAAACTTGCAATACATTATCATAAACAAAACCAATATATTTGAAAGCACTAAAAATTTTCCATCGGCAATTATTATATATAATGAACTTTCGGTTGATACGCATAAATTTTTAGATATATTTCTTTATAGACAAAAGTGTCTTGTATTATTTTAGTCAAAGCCCGCCTTGCAAATAATTAGCAGTTGCAGAAGCAGGGCAAACCTCATGATGTAGAGCGTCGACAAAATTGTTAACAAAAAAGATATTGCAGCGGTAGCCACCCAGTTTTCTTATGATATTTTCTCGCAACAGTACTAGACTGCAATTCTCAACAAGGAGCCCTGTTGATAAAAACTTGCGGTTTAATCGTTAAACGGCATTTTCCAACTTCAAGCGCACCAAACGCATTAACTGTGCCTTTCATTTTCGTTTCTCACAAAAGTTTTTTCAAATGCAATTTCGAGTCTAGAAGTGCCTTTTGGCATATTTGCTGCAAATTATTTTTTAAAGAGCTAAATAATACTGTAATATAGCCAATTTGTTAAATTTATATATCTGCATTAAAACTACGCAAAGCAACAAGTTTTCAACATACCGGTACTAATAATTAAATACGGAATAAACAAAGGCATATTCCCTTTTAATAAAGGCGATGACTTATGTTCACTCTTTGTTCCAATATATTTTCAGGTCTATGCTTGTAAAAAAAAAACCTTCAAGAGAAACTGTTTCAAAAAGTTGGCTTTGCCCGTCTCCCCGAAGCTTTTGCGGTGATCAAACATTTGGCCCAATAAAAAAGTTGTAAAACAAATTATTATATGCGCTAGTGAAAAACAAACGTCTTGCTCCGCAAATCAGTTCTGTTTTTTCATAGAAAAGTGATTAGGTCTATTGCGCAAGCTATCGACGCTTTTAGAATATAGAGCCGAGTGCGATGTACCCATTGTACCCCTCTCATTTAGGCCCTGACAAAAATGCCTAAGGTTAAAAAGCAGCTCTTACGTCGCGAGTAAATGAGAAACGAAATCGTTTTTGACTTTGTTGGTGATTTCTTGCATGTTTTCTGTGTCTTGTTTCTATGCTCGCTAATCGTACACAGTCCACTAGTGCTATCTTCTCCAAAGGTTGTCTCTAGCCAAGTTTTCACACGCCTCAGAGTGCTGAAAGAGCGCTCCATAGTACAAGTAGTAGATGGCAAAGTTAAAGCAATTAACAAATCATGTTGAACAAGAGGATAAAACTTTCAGTATCGAATTATTATTTTATCTAACGACCTGCTTTTAATGTTTAAAAGTTCGTTTGGATGCTTCCACGTATTATACCACGTGAGGGTCACGATACTAAACCTTTGAATCTTATAAATATTCTCAATTTGCTCTGCTTCCGCCTTAAAATTTTCTCTTGACAAAGTATCTGCTCGTGTAGAATGTAACATCAGCAAGCGATTGGGCACAAACTTTGAATTATCAATTATTTTTTCGCGAAACACAAACTTAACCGTTCTGTGGATAGCACCATGACCCCTTTCTTAGCGCAGACCAGCGCACCGGAAAAAGAAGCTTGGCCGATCGGTGATAGTTGAGGTGGTTCCGCAATACGAGGGATTGTTCAAGGACTCACGGCATCATGTGTGAAAATCCAGGGGGCATGGCTCCCCTTTGCCCCCCCTTGCCGACGCGTATGCGTATAACGCATATCTTTCCCGAACCAAGTAATTTTACAATTACAACTGAGACAAGAAAAGCAATTGTTCGATGTTCTGTTGTGTAAATTGCTTGCTGTCACAGGAGTATTAGATGTTAACGATCAAATTGTTGCATTAAAGCTCGCACTGTCCTATGCTACCACTCAAAAAGATACTGTTATCGAAATAGAAATAACATGAATACCTGCTCTCATTACACATCAGTATAATAAAGCAACGTTGTATAAAATAAGTTCGTAAAAAAGTACTACAAAGTATTAAAACTATAGTATTTGAATTTCCTTGTCATGCAGTATATGCAGTGTCATCTCTGGTACTAACTTAACTTCAATTTTCAAGCACTCAGTTTTATAGTAAAATTTAATTTGTAAGCTTTTTCGCTCTCATTATTCATTACTAATTCGCTTTTCCGATTTCATAATATTCAACCAAAAATTTTCGTTTTTGCTCCATTTCTTACGAGGTAGCATTTACAACATTGATTTTAGCTGTAAACGATAAGACCGCTGAATGAATTTGGTAACGTGTTGTTCCGTCGTATAACGTTATGTACTTATTTTTGCTACAATTTAGAGCTATTAGGCTAATGTAATGATTACTCTCTCATTAACTGTGGAGAAAATTCTTCAATTTAAACATCAATACAGTCAACTGTATAGTATTATTATTTCTTTCTGCTGTCGTTATTGATTAATAATGTTTTTTTAAAGTCAAAACCTTTTTCAGAAAAAATGTTTCGAGATTTTACTTCGAGAATGCTTCAAGGTCAAATTTAATTAGAATATATTTTCACATAAACAAAGTGAAATGATATTAATCATTTTCAAATAAAACCATAAGAAAGGAGTCTTCACTGCGGATGCAAAATAATCATTAAATTAGTAATGTTGTAGAAATATCATGAAACGAATCAGTAGCATTTTATTTGGTTTTGCTTGAAACGTACTAGAAAATTTTCATCTTTTTTGTCGAACATCGCTTAGAAAGAAACGTAAGACAAATTTTTATAAACTAATTTCAAGTGAAGGCAGCGCTTGTGTCTTTATCCACTACGTTGCTTTAGCCAGTAGGCCGCGACGGGTTCTTCATCGGTTTTTCAATCAAGCTGCAATCTTCCCATCTGTCTAACATATGACGGATCGTAGCTTTTTGAAAACCTGAAAATGTCGCAACTCATTGAGACAAAGTAAAAAAAACATCAATGTTACTAGCATGAATTGCTTCTCTGACACTAGGGTGGTTGCTTGACTCGTTGACCAAAAGGTCTTTCGTCACTTTTCTGTCGCTTTCTTAAACGAATGCCACCTAATTTTTACTTTCTTCTGCTTGTTACTAAGCGATGAAATAAATTTGTCCCGTCTTCCGCATACAAAGAGAAAAATATTTATATTACCATGTGTTAAATCAAAAAACTTATAAAAAGAGAAATGTGTTAAAACATGAAATTTGAGCTTTTGTGTTGCAGTCTAATCCACTCCAGCTGCGTTATTTCCAAGCCTGGAAAAATGAATTCTGCACTTCCAAACGGTGCAACTCCAAAATTCCATGCCGCAAAGTTGAGACGTTGAAGTTTGATTCACTTGTTTTTTTTTTAATCTCAAGTGCCTAGAGACGTAACAATGAGGCCGGATTAGGCGATTTCCACATCTAAAATCGTAATTAATCGTAATCACATTTTTATTTGACAGGTTGTTTAACCAGGAGACAGCAAAGGGTCTTTCGGTCTTCTAGTCAAGCTGCGACGTTCCCACGTGTCTATCACACACTGTGAATGCCTTACACTGTCCCGTTTAATGCTGAATTTCACGCAGGGAAGGTGTGAATACCAATTTTATAGTCTTTGGTTTGACTTGACTGGTAATCAAACCAGATTTTATCGTTTCAGTATAGCAGGCACTCTATTGGTTTGACTTCTGATCAAATATCCCACATTTAATACCAATAAAAATCATCGCTTAAGGATTGATTGATTGATTGGTGCATCTTTATCCTCCTATCACGAGAAAGCGACGGTGCGCTATAATTTGGACAAATCCGCACCCGCTTAGGAGTTGACCATTTTCCAAGCTTTCCTGTTGACGTTTTGACTTCTTCCCACGTAAATTTGCTGCTTGTTCGAAGCCACCAAGCAGAGATATTTATCGTAATGCGTCTTATCCAAGGACGCAACAACGTGACCAGGGTGCGGGTTGAACTCATGATCCTGCGATCAGAGTCGTCGTAAAAACGACGCCTTTACCCATTCGGCCACGCTGCCGACTGAAGATTTGCAACTTGGACCGGAAAAGGTTACATAAGAAAGTAAAAACCTTTTTTAGTCTTCGCTTGCGTTTATGACCGAAAAAAAAATGCTCAAAGCTGCAATTTTTTGCTCGTCATTTAATAGTACAGTTTGCTCCAAAGATAGCTTTTTGTTTTAACCTACAATTTGCCGAAAAAATATGGCTCGAAGATATAGATTGCTTATCATGAATTTCAAATTCAAATTATTAAAATAACTTGCGTGGTTCTCAAAATTCAATTACGTCTTCGGTAATGTAAAGTAATAGCTTTAATTTTAAACTTCTGAAACAAAACCCTGCCTGGGTTTTTGCAAGTGCATGTGAATGCTAAACTATGAGTTCACAACGTTAATAATAATTTAATTGTGATGTTTTGACGTTTGCGGGGCCAGAGTTTTAATGCTTAATCGTTTACGTGCTATCTGGCCTAAAGGCTACAAGAGCGGAAGCCTAGGGAAAAGCCACTAGAACGGCGACTACTTAAAACAAACAATACGAAAAAGTTATCTTCCCACAGGAATCGAACCTGCAGCCTTTAGATTACCGGCTCACTGCTCTACCACTTGAGCTAGAGAAGACGTCTCCTCGCATTCTTAATTTTGGCTATTTAAAACCACAACTTGCTTGTTCTGTGGTGTTTTAAATAATTTGGTTGTGATGTTTTGAAATTTGCTGCAGGTTCGAATCCTGTGGGAAGACAACTTTTTTGCATTGCTTCTTTTAAGTAGTTGCCGTTCCGGTGGCTCTTCCCTTGGCTTCAGCTCTTGTAGCCGTTAGGCCTGATAGCAGGTAAACAATGAAGCATTAATATTAATGTCACTGTTGGTGAAGTATTTAGTGCTAGTAAAGTTAAAAGAAGGCAATTTTCTACTGTTTTTTTGTTAAGTCAATTTTAAAGCAAAAACAACGCAACACAAAACCAAAATAAAAATAATTTCAAAACTACGTCAAAAAAGAAAATGATTAGATCACTAATACTTCACAAAACATCATTATTACAGTATAAAAGAAAAACTTCAATTGAAACAAGTCTATTTTCGAAAGTGAGTATTCAAATTATTCTTATGTCTTACTATTATATATTCAGATTTTTTTACCAAATTGCACTTAAATACAGTGATATGTCCGGTTTTTGAATTTGAAAGTCTACATCGGTCAATTAAAAATCTAGCGCACGAAAGCAATTCATGTATAAGTTGATAATCAACACTATGAACCTGAAAGTCAAACAGTTTCGAACTCGATTTACACGTAATGCAACGTTAATTCACAATTTTGCCGAAAGCCAATCACTTAAATCATTTCAAAATTTATCTACAACTGAACAGTCAGAAAATAAATGCAGCAAAGTTTTCGGCTAATTCAAGCAAAATACGCTTATTGTTCCGAACAACTAATTCAAAATCACCAAGTTGTACTTTTGTTACCGATCCCATGTTTATTGGTCTTTGCTGCGTCAAATCTCTAGCGCTCTTCTACGACTCCATCGTTTGTAAGTTTTTTTGCAAACAGCTGTTTAGATAACGTCTGAGGCCACATTTCGTCAATAGTATAAGTTTAAATTTTGCCCATTAATAATTTAGCATTGTAGCTGCTGCAGCTTTTCTCGTTCAAATTATTGCCATAAAATATTTATCTTTGTTCCAAACCAAAACGAGGCATTTTTTTCTTATTTTTTGTTAGCAATTTAGACGCAAGCCTAGAAGACCTACAATGAGTAAATTATGACATCACTGATTTTTGTTCTGGCATTTGTGGCGAGTTTGCAAAAGGTTTATTTGTTGTTAAGTGCAAGTGGGTGATTGAACGAATCGCTGCATGGACGACGAAACTCGAAAATCGATACCTCAGCAGCGATCGATGAAAAACTTTCCATTCGAAGGTATTAGATGAGCCCAGCAAGCAACGTTACTTTCAACTGCAAAAAATCCGCAGTTTGCGAACGAATACAAAGACGAAAATACTTCAGCACCGATATCATAGACGGCAACTTCAGATAGGTTTTTGCAGATTACTCATAAAAAGGATAGTTTTATCGGAAGTTTGATTCTCTGTCAAGCGATAAAACTATTCAACACCAACCAGTCGTTTGCAGCGTGCCTGCAAATGTTGGCTATTTTCTGAAAACGTAAAGAATAACATTGATGTAGAAGTATTTCGTTGAAACATTTACGCTTAAGGAAAAGATATAGTCTGATAAATGTTGAGGTAAAAGAACAGCAAAAGCAACAAACAACTAGCCATACGAGTGTATTGAGTCTGAGACGACCAGTCAATAAAAATTTTGTGCACACACTGTTGCAAAGTTTTCAAGTGCAAGCTAACTCTAACTTTACATTCATACTACTAGGGCTTGTGATCAAAACAACACTGTCTACACGTAAATAATTGTAACAAGACATCAGTGGCGCATTAAGGGGAACTAAGGGGGCTTACCTCTTTTAACCAAGTCACTTAGAAAATTTAACCCCCAAATGCAAGCGTTTGAACGTGTTTTGGACTTTTAACTAGGGAAGGGGGGACTGAAAGAGCTGGGTATCCTGCAATTTAGTTCTTTCAAAATGTCTTCCAAATCTTTGCAATTTAGTACTTTGAAATGTCTCTAAAAAGTTCAAAATGTGATTCAAATGGCGTCTTTTCTCAAAAAATTACAAAAGTGCTGAGACCATTGGTGGCTTCGCCCCAGATCTCCATGGCCACCGGCGGTTGAGGTTCTGCTCCTAGATTCCCCGTTTACAATATGCTAAAGTAGCACCAATTCGTTTTGACAAAAGTAATTTTTATTTTTAATTCAAGCCCCCCCCCCCCCCCCCTTAAGCAAAATCCTGGTTGTGCGCCTGCAGGACACTGTTTCGATCTGCGAAAAACGACATAAAAACATGCTTTAAAAACAAAGCGAAAAACAAAACAAATAAACGCCGTTTGGCATGCTTGCCGTTTTTTTCTGTTTTTGCTCACATTTGCTCTCTTATGCCAAATTTCGCAGACCTCACTGCCTCGAGTCTGATACCGAATGTGACATGTTTGCTTGCTATCACAAGAAAATAAGAGCGGTTCGAAGATATTGTGAAAGAAAGACAATTATCAGAGTAATCGTAAACCCATCTCTGTATGTGTGAGGGAGGGGGTGAGCGCCATTCTGTTTTAGAATCATTCGCTTTGACAACCGAATATTTTAATTTTAGTGCTTGTTAAGCTCGCCGTTGTTGAAGTGGAGCGGGTTGGAGATCGAAAGGTAGCTGACTCCTGGTTCGATTCCCGAACTGACAGTGTATCGTTGTGCCTTGGAAAAGACACTTATAACACTTATTGGGGCCGATTTAGCAGCCTTGCGAAAGACTTGCAAACAGAACTCGAAATGGGTAGTCAAGATGGATTTACACAGTATCCGTTTTTCGTTCGCTTTTGTTCGTTTTTTAGGTTTTTCTTCTTCATGAAAAAGTATGCACTTTTTTGTCTGCATTTTTATATGCCCATATTCATATTAAATAGACTATTGTATATTGATAAACATTTTTTTCAAAAATTTTGTGTATGAACGATGAGAGAAATATTTCCAAACAGGGCTAAATCCCCTACTCAAAAAAAAAAAAGTTGGAAAACTTCTTTGTCCAGCATGTGACAGTCTGACTGACGCGGATATCGACATATAAAAAGGCTGGCGAAAAAGCGCATATTTTTTCATGGAGAAGAAAAAAACGAATCCTGCGTTAACCCTCCCTCAGTGTTGGCGAGTACTGGCTTGGTTCGCACGCTTGAATGATCGACGGTAAACCTTTTTCTTAATCAAATCAAATCTTTTATTATACTCGCTGTATTACGCCGAAGCGTGTGACGAGTTGGCGGGGCCCATCTCCGCATCATTGCGCCCGGGCAACACAGCTCCTTTCGAAGAAATGTTGCAGCGGTGGCGAGCCGTTGGCAACACTGTGTCCGATTTGACCGGCCCGAGATTTGAACCTCAGACCTCCCGCTCCAGAGACGAACGCGTTACCGCTCGACCAAGTGGCCGGTTCAACCTTTTTCCTCTGCTCATTTATTTCGTTATTCAATGTTTTTTTAAAGCTTGGTGAATAGAGTAGTTTTTTATGCATGAAATATACCTGTTTTTGTTTCTTGACAAAAAAGAACGATGAATTTCCAAGCAACAAATTCACCAAAGAAAACAATCCCTAAAATTGCGGTGAGTAATCACGCAATAGTTACTGGTATATATTATTTAAGAAAATGAGTATTTCACCCGAAAATTTTGAGTTAAAGAGAATAAAACAAAAATGAGAAATATTTTATCCGCGCATTTTTATTTGCTTTTTTAAGGATCAAGATTAGGCTTTAAGTTAGGGTTTGGGTTGGGGTTAAATTTGGAGTTACTTTTAGAGTAAGGATTTGAGTTTGGGAAGAGGATCAATCTATCTCTACCGGAGAACTTTGTCTTCTCCGCCAAGCAAAATTACTACCGCTAGCTCCTGTGCTGTAATTGTTGAACTATCTAAAATTTATCTTGTACAAAACTACAAAAACGTTTCAATTCTTAACCAGTACCAACAAGAGCAATTATTGTTATTGAATTGCATTTTATTTACTAAGTTGCCTTGGTCAGGAGATAGCGAAGGGATCTTTTCGGTCTTCGAGTCAAGCTGTCTCATGCTCGCCTGTCTACCACACACATTGGATGCTTTACACTCTCCGTTTAATTGCCGAACGTCAATCAGAGAAGGTGTGAATACCAATTTTTATAGTCTTTGGTTTGACCCGACCTGGAATCGAACCGAAGTTTACCGCTTCAATAGCAGACGCTTTATCCACTCAACAATTTTTCCTTTTGACTGTAAACGACATTGCAGTAACTAAATTTAGTTTAATCTGAAGTTAATCGCGCATCTTTTTCAGAGCGAAAGACTGTTAGTGAAAGGAGGCAAAGTTGTAAATCATGATTTAATTTTCCGAGCTGATATTTTTGTTGAAAACGGCATCATTAGGTAAGTTGCATTTTACATGTTGTTGCAATCAACCATTTGTATTTGCATAGTCGTGATAGCGTGTGCTCATCAGCTAGAATTACATGTAAAAAATACAGAAGCATCTAAAATACATCTTCACCAAATTTTAGCTTTCTACAACCTGTCATTTCCGAGATATTTTAAAGTTAGGGAGCTCTCACTTGCAATCAGCAGCGTAGCCAGGGGGGGGTGGGGCTATAGCTCTTCCCATTGGCCTGCCGACCAAAATGCAGAATAAGGAAAATAACACGTTTTTAGCACTTCTCTTTTGCACTGGATTAGACTAAAAAATGATTTAAAGCATAGTTTGAAACGTTTATTTGAGGGGGGGGCTAATGCACTGCCGACCAAAATGCAGAATAAGGAAAATACCACGTTTTAGCATTTCTAAGACTGTTTTTTTGCACTGGGTTAGACTATTTTGAAACGTTCATTTAAGGGGGGGCTAATGGACTGCCGACCAAAATGCAGAATAAGGAAAATACCACGTTTTTAGCACTTCTAAGACTGTCTTTTGCACTGGATTAGACTAAAAAATGCTTTAAAGCATAGTTTGAAACGTTTATTTAGGGGGGGGCTAATGAACTGCCGATCAAAATGCAGAATTAGGAAAATACCACGTTTTTAGCCAGTAGCGTAGCCACGGGAGGGGGGGGGAGCTATAGCCTCCTCCCCCCCCATTAACATGTCGACCAAAATGCAGAATGGGGAAAACACTACATTTTTAGCACTTCGAGACGGTTTTATGCACTGGAGTGGACTAAATAGTGATTTAAAACGTCTTTTGAAACATATGTTCGGGGGGGGGGGGGGGGGCTAATTTGTCAAAAATAATACCAACAAATAAATGAAACCTTTGATAAATGGTAAGAAATAAACAATCAAATTTGATCGCAAGTGTAATAATGCTGAACATACTGTAGGTGTCATCAACCAACATACCATAAACTAAGGAATAGGGGGCGGGGTTATTCAGTATTTGTAAATTACCAATCATTTCTCTCAAATCTCTTTTCATTAGCCCCCCCAATTATTTTTCTCTATAAACTGTATACGAAATAGATTACTCCGTGTGAGTTTTATTGCACTATTCGATTTTATAATTTACCAGCATCTAAACAAGAGAACTACATTTTACCGTGTGAGTTTTATTGCACTATTCGATTTTATAATTTACCAGCATCTAAACAAGAGAACTACATTTTACCATTAGCCACCTCCCAAATAGCCCATTTATGCTACCAGTTTAATCTTGTTTGCACTGCCAATTTCTAAGCCACGTTTTAAAATTATTATTTTTTAATCAAAATAGCCCTAACATGAACTTATTTTTGCAAAAAAATGCAAAATTTTCGAGCGCTGGGGGCTCCGCCTCCAGACCCCCCCAAACAGCCCCCCATTGCGAATTTCTGGCTACGCGCCTGCTTGCAATGTTGGTAGTTAAAATCCATACGTGGGCACAAATCTGTTGATCGTTAATCCGTTAATAACGAGGCTAACTTTTTCATTAACTCGTTAATCCGTTAAAAAGTTTTTTCATGTTAACGGACTAAATTAACTTCCGTTAAGCGCTGTTAACGGACTAAAGTAACTTCCGTTAAGGTTTTTATCGTTAATATCTTGCAGCTTCGTTGTGCATTTGAACTTATTTTTATCTTGAAATTAGATTAGGCTGTAAAATGTATCTTTCAAACCACAAAAAGACCAACATAGCAATAAATATTTCCTTACAATCAGCTCAACAGCGTCAATACGTGTTCTCGAAACGAGTGAATAAAACAAAATGTAAATTACACGCAAAATGTTAACGGATTAACGGACTTTATTAACTTCCGTTAATTAAAGCTGAAAATAACGGATTAACGTTAACAAAGGTGTGAAGTTTGTTAACGGACTAGTGGTTAACGAAGCTAACGTTTTGCATTAACTTGCCCACCTATGTTAAAATCTAAACTTTTCGCAAAGTATGTATCAAGTAACTTTACAAGTATTTTGAAAGATGATGATAGCAAGGCTTCAGCAATCGTTCACTGTAAGAAAGTACTAAGAAATCAATGCGTGAAATATTAAATTTTTTCTGGTAACACAGCTAGACAGAAGACTCTAACTTTGAAATGAAATTTTTCAAAAATATTAGGCTGCAGAGAGCTGAAATTTGGTAAAGATATGCTTTAGGGTTTTTTTTTTATCCTTCGGTCATATTTCTAGCTAATTCTTCAAATCCTTTAAATTAAAAAGAATCTTTCTGTTGCCAATTTTCAGAGGCTCCGCGATCCGTCTCCTTGAATGGAAGTGCATCTAACTTTTGTTGCAAATATCTTAAGTTCAACAACTACGAAGGGCAATTTCTGCGAACGATAATTTTTTTCCGATTCAATTTTTATGCTGTAACTATAAAAGTTTAGAGAACTTCTCATCCTCGGACTTAGCACGACACATGAAGACAATGAGTTTAGATACATTTTGCGACTTGAACGCCAATTTTCAACGTATTAGAGCTTAGCCTCTATTTTCAGAGCTTAGCTAGAATATCAGTACTACATTTTTATTTGAGGTGATGCTGTGTCTTTTTCTCAGCAGCAAAAATTTATCATCTCTGTGCTTTTTTTTATTTTTATTTCTAAAAGATGGTTGCGAGTTATCAAAAAGGTTTTTCAAGCTAATTACGAGTATGTACAATGGTCATAGTTTTTTTTTGTGAAACATGGGTAGACGTTGGGAATTGGACTACTGTATTTTCAAACCTCAACGTTATCACTTTACGTTTTTATATGATGTTTTGCAGTGGTGTTGATGAAAAATCTTCACCTATTCGTCATAAATGTTGATTGTTGCATTACAGAACCTTCTATCACGAATATTATTACCTTGTAATAGTTTTCATAACAACCGTGATACCATAATGACATCTTACATGACAAAATGGTTTTGATTTTTTTCTCGAATATTATTGCAAAGCATCATGTAAAAAGGCACAGTGTTATTGTTACGCGTAGCTACTATTAAAATAAATATAGCTTTGTTTATTTCAGGCAACTCGGCACAGATTTGACGATTCCTGGTGGAGTAACGACGATTGATGCGAGAGGTTGCTTAGTTTTTCCTGGTGGCGTCGACGTATGCACCAATTTTGAATCAACACCGTGGTTCAATGACGACACAAACACCAGCAATGTCAAAACTGTTGATAATTTTTATAGTGGGACAAGGGCAGCTTTGCTTGGTGGAACCACAACCGTTCGTTAGTACATCCAAAATGCTTTTTTGAATCGTTTGGTTTTTTGTCTCGAAAATCAGTGCTGTAGCTGGATGGCTTAAACTACAGCCATCGCACTCAACTCAGTATACATTATTACAAAACGATAAGTGATATGGTTACCTAGGTTACGCAAACGATTACTGACTGAAGCAAATCGTGACTTAAAGTACCAGCCAGTCAAGAAAAATATTGTTTAAAAGATATGGTTTCACCTTTTGTTTGGTCTCCATGCCATCGTTATCTAAAGTTTTTAGCTACCGGTGCATTTTTAAAGTTTTCATCTACTGGTATACTTTCAAAGCATTTAGCTCTACTGTTACACCTTTTTCCTGCGAATTTTTGGTTGAGGCTGGCTGTTGTTCAATTTTTAGGAATTTTCAGCTTCATTTGTTCTTTAATTTTTTTGAAAAATGGATTCACAAAACTTCATTCTTGCTTTTTTCAAAAGTTGACTTGTGTAAAAAGTTTTGTTTCTTATCAAACTTGCAAAAACAAAACTCTACTTTTTACCGGCTGTGATAAAAAATCTGGCTATTAAGTTACAATGCGGCACCGTATAACAGGAATTGATTTTTTTTGCTTTTAAATTTGACCTGTGTTTTCAATTATTTTGTTCATGCCAAGACTGGCATTGTTCTTAAATTTTCAACAAAAATGAGCCTCATGTTTTTATAAAATTGTCCTTATAAAAAAGTGTAACGCAATAATATGGTTGGATAATGGACAATGAACATAAACAAGAAGGCTTGAATATCATTTTTTGGCTTTAAAACGTCACTGCACTGCTCTTAGCCATGATTCTCTCCGCGGAAGATCCAAATGTATCTAGACAACCATGAGAAAGAACCATTACAACTAAAATTTTTAAGTTCATATCTTTTTGCAGTTGACTTTGCAACGGGTGATAAAGGTAGATTGATGTCGTCATTCAATGAAAGGGTGGAAGTATGCTCAGCTACTTGCTGCGATGTCGGTCTTCATGTAGATGTGACGTCATGGGATGATGACGTCAAGCAATCAATGTCTAACTTAGCGACGGCACATGGAGTCAATTCTTTTCGAATTTATATGTGTGGTCGCTGGCAACTAAACGATGAAGAAGTAAGTTGATTGTCAGTAAGTGGTTCAAAAAGTGTCTCGAAAAATTCGCTCAAATAGGTTGTAATTTAGTTACAAAAGAATTATTCAACTAAGCTCACAACGATTCGCTTAAACCGTAGAGAAGATATATACAGGAAATACTGTACAGTTCATCAGCATAGAGATTTCAAATTGGCTACGACAAAATGAGAAGGCTAGAGCGTAAAAGCTTGAAAGATTTCTCACAACTTCTAACCTACAAAGTTTTTAAAAATACGGTAACAAACCACCTGAGTTTGCAACGTGACGTATGACTTGATTTGTTGCAGCTCTACGACGTGTTATCGCATATTAAGTCCTTGCAATGCATAGCTCTCATTCACGCTGAAAATGGCTCATTGATCAAGAAAAAGACGGAGTTTCTCAAGGAGAAGGGAGCAGGTTCTCATCCTGATGCTGTATTAGCTGCAAGAGATGAAGATGTAAGTGTTTTTATGAATGCAAGTTGGGTCTAAGTTTACAGCGTACAAATGCACAAAGTTAAAGCATAAAGTATAATATCAAGTGAGGCAAAGTTTGACGTTTTTGAGGTTGAATTCAAGTATATTCCTGAGGTAAAATGTTATGTTTTCCAATAATCGTCATGAAGAACTATGCGGTTTAAAGCAGTTTTCTATAAGCACAGTCACTCTAAGTGACCATAGTCACTTAATGTTGAGTGACAATGAATTGGCTACGCTATAAGTAATGCAGTCAGGTGATTAATTCATTTATTTGTGATATAACATGACTATAGGCAAAAGTGCTCAATGAAAAATCCAGAGTAATTTACATTGCTCAAGCAGTGAAACAGAGATGATATGATATTTCTGCAGCCGGTTTCATTTTATTCTTATCGGGTCTTCTGAAGGTAATGCTATTCAAACAGAACCGATCAGTGGTCGAATGGATGAAGTGTCTGCAATTAAAACGGTAAACCCCGGTTCGATTCCCGGTTGGGTCAAACCAAAGACTATATAGCTTTGGTATTTACAGCTTCCCGGCTTGACGTTCAGCAATTTAAAACGAACTATGTAAAGTCTCCACCGTGTGTGGTAGACAGGTGGGCAGGTGGCACCTTGACTCGAAGACCGAAATGCTTTTTCGTTGTCTCCTGGCCAAGGCAACCTGGTTAATAAAATGTAATTACTATGACAATTTTTTAATAAATTGAATCCTATTTAAACAAGGCTTCCTTCTAAAGATACTCTTAGAGTGAAACAAATTGAAGAGCTGTTTTATTTCTGCTTCACTGCAATATAAATTAACCAAACGGTTATAAACTTATGCTTAAGAATTTGTCTCTTGATTTCAATTCGTAGCCACACATACGCAATTAACCTTCTTATATCCAGTTTGCCGAAAATTTATGGTCAAGTTAGACGGACTAGTCGCTGGTAGACTGCGGCGGCGATAGCTCGGTTTGGTAGAGCGTTGGTTACTGATCGAAAGGCGGTTCAATACCTGAACTGGCAATTCTTCGTTGTGTGCTTCAGGAAGAAACTTTACGCCTATTTCTCATTGAGGCCAAGCAGTTTACCCCTTGTGGTGGTCCAGTCTGACAAAAAACTTGCAAACAGAATTCCTAGAAGGGTGTTCTGTGTTGGTGTGGTTAGCCAGATACAAAGAGAGTGGTTTATACTGTAATGCAGAACGAACAGTTTAGACCGTATGGTTCAACGACACAGCAATAAGCAACGCCTAGCCAGTGCGGGAATTGAACTGGGAGCCGGTATTCTTTCGCCTACTAACTCGATTGTCTATGAATTCAGCAAACCAGCCCGCTGACGAAATGTTTGTCAAAGAGTTTTTTTTAGATGGAGTACGAAGCAGTGAATAGGATTCTAATCATCACAAAGCAAGTGAACTGTCCTGTCTTCTTCTTGCACGTGACTGGCCAGAAGTCATTAGAGTGCATATCTCAGGCTCGAGCCTCAGGTATTTTTTATTCAAGTAATTTTTTTGCGTTCGGCTTCAGTAAATCACAATAATGCTGGCATGCGATACAAGGTCTGATCCAGTACTGTGGTGCTAAACAAATAGCTGGGTACATGTTAGGCTCCGGAAGTACCATTGTAGGTAGGCTTCGGAAATTTAGGGTACCGGAATATGTCCCAGTTTCAGCCGAAATATACATAGAGACAAAAAATTGCTTCAGGTCCAATTTCGGCCGAGTTTCGGTGTGGAACCAACAACAAATCGTTTGTTCGTTTGTATGAGCCAGGCACTCTGCCTCTGTCTAACGACACCAATGCACAGCACCCTTTTTGGGTTCTGCTTGCAAGTCTTCGTGAGGTTGGGCCACCATCACGGGCAGACTGCTTGGCCCCAATGGGCAATAAGCAATTAAGTGTCTTTCAAGGGCGTCGGCAGAAATTTTTTCAGGGGGGTAGTCAATAAGAATAGTGCCAGTATCAAGTACTAAAATAAAAGATTTTTTAAATTCGGGAGGTTTAGGAAGGCCTGAGCAAAAATCTAAGCCATTTCATTGGTTTACAATCAGCACTGCAAATTATCTATCACCAGCAATGCTTCAAAGTAGACTATTTATATTTGCCATTTTACCAAAAAATAAATAAATAAAAAAAAACTTTAGCAATACATTACCGTAATCAGAATCAATTTATTTGAAAGCAATAAAATTTTTACATGGCAGTTAGTATATGTAATACACTTTTGGTTAATATACATAAATTTCTGGATATAGGAGTAAGTGATTTTCAAAGCACTTACAAATAGTGCTCGATGTCAGAGCAACGCTTTTATTTAGGTGAAACTATTCAACATGAGCTAAAATGTGCGACCATTGGTTTCATGTTTATTACAATCATCAGGCACATTAAATCTCTGCAAAAAAGCAAATGCATCATATATCAACTGAATGGGTATCATAATTCTCTATTTAGTACGATTAACTTAACCACTTATCGTCGAAAAGTCGCAGTCCATCCTTTAATAAAATTTTTCTTTGCTCCTTAATGAAATCCGAATCTCTAGTACCAACTCACTCCGATTAGTTTATTCTCTGCAGTCCAATCAAGCAGGGAAACTGATTTCTGCCTATTTTTTTTGTTTGCTAACTCAAACTCCGTTAGCAACCAAAAAAAAAATAAGCAGAAATCAGTTTCCCTGCTTGATTGGACTGCAGAGAATAAACTAATCGGAGTGAGTTGGTACTAGAGATTCGGATTTCAGCAAGGGGCAAAGAAAAATTTTATTAAGGATGGACTGCGACTTTTCGACGATAAGTGGTTAAGTTAATCGTACTAAATAGAGAATTATGATACCCATTCAGTTGATATAGGATGCATTTGCTTTTTTGCAGAGATTTAATGTGCCTGATGATTGTAATAAACATGAAATCAATGGTCGCACTTTTTAGCTCATGTTGAATAGTTTCACCTAAATAAAAGCTTTGCTCTGACATCGAGCACTATTTGTAAGTGCTTTGAAAATCACTTACTCCTGTATCTAGAAATTTATGTATATTAACCTGAGCTTACCCTGCCAAAGTAAGAGGTAAGCTGAGTCTACCCTCAACGCAGCGCTGGTCTGATCAAATTTGAATATACAGAAGAATTTGTTTATATCGACACTTCAAGGGGATGAAAAAAAAGTGTCGATATTGATGTAATTTGCTCCTAGATTCGATTTCAGCTCAGTGTGAGGGCCTAGCAAGGGTTGAAATGTGCAGTTGTTACTCTATTCAACATAGCAGCTTAGTAGCGTGTTTTTGCGTACACTCGGCAAAGAGCACGCTAACAAGATCGCAAAAGACAATAGCAGTGGTATCTACACCCAACACACATGTAGACAATGCTTAATATGGAAAAATGTCGATTAACTGTGGACAGTAGCGTAGCCAGGAGGGGGGGGGGGTTATAGCCCCCCTCCATTGGCCTGTCAACCAAAATGCAGAATGAGGAATAAACCACGTTTTTAGCTCTTCTGAGACTGTTTTTTGCGCTGGAATGGCTTAAAATGTGATTTAAAGTATCTTTTTAAACATATATTCAGGGGGGGAGCTACTTTGTCAAAAATTAAAGTCACAAATTAATGAAAACTTTGAAAAATGCTCAAAAATAAGCAATCAAATTCCCATTGCTAGTGTAAAAACGTCAAACATAAACTTTATCAACAAATATGTTACAGTCGATTTCATTTTGCTTTCGCAATAAGCTTTTCGGACAGAACTCTTCAGTTGCGATCTCTGTCTGGTTTGGGATGTAGTGAGCGGGATCTTTTAAAGACCAAATGCAGTAAGGAGAAATGCACTCTGCAGTGAGGAGAAATGCATTCTGCAGTGAGGAGAAATGGATTTTAAGGAGATTGCACAATAGTAAGGAGAAACGCAATCTATTCAATGACAGCAGGCTTTGATCTTACCGAAACAGTTGTAGAGTGAATACGAACTGCTTTTGCCTGCACAAATCTGGTTTTTTCCGTGAAATATAAACCGCTTCCAACAGGCTCAAGTGAAACTGAGAGCGAGTTGTGGTTAGGATTTTAAACTGCGAATCAGAATAGTTGCGTGCGCACTGATTGGATTCCAACAAATGCTGGCCAATGGCTGAATCGCTTTCTGGTTCGAACTGAGTCTTACTTTTTGCTTTGCTTTTTTCTATTTGGCTGGGTTCTGGTTGGTTGAGATCGGTGAGTTCCCTGTTCCTGAGTAAGAGTGGTTTTTTGTCTTATTGCTTTTGGAACATGTCGCTTGATGCGTTCCTGAAGCCTTTGAGTAGTGCAACCTCCGTACCGACTATCACAGTGGCACACGTATTCACAAATAGCCATACTTCTTTGATTGGCTGGTAGCACATCCTTTTTGGCAGCAGGTAGCATGCATTAGCTTGAGAAAATCAAGCGTGGTGACACTGCTCCGTAGCCATTTTGTACAGCACTTTTAACTTGATGTTCTAATTGCTGAGAAGCTGATCCTATTCACGGGGCTCTAAGGTACACTGGGCACTTTTTTGGTCCAAAGGGTTTGGCTGTAGAAGATTGTGCAATTTTCTTGGATGTGTGCTTGAGTACTATATCTTCAGGGTACCCGTTGTCAAGCAAGATCTTTTTGATAAAATCAATCTCTTGCTTAAGTTTGTTTTTCGTACATATCACAAGTGCTCTGTGTACCAACGTGGCGATTGGGTTCGTTTTCCGTTTGCGTGGGCTGAAGGATTCCCAGCGGATGTATTGACCAGAAAAAGTGGGCTTTCGGTATACACTGGTCTCGAAACCGTTCAGTTCTTTTCACTAGAATGTCTAGAAATGGAAGTTTGCCATCATGTTCTTTTTCAAAAGTGAACTTGAGAGCAGGATGTAGACGATTAAGCGTGACCAGGAAATCGTCAACGTCACCCTCTTGTTTAAAGATGGCAACTGAACTTGGTTTCGAGACCAGTGTATACCGAAAGCCCACTTTTTCTGGTCAATACATCCGCTGGGAATCCTTCAGCCCACGCAAACGGAAAACGAACCCAATCGCCACGTTGGTACACAGAGCACTTGTGATATGTACGAAAAACAAACTTAAGCAAGAGATTGATTTTATCAAAAAGATCTTGCTTGACAACGGGTACCCTGAAGATATAGTACTCAAGCACACATCCAAGAAAATTGCACAATCTTCTACAGCCAAACCCTTTGGACCAAAAAAGTGCCCAGTGTACCTTAGAGCCCCGTGAATAGGATCAGCTTCTCAGCAATTAGAACATCAAGTTAAAAGTGCTGTACAAAATGGCTACGGAGCAGTGTCACCACGCTTGATTTTCTCAAGCTAATGCATGCTACCTGCTGCCAAAAAGGATGTGCTACCAGCCAATCAAAGAAGTATGGCTATTTGTGAATACGTGTGCCACTGTGATAGTCGGTACGGAGGTTGCACTACTCAAAGGCTTCAGGAACGCATCAAGCGACATGTTCCAAAAGCAATAAGACAAAAAACCACTCTTACTCAGGAACAGGGAACTCACCGATCTCAACCAACCAGAACCCAGCCAAATAGAAAAAAGCAAAGCAAAAAGTAAGACTCAGTTCGAACCAGAAAGCGATTCAGCCATTGGCCAGCATTTGTTGGAATCCAATCAGTGCGCACGCAACTATTCTGATTCGCAGTTTAAAATCCTAACCACAACTCGCTCTCAGTTTCACTTGAGCCTGTTGGAAGCGGTTTATATTTCACGGAAAAAACCAGATTTGTGCAGGCAAAAGCAGTTCGTATTCACTCTACAACTGTTTCGGTAAGATCAAAGCCTGCTGTCATTGAATAGATTGCGTTTCTCCTTACTATTGTGCAATCTCCTTAAAATCCATTTCTCCTCACTGCAGAATGCATTTCTCCTCACTGCAGAGTGCATTTCTCCTTACTGCATTTGGTCTTTAAAAGATCCCGCTCACTACATCCCAAACCAGACAGAGATCGCAACTGAAGAGTTCTGTCCGAAAAGCTTATTGCGAAAGCAAAATGAAATCGACTTAATTGAAAGTCATTTTCAAATTCTGCACCACCTCAAAATTGTTCAAATATATTACAAAATCAGGAATACGTAGGTGGGGGAGGGGCTATTCAGTGTTAGTTAATTATCAATCACTTCTCTCAAATATCATTCCATTAGCCCCCCCCCCAATTATTTTTCGTTATAAAATATAGACGAAATAGATTACTCCATGTGAGTTTTATTGAATAACAAAATTTTATGATTTACCAGCATGTAAACAAGAGAACTACAATGTTATCATTAGCCACCTCCCACATAGCCCATTAATGCAACCAGTTGAATCATGTTGCGCTGCCAATTTCTACGCCACGTTTTAAAACCATTATTTTTTATTACAATAGCCCTAAATTTAAGTTATTTTTGCAAAAAAAATGCAAAATTTTCGAGCGCTTTGTCCGCAGACCCCCAGCCTCCGGCGGCCGAGGGCTTCGCTCCCAGACCCCCAAAATAGCCCCCCCATTGCGAATTTCTGGCTACGCGCCTGACTGTGGACAGTATTTTTTTTATTTAGTTTTGAAATAAAAGCTTCGCGATTATCTTTGTAGTACAATACCACTTCCACTTTTGTATTTCTTTTTTCTGGAATGGGAGATTAGTTATTCTACTATCTCTTGTCTGCCTGCAGTCGAAATGATTTCCAATTTTAACATGCAATTTATCAGTAACGTAGCCAGGGGGGGGGGCGAGCATGCAAAATGGCCTGAAGAGTATGCAAAATACCCCATTTTCAGCACTTTTGAGACCAATTTTTCCTCAAAAAACAAACCCCCCCATTCGTAAAGAACGTGATATGATTTCGACTTGAAAAACTGGGTGAGTTTGAACTTCTAATCACCTGAAATTTGACAGAGAAACCGCCTCAATCTGATTGAGGACTGATCAAAATCTGGGTCAAGATTGTTTGATGCTGTTTCCAGCTTCCAAAAAAGCCCCCCCATTCAAATTTCTGGCTACGCGCCTGCAATTTATTATACTGTAAATCAAGTCTTCAACTTTTGATAGATCAACAACTGCAGAATGAGCGCCAGGGTGGTTTTACCAGCGGACATCAGTCTTTTTTTTCACTGCTTATTTACACAGTAGGCTACTGTACCTAAGATCATAACTAAAAATTTAACGTTTAGAAGCGAAAAGAAAGGCAACAAAAGTCGTTATATACGAATAAAATGCTCTGCGGGACGAAAAAAAGTGTTGATATGACACACAGACGGTAAAGGCAAAGTCGACTCGATTCAGGGGAACTCGAATGCACGTGAAAAGTAGGACTTTCGTCGGGACCAACAAAAAAGTTAGATATAGGCAAATTGTTGGTATAGGCGAATTCTACTTTAAAGTATATTGAACTTTTTTTGGCAATTTAAAGCACGCAATCGCTCACTCTTGTTTGTACAGGAAGAAAAGGAGCTAAAATTCGGGAAACAGACATAACAGTGAGAGTATTGAAAAATCATGAATATGCATGCTACGTTTTTAGCATTTGAATGCCTTAGAGCCTTGCTTCTCCAGTCAAGTTTGGTGTACTTTACTAGTCGCTCATTAATGATTAATCACAATTACGTAATGTTTTCGATTTTGACGACAAAGCGTCTTAAAGAATGCAGATTGTAGAGCTACCAACTGTAATTCTCTGCTTCAAATAATTGAGGCACTCAACTAACTTCAGTTCCTCCCCTAGGAAAATTTTACCACTTTAAGGGAGGAATGTTATACTCTGTATTGTTATATCTTATGCGAGAGCCGGTGGTTCTTAAACGGCGAGTTGCAGCATTTTGGTTCATTTGCAGTTTATTTCAAATGAACGTTTGTTTCAAAAGAAACGAACAACAAAGTTGTAGCATTAGGAAATCCATCCAAGCTGAGTGGGTGCAGTAATCACGTAATACAAGAAAACTGAAAGAGAACACCATTTAAAAGGTACGTTACGAAAGCAATCGAACAAACATCAAAATTCACAAAAAATATTACCAAAAAGAAAAAAAAAATAACAAAAAAAACTATTAAGTTGCATGCTCAAGACCGCGGTTTCACCTAATATTAAGGCTCATCAGTTGAGCTAGCAAGGCCAAAATGACAAACATTAGCAGATAAAACTTATAAAGAAAGAAGAAAAAAACTCTACTAAGAGAATGAGTAAATATTTTGCAAATAAAATTCGGTCGCAAGTCAATCTTTACCCAACAAATTGTGCTAAACCAATTAATTCTTAGGCTACTAACTGAGATCGTGGCCGAATGAAACACTAGGCTTTAGAATGCTATACTCTCTTAAATCTTTACCAATTGAAACTAGATTCCAGGCTACTAATTTAAATGGTGTTAGTTAAAAATAGTTAAATTTAAATAGTTGCTTTCGTAGTGTACTTTTTAAATGGTGTTCCCTTTCAATTTTGTTGGAATGTTAGTTTGCTAATTGATGCTATCATAGAGGTGATACAAATTAGTAGCAATGAAAAAAATTCATTGCTACATAATTTCAACTTACTTGTGATAATTCAAAAATGGTTTTGCACAACTGGTGTTTTTAGGCTTTTTTTCTTGAGGTTTTTTAGGCTTATTTATTTGGTTGTTTGTTTTTAGCTTTGTGTAATGCCTTGACGAAGCCAGCTAGTCTGGGCTGTCGAAACGTTGGGGAAAGCCTAAAAAACACCAGTTGCGCAAAACCATTTGAATTTGAAAAGTGCTTGGTGTCCTAAATTACAGTTTAGTTGTGATGTAATTTATATAAATAATTCTAAGTTTTCAACTTCATTTATTAGATAATAATTACTTGCCACCAGTCACTGACAGTAAGAAAACTGTAGCAAGGTAGCAAGCGAATGACTTTTGCAGCACAAGAGCTGTAGAAAGTCTTGCCTACTCTAAGGAGCTAGATCTTAGATTTGGAATATTTATATTGGTTGGGTTGGCTCTTTACACTCTCCAAGAATGACTGTGGGGTTTAGTTTAGCCTTAAGGGTCGTCCTTAGAAGAATTTTTTTTCTGGCCAACTAATTCAAAAAAAATCAGTGAGTTTTGCAAAGTTTTATTGATAAAAAGGCGAGGAATAAAAATTGTCAAAATCAGCAAAGGACGAATTTATCAAAAAAGGTTGCGAACCACTGCTTTATCGGATACGGTGTCTTGATTGACATGCCCAGCAGCTTGACATGACTGATTTCGGGTGGCTGCTTGACTCGATGACCGAGAAGTCCTTCGCAGTTTCCTGTTCTATTTAATAGTATTTATATGTGTCAATGAGATTTTGTTTATTGTTTTAAATGGAACGAAATAAAACAAATATGATTGGAGCTAAATTCCATCAAGATTACACCGAGCTAAATTAATATTCGGGTACGTTCATTGAATATTTGATTAATTTTAATTTGTAGGGCATCCC
This sequence comes from Trididemnum nubilum, assembly GCA_963965965.1. Lineage (NCBI taxonomy): Eukaryota > Metazoa > Chordata > Ascidiacea > Aplousobranchia > Didemnidae > Trididemnum > Trididemnum nubilum. The sequence goes on along the minus strand of OZ014481.1, from coordinate 29,527,450 downwards.
GTGTACGTTCAAGCTCTAGCTGTAGCGCTGCACCGAAGCGGCTCCACGTACAGCGATCCATCGTTCAACCAAGCCACGGCTTGTCTAACTTGGCCTCCACTCCGAGATGACTCACAAGCGCAGCAGCGTCAACTAAATGCACTTTCAAAGTAAGGCCTGTTTTACCCATCACAAGTACAGAGTAAATCAAGATTATAATTGAAGAATCGCAAAAAAACCCAAAGTTTTCTATAAGGCGTTAGTAAACTCTGTCCGTGACGCAGGAGCGCTTGCGGGAAACGTCATAATTGAATCGAGGGTTTTGAGTAGTTTCATTGTCAAGCTCGATCATGTGCCTGCTCAGTCGCGAACCCAAACTCAAATTCGATTCCCGGTCGGGTCAAACCAAAGACAATAAAAACTGGTATTTCCAGCTTCTTTGCTTGACGTTCAGAAATTAAAGGGACAGTGTGAAGCCTACACGGTGTCTGGTAAACAGGTGGCAGCTTGACTCGAAGACCAAAAGGTCTTTTTGCTGTCTCCCGTACAAGGCAACTTGGAGAATAAAATGTAATTATTACAATTACAAATCCTAGTCTTATTCCCAAAAAAAGTAAATGAAAAACGCTCGCATGAATATTCCTCATTTTCGTTCTATTCTTTTAAACTTAAAAATTTTTGGTAAAATAGTCACTTCGCGCTCCTTTTGAAGAGAACCGTGGTAAAACGCTTGTACTCTACTAACTATTGCTACACAGCAAAGAAAATACTGAACTTAGAACTACTGGAAGCAGAGAGTTGCGCAGCAGCTTGCCACAAACCAACCAAATTCTCCAAAAAGCATCACGATGAAATAGCTTGTTGGGACTTTATTGTGTTTTATTGATATTACTATTTTTGATATGAAGCGTGTAAGCAATGCTTGCTGATACGAATTTTGTTGCACTCACAAAAATTTTTTGTGGTTTTTCTTTATTTTTTGTAGCTTGTTAATAAAATGATAAAGAACTAGCACGAAGAAAATAGCATTCTAATGAAGCTTGGTGAAGAGCACTAGTGATATATGATATATACGTCAACAAACAGCAGCAAATTTTAAGCGCAAATAAATTAATAAAGTTTGGCTTTCTTGAATTGCGAGCTGTAACCACTTTTAATTCCTTTTGAAAGAGTGTAGAGTAGGCAGTGTACTTTTGCTCTGTAGTAATTTTTTTTTGCTGTTGTTTATGAGTGATGCTTTTTGCAGCAACGCTATTCAATGCGTGTCCAGTGGACACTGCGTTTATACGAACACTGGCAAAGCAACTTTGGGAAAAAACGATTTTTCAAAAATACCTCCTGGAACAAATGGAGTGTATGAACGGATGATGGCACTGTGGAGCACTGCTGTTGTAAGTTTTTATAACTAATCAGATTTTTCAAATTTTGGTTACCGTACAAGGTTTATTTGTTGTTTTGTGTTAAAGAGACATGAGTGTTAAAATCCTCAAAGCAATACATTGACCATATAATTAGTATAGAGTGTATCAGGGCTCAGCAACCAACGGCCCGAAGTCCTGGATCCGGTCCGCGACCACTTAACTAAGTGTGGAGTTTGCGCCATAAAACCTCAGACGGAAGGTTGAAAGTAGTTCTCGCAACCGCATAAGTCCTTTTTTTAGATCTTCATCTAAATTTAGGACCCAGTCTGGCTTGAACTTTGGCCTGAAACGGTTGAAGACTTTGTTTTTGGTCTTCATCTATATTTCGGTAACAAATATCACTCCACTAAATTTTACGCCGGCCGGCTGGGATCGTTCTTGTTCGGTTTAGTTACAACCCGCAGCAGTGCAAAGGTTACCGACCCCTGCACAATATCAATAATTTTCCTTCCTGGGTTTCATTTGATAGTTTGCGCAAAGCGTTTCCGTATTTGAACGGATGGTATTGACGTCTTGAAGTTGGATTGATGTCTGCTCTATAACAAATATGAAAAACAGCAAATCAACAGAAATAAATAGCAAAAGTGTACAGACCATGTTCAATTTCACATGCTGAACTAGTTGTTCAAAGGTCTGTCGAAAACGAGATTTTGCTCTCACTACTTTTTTGTATTTTAGAATGCGGGCTACATCGATCTGAATCAATTTGTGGCGCTGACTAGCACAAACGCTGCTCGCATCTTCAATTTGTTTCCGCGGAAAGGACACGTCGCAGTTGGATCAGATGCAGATCTCGTGATATGGCGCGATATGGAGCCACGATTACTGGCTGAAATGGCAACTGCACTGAATGTGACCAAACCCGACTGCAGCAACGCATTTGAAGGACTGGAATGTGATAGCGGACCTACCGCTGTGATTTGCCACGGGCGTGTCGTGTTCAGTGATAACCAAGTAGGTCTAATGAGCCAAAGTTGAAGAGCTGTGTTCGATAAATTCGAGAAACGCCTTCGAAAGTTTTGGGATCAATGCCATAGAGATCAAAGTCATTGGGCTCAAACCTATCACTTGATTGTTTCTCCCAACACCAGCAGCTGAGCCAGATCACTGCCATTAGTCTTTTCGATGGAAATGATGTTGGCGATCCTTGTTTTATGGCTGACCCTATTTATTTTTGATATCTACGTTTGCAATATAATTTTTTTTAGATCAGCGTGGTGCAATCGATGGGTAAAATTCTTGAAAAAGCCCCAGCTTCTCCATTTGTTTACAATCGATTAAAAGCACGTGACCGACAGAGCCACTTGATTCGATCAAAAGAGTCACGAGTTGACACGCCCATCTCGGAATCAATGCTGAATGGTCAAATCCTACAAAACGTCACCAGCAGCAGAGCTGAGGAGATGCCAGAACGTTTCACACGTAGTTCTGGTATTCGCCCAATGCACCAATCTGGATGGAGCTTTTCTGGAGGTAAAAAAACTGTTAAAAATTCTATCATGCAGTTTTACTCCCAAAGCGTTCACGCTTTAACCAATTTTTTGACTGATAGTGTTGTAGGTTTGCTATGTTCGTTTCAGTAATTGTTTGGTCAAAAAACCCAAATTTTGATGAGGTGTATTTTCAAAATTGGCAAACTTTTCTTACAACAGCGACTTAAATTTTCATTTTTTTTGGTGAATGATTCAATTTTTAACTCAAAGTCAAGGTGGTTCGAATAAAAAGATTTTTTTGAGACATATCACGAAAAAACCAAGAAGGGTAGAGCACCTTCTACGCTTCGCATCTTCAATTAAGAAGTGTTACGACTGAAACTCGAAATATACGAGTCACAAATTGTTATCGAAAATAATTGCTTTGTTGCTGCGATTATTTTCATGTTAATTCAATGCATCACCTGTTGTTTAGATCAAGCAGGACCGCAAGAATATAAAAAGCACCCTCGGTACAACAATCCCCCTGGTGGAATATCGCATCTAAGTCTTAACTGAGTCGAATTCGCACATTTATTTGAATGTTGTTGCGTTGCATGAAACAGGTTTAAACTGGCGTTGTTTTTGAAGTGCAAGTGATTGCTAGCAGCGTTAATATAATTGTTTACTTTCGCAACTGTTCCACAATTGTTGCGTCTCGATTAAATTACCTCATCTAATTGCAATTCGTAAACGACAGCACTTTTAAGATGACCTTACGCCTTACCGCAAGTAGGCTATAATCAGTACTTAAATTGTAGGGGGACGCGTCCCCCCCATCGAGAGTTAGCATCCCCCCATCGAGATTTAGTGTCTCCCCATCGAGATTTAGGTGTCCCCCCCATCGAGATTTGAGCGTGGGATTATCAGACGAAAAAGACCTAATTCTTCACCTAATTTTGGCGAAAAAGCACTTCAGTTCCTGGCGAAGACCTTTTTTTTTGGTGTTCATTTAATTTTGGGGACGGAATTACGTAATCTTCGCTAAAATACTTTCGCATGCCTAATGCGTTTGGTCAAAACTGCAAAAGCGTCCCCCACGCAAAATTTTACAATTTAAGTACTGGCTATCATCAACTGACATTCTTGCGTCCACAGTAGTTGGCAACGAAAAACAATTTGAACTTGCCGTCTCCATGGTTCGAGACGGTGACTTCCAGACTTGAGATCTTTTAGTTAAAATTCGAGTATAACTTCAAGTTCGGCCTATTTGTGAATCGTCTGCTTTCTTTTGGTTTTACAAACCACATTACAACAATCTACCCCCTATCAGTCTTTCAGCGTCTACAGTAGAGTAAATGAACTTAGCGGTGTAAAAATGTGGATTCAGATTCTATTGACAGGCAACTGCAATACTCCAATAACCTATCCCTGTACTACGTACTGCAAAAACTTGTAAAATACCACGATGCACTATCAGATCAAACCGATAAGTTGATTAAAAAGTAACCAGAGTGAATAACAACACAGCATAAGTTTATTGAAAAGAAAACGAACATGCGCATATAAACACTCAGTTTCCAAACTGTTAGTTTCTAACTTGGCTACTAGCCGGGCAGGTGAGCTAAGCCACTGCTTCTAGAGAGCAGTTTAAGACCGTGTATTTTAGATTGATTTTTCTACCTGCTTTTTAGAGCTCTCCTGTTTAAATAACAATGCATGTTTTAGTAATAATAGTAGGTTTGGTGATAAAAGTAACACATAAAAATAAAGTAGTCTAGTTATGCTATAGCTAGTGACTTTCATTGCTAGCTATTCTACGTCACAAAAACTGGATGTTCTGTATTAATTTAATTGCCTTACTAGGCCATCACGCTTCTCTTTGAAATCGCCATTTTTACACAAAAATAATAAAATACTGCAAATAATAAAAAGGATGTGAAAGGTAAGGACGGCTGCCTATGTCTACAGCACAAAATAGGCCAAAAACAATGGCCTTAACATAACACATGTTTGTGGACAGGCCTATTATTTATGAACCAAATTAGGTTAAGTTTGGATTTGGTTTAGGCTTGGAATTGAATTACCGTTTAACAGGCAACGCAAACTCTAGAAATCAAAAGTACTAGTACGTCTTACCACAAGTATTCACACAGCATGCTATGAATTGAGTACAACACTGAGTTTACCAAAGACATCCTTGGAACACCTTGAAGGATTATTGGATTACAGCTTGAATCGGTACGTTTATGAAGCACAGCGACGATTCACGACACGCAAAATACGGGCTAATTCTTAAAACATCAATATATTAACCGCAAGATTTATCTGCTTGGATTGGTAGCCTAGTTTTGCGGCGATAGAAGCTTTCCCTGGATGCTACCGTTTTGGCTTGTATTGTGCTTTTGAAAAGGAGATCCATTTGAAGTCGGGTCGTAGTTCAAAGACGGAGAATTTGATGCAGACCTAAAAAGTAGTATTTTGATTGAGTTTCATTAATAATAGAAGGTTGGAAAGATAGCTATAGTAAAAAATCATCGTAGTCTGAACTTGCTCCAAAAATTAAACTAAAACGTTGCAAAAGCTATCGTGTAGTGGTACTACCGTGTATTGGCTCAGTCAATGCTAACGAAGATATTTTGCTTTGAAAGGGCATAAAAGTAAACGTTTTCACTGTTGACGAAAATGTTCGAAAAGGACTAAAATGCATTCTCATCGAATTTGAACTTTCTATGTCTTCCCGTTTTTAAGATATTACAGCTCAAAATTAACAATTTCTCTTATTTCAGTGTTGCCATTTCGCCAGTATCGAGACAGAAACTTTTGGAAAGCTGGCTTACATTTACTTAAAAAGCAGCCAATTTACAATGCTAACTTTTCACTTTGTCTTGACAAGTCCACCGCAAAGTACGTAAAACATGCAGTAACTTTTTGAATTTGTTTCTAATTGGCAACCCGGGCAAAATTTTTAAGGGAAAAAAATGTTTCTAATGAGAAATCCAAGCTAATATATCTTGGAAACGGAAGGTCGCAGGGATGTTCAAATAGATCTGTCAAAAATATTTGAGAGAAAATCGAGCAAAAAACCTGACTTGAATACCCTTTTAAAAGATGCAATAACCACACCGGTCATCACAAAAAGGACATTGTAGCCATAAAGTTACCACAGCTTTGATTCCAAAATTTGCGAATAGTTAAGAGTTTTTCGTATAAAGGGTTTAAATCCCAGTGGTACCGAGCAGCTAATGCTAGTATACTTGTCGTGGTAGCCTATACTGAAAGCTTGCATACAGAACACGGAGTGTTTAGACAAGTATCCGTTTGGAAGACTTTTGTCAAGCTCTAGGCCTCACGACGAGTTAACTGCTTTGTGTGAATGGAAAGCGTCCAACTTAAAAGCACAGCTGTACTCAAGGACACATTGCCAGAACGAGAACAGAATCGGGAACCCGAAACCTTTCGGTCACTAATTCGACCCTCGATCAATTTTACGTTATGCAGCCGTTTTAGTGGTGTGTGAACCAGATATCACAATTTATTGAAAAACCAAAAACTGGCTACTTACTTGGTCATTGGTGATACGAATTCTTCATTGGGTGTGCTCGACTTCAACGAATCTATTTCCCGGCCTGTCGAAGCTGGCGTTAACGAAGTTGTTTCCGGACTGGCGCTGGGATGAACTTGAGCCACTCGTTCATCGCTCGTTGTTTTGCTATCATCTGGTCCGCAAGAGGCGCTCTTAGGCTCCGAAAAAGCTTTGGTATTGTCGCTTGAGTTCTTTTCTTTTACAGTCGTGCTGTCATCGATTGTTAACGATGTTGACGGTGTTTTTTGATTTGAAGTATCTTCTATCTGATCGTCGCGATTCGCGCTAGTTTCTTCTGTTGCCGACTGGTCTATCTGTGACGAATTGCCATGAGACAGTGCAGACAAGTGACGATCTACCGAAGATGGTTTCGTTTCATCTGTAAGATGTTGGGGACTTAGGTCAGGAAGAGAAATTACATTGGGCGTAGACGTAGTTTCAGCTTCTGATTTTTGTACGGGAGATTCGGGGCGACTCGATTCGGTTGTTTTTTGCTCAGATATTGTTTCCGATTGACTTGGTGATCTGGTCTCATCCGGGGTATGACTTAAAGCCGAAGCTATGTGGTCAGATAGAGCTTCCGATTTTTTTTCAGGCGATTTTGTCGCCGGACGGCTCGAAACCCGCGTTCTTTGTTCAGACACGGTTACCGATTTTTTGTCAGATGCAATTTCGGGACTTCTCAATATGGAGACGATTTGAGTTTCTTCTTCTTGCTCGCGATGCTCTCTGGCAGCATCGATCATTGAGGCAGACGACGGAGATTCAATCTCGATTTCAACAGCCGATGCGGCCTCCTGAGGGGTGGTCGGCAATGCAGACACGCCCTAAAACGAAATCATAAACACTTTTTTGAGACAAATTTTAAGACAAGAGATAGGAGAGAATAATTCTGTCACCGATCAACAACCTTTAAAAACAGATTTTGTTAATTGAACGTATCCAGACCATTTTGATGAATATTTTAGATACAACACTGCATCGCACCATAATTCAATATGGCAAAAATGATCTGTAATGGAAGTGAAAAACTCTGGTTAGTGGTGGGTGGGAGTAATTATGATGGTCCGACAGAGCTACATTTTTATTATTGCGATTTAACCTTTTTTAACCATCTATCAAACTTCATTAGATACTGGTTGAAAAAGGTCAAAGCTATAGAATAATTTTTGTGAACTACACAAATGCAGTACGTTCTTCCTGGTCAAGGATTGATTATAAGACCCAAGCAAGTAGCTTCATTTGCCACGCAACGAACGGCTAAAGTAATTCATACCAAATACTTAACAACAACATATCAAATCAAGTAATACAAGGCACAAGGAAAAGCTTACCTGATAAGATTTTACTTTCGAAAAAGGTAATGCATTTATCGCTACAAACGTAAAAACTACATCGAGTCAAACATGTATGCTGCTTCATTGCAGATTTTACTCCCGTCTGTTCTCTCAGAATTCTCTCTCATGACTAACCCTCTTGAATTTTTCTAAACGATGAACATCAAACCGCTTCCACTTTTATTGCATAAAAAATAAAATAAACCGGAACAAATCTACAACAAGCATCTAAAAACGGAAGCAAATATAAAAGCTAAATTCTAGTTTCGTCTTCAAAAAGTGAATCAAGAAACCTAGCAAGGTATTCAGCTTAATTTTAATCGTCTCAGTAAGTACGGCATGGTAAAAAGAGTAAAAGTGCAGCTAAAGGTAATAATACTTTTGAAACTGAACAGTTCGAAATAAGCGCAAACACGGAAGTAAAAAATCTACAACTGAGTGTTGTTAAATTAAATTCATGAAACTTTGGTAATCTTTGCATCATAAGCACTGTCATTAGCCACAGAATTTTAACTCCAGAGAGCAAGACGTTTAGGAGGAATTCACAAGCATTAGGATCAAAAATCTACGAATTTAAATGCAACTGTTGGATGAATACAACCACGCAAATGGAACCGAATCAAGTCATCTGCCCGCTGCAAACTGACAGCCAACATTAGGGTTCGTCGGCGGTCAGTTATCGTGGATCTGATAAAACTGGCTGTTGTTAAAAATGTGTTTTAAAAATATTAAATTTTGTCCTTAAAATTAAGATACAGCTGTTACTTGAGTTTACGCTGTGGAGTCGAAGCTTATAAACCCATTATGTTGCATATTCAAATCTGTTCAACAAACCAAAGTTTTTTCTACATTGCTTTGGTAAAAAAGAACTGAATAAAAACCCTGCCAACCTTGTGTGGCCTTGGAGGCCATGTATTAAGGAATTACTTTGTTATTCTACAGTCAGACTACTCGTAGTTCTACAATTTTCATGCATTGAACGTAATAGTCAAGATCTCTAATCATGATTTTAGTAAAACTGCTGGAATAGTCTGACAAGATTTAGTACGTATTGCTGAAATGTTTTTGATACATGGCGCTAAGAAACAGAATTACTGACAGTCTCCTTTTTTACGCATGCCTTAGTTCAGCATGCAAAATTAATCTCGTATCGATTGAAAGGTAATACAAGTATCTAGCTACAAGATTGTAAAGAGGTAGAAGACTAAGTTCTTTTTTTGAGGCGATCACAGTCTTCTATTCTTCACGGCGGTATTTGCATTGCATTTGGTCGATGAAGTAACTCCTTGGATTCCTGCATAGTAGAAGCTGTTTAACGTAAGAGAAGTGGCTTTGTAGAAAAATTGAGATGCTCATTTGAAAAGGCCACTTCAAATTTCCGTTTGAAACATGGTTAATGATTACAAAATAATTACAGTACCTTTTTGGTTGAAAATAGTAAATTCATAAATAATTGTGCATCTCCACAATTACGGAAGGTTCAATAGTAGGTCATAATCTTATCCGTATAGTACAGGCAATATCAAAGTCCCACGATCACAAATAAAAACTGCTTAAAAACTACGTTAACAAATGAAAAGTAAAGACTAGATAAAAGCCCCAAGAATTCCTATTTCATTCATTTAAGCACGAAAGTTATGAAATATAAAAGTAATTTAGGGGTCCACCGGAATTTAGAAATACCAGAAATATATAACTATTAGCCTACGAACGAACTCGAGCGCATAAAGCTTTTCTCCTTATTGAAGCAAAAACATCGGAATTAAACGTAAAATACTTAGCATGTATCTAATCAAGATTAGTCAAGCTAGTTAAAGTTATCAATTCTCGGTTATATGTTAATTTACATTAATGCTACTATGCACACTGGATTGTTAATTCTATTGACGTTAGTTTGCCTTGGTTATGCTTTATATCTTGACAAAAACAGCAAAACACAGCAAGCAACAAATAACGCGATAATCGAGCTGTTTCAACATTGACCATCCATTGCCTTGGTGAGCTCATATTTACACACAGCCACAAGGACCTTTTATCCTGAGTGTCCAAAGGGTTAGGGGAAATAGATACCACTAGCATTGTATGTCCGTTGACCATGATGACCTATCAGGATCACTTTGGGTCTCCCAAATGCAATTTATTTTACCTTCATTACTCGGTTAAGTGAGCTTGCAGAAGATTCTACGCAACCGCCACATTAAAGAGTGACAATTACGCAAAAGGATATTTTCATGAACAATTTTGGGGTAGGATTTTCAGCTACGTCTTTTCATTGATGCTGGCTTTTATTCCTTCATTTATTGTTTGAAAATTTGTGCAAATTTGAGTTTTGTTCAATCAGACGATAGCTACGTAGCTAACAACCAACGAAAAACATAATATAGGATGAGTTCGGGCGTAATGTACAAGTTCAGTTCAAGCAATTTTATAACCAAGTCTGGCCGAAAAAAGGCTTACAGAAGTGGGGACCATAGTTGAAAAAATCAGCGAATTAGCACATTGAAGTTTAACTGAATTGATCAGCATTGCATTGGTGAAAATTATTTAGTGCTCTGTGCTAGCTATGTCACTACAACGTAAGTTAAGGTGATAAACTATGCTACATGTTTAACCGTGAAAAGTGCGTAGTTTCAAAAATCGACCATTTGGGTTGCACCGTTGTATGAGAAATAATATTTGTGAAAGTATTAATACAAGAACACATATCGAGTCAAATTGCCAAAATGGGTAATATTATCTAACAAAAATTGTACCTAATTACATTATTAACGTTCCAGATAATGGTAGGTTTCTTCTGGTTTGCGACTGACAGCTTGGTGCAGAATATTTACGGTAGTGCTTTTAAAAAACAAAAAATGTGAAAAATAATCCATGATAGAAAATGATACCTAGTTTCAGCTTCAGCTCTACCGATATATTTTGCACCAAACAGAGTCCATTCGGGTCCAAGAAAGCAATAACGGTGAAAGATCAAAGTGAAGTTAAAAGTTCAAACTTAAAGTAGCCCTTCCAAATAGCTTTACTGAGTTCCAACTAAAAATGAAAGATGCTAGAAATGTTGATGGATGTCAAAATGATACAAGGATAGTTTGAAAATAGCTTTCCTTCAAAAATATTAAATGAATGAGACAAAAAACCTAAAAACAACTCAGCAACCATTCTGAAAAAAAAAAGCAATTCTTATCTTATTCCAACCATTATATTATTCTAAACTTTTTAGTGCTACCATGTATTGTTTTTCATTCGTGTTAAAATTGAAGCCTGACTTTGCGGGTGAAAAGTACGTTTACGAAATGCGTTATGCGTAAACTAAGACCGCACTTTATCCAAAAGTTCTACACTCAACTAATCTGATTTCTGTTTATTTTCGAACTTGATCAATCGTAAAACAAAATTCATAATCTGTTCTGACGCTGCTTTTAACCTCGTTCACCTTCCATCAACTTATGAAAACGTACTACGTGACAACCTCTTCGGGCTCTTCTCAATTTTTGTCAAAAAGAGAAAAAGAAAAAACAACAATTCAATAAAAAAGCACTAACAAGCGAATCTGAAAAATCATGAAGTAATAATTGGCACGCTTGAGATTATCCCTTGGTTTTATTTCCAACTATTTAAACCTTCGGTTAAGTTTTGGTGTCAAACTAGTTTGTTTTTTCAATAATTCCACGGTAGCAAGCGCGAGCCTCATCAAAGAAATTTGTGGTATCAACAGACCACAATCAAGTTTGAAGGCTTTAGATTTCCCAAAATTTGTGCACTTTTTCCTCTAAATCTAAAATGCAAAAACGCTGTATTCTGGGGTACAAAAGTCCAGATGCGTAACAGTCCTGGCCAATAATCGTCTAGTGCTTAATAATCAAGGTCCATTGGCAATGATACTAATCAATAAAATCATCCAAAACGAAAGCTTGAACATTGGACAATCTTAATATTATCACGCCAAATCTATTTCTTCTAATATCTAGATTACTTTCCGCAGTTCACTTTCAGTGGACTTGATTGCAGTCTGCAGAATATCTGTAAGCATCTTTCCACAAAGCAATTTGGACCCTGAGCTATCAGTAATCGCCGCCTTATGCCACTGCTTCTCTTCCTCGTCTCGTTTTCCACATTATGTTCTTTTACTTATAGGCAGAGCAAAAGCCAAAAGCAAATATCGTCAATGCTGGAAGACTTGCTTTGTTGAAAAAAAAAACATTTGAAAACTTTAAAAAGTTCTGTAGTCGACTCAAGTATTTAACTCGAAACTGGGCTTCAAATTAAAGCAAATCCTGCCAAAGAATTGCAATTACTCATTTTTTGAGTTCCATATCTGCGACTTATTCCAAGCGAATGGTCTTACGTAGAAATTCGTTCAACACCATGTGCCAACTATTTTCTTCTTTGTAGTTGATGAAAAGAAAAAAAAAAAGTATAAATAGTTGCAGAAATCGTTGCAATGTCTTTTTAAAAACAGAACTGTGGTTTAAAAATTCTAATCCCACATTCGATTTGATCAAACCATTCAAATTAATTAACTAGTGCAATTTCAGCAACCTTTCAGATCATAAAATTAAAAATACTGAAAACCTCTAAAACTGCGTAATTCTGAAGTCAGCACACAAGACGCCGAAATGACACGTTAAATCACTTAGCAAACTATCACCGCTTTAACAGCAAACCTTTAGTTTACTTCGGCATTTTCATACCTAAATGACAAAAAGCCTGCTACTTTTCTAAGGAAATTTAACTGATTGAACTCCACTCCAAAACCTACAACTGCACTGCAAAAAAACACTTGATCAGCATACCGCAATCTCAACTCACAACAAATCCACAGCGCCACTCTACAAGTTTTGCTCTGGGAAATCAGCAGCGCTACTAAACATAGCAAACAATACAAAACGTCAGAGCTTACCTTTGCGGTAGATGTAACCGATAAATTCTCGTCATTATCCATCACCCCAAGGGGCGAAGGGGCAATCGGTTCCCCACTCGCAGATCTTGGAATGTCAGTGGGGGTAATAAGAGCGTCTAGCAAAAGAAATAAGCAATTGATTACCAAGTTATAATCGAGAGGAAACGTTTTTGTCTCTGCAGCGGGAAGGTTTGAGATTCAAATTTTGGGCGGTCAAATTGACACAGTGTTACCAACAATTCTCCATTTCAAAAAGGGCTGTGTTCGGCTACACAAAAGCGACTTTACCTTTGCTTATACTACATGAAGTAATTTAAATAAAATTGCCACTTTTCAAAACATTTCAACAGCAAAAACAATAAACCATCCACGTTCTCAGATAGTAGTGAACTCGAAGACAGAATGGTCACTTCTGGTTGCTTATTAAGTGTTGTTGTGAGTTGTACCCCTATTATGTTAACTAATAGCAACGCATAAACTGACCGATTGACGTTAAAACATTGTAAACTTACCGTTAATCTTTCTTGCATCGTCTCCAGTTTGATGCTCGTCCTCGGGTTTGTCGTAAGATAGAAAATGGGTAGGAGAAGGCTGGTTGGATTGATCAACTTTTGAAGCAACAGGGCTAATTCTACCATCAGGAGTGCTTGACTTAAAAGTCTTTTCTCTAGAAGCGGAACGATCTCTTGAACCACTTCTTTCTCTGGACGGAGATGCCTGCCGGAGCTAAACAAAGGAGCTGAGATATTAATGAAAGTAACTCTTATCAAATCTACCAACGAGCATGGCTGCTGAAATGTTCTGATTTGTTAAATACTAGATTCATTCTTGATACAGGCTCGGACAGCCGTAGTTCGTTCAACCAATATCTATGAAGGAAACCAGGGGTTAAAAAAATTAAGTAAATTTTCAATGCAGACCAAACATATTGTTTTATCTAAGTATTTTAACAATTTATAACAATTTAGGTTAATAGCGTTGAAAATAATTTTCGTTTGGCATTATAAAGCCCAGTAGAAAACTGATAATAAATAATAGCCGATAAAAAACAAAACAAAAAAAAACGTTACATTTTCCATGCGACTGGCTCGTTCTTCACTACGAGGAGATGGCTGGATGTGTTCTTCATCTACAACATCAGCTGGGATCTGAAAAATTATAAATTTTAGCGGTTTGCACGAGAAAATAGTAAGCAAATGCTTTGCTTGCTCACATAAGTGAATCTGGCGATCCAACAAACAAATTACCTTTAACAATTTTTGGGTAAAGAATAGTATCGGGTCGTATTCCAGTATGTAGAATGTCGGAACAACAACGTGACCTTGCGATCTTCGAGTCAAGCTGCCACCTGTCTACCACACACAGCGTAGACTTCCCCCTCGCCCACCTATTGCTGAACGTCAAGTAGGAAAGCTATGACTACCGATTTTTATAGTCTTTGGTTTGACCAGACCGGAAATCGAACCCGAAGTCTACCGTTTCAGTAGCAGGTTAAGCAGAGGTTGTTAAGCTAGTTAAAGTTAGTAATAATTTAAGGCTTGTTTTTTTGCAACAGTTTTGTATTTTCACATCTGCCACAAACAGACGTTCTCTTTCTCCTAGGTTTTTACCTGATCAATGGGAAGATCAACTTTGATGTCCTGAGCTTCATCGACTTCAGCTGCTCTTATCCCGCGCGTCTTTTGTTTGTAGACGCCGTCAGCTTCCTCCTCATACGGAGGATGCGGATCAAAAGATGTCGGAGGAGGAGCTGCTGGAGCTCTTCCACCTGACCGCTTCACCTTCACAGGTTTACCGAAGAAAACCGAATCGGATTCGTTACCGGGACCTCCTGAACAAAGAACGTGTTGTACAGTTCAAGATAATATGTCCAGAACTTAACGGCTAGAATATTGGAGAGCAACGTACATATGAGTGACTAAGGACAAAATTACAAAACAGCTGTTTAAAAATAAAATTGTGATAAAAAATTCACGGCATAGAGCCAGAACCCAGAAGTGGCTTCTGCACTTGCTGTAGTGATGCTTCACGCGGTGAAACACCATGGGTCATCATCTCCGATCTCAAATTCAACCAAAACGGTAAATTTGTTTTCAAAAGAAATAGGCATTACGCCTCTGAAATTTCAACAACAGCAAACTTCATTTCTTAGCAGATAACCCAACTTACGCCAGCAACCGAGGTTTTTTGATTAATGTGTTCAATGTTTATCACTATTCGAAAAGCTTTGCTCCAAGAAGCAGTGAGGATATGCCGAACTGAAACATTAAGTCGAAAAAGCAGTAAAACATTTGTATTGGAAGTTATTTTTTCGTATCCTGCGCCCAGGTAGTCAGTAACAAAACAGTTCTACTTAAGCAGGATTTGCAGTAAAGAGCTCAAGTACTTTTTATTTTGCTACTTCTACTTGACTTCAAGTAAAATTTTCTAGAAGAAACGCAACTCGAGTAGAAATGACTTTTAGTAAAGTAGAAGCACATACCTAAGTCAAGCTTAATTGATGATTTTACAACAGTTTGAAGTAAAAATATTTTTTTATTATCGTTTTATCGGCAACTCTGCTTATCAAAGACATGTTCGTACGGTAAGTATTCTTTTGCATATTTTTCAGCGGTTACAATCACATCTGACGTCACACGCCGAACATCAAAGTAGGTTAAATTTAGGTTTGGGTTAGTTTTTTAAGAGAAAGCGTTAATCCTAACCTGAACTTAACACCTACTCTAACCTAACTCCAAGCCAAAACAGCACCACAACAGCAAACCCTCAAAGAATAACGAAACACGTTAAATTCGAAAGTACTTTCTACTTTCATTGCTGTGAAGGAGAATTAATTTTGACTACTTTCCTACTTTTACTTAAGTAGAAATACTTCGTCCTACTTCTATTTTTACTTGAAGTAGATTTTTGAGTAAGTAGCAATACTTTTACTTAAGTAGGTTTTTCGGCTACTTTGACCAGATCTGATACTGTATTTTCATTTTGATAAGGTGGAAAGAAACAGTTGAAATTCAAGCAATTATCACATTACGCCGGTAAAGAAACATTTAAGCAGGGTGAAGCTCAAAACCTGGAAAACTTTGGAGATTAGAATTCTGCAGAGATAGTATAATGTACTTGCACACATTAGATCACAAAGTATTGCTAACAAAGTTACGTAGATGCACTGACTTGGAGTTGGCTTCTCTGGTTTTGATATTTTTGCTTTCAGTGGTTTGTGGCCTGTAGCTGCACTTGCGCCCATCACTGTCTCCTCTTCCTCCGCTTGTGTTTTGTGTTGCTTCTTTTGAGCATACTGTGGAAAAAGCACAAGCTAGCTTAGTACGACATGTACTGAGGATTTCGGACAATATAGTTTATTATCAAGGAGTAACTGCTGTTTGCTACATCGTTATTCACGAAGTTGCCTTGGCCAGGAGACAGCGAAAGGATTTTTGCGATCTTCCGAGTCAAGCTGCCACTTATTTACCACACATGGTGGAGACTTGACACTGTCCCTTTGTTGCTGAACATCAAGCAGGCAAGCTGTAAATATACAATTTTTCATTGTTTTTGGACAGAGCGGGAATCGAACTAGAGTCTACCGTTTTAGTAGCAGGCACTCTATCCAATCGTCATTAGTCCGCTGATCAAAAGATGCACGTTACACGATAATAAATCAATAAAGGTATTGCACTAACGCAGGACTGCCCAACCTTTTACTAGTACGGGCCACATTTACGGGAGAAAATTTATTGCGGGCTACATGCATTTTTGCCAAGAGTAAACTCTAAATAATTGCAAGTTTGTTGTACAAAATCGGTGCTCACTTTGACCAGTATTTCGGGTATCTGTCGCCAAAAGTAAGGGAAGACAAAAAAGTCTTCGCCGCAAATCGGTGCTGATTTCCGTCAGTATTACGGAAATCTGTCCCGAAAAGAAGGTGAAGACAAAAAAAAGGTCTTCGCTGCAAATCCGAACTGATTTCGCAAATACCAAACTAAAGAAGGTTTTGGTTTAGACTTTTTATTTGCCAGAAAATGCTAAGTAAACCTTTCCATGAGGAAATCAATCGCGCAAAAAGACCTCGCGGGCCACACAAAACAGCTTTGCAGGCCTAATGTGGCCCGCAGGCCACGGGTTGGGCAGCCCTGCACTAGCACAATTAAGCCAAAAATTAAAGTGCAAGTTTTTACATTTTAGATAAAATTAAAAGTCGATCTTGAATATTAAATGCGCTGGTAATGCGTCGTTGCGTCACAGTGAAATTACTTTACGCACATTCTTCGTTGAGGCCAAGCAGTCTACCCGTTATGGTGGCCCAGCCTGACACAAGACTAGCAAACAGAACCCAAAAAGGGGTGTTCTGCGTAGTAGTAGTGGTATTGTTTTATTTTAAGCAATTCTTAGAACATAAGTAACAGTTTTAAATACAACTCACCAGAAAAAGGATACAGCGACAAAACGATACTAAGAAGATATAGAAACTATGAATACACAATAATAATACGTAAAAGGCAGGGTCGCTGCACCTTCAATGATAAAAAATCGGGGTCACTTTTACTTCAAGGCACAAAAAAATCCAAATTTATGCATAAATGCCACGATGAAAGACTTAGATACACAAACTCCACAAATATGGTATTAAAAATGCGGTTACTGGTTAGACACAAGCAATGTGCTTAGTCCACAAGCATGAAAGATCAAATGTACTACAAAACATTTTGACTGTACCAGATTTAAAAACATTCGAGTCGGATAGAAATCAGGTTTCAATTATTTTACATACTGGTATTAATTTTTTTCATCCAGGCCGGACTAGGCCCTAGTTCGCTCTCGTAATGAGCAGCAAGGCTATTGAAGTAACATCGCATGCAGCTCCAATCAAGCTACAACAACTAAAATGAAACTTAACATACAGCATTTGCAAACGCAACTTGAGACGATTTACTTTAGAGTATGAACGACAACTTCAAATGCAAGTAACACCTTACCATTCTCGTATATGTTTTGTCGCCATCTTCGTGTATTGGTACGGGAGGTTTTGTTTTTGAAGCACGTTTAATGGGGGGAAGAGGTTGATGGGAGGTTCTGAAATATATTGCTTCATTAACCACTTTCAGTTTTTTCTTGTAACCCACAAATTTTCTCGATTGATTGCGGTAGTATTAGTTTTTTGCATAGCCGTACTATGCTACTTCGCGCGGAATGCTCATCGATACGAGTTTAGTACTTTCATGCTGATTATTTTGACAATGCAAGTGAAAGCTCAATCATGGATGAAGTAACACATTCACCACTATCGTGAAAGCATACCGGTAGCAACTGGTTGAATTAAACATTCGTGTTAGAAACTGGTTACCACGAAAAACTAGCAAGTTTTTCCGATTTAAAAATAATCAAGTTTTGTTATTGTTTTTTTTTTACAATTCTTAACACTAGCTAATAGCCATCCAAATCCTTAAGACCTTTACTGTACTATCTTTACGTTTAAAAGTGTCAACCGCACATGTATAAAAAGTTGTGTTATTTTAATTTTACAAAATTTGATACTAAACAAAATAACCATTCTCATATAGCTTTCACATTTGATAGCAGTACTTACATTTTCCGAGGCGAATTTTGCTTCTGATTTTCACCGTAAGGATATTTCTTTAGTTTTTCTGTCCCAACAGCAACGTAATATTGTCCGTTTTCCAATTCCGAAGGATCGCCGAGCAATCGGTAGTCCATATCGTATAACCTGCAGTAATACACGAAAAGTTATTCTTTAAGAGAACAAACAAACAAACACTACCGCAATAAGTGTGTGGATCTTTCGATTTCAAATGGGTTTGCACAATAGGAGTTAAATTTTTAGGATATTGCAAACTTCTCCAGTGCGCTAACCTTTATTTAAACGTACCTGCTGATTAACTTTTGAAGCTTGAGACGGATTTTAAAATGCAAGCTTGACTTTGAACTATTAAACCGGGACAAAAATCAAATTTTAAAAATTTTTGTTAATAGCTTTTGGTTTTTATTGCGGGCAGATATAAGCAAAGTTGTTAAGTTCAAGAAATAGCTAGATCATTAATTTTGACATGTAGTGTTTCTAGTTTAAAAAAGGTCAGATATTTTAAAAACTACGCGCAAATGAACCATTTTGCACAATATCAAATGTAGCAAAACGGCTCAACTTCAAAACCTTGAGTTTTTAAAAAAATATTGCTGAAACGAAACACTAATTAGTGATTACTCAATTATTAACTCAAATTATTAGTTTTGTATGCCCCTCTTTCTATACAAAATCAAACGTCCCACATAAGTATTCAACGTTTTACAAGTTTGAGCCAACCTACTCTTTGTTATGAGACTTGCACTTGCATGATTTTTTAGAGCCTCTTCTCTTTTTGACAGGAGCGCCAACGGTGGCAGTCTTCATGTTCATGATTTAATATACTTTTTGAAAAGCACGAAAGAATGAACTACTACAATATAAAAGTAAAATAGCAATATGTTCATTTTCTGACTGCATTCAGCCCTTCTAATGTTGCCTGTCCATTATGCCATAACAATGGGTTTTTGGTTGCTTGGTAGTCGTACAGGCATGTATTTCGAAATACTAGAATGTCGAGCGTGACCTTATAAAAGAACTTTATATTTACTTAAAAAAAATCGAACCACTACATGCCTAAGCAATCAATGTAATAAGTATGCAGAAGCAAGCAAAACAGTCAAATTAAAATTAGGTACTTATTCCTTTCTGAAAGCGCTTAAGAAAATCTTTCAAATTTGATTAGTTAAATCTCGACAAAGCAAATTGATTCGTCGTCCAATAAATACCTCATGAATAACAAAATAAACAATTAGCTGAATTAGTGAAACACAAA
This sequence comes from Trididemnum nubilum, assembly GCA_963965965.1. Classification (NCBI taxonomy): domain Eukaryota; kingdom Metazoa; phylum Chordata; class Ascidiacea; order Aplousobranchia; family Didemnidae; genus Trididemnum; species Trididemnum nubilum. The sequence continues at coordinate 29,507,964 of OZ014481.1, read as the reverse complement.
GCGTTAGCAAGCTACCATCCACGACTGAGCCGCATCCAACTGTTTTCCTGGAGGCAGTCGTGTAAAAAAGCAGTGACTCTTGCTTTTTGTCAGTTTTCGCCCGAAAGTGATCAATTTCGCTTACCAGGACAACTGAAAGCAACGCGAAGACTCAGCAGAAATAAAAGCTTTGTTATAGCATATTGAAATCGAGACGGGACAAGAGTTTCACACCCGAGCCGTTTTGACGCAATCGGTTTTCCACCAAGACGATTAGGCACGAAATATTCGAAATCTAGCTTTCTATCCTATTTCTTCGTGCTACTATGCATTGCATCTCGTGTAAGTAGAAAAAAAAATGCTACTGGAGCCGATCTTTTAAACGTAAATGACTGCATAGTCGACAATTTTGAACGCTTGAATTACGTGAGCGTTAAGTCAAATTCGTCGAGTTGAGCAAATATTTAACTATTTTTTTCACATTTTTTGCAGTAATCATAATTAGTTGAATGATTTCACTTCAAATCTAAATGTAAGACCAGTTCAACTCTTGCCGAAACTACAAAAAATACTCGTTCCGAGAAAGGCATCTGGAATCGTCAAATAGTATCAGGCTCCAAATGAGGAAATGCTAGCTGTTTTAAAGCGGTTTGACATACCATGCCACGACCAACATCTAATTTCTGTTCCAAGCAAAGCTAAGGGAAGCCCCTTGATGAAGTTGGGGTCAACAAAGAGGAAAAGTAAACGTCGACCACATCTTTTCACTACCATATTGAAAAATTTCGTCACTTGGAATGGCAAAAAACTTGATATTTCCTGTTTTAAATGTAAGACGAATGCAACTCGAAACGGTTAGAATTCGATTAACAACTCCAGAATTCGGATACCATTTTTATATCGAGTACTTACTTTCTGACAGCTTGGCCAGTTCTGAAGCTTATTTTCTCAGTGATTTCTTCTAACACGAGATCCCACGTCTTCATCATGCGCGGAATAAGAAGGAGCTTCAGCGCGGGTGCATTCATGTCTCCGTTCCCGTAGACACTTCGAAATAAATGAAAGTTGATAAATATTTTAACTAAATCCTACTGCATCCATAAATCTGAAAAAACTTTTGGCAGTACGAAATTTTAGAAAAGCTATCAAACTTTGGAATTCTGCACTTTCTAAAACAAGCTGAATTTTAATACCCGCCAAAAATACAAGAGACTTACTAAATCTGGCATGGATCTTTTACGTATTTGCGCCATCTAGCAGAAACGTTCATTCTGTTGTGGATTTTGATCTGAAATATAAAGGAATTTTCATAGTATCCTGCTGAGTACGCGATTAACGTGGTGCGCCAACGACGCTTTTAATCGACAAAGATTCTAAAACATATTATCAAGCAATAGTAAGATATGCAACTGGCGTATATTTTTCATTAACTGCTTTTTAATTAAACGCACAACAATCATAAGAGCAGCAATAGAATTATAGCAGATATTGCTACTCTTGAAGTCAAAAACCCAGCTTGAATATCAAATGAAGCAGCTTATCAGCATCCAAAACAAATCCATCAACTAGTAACTGACTACAATCATTACTAACAATCATGACACTTAATTTACTGCATCCAATTAAATTCTTCATCATTCTAAATAATGAGATAGCTGGGTTTTTATGTGAAGCCTGCATATCTTACTGTAATGCAAATTGCACATTCGCGTAGAACAATTCGGTATTGAGCTAACTTTATTCCTCTTTTCTCTCTGATTTCAGACGAATTCTTTTAATTTGTGCCCACCTTTTTCGAAAGTTGCAGTTTTTGATTGGACAACTTTCTCCTTAGTAAGATATGCTGCTCTGGTTTCCAACGAAATCGGTTAATATGAGACATAATTATTGCAAAAAAAACTGCGTTTCAAAAACTTTCAAATACGTTTTTTGTTTCACAATATGCTTCTGAAACTTCGAAGCTTGACTGAATTCTTTCTAAACTACCTTTTAAGTGGCTAGCAAATACGCAACAAACAATTAGCAAATTAATGAGATAACTCCTCTTAACCAGTTGATTTACAATTTTTTTTGTTTGTGCCACATTTCAAGGACTCTCGATCAGTAAAGACAATGCCGATTCATTCCAACTGACTTTGAAAGGAAACTTTTTTTCATTTAATAATCCATACAACACTGCATGGGAAAAACAGAATTACGTCACTTTCATATATTTCTACACGCAGCGTATGGAATTATTAGCGCACGACATTCAAAAGAACACATTTGCGTTTTTCCTTTGGATATATTTTCAAGATTGGACAAGAAAGTCACAGCTAAATTTAGCTGCATAGAGCCGCAGCTTTGAAATAAGCAAGCTACTAAATCTTAAGAATGTAATCGTGGGCAAAAAAAAAAATCGAAGACAACGCCTCTTTTAATGACAAATGATTTTCTCATTATAAGCGATTCAAATTCTTACAAAAAGCTGAAGATGAAATGTTAATTAAATGCGAAATAAATTATTAAAGAACTTCGAGCAGCGAGCAAATCGCTTTCGGGTGTTTCATCACGTACAGACCATCTACAGACACACCCGAAACCTTTCATCAATAATGCACAGTCGCTGAGAGCTAATCTCTTCGACCTTATCGCTAGATGCTAGGACCGTTTTGCATGTAAATCTCGCTATCAATGGAATATCAATGTGCGCGAAGAAAATTTCCTTTCATATACAGAAAAACAGACTCACTACATCACTAAAGTGAACCTACTTCAGGCCATCAAAAATGAATAGAAATAAGATTCGAACCCACGCCCGCACCAGCCTAATACATCGCAAAGACAAAAAGATGAGATGAAAATGAACGATTTATTCTTTGTAACGAATGCCTTAAGGTGGTTTAAGTAAGAAAAGGGCTTAACCGACTAAACACTTTACATCCAAAAAACTCTAGCCCTTTAAAAATACATTTTCACTGCAACTGCAGATAAAATCTACATTTTACATTACCCTAAACATGTGGTTTAAATGCAATGCAAAATTTAGGATTAATTTAATACTGTAGCATGCAAAAGAGAAGGGACCTTGCATATAGTTTTCCAGTACCTCTAGTTACTTCTCTAATTGTTTCGAAACTGCGATATTTTCTCCGTCTAAGACTTCTTGAGTTTTTTTTAAATATTAATCTATTACTTGATTTTTGACTTCTCTCTCACTTTAACAGTAATTTGCTATCGATAGCTCAAAACATACCTCAGCACACACAGCACTGATTTTACAAGTGAAACGCAAGCAATACTTACCCGGGTGGGCCAAAAACTCAAAAAACAAAATCAACTCAAGACTAACACAAAAAATGCAAATATCTGCAACAAAAATACGGATATGGGAAAGTTGAAAATAAAGAATATCTCTTAAGAGCGCGCGCTTCTTTAACAATTTAATCCAAAGAATACTTCCAAAATACTGTAGAACTTATTTATTGAAACGTTTTACTCAATTTACTATGATCTTTGTCAATCTTGTAAAACACCTTTAGTTACCAAGTTGCCGTGGTCAAGACACAACGTATGGCCTTTCGGTCTTCGAGTCTAGTTGCCCCGGCATGCCACACACGGTGAAGGCTTCACACTGTCCCTTATAATGCTAAACGTAAAGCTCGGAAGCTGCAAATACAAAGTTTTATAGTTTTTGGTTTGATTCAACCAGGAATCGAACTCGAGTCTACGTTTTCAGTAGCAGACGCTCTATCAACTCGACGACAGATTGATGTCTTTAAAATAATCAAAAATGATTGAAAAATTAACCAAAACATCCCGCTGAATATGCTTTGCATTTGGGCTGTACTGTTTTTGAATAAATTGTTTACTATTTCATTGTTAATTTTTGAAATTTCTTCTACCTATAGCACAGACGCCTTCTTTTATTTTAAGTTTCAGTAAATTGTTAGGCTCTTTTCGTCGGGCACACCTATAATATTGACAACTTTTAACTCTTAGAAGCCAAACTTAGTCTGGACTATCTCAACTTCCTGGCTGCAGCACAGACTAAAGAGTATGGTGTCCGGAAGGCTGTACTACTTTTCATCGCAAATTTCTATCTGCGTTTTTATCAATTCCAACTAGAAAAACTCAAATCCTTACATAACAACTAATCCAAATTCTAACTTAAACATACGCCAAAGAATTCTCTTTAACTAAAACTTTTCAGGTGAAATACCGATAGTCACTACCATGGCTGAACAAATTTTTTCGCAGTGGTTAACGTTACGTAAAGTAACTATACGTATTGATTATCAAGAGAATAAGCAAGCTGAATATGGGAGCTCATTCTCATTTGTCTTTTTTATTTTTTTGATTAATGTTAGGGTTCGGATTAAGGTTTGAGTTAAATGTTAGATTTGGAGATGGGTTTTAGATCAGGATTTTCTTATTCTTCCGCAACGTAACAGTAGCTTAAACTGCATTTTTCATTTATTAGCGAGGGTTTTCAGCACAGACTCAGCTAAATCCGACATTTTCATTGCCGCCCTCAGATAATGATGAGCTAGAAAATTAACAACTAGCATTAGAACTAAACCCTGCATAACCTGGCGCTTGCTACTGTGTTCTGCCAGTTCATACATGCTTTCTACGTTGATGCAAAACGCTTGAAAATCAATCGCAAAATGATTTTCCAATCGACTTTTAAAAAGCTTTTTGACGTTTCTTCTCTTAACAAAAAGAAAATTGCCAAACCAGGCAACCTCAACAGCAGCTGTTGCGCTGATTCGCTGTTTCGCCGTCATCTCCGAATTCTAATCAATGACTTCACGAAACACAGAACTAATTTAGCAAAAATGCAGTCGAAGGTGAACGAACGGCCAGCAGAAGATGAGGCAATGCATCAAATCATCAGTTTTCAAATTAAATCACTCAAAAAAGTTTGACGTTGGAATTAACTGGGTTGTTGTTCGTTAACTAAATAAATTGTTTTGGTTTACTGCTATGCCTTTAGTTTAAAAAACAGAAGTTAAAATTCCTCTAGTTTAAAAAACAGAAGTTAAAATTTCATTCGACTCTCTTCGTACACATAATTATTTTTTTAGTGACCTGTCGAAAAAGGTTTGATGTAATGGAATTGTGCCATATCAGTTCGCTGGAATTCTTTGGGAGAAATATTCCGTTGCTTCATGCTCTCGTCCACAAGACAGAGAGTAATATCAGCTAACTAATGAAAAGTTAATGTTCTTAAAGGGGCATTAAAGTCAAGTTTTTCACTATTGACGAAAATGTTGGGAAAACCTTAAAATACATTCTCACCTAATTTGAACTTTCAATGTCTCCCCGTTTTCAAGATATTACAGTTCAAAATTAGCAATTTTCCTCTAAGTATTGCCATTTCGCCAGTATTGTGAAAGAAGATTAACTTTCGGAAAACTGGATAACATTTACTTGAAAAGCAGCTAATTCACAAATCAGGCCCTTTACTTTGTCTTGACAACAACTCTACCGCATAGCACTAATTGAGAATTAGGAACATGCTAAGGGGAAATCTAAACTGCTATATTTCGGAAACGGAAGATCGTAGAAAGTTCAAATTTGGAGAAGTTAATTTTCAATTTGTTAAAATTTTTTTACTGAGCAAAAAATTTCAGACCTGAATGCTCATTTAACGCACGTACTTTATAAACAGCAAATTAAAACTGCTATTTGAAGCCATTGTATCAAAAGGCTGGCTTTTATAAATTACCAACTTTGTTTCGAACTGAAATTCTGCGAGAATATTGCCTTCACTTATAGAATGTTGTAAACTCTTGGCTGATATTTAATGTCAAAAGCGAAGAAACTTACGTCTAAATAATTTCTTTTTGGCTTGGGACGTTTTCGTGCTCCAATTTCTTCGTAACTGCAATCAAAAATAAATTTAGACAAAACCACTAAATATACAAATGTCCAAAAATGAAAAACAGACGGAATTTCATTCATAAGTATGAACTTTGCGCCTTTCTAATCACACCAACTCCGTAAGCACCTTCTCAGGTACGTTCTGTTTGCAAATCTTTCGCCAGGATGGGCCACCACAATGGATAGACTGCTTGGCCCCAATGGCAAATTAGGGTAAAAGTGTTTTACCCAAGGACGCAACGACGCATTGCCAGTTCGAGAATCAAACCAGGAGTCGGCAACCTTTCGATCATTAGTCCGACGCTCTATCACTGAGCTACCGCCGGAATTTCATTCATAAGTATGAACTTTGCGCCTTTCTAATCACACCAACTCCGTAAGCACCTTCTCAGGTACGTTCTGTTTGCAAATCTTTCGCCAGGATGGGCCACCACAATGGATAGACTGCTTGGCCCCAATGGCAAATTAGGGTAAAAGTGTTTTACCCAAGGACGCAACGACGCATTGCCAGTTCGAGAATCAAACCAGGAGTCGGCAACCTTTCGATCATTAGTCCGACGCTCTATCACTGAGCTACCGCCGCCGCTGGTTGTAATGTAATAATTAAGATTCGTAAGAATGAGCGACCAAGAACTGCATCAGTGAAACTGTCTAAGTCTACAGCGCAAAGCATCAACTCATTTTGGGTCCTATTTGCAAGTGTTTCGTTAGGCTAGGCCGACATGACAAGTACGTAGAATGCTTAGCACTAAGGGAAAATAGGCGAAAGCGCCTTTTTGCAAAAGACACAACCAAATCAAAACAACAAGAAAAACTAAAGTTGTGGTCAATCCAATTACTCTTCCGGAAAGAAAATGTCGGTAACTTATTTTTTACGAAATGATAAATAATATTAGATCATTAGATGGAATGGAACCCCCAACTACTGCGCATACGAGATTGATTTCTTGCCGCTGCACCAAACGTTATTTTTATTTTTTATTATTATTTTTTTTAAAACAGGACGAACATAAATTGAAAAGCAACACAAGGCAATTTTTAGACACAGGTATTTGCAAGCACTCGCGAAATTTGCAATGGCAGGGAATCAAACCGTTACCCTTACGAGTTTGGGTCCGATTTCCTACCGCTGCGACATCTGTAAGTAATCGAATGACTCGGGAGTATTAGAGTGGAGCGAAGTGGCTAATTTTTACACTCCGGCTCCACTCCAAAATTTTTTTAACCGACTCCGGCTCTAATCCGGCTCCGAAATTTTGCAACAACACTCCGCTCCGAAATACTCCGAACAAAAATACGCTTCGACGAAAAATTCGAAGCAGTTGTCATATTGCTCAATAGCCTGAGATAAGCCAAGCGTAATCACATATTCTGTTATTCCATTTCCAGAGAGCAAAAATAGTGGCTCATTCTACCACCAACTATCATTACGACTTCAAAGACTACTTTAAAGTCAGACTCCCGCTCCTAATTTTTTCTTGAAATTAGCACTCCAGCTCCGCTCCAGCTCCGGCTGAAAAATGCAAAATCCGGCTCCGACTCCGCTCCGGCTCTAAGCTCCACTCTACGGGAGTATCAGATCAAGAGTGCCATCTAGTGACAACTGTTGGTACAAACTACAGCCACTTCAAACAACAGTATTTTATATATCTTTTAACTTCACTCCAAAAATAGAAGTGTTTTTCGCGAATAAAGCTCATCCACAAAAAAAATTTTAGGGCCTTTTTTTGCAATGTAATTTACACAAACTTAGATCGAGCATTTAGTTGTATGTGTTTGTGGTAGTCAAATATAAATAGCATATTATGAAAAAGATCAGTTAAATAAATCCGCCAAATTAAGATTTCGACGCTAACAAGCAATGTTAAGATACTGCATAAGAAGTGAAACAAAATCAAAAATAAATTTGTGCAAAATGATCCCAATGCAAAATGGTCGCACTATAATCAGGGACATCAATTTTGTGGGCTGATTTTTCTCTTCATCATAATCGTAACAGCAATTGAAAATGTTACTGCCGTTATGTTGTTACTATACTGACATGAAGCATTCAGCCGTAGAGAGCCGACACTTTCTTGAAGTGCTAATATGAAAGTCAAGGACCTGTGAAGTGGCATAGCAGCAATCAGGTATTTTAGCATGGACTGGCTTCTGAAAAATTGGCACTGAATATTTACGGTATTTTGAACTCGAGTAAAGCTAGACAGCAAAAATTAATTTTCACCAATCTTTTTCTCGCATGCTATTTTTACGGTACATACGAGTAACTCGTATAGTCGCGAGAAACAAAAATACACATAAAAAAATCTCGTTGAAAAATTTACAATTATTCGGCCAACTTGAAGGCATTTATGACTTTTAGTCGACAAAACAACGAGACATCGTCTTCTTTTGAATTTAAAATCTACAAATATTTACTCATCTCTTGACTTTGGCTGTATTTGCAAAAATAATGCAAGATATCGCTTGATTAGGTCTAAGTTTTATGACAGTCGCAGTGGTTCCGACATTACCGTTCAGCTAATATCCAATATTGTTTGTTCACAATTATAGTTAAATCAACAATGTAAATGCTGTTGATCAGCAAACTGACTCAATGAGTGCTCAAATAGGCGCACTGTAATCTCCAATAATTCCAGACCAGCATGTGAGTGGGATTACTTGTACAATGACTTTAAAAGCTCTACACAAAGTACAACAAATAAATTGACACAATGCAAAGTTAAGCCTAGTACTTTTTATTCTAAAAAATACATTTTGTAAACGAAATTGTTCAGCTGTGAACACTATAGGCTTTCTGTTGTAAAAATATACGTTTTAGCAATTGCTGCTTCATCATACACCTAAAGCCGATTTGAAACTACAGCTTTGCTAACATGACGTTTAGCATTGAAAAAAAAAAAAAAACAGTGCGAAACTTTCACCTTGTGTAGTGGAAAGTTAAGCTGGAAAGTCATGGGCATCTTGACTTGGAAGATGACAGGACTGATGTCTCCTGGTTAAGTTGACGGTCTAGGACGTTTTAGAATCGGCGTTTAAACGTCAAGAAGTACATTATCGAATCGAACCCTTTCTTCCGGAGCACATTTCCCAAAACCACATCGATTCACAACCTCTCAGGCTGGCAATGCTACCAGAAACCTATCTCCATGCCAGGTTCGTCAAAAAATAAATAAAAGAATACAGAGCGAATCGACCTCGAGACATGTCAGACGACCGCCTTGCCACTAAGCCACAAAGACGATGCTGCTGCGTCAAACCATGGCAACTTATTTACGTAACTCGATAAAAGAATCAAAAGCAATACACTGTGATTAAATGCGTACACTTCGCAAAAATGCAGTCAGTGATCGTTGAAGATTTATGAAAAATCACAAAAACCTACTCAAGCTTTCGAAACTTCTCGACACCACCAGCCACTACGTGCATCCCCGACCGAAGCTGGTCAAGATCACTGACCCGGTGACCTGCCTGCGGGGTGTAAATGTTTCGCACTGCCCCAAATGGAGCTTTTATTCCCATTGTTACCTGAGAATAAGAAAAGGCTTTTGTAAAAAACAAGCAAATCACTTAGAATTTGTTGTTGTAGCGCATATTTATCCTCCTGTAACTGGACAGCGTCAGACGCTAAATATTGGGCGATCCGCGCACTTTTCATTGCAATGACTACTTCGCGGTTGGAAGAATTTGACTAAATCTTTTTCGGAAAATTCTCTGAAAAAGAAACATTGTAGCGATGTATTATGCTTCAATATGTTCCAAAATTAAGGGGTACCCTTCTTGGTGCATTCCCGAATTAGCAGAGAAGAGTTTTAGCTCATAGCGTAATCTTTTACTACGGGCAGGCTTTAAGCAATCAATTATCAGGCGCGGCTATCGTTTTCAAGTTACAAATTCTTCCAAGGGTTTGTGGCCCAAACAAACGATACAATAGTTAAATCATGGTGTTCTTGCCCATACACATCACATATTTCAGCAAAGATGCTTTATCAAATACGGTTAGATTAAATTACTGAAATATAATATTTTTCAAATCACATAACCTGCGCCATATATGTAAAAAATCTCAGATATAAGCTAAAACAGAATTGTGGTACATTGACCAAGGCAAAGAATATTTTTGAAATGTTTATGAAGCAACATTTTGAGGTAAGAATCTGCGAAAATGCTAGGTCCAGTGAAATAACTACTTGGTATATTTCATAAAGTGCTGTTTTGTTTCAGCATTAAACTGAAGCAAAATTGGACAAATTAAAAGTTTAAGCCTGAAAATAAAATGGTTCCGTAACAGTCTTTCCGACTTTTTTTTTTGAAACTTTTGTTACTAATTTAATGAACCAACTGCTATTCAATATGTAATGCAATTTGATGTTGAAGTTCATTTAAAATATAAATCTACGAAACTACACCAACTCTCGATAATATTCAACAACCTTCATACAACTAACGTAAAATAGTTTGCTCGGTCTTGAACTATATGGCGTTAGAAACATGCAGTAAAAATAAATCATTTATCACATTAGTGGGAACAAAACTTTAATACCTCTTACAACAACAAAATTTATTTCGATAAAATCTAATTTTTTTATAACCAAAGATTAAAAAAGAAAAGCAACCAGTCAACTTAGAGCTAAGTTGTCGGTAGATAGTTACTATTTAACAGAGAGCAGTACCTTTTCTTCTAATCTAAATTATTGGAAACAACCAGCACTTCAATTTATTGAAAAATGTCATTTAGTTGTTCTAGTAAACAAAGCAATTGCAACAGGGTCTGTTGATTCGAGTTCAATTTCAAAACGAGTCCACAATGGCGAGACAAACCAAGATATTTAAAAATCTACACCATAATTTCCATGTTAGAAGTTCAACGAGACTGCGACGTTTTTGCATTAACTGGAAAATAGGCAACAGATTGACTTACAAGGTTTAACAATTCACAATTTAGTACGATGTTATCACGTTTCCCTAAAACACTATGGAAAAAAAAGTTGGCTTACCTGATTGAGAAATCCAGTAAAGTCCGGAATGTACCGGCGATTAACAACAAACTTTCGTCCAGGGTAGTACCTATCGCCATTTAGATAAACGTGGACGTTCTTGGCCGTTTCTGGTTGGTTCATTTTCATAAAGTCATAGGCCTGATGCATTACATCGGACGGTCCCTCCATGGTGGTCATCTTGAATGATAATGGCGGTCAATTGTCCACCAAACTACGGCTGTTACCTTCAATTCTTCTCGAACTTTAAGGTCACCACGGGGAAAAAGCAACGCGCTTACATTAAGTTTTTGTATTTTCATATCAAGCTAAAAAACATAACTATATTATGTTTATTGTTACTACAGTACAAATTTAACGTAAAGTTGCAAATTTGCATTGATCGCTGAGTTTAGCCTAGAGAAGACTTTTGCAGTGAAATCGTAGATTTGGGTAAAATAACTAACCGGGTTAAATCAATACTTTAAATAGTACGTTACTACGCAGTGATAAATCATCAAGCTTAATTTCTTTTCTAACATTTAGAAAAAAAAATGGGAGACTGGGCGATGAAAAGTTTGCAAATTTCAGAAAATACTGAGACTAATAAGAACGCAGCAAACCTAAAAGTAAGTCTTTCTGGGCTCTTTTTTACGTTATTTTACTTTTTCCTACTATAGGCTACGAGATAAAAGTCGACTTTCAACGCAGACCCTTTGTCGCCAAAGTGTTCCACACAATTTCTTCATTACGCCACAATTGAAACCCTGCTACAGTTTAATGGTAACTTTACTTTCTTAAATCTGATTTTAGATCTAAAGTGCTCTTAAAAACAGAGCAGGGCAAAGTAGTTGTGACAAATACGCTTCTTCAATAAGCAAAACTTATTCTATCCATCAAAATCAACGCAGAATGAAAAACCTCTCTAGAAAGCTATCATAACACTTTCAAAAGATAAAATCCACATAAATGTAATACTGATATTCTTTCATTCGTTTTCTTCAAACGAAAGCACTGAAAAGTTGATAAGCTAAACTGCTAAGTTAAATTTAGCAAAAAAAATTATTTGAACCAGTAGAAGAAGTCAGAATTGGAGCTATCAAAAGGATGGACTTTTTTTATTTAGCTTTTTGATTGAGCTTTCGAACATAAGTGAGCCTGCTTTGAAACGGAACAAGTCCCTCCTTACGCAAGTTAAAATTCCAGAAAGCTCAACAGTCTGAGATGCTTATTAAAACTGCAAGCAAAAATTCCTAATTTTTAGCAAGAATGAGACTGATTGATTATTTTAGACATACGCAAAGAATAAGGCCCCGTCTATACTGTGCGTAAAATCGCGGGCGTACAAGCATAATTTAGTTTGTTTGTAATAAAAATCCGGTACGCCCAGCGCACCGCCTTACCAGCGCTCAAGCTGCCAGTAGGTCGAAAATAAACTAAGGGTACACTAATTTACGCCCAATATAGACCGGACCAAAAACAAAACACACTGCTATCACCAAAACTTTTTTGCAAAGAAACCGATCCGTAGTTATTTTTTCTGACGATCGGCGGTTAACCCACCTTGTGACTTTGCTGCTTGTCTGCTATTTTATAGCTTTTGCCAATTTTCATAGTAAAGCAAACACTGTGGAATGTATGAAAAGAAATCTGTGAATGTCGGATTCGATAGAGTGAAACATTGCAGCAAGTTACTCGCAAGTACTATAAAATACAGCAGTTTATTGGCTTGAACCTAACTCTTGAACTACCTGGCATCCTCAAGTACTTTTCAGGAACTACTCATCAGCCGCTTATAAACTAACAAATGTCATTTAAACACACTCACTGATTAGTTCGGCGAATTAACCACTTCTTAACAACTGGAAAGAGTTGCTCATTTAAAGTATTTTTCTCGTTTTCAACAGCTGCTTTCGACGATAATTCAATCCTAGGGTGCCGCTGAAAGGTAGGTACCCTGCCCAAATCAAGCTTTAAACATATGGGTTAATGCTTTCTGCCTTGCGTTCGCTGCCTCTCTCCACCATTCACGTCATAAATAGCCCGAAATTTGAAACCCTAACAAATTTTTGCAAGCTTTAGAAGCTGCATGACTTTAGCAGGCTACGGATCTTAGTAGACTTGTTTCTTTTGACGCAATGGTCAACCAAGGTTTTACAACTGCTTAAGAAACGAAGCAGTGTGTTTTTTGAAACGTTATGCTCTATCGTCAAGCTCTCACCGGCAACAATTCTAATACGTTCGACGTTGATTTTAGTAATAAAGTAATTTGCAACCAAACCTCAACTGTAATCGTTTTTCTTCATACGAAATGTAAAACTCTTTCAATACTTTTGTTTAGTGGCTAGCCTAGCGCTAACTATTACCATAATGCTTTTCATTTTCACGCAAGTTACTGTATATTTCGCTTCTTTCCTGCTAAGTAATTGTAAATCCCAAACCAAGCAGATTCACCATTAAACATGAAGCGCACCAATTCGAGAATTCTAATCTGCTTGAAAGCTTTTGTTACAGTGAAGGCAGATCATTCAACTAATCCTGCACTATAAAACATGAAATTCGAATATTTGCGTTGTAAAGTCAAAATTTTTTCTCATAAAAATTATAACTACCACAATAGAACTGGGTTTAACTTGACAAATAAGAATAAGCCACAAGTTGGCATTCACTACGACTATATTGACAAAGCCTTGGTAACTAAGAAAAACAAAGCAACACCATATCATAAATTGAAGCAGCTATTGTTATCGAAGGAAAAAAGCTTATTTGAATCCCTCCGCCGAAGGCTGTCAAAACAAAAGACGACCAGAGTAGCAAAAGAAGTGTCAATACTAAGAGACGATACTTCAATGATACATTTTAAATGGAAGTGGTATTGAAAGTTTTCGTTCAAAGAACTCTCATAGTATATCAAGTTTGGTTGAGAGGCAGACTCCAAATTCATCCACCTGGCAAAAAATACACGCAAGAATCTAGACACGCTGATTTATCCAAACAGCTTAGAGCCTTGACATACCTTAAGACAAAATAGTAAACTTCGTTATATTTTTAGGTCCATTTATTTAAATACATAAGAAAAAAATTAAAAAACGACAAAATACATCTAAAAAGACACGATAAACAGGTCGTTGCAAAAAAATGTTACATAGAGCATATTTTATAACTGAAAGCTATTTGATAGTTCCCATTGTTTTGCAAAGCTTGCGAACCATTCCTTAAGTATTATTATTACTTTTTGTTTGCAGAGTTTCGCATTTCGCGACCATCGACATTTTTTTGGAAATCACGTATTGTTTATTCTCGTCCGTACAAAATTTGCATCCAGAGACAATTTTCTAATTCACAACTTTGCTTTTCTGCACAAAATTTTTAATGGGCGCAAAATTCAAAACGGCAAAAAATTATATAAGAAAACTTTTAAACTGAAATAGAAAAAGAAAAAAAAAATAGTGGAGAATAACTAAAAACAATCTAACGAAAAAAAAAACTAATCCAAAAAAATTATTGAAGCATAGCCAAATATTTTACGTTTTATAATTATTCTCTCAATCAACTTCAATAACCCAACGTTGATAGACGATATATATACCATTTAATTTATTATAACTTCGAGGAAACTACTGTACTGAGCACTAACAACCAACTTTACGTAAAATATTTACCACTAAAATGGTATGTCATACTGAACATTACAAATGTAATGTGCTCGGTTTTACCACTATCAGGCCACTTCAAGATAGAAAGTCTTCAATACTAATCGTAACGATGCAAAGTAGCCTATTTTACAAAACATTAGCGATGAGGACTCCGAGCGGGGAGCATATTTTTAAAGATTACCCATTCTTCTAGCACTTCAATTCGCTATCTCTCAGGCTGGCATCGCTGCCCGAACATTAACTCTAAAGCAAGGACCTGAAGAACAGTAAATAAAAAAACACAGAACGAATCGAATGCGAGACATGTCAGACGCGCGCTCCGGAGTTTTACTAAACAGAAAAAGTATGCTTCAACAAGGTGACGCTCAACACAAACATCATCACTGCATCTCTGCCTTTACTTACATAAATAAGCCAAATTCAAAAACAGACATTGCGGAATCAATCAAATCAGCCAAATCTTTCATCATACTCGCTATATTACGCTGAAGCGTTAAACGAGTTTGCGGGGGCCAACTGGCCCAATTCCGCGTCAATGCGCCCAGGCAACACAGCTTCTTTCGAAAAAATATCGCAGCGGTGGCGAGCTGTTGACAACTGTGTCCGATTTGACCGGCTCGAGATTTGAATTTCAGACCTCCCACTCCAGATACCAACGCGTTACCGCTCGACCAACTTTGACAATGCAGAAAATAAACTAAATCAACAAGCACTGAAAGCAAATAAAAGTTTAACGTTAGGAAGAGTAAGTACTGGTAGTTAAATTTTTGCTCTATTTCAAAAATAATACACCGTAAATACGTGTGTAATGCTGTGAAGGTCAGTGCTTGTCGAAAGTACTCGATGATTTATCAAAAGCTATAGTAACAGACTCAATCATTTATAGACCATAAAATTTAAAATCTAAAAACAATGATCTTAACCCCCTATAGTCTGTTTTGTATTCGTCAAATAGAATCTATTCGAATAAGATACCCTCCTGATGAGTCGAAAGACGAACTAGGCTGTAGGGGGTTTTAGGTTATAGTTTTTAGATTTGTACCTTATTTAAACGAGTGGGGGGCATTTTTGTCCCCCTCTCAGTTTTTTTGTGACAAATCCCTTCAGAAAAAAGATTTCTACTTCGAACTAATTTGAATTTGAGTCAAATTTAATCACAAATAACTCTTGAAAAGTTGAAGTTGCTAAAGTAAAGGGGCGTTTTCCAATTTTAAAGTGTGCCGAAGTCACTTTCCCAAGTCGAAGAATTTTTTGGTCCATATTTAACTTAAATGACGTCAGAAGACGCTTTTGTTGTGTAACTACTTTGACTTTGGCAATGGGCATTTTATGATTCAGTATTAAAAACAAACCTATTTGTAAAATTTGACCAATAAATGACGTCAATGAAAAAAGATGTCATTTTTCGAAAATATGGCAGTGGCGTCATTATGATGACGTCATTAACTCAAAACCAATTTTGCTAAAAAGTTTTGGTGAACATTAGTGACCCATCCTGGTGTTCCCATGACTTTTGGTTTAGGATTTCGACAGGGAGGTATTTTTGCCCCATCCCTGTGTAAAATGTGTTGGCCAGGTCAAATATTCCATACTGGCTAGTTGGTCGAGGGGGAATGCGTTTGTCTCTGGAGTGGGGGATCTGAGGTTCGAATCTCAAGCCGGTCAAAACAGTTCCACACCGCTGTGACATTTCTTCAAAAGAAGTTGTGTTGTCTGGACGCAATGACACAAAGATGGGCTCTGCCAACTCGTTGCACTCTTCAGCATAGTACAGAGAGCATAATGATAGATTTAATTTCAATTGCAATGTGCCATTGTCTCATTGACGAAACATTGCTTTTTGCTTATTTTCCTGATTAAATGCTGTAAAACTGATAATAAACTGAAAATTTTTCTTGCTGCATTTCTCATGTACAGCCTTGGGAGTATAATCCCATGTAACTGTTAAAACAGCAAATTAATCTTTTGTACTGCTACTTGGGTAATCCTCTCAGAGAACTTAACTACAGACTAACTTTTGAACACATCACTGAATCAAAAAAGCTAATTACTTAACTCACCTGTCTCAAACAGCTTTTTTTCTCAATGACCAAAATTCAAAACTCAATACCTCATCGCTATGACAGATAAACACAAAACATGCAACTTTGTTGAAGCATCAAGAAGGATCCAATATCTTCAGTTCCTACAGCTGCAAATGGTGACTGATGATATAAAACACCGTGTTGATGAAGAGGCTCTGAAATCTGAAGTCCACTTTTCAAACAGCAAAATAACTGTTTCAAAAAGGTATTACTATATGGTACACAATTGCCCTATTTTAAAAACCTAGACTGATTTTAAACATTGATTAATGGACCTACCTAAATTCTAGAAGATCAATCCTCTACTACATGTTAGTAAAAACTTCAACTGACAAATGGTTTTCTAAGGGTAAAGTAAAACTCAAAAGTACGCTACTTAGAACTTAGAAGTGTAGACTGCAAACCTATATCAAATTTACCACTCTTGATTTATCACACTTTCCTAGTGCTATGTTTGTTAAACTCAAGCTATGGCAAATAAATCAATTGTAACATAAAACAAC
This sequence comes from Trididemnum nubilum, assembly GCA_963965965.1. NCBI lineage: Eukaryota > Metazoa > Chordata > Ascidiacea > Aplousobranchia > Didemnidae > Trididemnum > Trididemnum nubilum. The sequence continues at coordinate 29,490,898 of OZ014481.1, read as the reverse complement.
AACGACACTTAACTTTGGTAAATGTATGATTGGTAAAAGTCATGAAATCATTTTTGAAGAGATACAGTAGTTTTTCATAAACTGTAATAAAATTTTAAGCAAACTTTGAAACTTAGCATATTTGTGGTTGAGGATGAATTTTCCATTACTGCTTAGAATCCAAAATTCTTGCATACCAAAGCCCTTTTTAAATCAACACTCAATGCATTAGTAATTTTAGTAAGTTGAGTACTGAAAGTCAAACTTGACTCAAAAACAACTAAGCATAAAACAATACCACTAAGTGATAAGGTTTAGCAAAAAGAAATAATAAGTCAGTAGAATAGGATTTCAAACTTCAAGTCAATAACCATACTACTGATCTGGTATGATTTTACTGCTGGAAAGTATCTATGCCTTGAAATTTCACGTTATGTTACATTAGACCTAACAGCATAGCCTACATATGTTTGCCATACACAAATAACTAGGAATGACAATAACCACTGTTATAATAACTTGTAAATCTGCAATGGCAGTCAAAAAACTGTTAAGCAAATTCTTCTCTAATTGAAATGGAATAATTGCGCTGTTCTATTTATTTGATTGTAATTGTATTTATTTAAATTTATATTTGACAAGTACAAAACAATAGCATGTCACTTATATAATATTCAAAGACAATTTCCTGTTTTAATGCTATTACCTTTGTAAGGAATAATCTCTGCGGTTGATGTGCATTTCTTTTGCACGACACCATGAATAGAACTAGTTTGTCCTTACTACTGAAAAATAGTAATAACTACCGGTAATAGCTGCTAGAATGCCAATTACTCATTGACCACTATTGCTTATTGTCTACTCCTAGAGCACATGCCAACTTTGTAGTGAGGAAAAACTATACTTTTGCCAAAAATATACAGATAGGAACAGACTAAGATTGGAAAGTTGAAGTGAAATCGATACGTCTGGCTTTATAGTAAACTCTTAACTTCTAAAATTTTGAGTGCTCAATTCAGGCTTTAACTCTAAAAGCTAAAAAACCAAAACTTTGACTCTGACTCCAACTCTCGTCATGTAAGTCACATTAATAACTAAAATTAGTGTATTATGGATGATGTCACTTGGTGAAATGCAAATGTTGCAAAATATTGCTAACAATAGCCTACACAAAAGAGTGTAATGCAAGTAAACCCTAATTAGCCACAGATCCCAAATAATCATTGTATCAATTTGCGATGTAAGCACATAAACAATTTTCAATCCAACATTTTTGTACTTGTTTGCTTGCCTTATCTGTAAAACATGCTGGAATTTACAGTTGAGCACCTATATTTGACTCAAACAACGTCATCGTTTTTTAGTTTGACCCTATGAAAAACTTTCAACTCCCCCAACTTCGATTCTCAACTCAAATTTCAACTCTGCAACCTGCAACAAAAGGTAATACCATCATAGGTGGGCAAGTTAATGCAAAACGTTGGCTTCATTAATCACTAGTCCATTAACAAACTTTACACCTCCGTCAATGTTAATCTGTTATTTTCAGCTTTAATTAACGGAAGTTAATAAAGTCTGTTAATTCATTAACATTTTGCGTATACTTTACATTTCGTTTTATTCACTCACTTCTACAGCACGTATTGACACTGTTGAGCTGATTGTAAACAAATATTTATAGCTATGGAGGTCTTTTTATGTTTTGGAAGTTACATTTCACAGTCTAATCTAATTTCAAGACAAAAATAAGTTCAAATGCACTAACGAAGCTGCGATCAAAAAATCTTTGGAAATTGTTAACAGCGATAATTAATATACCTGTGAGGCTACAGTTTTTCATCTGCCACAAAAAAGAGCTTCTTTCTTTGCTTTCTCTTCTATACTGTAGAACTTGTGCTAATACGCAACAAGTGTTACCAGTGCAAACTGGTTTGTACCGGTATGATGAATGAATGGTGCAAGATATTAATGATAAAACCTTAACGGAAGTTAACAGAACTCAACGGAAGTTAATTTAGTCCGTTAACATAAAAAAACTTTTTAACCAATTAACGAGTTAATGAAATAGTTAGCTTCGTTATTAACGGATTAACAATTTTATGCCCACCTATGAATACCATATATTCTTAGCAATTTTATGCAGATTAACGTTGCTACCCTTATGATAATGAGTGGAGTTTGAATTCAACCAATGCAACAAAAATGCTTGACAGCTTAGGCCAGTGCAAATATCATAATACAGTATAGTAGGCTACATGTCAAAAATTAAAAACCTACTTTATTTGTAATCGAGATCATTAGGGGTTTCTTATATTTGATTCTATTAGAATAAGTCACTCCTGATGCTATGTTTATTCAACAAGAATTAAGAATTATCGTAGTGGTTAAAATTCGACAAGAATTGAAATCTGAAATCTTCATGCTGCACAGTAACCTACAGCAGTGCACTTAAATCAAAAAATAAGTGCCTGACTTTGTCTTCCAGCATGCTAACCTAAACTATTGTGTCTAACAGTACTGAGTACCGTACCGGTAGGTCACCAGCAGTATCTACCTAAACTCTTTTTGACTAAACTAAACAGTAAAAAGCCTTCCATTTTCAGGTTTCTGTCTAGCAACTACAGTAACTGATCTATGCCAGTAGAAATGCTGAATGCTAACCTGCCAAGTAGCATAGTGACTACGCTATGATAACTGGAAGAGGTAGGCTAGAAGACTAAAAAATTCATCTTTCAAATGAGCCTATTAAAAGAAATTGCACCAATTTTCCCACACTGCATAAGCAACAGATGCAGCAGGCCTAATTTAACAAGTGCTAATAATATTATCGCAAATAGCCTATAACTAAAAAAAAACAGATATTATGGTAGCAAGTCAGAAGTGTGGCCTAGGCTACTGTATTGGCTTTTGCTACTGTTCTGATGTTTAGTGTTTCACTTGTAATTGTACACCGGTATGCATTTGGTAGCCTAGCCTACATCAAACAAGCCTACATCCTTTACCAAAATTTTTTCGTAACTGTAATTACTTTTTATTTACCATGTTGCCTTGGCCAAAAGAGAGCAATGGGTCCTTTTGGTCTTCGAGTCAAGCTGTCACCTGCTCACCTGTCTACCACTTACGGCGGAGGCTTCACAATGTCCTTTTAATAGCTGAACGTCAAGCAGGAAAGCTGTAAATACCAATTTTTATAGTCTTTGGTTTAACCCAACCGGGAATCGAAGCCAAGTCTACTGCTGCAGTAGCAGACGCTCTATTCACTCGACCACTGATCAATTTATTTCTTCCTATGAAGGACTTACTGCGGCACTTGCCATTGCAGCACTCGACCTAAGATTGTCCATGGATATTTATAGCAATGTTGCACAGCACACATCGCGACGTTATTATTACATGTGAATTTTCGCTTGAATTAGCTTCGCGATTTTCAATCGTGCGCTCAGCTTCGTTGCTATGACGTCGCATTTTATAGTGGCCAAAATTTTTCTTAAAAGTTGTAAGGAATAATACTCAAATCTCAGAATCAACAGCCTGCAAAAAATCATGTTCATACGGACATCAATGTTTAGTTATGAGATCAATGGCTCATATTTATGGTTTTTGCCTGTTTATTATTAGGCTAGGTTTTGGATTCTGGTGCCTGCATATTTTTACCGCTGACTCCGTTGTCGCAGTTCCTGCTTCATCCAGTGGCGATGTGGAAAACTAGCATGGAAGTAACCACAAACGAAAGATAATTCTAACCGATAGCTTCTTAACTCAACAAATCATAGCATCTTAAAGGCTGCGCAGTCAAGCTGGTTAACCGCAGTCGGAGCGCGCTCCCATTTGACGCGCCACACCGTGATTAAGGACAAGATAATGCCTAATCACGAATAAGCTGTGCATATCAAAGAGTTCAAATCGAAAAGATGCTGCTCGATACCAATGTTATTGAAGAAATGAGAACTACTTGAGGTATTAACAAGGAGCCCAAAACCTTGTCCAGTATTTCATTCATTCGCTTAAATAGCTTTGATCCGTTTGACTGCATACCATTGTGGCGTAAAGGAATTGATCAAAAATGCTCTTATTTACGATCTAGTCATATAAGAGAAACGCTCCACGATGTGTTTAGTTTTCGTTTCTTGAATATACTGTTGAAACTGGCTATTACGACCTCTAAGCGGACCGTAAAAAAAAGTCGTTGAAAGCAAATTGTTATACACCGGTAGAAATTCTAGTGGTTGAAATACTGTCAGAACCAACAAAAATGTGTTGTTAAAAGCGAATACCGGTAGTAGTTATAGCCAATGTCGTAATATTCAGTTTCTACTGTAGCTGCCTTCATTTTTAAAACAATCGTAAAAGAGGACTAGAAGAGTTTTTTTACGGTAATTAGGCAGTGGGTGGTATGTTTATTGTGTATTGGTTTCTTGTTGTGATCGGTAATACTAAGTTGTGTTATTGCTTTTTGTTTTTTTTTTTCTTTTACGGTGAGGTATGTAAATTTTGTCCGTTTTAGTTGTTGTTGTTTTTCTTGTCTTTGGGTCGGGCTTTCGGTTGGTTGTGTTTGTTTCCTACTATCGTAGTCGTTTACGCTACTACAATTCAGGTTAATGAGTTTCAAGACGGGCTTGTAGGAAATAGATGCAACCAATCCTTGGGCTTAAACTTAAAATTAACAGTGTTCGACGTTACGCCGTCGGTGATTTCTTCATGGGACCGCATTGTAGCTTGCCAATACCTTTTCTTTTTTTTATATGTAAATATTTTTTTAACAGAGGTGGAGTCGAGGACACAAGGCTCGAGGCCAAGGACACAAAAAAAATCCGAGGCCAAGGCCAAGGACAGCTTTTCCGAGGACAGACACTCTCGAGGCCACGGACAGGAATGCTCGAGGCTAAGGCCAAGGACCAAGGACACAAGCGCAAGTGCTCTCAAAAAAAAAGGTCTTCACAAAAATTTTTCAAGCCATCTCCACAAAAAAACGTTTTCCAAAAAATTTTTCAAGCGCTCCACAAAATTTTAACAATTCAAAAAATACTGCTGTCCTCCAGCCGAGGACAGGCCAATTTTCGAGGACTTGAGGCCTCGAGACCAAGGCCAAGGACTTGACCTTCGAGGTCAAGGCCAAGGACTTCAAAAAGTGTCCTCGAGGACGTCCTCGAGGCCAAGGACGTCCTCGAGTACTCCACCTCTGTTTTTTAAGTAAATGTAGTTCAGTTAACAACATTGCTTGATATAGATGTATGCGGACGCTTGGGTGTAAATTTTTTCCCACCTACAGCAACATCTGACTTCGCAGGCCCGCCTCGGACTGGGCTGCTTGTTACAGCAAGTTAGCTTGCTTTAGATTCAAACAAAAACCTTTCGCATTGCAAGATTCCAACTACTATGTATTCGAACAGAAAACCTTTTGTAACATGAGAAAAGGCACGCCGTTATCGATCATTGATAAGATGTCATGTTTACTTTTGCCGTTCGTAAGCGAATTGTTTTGCTTAGTCATGTTTAGTTTTTTCTTTCTTGACTCCTAATGGTGCGTAGCGGATCGGGGTGGAAACAAGTTACTTTCTCTGTTTGCGTATATTGATTTTACTAGTGTTAACGGAAACGTAGTGATAAGTTGATTATTGTTTTTGCATTCGTCTTAGTATTTTCCAATATGATTAGTTCAGCCGGTGGCGATGAATAATTTACCCACTTTTGCAAAACCAAACTTGTTTTGGACAATGTTTACGAAAAATAGCCCATTTTCCCTTAAATTTCCACATGGTTTTTATTTTATTCTTTATAATTTTTCTCTGTAAATGCCCTTGCAAAAACACCAAATTATTTCAATTGACGCAAAAGGTTAAAATTGATTTGAGATAAATGAATTAACTGTTCGATTGTCGATTTCTTGATGCGAATTCTGTGAGTTACCGTCTCAAAATAGTTAAAAACCGTCAAAAATTTCGCGTCAGAGTTCACGTCAAAGCGTCGAGCGTCAACTGTCATTCGAAAGACGTCGATTCTAGTGATAGTGATTTGTGCACCTTAGTCAATAGTGAACTTGGGTGTGGCTGACGAGTCATCTCTATCCGGTCGGTTTTGGGCACGTTTTAAGACTGTGGCCGAATTTTCGCTTTTGATTGAGATTGTTGTAATTAGGGTTGGGTGGGTAACTTTAACTTAATTTTTTGTTTTGCTGTTCGGCCTGTGGCGTCGGATGTGCCAGTGGGTGGGTAGATAGTGTTGTTCAAGTGCTTACCTACTTTGCGTTATTTTGTATTATAATTTATTGCCAAGTTTAAGTTTACGCCTATTACAGTTTAGTATTGCTATAGGTGCAGTTGACTAAGATGACTGAATGGTCTTTTCACTGATTCCTTCCTGCGTACTTTTAACGTTTGGTAAAATAAACTTGACTTGATCATGATCGGCGTATGCAAATGCTGCAGTCTATGGGGTGCCATGTGTAAAGGCGCAAATCCATTTTATTTAACCTCCATTTTTTGTTAAATCAAATGGATTGATTTTCTTTGACAAATCCATTTGATTGAGCCATGAAACTTCATTAAATCAAATGAATTTGTTTACTATTGCAAATATCTTTGTTTTTGCCATACTTTAGGTTAAATCTTGCATTCTGTTGCAAATCTATTTATGATTTTATTTAAATACGGTACGATGAATTTGTTGTTTCGCACAAATCCATTTGATTTAGGCACGAAACGTCAGTAAATAAAATGGATTTGTTTACTGTGGCAAATCTATTTGATCTTGGCATATTTTAGGCTAAATAAAATGGATTTGATTTCTGTTGCAAATCAATTACAATTTTGGTTAAATAAAATGAATTTGTTTTTCTTTGCAAAACAATTCAAGTTGGCCATTTTGTTTAGCTAAATCAAATGGATTTTTTTGCTGCAAATTTATTTCACTTAGCCTTGACTTTAGCTAAATCGATTTACATTGCTGCATTTTTGCGCAGCACAGTTTTCGTGATCACTCAAGCGTATCTTTGTTAAAGGTAATGTTCTGCTACGATTTGCACCAAAATCAGTCAATGCAGAATGCTTGATTGCGAGAAGCGCGAAACAAGTGTTAATATTACCCGCCCAGAGACTCAAAATCAAAAACAAAAGAAGGAGCAATAAATGTAGGCAGTGAACGGGTAAATAAGAGCAATCAATGTAGTTATTCAAGGTCATTGGTGTAGGTGATGATTGATATGTTACGTGGTCTTGACTAAGCTTTTTGATATTTGAAATAGACTTAACAGATAACTCTGACTTAGCCTGTTCACAAGTGCAGAAGAACCAGGACCTGCTGCTGGTTCTAAATTGGTTCTTTTCATCACTCAGTTTACATGTCCCTTTTAGATACTGTAGTTAGAAGTAAAAAAGTTTCTTACTGTTGCTAAGAAACTATGCTATTGAAAGACGTAAGCCATTAGCAGATTATTAAACTTAGCTAAATTTGCACTGATTCAAGTAAATAGGCCTAATTGAATCCTTGAAATAGCCAAAGTTTGGTAATCCTATTCTGAAATGTAATCAATTTTTGTAGGCCATATTGAAGTAGACCATCTCTTAGTGACATTTTTCAGCAGTTGTAATTAGAGTACAAAGCTGTTCACACAGCTTGTTAATGTTTTATTGACAATATTTGCAAGTTGTATGACATAGGCATAGCCAGGGAGGGGACCAGAAGGCCTGGCTCCCCTCCAATTAAAATACCACCAATGATAAAAAATTATGAGAACATAGCCAGCGATGTTTAGTTACAGTTACTGATGACGAGGGAGCCTCAGCCGGGGCCCCTAACTAACAACCAGGGGGCCCCGCCGCCCTTAACCAACATGACAAACGAGGGCTCCCGGGCCTCTAACTGATGAACAGGGGTCCCTGGAGTCCCTAATTGATGACCAAGGTCCCCTAACCAACAACCAGGGGGACCCTAACTGACAACCAGAGAACGCTTGGGCCCCTAATTGACGACCATGGGGCCCTGGGGCCCCTAATTAACAACTATTGGGCCCTGGGGCCCCTAACGGACAATCAGGGGGTTCCAGGGCCCCTAACTAACAACCAGGGTGCCCCCAGAGCTCCTTACTGGTGGCAAGGAGGCCCCGAAGCCCCTAACTAACGACCAAAATGCCCCCGGACCCCTAACCGACAACCAAAGGCCCCAGACTCCTTAACCGACAACCAGGGGGCCCCAGAGCCCTTAACTGACAACCAGGGGGCCCTGGGGCCTTCAACTGATGACCAACGGTATCGGGCCAGGGTGTAATTCAAATTTTTTACAACTTATATGCAAAACCTATGAAAAATCCAAGAGTTTTGTACTAAACATTGCAACCCCAGGCCCTTGTTTAACGTTATTATAAACTTAATGCAATAACATAGGCGGTAAAGCAAACCCCCAATTGAACTACTTCCGATGATAAATATAATGAGAGCATAGCCAGTATGTTGTTCTTGTCCGGAATCGCAGTTTCTTTAATTTAGGATTTACGCGTACAAAAGTAAGTAATAATAATGACGACCACGAGTACACGTCATAATAATGTCATGCAATTCCTGGAGGTTTCAAAATTGACTCGAGTCCTCCACGTTTAGGAAAAAAAGTTATTTTAATTTTGCTTATTGTTTTTTTCATGAAAGAACTTAAGGGCGCGTTCTTATCTCAAAATCATAGGCGTAGCAAGGGGGTGGCACAGGGGGCCCGGACGCCCTCAATTGAAATGCCTCCAATGACGCAAATTTAACAAACAAACTTGTTTCTTCCTTCTCGATTTCTTTTAGCATCTTTGCGTACAACAGTACACGCGTACAAAAGTAATTAACAATAAATAGTATTGACGACCAGGGGGCCCGGCGCACCCCCTTAATTCAATTTTTCCAACCAATTTAAACGTATAAGCAGGGTGAAATCAAGGGTTTTTCTCATAAAAGTTGCTACCTTAGGCCTTCATCTAACCTTTTTATGAACGTAATGCAATAACCACCGCCAGATTGTCCGTATGGCACAGTGCCAGGACCCAGCGCTCAGATAGTATGACTTTTTTGGTCTTCGCTTACATTTGACAGAAAGATGTTGCAAAAATCCTATAAGTGCCAGGGACCACGCGCAATGTAAATTCGGCCCAGGAATAACATGTTTAGTAAGCGTAACGATCTATTGTACCATTTTTCAATAACGATTCACCTCCACCTCGCCAGATTTTACGCACAAAATACTTTTAAAAAAATAGCTGAAAAAATGCTCATTAAACAAATTATTGAATTTCAGTTGAGGGGGCCTGGGCCCCCTGGCCGTACATGTACTCCTATGACTGGTTAACTTCATGACAAAACAAAAATTTTGAAGAAAAATCTTCGAGCGGATTACTATTTACTGCTAAAATATTGCAGGAGGCAATATGCGTAACGTCCGCCTCCATGGACCAAATCACTTACCATTAAAATTTTACACCGTATTGCAAGATTTTAAACGTGTTTTGGACTTTAATTGCAAGTAAAAGGAGGATTGAACAGTTAAAATTTTTCGATTGGCTTTCAATTGTTAAAAATCTAGTTCTTTCAAATGGCTGTGAACGCGTGCGAAATGTGATCCAATGGGATTAAAATATATTTTTTTTCCAAAAACGTACAAAAATCTCCCAGCGGCTAGGGGCTTCGCCCCCAGACCCCCATAGCCACCGGCGGCTGGGGGCTTAGCCCCTAGACCCCCATCTGTGATACGTTTAAGTACACTAGCTTACTCACACATGTCTTCTAAGTTAGACGTTTGCTTTTTCTAACTATTAGTTTTCGCCCTTTCTCTTTACTAAAATCCTGGTTAAATGCCAACAGGATACGGCTTCAGATCTTCCATTCTACGATATCTTTGCCCCACAAAAAGTTCCTTGTTTGAAAATTTTGTGGTGACGTCATTGCATGTGATTTGTGGTTTGGGCCCCCCCAATCAAAAATCCTGGCTACGTCTATGTTGTGTGAACAGCTTGTGCCGTACATCTATAATTGCAGTCGAGACTTGACAACTAGACAAGCTCATGTTTATTTCTTGATGTGTGTGCTGTATTGCAGAAATTTAGCTAAGTTTAATAATCTGCTAATGGCTTACGTCTTTTAATAGCATAGTTTCTTAGCAACAGTAAGAAACTTTTTTACTTCTAACTACAGTATCTAAAAGGGACATGTAAACTGAGTGATGAAAAGAACCAATTTAGAACCAGCAGCAGGTCCTGGTTCTTCTGCACATGTGGACAGGCTAAGTCAGAGTTATCTGTTAAGCCTATTTCAAATATCAAAAAGCTTAGTCAAGACCACGTAACATATCAATCATCACCTACACCAATGACCTTGAATAACTACATTGATTGCTCTTATTTACCCGTTCACTGCCTACATTTATTGCTCCTTCTTTTGTTTTTGATTTTGAGTCTCTGGGCGGGTAATATTAACACTTGTTTCGCGCTTCTCGCAATCAAGCATTCTGCATTGACTGATTTTGGTGCAAATTGCAGCAGAACACTAGATGGGAGTTTGCCAGCAAACCCAGTGAACGACCGACGCATAGCTAATGCAATGACGCTCAAAAGTACTTTTTGTCAACCGTAAAATCAGCAATTACTCAAAAATATCTAATTATTGAACCTCCAGAAAAGTAGAGTCAAAATATTTGTCAGTTAAATATCTCCTGATATCATAAAACACTGGCACCCTAGCTTGAGCCGTTCAAAAATTGATTTTTGGGGGTCTATTTGGGGGGTCCCGGGGGGGGGAGGTGGCACCCCCAAACTATGTCAAAATTTTTGTCTGTTAAATATCTGCTGATATCAAAACAGAGTAGAACTCTACCTTGAGCCGTTCAAAAAATTGATTTTTGGGGGGTCCATTTGGGAAGTCCTCGGGGGGTGGCACCCCCAAACTATGTCAAAATATTTGTCTGTTAAATATCTGCTGATATCAAAACAGAGTAGAACTCTACCTTGAGCCGTTCAAAAAATTGATTTTTGGGGGGTCCATTTGGGAAGTCCTCGGGGGGTGGCACCCCCAAACTATGTCAAAATATTTGTCTGTTAAATATCTACTGATATCAAAACAAAGTAGAACTCTAGCTTGAGCCGTTAAAAAAATTGAATTTTATGGGGTCCATTTGGGGGGTCCCCTGGGGGGTGGCACCCCCAAACTATGTCAAAATATTTGTTTGTTAAATATCTACTGATATCAAAAACAACTAGCACCCTAGCTTGAGCCGTTCAAAAAATCGATTTTTTGGGGGGTTTCCGGTGGAGTTGCCCCCAAAAATTTCGGGAGAAATAATTGCACTTGCAGCTCAACAACTTTACACAAAAATTAGATTTCCATGTTTTGTGATTTAGGAGAAGAAGAGCATACAAAAATTAGGAAGAAAAAAAAGGAAAAAAAAGGAAAAAAAAAGAAAAAAAGGAAAAAAAAAGAAATAAACCTTATCGCGGCCAAAAGTGGGTTGGTTGGGATGAAAGGATATCTTAAGACAAACAACCTTACGAAATATTTTTTGCCGTACTTAAGCCGTTTTTGACAGAAACTGCTTTTTACGCCAAACTAGCAGGGCGGTTTTCGGGTTCTAAAACCGAAGTCACGTAACCAATTGCCTCGAAATTTGGTACAAACATACAACTCATTAATATCAAACTGCTTTCCGAATTTCATGTTGCTAGACCCAACCGTTCTCGAGTTATAAGCAAAAGTCTAAAATTTCGCACTCGTTAGTTGGAAAATGGGCGAGTAAAAACAGAGGAACACGCGACGCGAGCGTCGGTCGTTCCAATTACCTTTAACAAAGATACGCTTGAGTGATCACGAAAACTGTGCTGCGCAAAAATGCAGCAATGTAAATCGATTTAGCTAAAGTCAAGGCTAAGTGAAATAAATTTGCAGCAAAAAAATCCATTTGATTTAGCTAAACAAAATGGCCAACTTGAATTGTTTTGCAAAGAAAAACAAATTCATTTTATTTAACCAAAATTGTAATTGATTTGCAACAGAAATCAAATCCATTTTATTTAGCCTAAAATATGCCAAGATCAAATAGATTTGCCACAGTAAACAAATCCATTTTATTTACTGACGTTTCGTGCCTAAATCAAATGGATTTGTGCGAAACAACAAATTCATCGTACCGTATTTAAATAAAATCATAAATAGATTTGCAACAGAATGCAAGATTTAACCTAAAGTATGGCAAAAACAAAGATATTTGCAATAGTAAACAAATTCATTTGATTTAATGAAGTTTCATGGCTCAATCAAATGGATTTGTCAAAGAAAATCAATCCATTTGATTTAACAAAAAATGGAGGTTAAATAAAATGGATTTGCGCCTTTACACATGGCACCCCATAGCAGTCCCCCACATTATTTATCAGATGATTTATCCACGTGAACCAAATTCCGAACGCTTCAACTTGTTCTTGTGTTTATGTTTCAAGTGATGTGTCAGCGTTGCTCAATATCTCCCTCGTTTGAGTGATTTAGATTTCCAAAACACATCATTTTCTATCTTTTTTTTGTCTGTGGGTGTGTGAAACCCAGGTTAGTTTCGTTTTACTAAATTTCGACGTCACAGTACAAAAGAGGTGCAGATGGAACCGGTACATAGTGCGTGGTTTGGGCGTGACGAGAGAATTTTCACAGTCAGTTTTTGAAATTTTATAGTTTTCACAGAATTACTGTTAACAAAATCGATTGCAAGATTATGGTGATCGGATGTACTCTACTACATTAAGGTCACTGGCAAGGATGGCAGAACGGTACGGTACGTTAAGAATTTGCGTATTACGTACCTCGCACCTTGAGCCGTACCGTACCAGCGTAGCGTACTCCAGTTCAATTTTTGAAGCGTACCGTACCAACGTACCGTATCCGTACCATTACAAAAACTGCGTACCGTACTTCTTAGCAAAAATTGAGGCGTACCGTACCGTTCTGCCATTCTTGCTTTTAGCTACACTAGCCTATAAATCAGCAATCTCAATTCACACGTTTAGCGTCGGCATCAGCTGTCTTTTGCCTCTGCATACAAAAAACCTTCACAAAGTGCGAAAAGTCTGGGATTTTTAATTCAAAGAGCGTACCAACGTACCGTGCCCGTACCATAACAAAAAAGCGTACCGTACTCAGTAGCGTAGCCAGGGGGGGGGGCGAGGGGGGCTATAGCCCCCCCCCATTGGCCTGCCGACCAAAATGCAGAATAAGGAAAATACCACGTTTTTAGCACTTCTAAGACTCTTTTTTGCACTGGATTGGACTAAAAAATGATTTAAAGCATAGTTTGAAAGGTTTATTTAGGGGGAGGGGGGGCTAATAGACTGCCGACCAAAATGCAGAATAAGGAAAATACCACGCTTTTAGCATTTCTAAGACTGTTTTATGCACTGGATTAGACTAAAAAATGCTTTAAAGCATAGTTTGAAAGGTTTATGTAGGGGGGGGCTAATGAACTGTCGACCAAAATGCAGAATAAGGAAAATACCACGTTTTTATCCAGTAGCGTAGCCAGGGGGGGGCGGGGGGGCTATAGCCCCCCCCCCATTGACATGTCGACCAAAATGCAGAATGGGAAAAACACTACATTTTTAGCACTTCGAGACGGTTTTATGCACTGGAGTGGACTAAATAGTGATTTAAAACATCTTTTGAAACATATGTTCAGGGGGGGGGGCTAATTTGTCAAAAATAAAACCAACAAATAAATGAAACCTTTGATAAATGGTAAGAAATAAGCAATCAAATTTGATCGCAAGTGTAAAAATGCTGAACATAGGTGTCATCAACAAATTCACTATAAACTAAGGAATAGGGGGGGGGGGCTATTTAGTATTTGTTAATTACCAATCATTTCTCTCAAATTTCTTTTCATTAGCCCCCCCCAATTATTTTTCTCTATAAACTGTATATGAAATAGATTACTCCGTGTGAGTTTTATTGCACTATTCGATTTTATAATTTAACAGCATCTAAAGAAGAGAACTACATTTTAGAATTAGCCACCTCCCAAATAGCCCATTTATGCTACCAGTTTTAATCTTGTTTGCACTGCCAATTTCTAAGCCACGTTTTAAAATCATTATTTTTTAATCAACATAGCCCTAAAATGAAGTTATTTTTGCAAAAAAATGCAAAATTTTCGAGCGCTGGGGGCTCCGCCCCCAGACCCCCGTGCCTCTGGCGGCTGGGGGCTTTGCCCCTGAACCCCCAGCCTCCGGCAGCTGGGGGCTTCGCCCCCAGACCCCCATTGGCCTCCGGCGGCTGGGGGCTCCGCCCCCAGACCCCCCAAACAGCCCCCCCCCATTACGAATTTCTGGCTACGCGCCTGACCGTACTTCTTAGCAAAAATTGAGGCGTATCGTACCGTACCTACACATCGTACCGTACTGCCATCCTTGATCACTGGATTAGATACTAAGATAGTACAACAATTAGTTTTCCTCCGTCTTCCATAAATTTTGTGCATGGCAACCCTGCGTTCCGAAATTTTGCACACCGGAAAAAAATGACTTTGCAAAATTTCTTGCAAAGTATGAAAAGCACGCTGTTACGCTTGTTTATTCTGCAACAAATTGCCAATACTCTTTCAGCTCCAAAACAAAAAATCAGACTTCGATAGAAATAAAATGTAGAGATTGTTCGTTTTAAGTGAAGAAAGATGGCGAAGAAACTGTCTGAATAATAAAGCAAGATAATAACATGTTACGAAAGTTACAATAAATTAAATAGAAACCATTTATCACGACTTACCCTTTTGCTCTGGGCTATGATCGTCGAAACAAAAACGCATACCGGTATTGTCTACAGAAGACAACTGGCGTTGCTGACAAGGGGGGCTTTTGAGGACGGGGGTTTTCTTTTCTGAGGGGCTTTTCGTTTCGTTTTTTCCTTTACCAAAATTTGATGGAAAAAAGCAACGACTTTTTAGCGAAGACTTTTTTCGCCTCGACCTTAATTTGAGAGACAAAACCAACGAATTTTTGGTGAAGAACAAAACAGAAAACGCAGCAAATTTCTTGGGCTACATACTATTGTCTACGGAAAAACACGAATCTTCGGGTTTGAAATTTTTACTCGCTATAGGTTTTTAAGGGTAAGATATTTTAAAAGCGCACATATAAGGCAATATTAAATTTGATATGCAAATTAGAATTATGCTTTGCACACAAATAAACATCTGTAATGAGAATCGATTGAAAAGATTGCAACAGCAAACATTTAGCTGTGTTTTGTGGAACTGGTACGCAACCAAACATGCTGTATTGTTGTATCACTTCCTGCTAAACGTAATGCAGCATCAGTGCAGTGGCGAAACGAAAAAACAGATCTAACAGCGCTGCAGCCCCTCCCTTAGCAGGTCACTTAGAAAATTTAACCCAAACATGCATGCTTTTACACTTGACCGCAAAGTAAGGAAAAGGGGTTGATAAGGCTAATTAATTTAATTTTGTTTAAGGGCTTCCAAATCTTACTGGACGATTGGTCAAGTTCAAGTTTTAGTTTCTTTATTGACGCTACTAATAAACAAAATAACAAAAACAGATGAAATACAGTACGCATAGTTATTATTTTGGAAGCAGCGCCAGAATGACAGCAATGGGATTGTGAAGTCATTAAGGCTGCATAAAAATAACATGTACAGACAACAAGAGAACATTAGCATAGCCAGGAGGGCGGGTGGGCTTCAGCCTCCTTCTCCCCATTGCCCTGAAGAGCAGTGGTGCCGATTTATGTTGAGCATTGGGGGGATAATTTGCAGTTTTGCCCCAATTTTGCCCTGTTTTCAACATTGGGGGGAATGAAGCTCGATCATGATTTTTTTAACGTAAGCAAATTAACTGAAGACCAAAAAAAAGGTCTTCACCAAAAATTGAAGAGTGTTTGTCCCCGAATTAATTTAAATGAAGACCAAAAAAACAAAAAAGGTCTTATCCGAAAACAGCAGGGTTTTTGTCCCCGAAATTACGTGAAGACCAAAAAAGGTCCAAACATCATCCAGTGCTCAGATGCAGACCATAGTCAAATTAATGGGGGGGATACAGTAAAATTATTGGGGGGGATATATCCCCCATCCCCCTACCGGGTTTCTGCACCCGTGCTGAAGAGTATGCAAAATACTACGTTTTTACCTCTCTTGAGGCCGATTTTTGCACTAAAAACGAAAATAGTTTCCCCATTGGCAATGGCGATGAGAATTGGTAAAGGTCCTGAAATCATTTCAACCGGAAAAACTGTGTTTCAACCTGGCTGAAGATCTTTTTTTTGTTTGTTTGTTTTGGAGATCATCTAAATTTGGACAAAAAAAAAGTCTCAATCTGAGTGAAGGCCGATCAAAATCTGGGACAAGATCGTTTGATGTTGTTTCCAGCCTCCGAAACAGCCTCCCCGACTGCAAATTCCTGGCTACGCGCCTGCAAGATATAAAGATTACACAAAGAACTAATGTAAAAAAACACACACACACAAAAAAAAACAAGAGCTAATATGATGGACAAGTGATTCCAAAATTTAGTATTTCTAAGCTCACAATTTACAGTAGATAGTTATAATACAGGGTGGGCCGTAAATAACGCACCAAAGCATATTAAACAATATTGATAATAATAACACCAAAGCATATTAAACAATATTGATAATAATAATAATATTTCACATCACAATTTACTTTTAATTCTTGGGTGCGTAACTTACGGCCCACCCTTTTGTTATAATTATCAGAATTGTTTTATATGCTTTGGTGCGTTATTTACGGCCCACCCTGTATTTAGGTTACGTAAAATTTGAATTCGCTCACTTTTCAGTTTGAGCAGTCTCTGAGAATCTGAGATACCAAGTTTCTGATACCAAGAGAGTCTCTGAGACACCCGCTGGTCGTATCGCACCGCTGGCCGTGTTTCCCGCCGCTGAGGCTGCTGCGCAAAACTCGATACTAGTTTATCAGACAGGTTTGCAAGACAGATGTCGGTGGAAGTGCAGCACGCGGTTAGCGAGATAAAGCGACAGCGTTTTATAGTAAACACTTTTTTTTTATAGTATACAGTCTTTGTCTTAACGTTAGGGTCTTCCATGGTTGCAGTGTAGTTTCAGTTTCATTTCGTTTTTTTTTTTTCTTGTAGCTCACCCCCCTGAAGAACCGAAAGGTGAAACAGGCTGTAGTGGGTTTTAGTGTTTTTAAATTTTATTAGTGTGGTCTGTTCGAAATATATATTTAACAAGCTGTGATATACATCATCGAGCACTTTTCTGGAAGTACCGACCACCACAACTATTTATCATTAATATTATTATTATTCTAATTATAATCCTTTGTTTTTTTTTTGGAGGGGGTATTAATTTATTTATCAAAAATACAGCTAACAAATTAATCAATAAAAAGTTCAAAACATGGCCAAAAACTTGCAGTCAAAATTGATCGCTTAATGCAAAATGCTTAATGTAAGGTTTATAGAAAAAAGAGTATAGGGGGGGGGGGGGGGGGGGACTATTCAGCATATAGTTCATTTAATTACAACAAATTTTGGACTTGACCTATGAGTAACGTGGGGGTTTGAAGGAGCTGATCTGTTTAATTCTTTTAAATGGCTTTCAAAGTGTATCAATTTAGTTTTTTAAATGGCTCTAAAAAGATGCGAAATTTGATTCGAATAGGGCTGAATTGGCTATTTTTTTTCTGAAACATCACGAAATTTACCCAGAAGCTGGAGTTTTTCCTTGAGATCCCGGTCTGTGATATGCTTTAGTGGCACCTGTTTGCTCCACACGCTGCCCATTTGAGGCATTCTGCAAAAAAAAAAAAAAAATTCAATCTTTAAGGTAATCAACCCCCCCCCTAAACAAAATTCAGGTTGCAATCAGTGGGGCAAACAAGGAGGCTAAGGGAGCTTAGTTTCCCCTTTTCCAAGTCACTTGTAAAACTTATCTCACATACAGTAACGTAGTCTGGTTGGGAGGGGGGGCTATAGCCCTACCCCCCCGATTGGCCTGTCGACCAAAATGCAGATTAAGGAAAATACCACGTTTTTAGCTCTTCTGAAAGTGTTTTAATCACTAGAGTGGAGTAAAAAGTGATTTAAAGAATCTTTTGAAACCTATATTCAGGAGGGCTAATTTGTCAAAAATAAAACTCTCAAATCTATAAAAAGTTTGAAAAATCTCCAAAAATAAGCAATCAGAGTTGATCGCAAGTGTAAAATCGCTGAACATACGTTTCATCAACAAATTTATTGTAAACTCAGGAATAGAGAGAGGGGGGCTATTCAGGATTAGTTAATTATCAATCACTTTTCCCAAATATCTTTCCGTTAGCCCCCTCCTAATGATTTTGCTCTATAAAATATTGACAAAATATAATACTCCGTGTGAGTTTTATTGAACTATAAAATTTTATGATTTACGGGCATGCAAAGAGAATTAAAATTTTACCTTAGCCACCCCCCACATAGACCATTTATGCAACCAGTTTGATCCAGTTTGATCATGTTTGCACTGCTAATATCTATGCCACGTTTTAAAAGCATTATTTTTTTATCAAAATAGCCCTAAAATTAAGTTAGTTTTGCTACAAAATGCGAAATTTTGGAGCGCTGGGGGCTCCGCCCCCAGACCTCCATGCCTCCGGCGGCTGTAGGCTCTGCCCCCAGACCTCCATGCCTCCAGCGGCTAGGGGCTTAGCCCCTGAACCTCCAATGGCTTTTGGCTGCTCTGCTCCCAGACTCCCAAAACAGCCCCTCCCCCCCATTGCAAATTTTGGCTGCGAACGTTTAAACATGGTTTGAATTTGATTTGCAAACAGAGTTGCCGATCTTTGTTGAGCATTGGGGGGGGGGAGTCATTTACAGTTTTACCCCAATTTTGCCCTATTTTCAACATTTGGGGATGAACCTCGACCACGATTTTTTCTGGTGAGCAAATTAAGTGAAAATTAAAAAAAAAGCTCTTCATCAAAAATGGAACACTTTTTTTCTTCGAATTCAGGTGAAGACCAACAAAAGAAAAAAAAGGTCTTCACCAGTACTGAAACACTTTTTTCCCCGAATTGAAGAGGAGACCTCCACTCAGATGCAGACCAGAGTCAAATTATTGGGGGTGGATGCAGATGTAGACCATACTCAAATTATTTGGGGGGATACAGTCAAACTATTGGGGGGATATACCCCCCATCCCCCGCGGGTTTCGGCACCCCTGTATGCAAATAAAGAGGGCTGAAAGGGCTAGGCAATTTAAGAATTTCAAGTAGATTCTTAATATCAGCATCTTTGTTCTATTCAATGGCCTTTAAAACGTTCGAAATGTGATTCAAATGACGTTAAAGTGGTTGTTTTTTCCAGAAATTGCAAAAATTGCCCAGCGATTTGGGGCTTTGTCCCCAGACCCCCGTCCATAATACACTTGAATTGCATCATTTTGCTCAACATGCCGACCAAATTTCAGCTTCTTTTTAACAGGATCATGTTAACTTTTTGTTCAAATTCCCTAGCAAAATCCTGGTTGCAGTTGTAAGGTTTTATTTATCCAGTAGATAATGGATACGTCGCTTGCCCCCTCCTGAAAAAATTTCTGCGGGCGCCTCTGAGCGATAGTGACGCTACGTTTCAGGGCAAGTAGCGGGAGCGGCGCTACTTTTAAAGTAGCGCTGCCCATCTCTGGCTGCAGCTGGCGACACTTCTGGCGCTTATTGTGATCATTTGAACCGTAGAATAGCGTACAACTTAAAAATTTCATGCGCGTTGCCAATATTTTTTGTAATTTAGCGATATGCTGAAGCCAGGCTAAAACTGAAAGCATTGAATTATGCGAGACTATTTAGTGCTACTTTGATTTAAAGTTAATGCTCGTAACTGTGGAAACTTAGTTTGATTGTGTTTTAAATTTTTACGTGTACTTGTTTAAATTATTATAATCTTTTTTCGTTAAATGACTAGGCATGCATGGAGAATACGCCCCTGCATTAAATTATTATACATTTTGTGAAACAATGTCCCAAGTGTTCTTGTCCTAAACCACTAGCGTACGCAGAACTTTTGAAAGAGGGGGGGCAGGAAATTTGAGAATAATGAAGACAGACCAAAAGAATAAGGTCTCCACTCGGAATTAGTCCGTATTCCTACCCAAAATTAGGTGAAGACAAAAAAAAAAGGTTTTCAATCAGATTCTGTCCGTTTTTTTGTGCTCAAACTTTCTGCCCAAGTTATAAAGGGGGAGCCATGCCGCAGTTTTGCAATCTATTCTATGCTAATTATACTATACTGGTGACCCAAAAGGGGAAGGGGGCATGGCACCATGGCCCCCCCTAAATACGCCCCTGTCCTGAACCTCCTTAACTGAATTTGATTTACGCTCACCAGGTGCTTCAAGCACTCCCGGCTTGCGAATCTCTTGCCAAAATAAACTTTATTTATATGGTATTCGAGGAAATATGCATAATCTTCTCTCTAGTTATTTAACTAATCGTCAACAGTTCACTGTTTGCAACAATACTCCATCAAAAGCTAGTACAGTGTGGGGTACCACAAGGCTCTACCCTGGGACCTCTACTGTTTTCTTTGTACATAAATGATCTGCCTCTTCATACAAACTTTCAAGTTAACATGTTTGCTGATGACACAGTTCTAAAACTAAAAAATAAAAATAAAGCTCATCTTTAGCAGCAAGTAAATCAAGAATTTACTTCTATTGATGAATGGATGAAATATAATTGACTTTCTCTAAATTACACCAAAACAACATACTTTGTTTGTGCACCAAAATGTCACTCAAGTTCCTGGAAAAACTTTACCATAAAAATAGGCAAACATATAATTCCATCTGTGGAATCCATAAAATATTTGGGTGTCGTGATAGATAAACATTTAAATTGGAAAGCACACATTGACTATGTAATCAAAAAATTGTCATATGCAGCCAGAATTCTATCTATAATCAGACATTATGTTACCAAGCAAACACTAATCAAGTTATATTACAGTTTTGCTTATCCGTATTAAAAGTATGGAATTATTTCATGGGGCAGTGCTTGTCAAACTTCTTTGGAAAAGATTCAAGTGCTGCAAAATAACATCATCCGTATTATGAACTTCAAATTTGTAAAAGATAAAGCAAAAATGTGTACTCTGTTTAAATCCATGAAAATATTGAAAGTGAAAGACATTTTTGAACTAGAAATTGCTAAATTTATGTACTCTTATTATCATTCCATGTTACCTGAAAATTTCGACAATTATTTTAAATATGCTAGTAAACTTCATGATTACAAACAGGCGCATAGCCAGAAATTCGCAATGGGGAGGCTGTTTTTGGGGTCTGGGGGCAGAGCCCTCAGTCGCTGGAGGCCAACGGGGGTTTGGGGGCAAAGCCCCCAGCTGCCGGAGGCACGGGGTCTGGGGGCGGAGCCCCCAGCGCTCGAAAATTTTGCATTTTTTTGCAAAAACAACTTCATTTTCGGTCTATTTTGATAAAAAATAATGCTTTTAAAACGTGACTTGGAAATTGGCAGAGCAAACATGATTAAACTGGTTGCATAACTGTGCTATTTGGGAGGTGGCTAATGGTAAAATTTTAATTCTCTTGTTTAGATGCTGGTAAATTATAAAAACAAATATTTCAGTAAAACTCACACGGAGTAATCTATTTCGTATACAGTTTATACAGAAAAATAACTGATGGGGGGGCTAATGAAAAGAAATTTGAGAGAAATTGGTAATTAACAATACTGAATAGCCCCACCCTTTATTCCTTAGCTTATGGTAGCCTATCTTTGTTGATGACACCTATGTTTAGCATTATTACACTTGCGATCAAATTTGATTACGAATTTTTGACCATTTTTCAAAGTTTTCATTTCTTTGTTAGTTTTATTTTCAACAAATTAGCCCCCCCCCCTCTAAATATATGTTTCAAAAGATGTTTTATATCACTATTTAGTCCACTCTAGTACATTTAACGGTCTCAAAAGTGCTAAAAACGTAGCGTTTTTCTCATTCTGAATTTTGGTCGACATGCCAATGGGGGGGGGGGCTATAGCCCCCCCCTGGCTACGCTAATGATTACAAAACGAGATCAATTGCTGCAGACAATTTTTATTTGGAACGAGCTAAAACTCGAAACGGGCAACGATCTTGCTCGTACATTAGAGTAAAAATATGGAATAATATTTCACCAACTTTCAAACAATTACCAAAATACTCATTTAGCAAACAAATACAATTGTCCATGCTAAGTAATTACTGAAGTACTAATACAGTCTTGATAAACTCGAGGTAAGCCCAAGTGTGCTCTTTTCTTATGCTAACTGCTATCTTTTTGGTTGAATACTTAGGTTTTTTTTGTTTTGTTGTTTTTTTTTCTTTGTTTTAAAAATGGTGAAAAAATTACCCCCTCAAAAAACAAAAGCAATCACAATAATTAATTAATTGTATGGGCAGCTTGACTCGATGACCCGAAAAAGGTCTTTCGCTGTCCTGTTTGCTTGATAGTAAGTAACTTAATCTACAGTACTCATATTTTTGGAATAGTTTATTAAATTCCACGCATTCGTCAACAATTACTTCTGTTAAGTGTTAGAGTAAATTAGCCCACATTTATTTCCTTGATTGGCATTAATGTTCATTCTATTTGTGCGTGTGAATATGTATTATTATTATTTTTTATTGGTGTTAAGTTTTTAGAAATTGAACTCAAGTGAACAAATAAATTGAATTGAATTGACTATGTCCGTTGTCTTAGCCTCTCTCAAAAGCAGAAGAAGATATTATATGTATATACACAATCGAGCGGTAACCCGTTCATCTCTGGAGCGGTAAATGTGAGGTTTAAACCTTGGGCAGGTAAAATCGAATACAGTGTTATCAACAGCTCGCCATCGCTTCGACGTTTTTTCTAAAGGAGCTGGGTTGATCGGGCACAATAACGCGAAGTTGGGCCCCTCCAACTCGTTACACTTGGCGTAATACAGCAAGTATAATAACAGGTTTGATTTGGCTTTCAAATCTTAACCATTGGTTCGTCCAAATGGCTTTACAGAAGTGCGAAATGTTATCCAAATGGCGCAAATTGGCTATTTTTTTTTTTTTTTTTTTGATAAAGCACAAAAATTGTCAAGGGGCTGGAGCACTGCTGCCGTCTTTAAAGTAAAATAGGTTTAGGCTTTGTCTATCCGTTTTGTCCACAATACCGTGATTTGCCGCAGATTTTAGACGAAGACTAAAAAAGGTCTTCACCTTCGTTTAAGTTAACTACTACACAGTCCTATGGATTTGTGGCCAAGAAAACGAAAAAAAACAGGTCTTCACCCCACGGGTTGTATGTTCTACTGTACTTCTCAGCAGAACAGAAATGTGCTGTTTACTGAAGGTACTTGAGCTTTTGGTGCGAAAAAAGTTGATAAGCCGAACCTCCCGTATACGGCAGCACTGGCTGGAAGATTGCCCAGAACCCTACAGCCATCGCTGAGTCTGTTACAGATCGTAAGTCAGCCCGTAAGTTTTCTGGGTTTAGTATCAAGTGGTATTCTTGGTTTTCCTGCGCTTTGTCACCACCTTGTGGGTAAATATCGTGCGGTTTTTGCTAACGTTAGTTTTTGCCTCTGATTTTACAAAAAACCCTGCAATTATGTCCTTTTTACTGATAGCTAGATTCCGCAAGCGGAAATTTGGTCAAACGAGTTTTGGTATACTGGTGTTTGCACGCTTCTCTGAGTCTGAATTTTTTAAATTATTTCTGTTCTAGTTGAGTCTGCATAAATCTGGCGAACTTTCCGGATTCTGGCAAAGCACTTTTTTTATTGATTTCTGTTAATATTTATCTCACAGCGTTGCATGTGTTCTTTTAATCTTCCTGTTGTGTAATTGGAGCCGAGAAGAAGACTTGTTTTTAACAGGTTTCGGAACGTTGCTTGTGGTTAGTCTGCGGTCATTGGAATGTTTCGCATGGTTTTGAGCCCTAATTGTGCTTCTGTTTAACACTATAATTTTGCACGGGCTATTTGACCAAGGCATTTTATACGAGGGCGGTAAAATACCTCCTCCCCATCTACCGCCTAAACCGGTTATTACTTTCTTCCGTAACGCCAAGCGCTTGCCAAAGTTGAACATTTTTTTTGAATAGTTCAATCACATAAACACATAGTAACAAGTTAAAAAAAATGTATTAGAGATTAAAAAAACAGTAATTGGAAAAAAATTGGTTTAACAAAGTATAAATATTTATTAAGAACAATGCACTGATAAATTAAAGGGGGTAAAGCATCTAGCCAATTCGGGTAATTCACTATAGTTAAAATCGAAGTATCATTTTTGAAATTTTTTGTTCTAATTTTGTAGCTGCGGTTACAGAGATATGCATTACAAAAAGAAATCTCTCTAAAAAAAGTTTTTGGAAACCCTACGTTTTTTCTTCCAGCCTAAAGCTCAAGAAAAAGGGAGGGTTTTCCAAATTTGGATAGGTCATGTGATGTTACTGGAAGTATAAACATTATTTAATCTTTCTTTTTCCCTGGAAGTTCTTGCTAAGAAAACAGATTCAGGGTTTTCAAAAAAATTTTAGGGGATACCTTTTTGTATTTGTTGAATATCTTTGCATCCGCAGCCCCCTCCCCTCAAAATGTGAACAAAAACTTTTACAAATTATAATTTGATTGTTGCTATTGCAAACCACCGGAATTGGTTGAATCGTTCGTCCCCTTTAATGATAAGCTATAGACAGTATCTAGAGTTTTAGAGGCACAATCAAACTTATGATTAAGAGCCTAAGACATACTGTTTTGGAATCGACTTTCGTCTTTTATTCTTCGTCAGTGTAGCTAGGACTACAGGTATGAACATGAGCGTAGAAAGGCAAAGAATTGCAAATTAATCAAATCATAACGGAATATTAAAAAGTTTACATTTTTTTAATGAAAAATGTTAAGTAATCACAATATTACAAGAGATATGCTTGTACGAAATAATTTCCAATAGCAATATTGTGATTAATTCTCTAGTAATATTGTGATTAGTGATTACTACATTTTTCATTAAAAATTTTTTTGATATTCCGTTATGATTTGATTTTTTTGCAATTCTTTGCTTTTCTACGCTCATGTACTGTACATATCTGCATACTGTAGTTCTATGCAGCTATACTGACGAGGAACAAAAGAATAAACAAACTGATTCCGAAACAGTATGTCTTAGACTGTTAATCATAGGTTCGATTGTGCCTTTAACACTTTGGATCTGCCTATTAATTAGCTTATCATTAATGTATAAATACATTAACAATATAGTAAATTATATTAGATTTAAATAATATTTCAATAAAATATCGTCTTATTGCATTGTAATGTCCTATGATATAAAGCGTAAAAATATTACAAAAACAGAACAAATTATACGTTTCAAACAAAAGGAATAGCATTATACTGCAAGTAACACACAAGTAAAGCCATTGCAAAAAAATGTTATCTTTGAGCGCTCTGAAGTGTTGCAGGTGTTTGCAACACCATTGCATAGCTCTTTTATATACAGTAGTCAACCATATTGCTACATTTTTGTTTGTTTAGATTAAGTTAGATCAAGTTCTTTGCCGAAAATTTTTTTGTTTGGGTTTTGTAAAACGCTAAACAAACTTATTTATTGTATGCTGAAAAATGGTTGAAGATAATGACAAACAATTAGTATTGTGAAAAGTGCTGAATCAAGTAAATTTAGATACATGTTTATTGCACAGCACAAGTACACCCAACCGAGAATTCTTGAACAGCAAAGTGGGCTTTACCATCTTCGGGGCTTCTGATTCCGACGATCATTTTGGTTTTGACAGGCTGATGCTGATAATCCATATTACCAACCATAATATTACAGCTGCTATTGCAGGCGCAGTTTGCTTCCCATATTTCTGATGGATATCGGTGTCGGTCGTAGTTGATAGAAAAAACCCAAGGGGAAACACTGCTTGAACTCCGACTGCTGGTGATGCGACTCAGCACAAAAGTGGCATTTGGGTTTAAATCGGGGCATAAACTTTGGTTATCAAATATTCGATTTATATCCTCGACTTCCGGTAATTTAGGGCAGGAAAAATTTCCTTTTCTGCAAAGTGTTTTTCGGTAAAAAGTGCTCGGTAATGTGGACACCATGGGTTTCAAGGCGTTTCTTATATTTTCGGGCCATGGTTCACCGTTAGTATGAAACAGCAAAGGAAGTACGTTTTGTTTGCGTCTAATTCTCAGTCCAAACGCGATTTCAACTTGAGAGCACAGAATAAACACTAGAATAGGCAGGAAAATGAGAACCGCAGCTTGTTGCAACGAATTAACCTACAAACAAAATAACAAAATATTAGATTTGGAAGCGTTTTACTTACGAGTATAGCTTTTACATAAATCCACATTTGCGTAGCCCATATAGCCGTGAGCAATACGTCTTAAGGCATATTTAGACTCAGCAGAACTCTGACTCTCCAACCTGATGATTGCTTTCATCTTGTGTCTCTGCAAGTGTTATGCTTAGGCGTAGCCAAGGGGGGAGTTGGCTGCCCCCCCCCACCCAATCAAAATGTCACCAATAACAAAAATGTGACAATGACGCCTATTGTTTCTTCAGTTTCAGTTTTTTTAGCATTTTTGGCGTACAACAGTGATTAACAACAATATTGACGACCAAGAACCCAGTTCCCCTCTCTTAATTCAATTTTTGCTAACCAATTTAACTGTAAAACCCGGAAGAAATTGAAAGTTTTTGTCGTAAAAATTGCTATCTGAAACCCTCATCTAACCTTTCTAAACGTAATGCAATACCAGGGCCGGATTTACCATAATATGGTATAGTATATCTGCAAGGGGCTCCGCACTCAGATGGTGAGAATTATTTCGGTCTTCACCAAATTTGGGAGAATGATGTGGCAAAAACCTCCGAAATGCCAAGGACGCCGCCCAATGTAAATTCGCCACGGGCAATAACATCGCTAGTAGGCGTAACCATCTATTGTACCATTTTTAAATAACAATCCACCTCCACCTCGCCAGTTTTTACGGGACAAAATACTTTTGAAAAATAAATTAGCTAGAGGAAATGCTCATTGAACAAGTCGTTGAATTTGAATTGAGGGGGCCTGTGCCCCCTAGTCGTACATGTACTCTTACAACTGGTTATTTTTTGACAAAACAAAAATTTCTACAAAAAATGTTCAAGTGGATTATTATTTACAGTTAAAATATTTCACAAAGCAACGTAACTTGCATTTTCCTACCTGGGCCCAATCACAAAACTTCAAAATTCAAAATTTTGAACGCGTTTTGGACTTAAATTGTTACTAAATGGAGGATTGAACAATTTAGTTGTTTAAATTGGCTTTCAAATGTTAAAAGTCTAGTTCTTTCTAATGGATTTAGACACGCGCGAATTGTGGTTCAATCATTAAAATAGTTAGTTTTTCTAAAAAATCGCCCTGCGGCTGGGGGCTCTGCCCTTTTGGGGGAAGTTTAAGCCTTTTGGGGGGAGTTTAAGTCCTCTTCCTGCAGCAAAAATTCTGGTTATGCTAAACCATGGCTTTTTATCTTTCAATCTAAAAATATCTTGGTCCGACAAAAAGTTTTTTCGAAAACCTCTGATGACGTCATTGCATATGATTTTTGGTTTGCCCCACCCCCCCTCCCAATCAAAAATCCTGGCTACGCTTATGAGTGTATGGACACAATATTAACGTTATCATAATGTCTTTTGCTATTAGGTTTAATACAACTTTTTATATAATCGTTTTATAATTTTTCATCAACTAAAATTTGAAATAGAAACTCATCGCGTGCAAAAGAAAACATGCTTCGCTACAATAGCCAACGATTTTGCGCTTTGTTGACCTATAGCATCGACCGTTACCAGTGATTACAGTAGCTCTCTCCTCGCCTCTGAAAGAGATATGGTATTCAAAATTTGATTTGGATCAAATCGATCACAGCATTAAGAAATGCTTGCTACTCCTACGATATTTTTTTCGCAAATAGTTTAAGGCAAATTAGCTAGCTCAGGCGCAAAAACACATGGAAATCGGAGCAGAGTTGTAAGTCGGGACGAGCTTTTCGAGTCGGGTTCGGGCTGGATTCGGGCCTAAAGTTGACAAAATTTTGAGCTTAATTCGGGTCCGAGTCGTTCTTTTTGTCTTGGAGCACAAAATATAATCGAAATAACTTGGCAACATTACTAAATTTTTCAGACCTAACTTAACTTTCGGGCATGATTTGGGCTTCAAATTAGTTTTCGGTTTCGGGCTTGAACTAGTCGGCTCGTTTACAACTCTGATTCGGAGATAGAGAACCGCAAACTTGTTATATCACTCTTCAGGGTAACATAGCGTGAGTAGAATGAAGGGTTGATACTATACAATGCAGTGTTAAGCGTAATATCCTCATCCCAACTGCTTAGGGTAACAAATTTAGCGACTCGCACAAACGCATTGTTTTAGTTTGATGATTAGGTTTTACAAAGCAAAAACTAAACTGAACTTCAGTAGAACAAAGAATCTTTGCTGCACAGTCCATAAATAAGCATTGAGATTACCTTCATTTGGACTTCCGAGGTTTCTCAAAATCTCAAAAATTTAACTTTTCAATTTTCGTTTGATATTACACTACTTTAATAACGATTTATGGTTCCCAAATATTAATACAGTGTATTTCTGATTTATACTGCTGTTAATTTTTTGTTTATACGATGAATAGAAATTTATCTAAATGGCCCCTTTTATATTTGATTACCACGTCACGCAGTTCCCCATTTGTTGTTGTTGTTTTGCTAGGATACCATAGCTTTACATTAAAGGTACACGGAACCCATGCGAAACTTATGATTGAGATTTACTGGAAATAGAGAGTGGAAGTTTTTTAAAGAGCTGTTTTTAGATTAAGCATAATCTTTACTATTATGTCATTTTGTGCAGCGGACAAAAATTATAGATTTATTTGTCTTTTATTGGTCTATTATTGTTTTTGTAAAACTCCGAACCAAACTTTTTCTTGTTATAACAAACTTATCCTCGCAATGTCCAATGAGGAAAATGGAAAAATCCCCTGATCATTTCGACAGAATACCTCAGGAAAGTATAAAGGATTGCTAAACACAAGCATTTTTCTCACGAGTGTGGAAAAGAAAGACTTGCCGCATTCACAAAGCTTATGAAAAAGCGAGCAAAATAGACAAAGACAACGAGAGAAAATTTTAAAACTAAAAACTTTATGTGAAAGCGTGACCTGAGAGATCTATTAAGAGTAGTTTTTTTGACAACCACAGGTTTAATTCTAGCTCTGGTCAAGTAATTACGTCTTTGGTTAAGATGGTCTACGGTTTTTATCTGTTTTTGGTGGCTTTGAAGAGGCAGAAGTTTAATATTAACGTGAAAGACGTCAAAATCAACCGAAAACCTTGGAAGATGTTTTAAATCCTTAAGAGGTACGAATTTTGATCTTCGAGTCAAGCTGTCACCTGCCCACCTGCCTACCACACATGGTGGAGACTT
This sequence comes from Trididemnum nubilum, assembly GCA_963965965.1. Lineage (NCBI taxonomy): Eukaryota > Metazoa > Chordata > Ascidiacea > Aplousobranchia > Didemnidae > Trididemnum > Trididemnum nubilum. The sequence continues at coordinate 29,461,427 of OZ014481.1, read as the reverse complement.
CACACTGTCCTTTTTATTGCTGAACGTCAAGCAGGGAAGCTTTGAATATCAATTTTTATAGTTTTTGGTTTGACCCAATCGGGATGTAAGGCCTCAGTAGCAGATGCTCTATCCACTGGAAATCTGATTGTTTTTTTGTGACAAAAAGATAAAGATCAATAAAAAACATTTTTGTTTTTTGATCTACTTATTTACATCATTCCATTTCAAACTTAGAAAATTCCTCGTCACTAATATTACACCTCTAATATATTGCAAACAAATTTAAAAAACACTGCAAGGATGTGTGCTTTACGATTGTAAAAGTTTTTGGTCAAGTTTTGAAATCTACTCATTCATTCATTTGCTATTCTTGACCGCTATGGCAGCGAAAAAGTGGTGTAATAAAATAACTCATAGACAGCAGGCAGCGTCTGGAAAAAGAGAAGTGACACAATGTCAGGTCTTACATCATCAAATAAAATCTTTTATTGTACTCGCTGTATTACGCCAGGGCGTAGAAGGAGTTGGCGGTGCCAATCTCAACGGCATTGCGCCTGCTGGAACACAGATTCGTTCGCAGAAATGTCGCAGCGGTGGCAAGCCGTTGGGAACGCTGCGTTCAATTTGAATGGCTCAAGATTTGAACCTCAGACCTCCAGATTCAAAGACGAACGCGTTACCGCTAGACTAAGCAATCAATACAACATATTTGTCACTTAACGACAAACTTGCGAGTTATGATTGAACGGCCGCTTCCAAAACAATATCAATCAGATGAAATCTATAATTCACTTGCTATTAAACTCAGGTTTATTTAATGCGTATTTGCAAAGGTTCTGCAATTAACAATCATTTTATTATTGCATGATATATTAAAAATTGCTGCTTCGTGACATGTCAAACTTTACTGACGTCGCAAGGCTCTTTTGCGTCGCTATTACGCTAGCCAATTTTGTGAATTACATACAGCAACAAAAATAGAATTTATTAGTTCATATTAAAAATTGAAAGTTTTCCACCGATTGGAATTGCTAAAATCTTTGCTCGATTTTTTTAATTGGTCAAATAAAAATAAAAAATCGCCAAGTGATTGGCAAAACAAAAAATATTTTCCAACCTTTTGATTGGAAGAAAATGTAGCATTATCACTGTTTGTATGTTGGATCATCGGGTCTCGCAGAACTTCGTAGAAAATTAATTTTATTTATAAAGCTTAACGTTTCTAAAAAAAAATTACGCAACATCAAAAACTTTTTGTTAAGTATTTTGAGGGCGTTTTGAGGGTTTTGGTAATCTTTAATCAGTTACGTAGTTGCTTCTAAGCTGTTCCCCTTCCGGAATCCTCGAAACAATGGTTCGCTTTCGATTCACTCTAGTGCTTTTTAAAATTAGTTTTCCGGACCACGCCGCGGCGCATGCTGCATTTGCGGCTCGATGGCTGGACTATTTTTACGAATATAGGAACTGAAATTCATATGAGGTGTTTTCAATGCAGCAAAACGTAAGATTCTCTATCGACTCACGCAGAAAAATTGAAAGATGCCAATGGCGTGAGAATGGTGCGTGCTAAATTTAAACATACTTTTGAAAAATAAACACCCAAACTAAATGCTAAAGTTGTATATATTTAGCTATTTTTCAATTATATAAATGAATAACATTTTTTTGCTCACAACAATATTATAGTACTGCAACAAACACTAGTTTAGGGAAAAAACGTATACAGTATTAGTCAAACACCAAATATTTTTGATTTCCATGAAAAACATGATTACAGACATTTGTTTCTGTATCATATAGCATTCTGCACGCTGACTATATTACTCTCTTCTAAATGTTTATGTTAGCATTTCTATATGTGCAAAACATGTTTTTTTTTGGGTGATTAATATCTTCTGCTTTTATTTAATAAAAATAGAGTTTGAAATGAGAGCAAAATTTTAAAGAAGATATAGTAAATTTTTTCGCTATTTCTTCTTTATCGCAACAATAACTCCATTAGCCTTTTTTTAATTACCAGTTTTATTTAAAAAAATTTTAAAGGATAGTTTTGAGTGTAACTCTGATGTGTTTATACTACCAGAGCTTGCATCGAAAAGAAAACTTCAGACTACCAGCCAGATGGTCGAGCGATAACGCGTTCGTATCTAAAGCTAGAGGTCTGATCTGTTTAAATCTTGGGCAGGTCGAATCGGACACAGTGTCGCCAACAGATCACCACTGCTACGACGTTTGTTCAAAGGAAGTGTATTGCACGGGGGAAATGAGGCGGAGATGGGCCCTGCCAAGTCGTTACACGCTTCGGCGTATTACAGCTAGTATAATGAAACATTTGATTTTGATTTGATTACCGTGATTCACTACATGCCAGAAGCGTTCTTAGAGAAATTTGTAACAATCATTCCAGTTTCTTATAGCATCAAAGCAAGAGTTAAGCACAATTGTAAGAAAAATCATGTACTGTAAAATACCATTCGTAATCATTCACCGATCATAAAATTTAAAAACTACTTATTAAAATTATGGGTTGTTTTTTTTAAAGGTATGCAGTGGTCACACTTACCAGACATCGTTAGAACACTCGCTTTTAATTATTTTGTTAAGTTATTTTTTTTATCGGTTATCTTTAAAAAAAGGTCTGTGCAGTAATGAAAATCGATGCTGTTCAAAAGCAAAAATGAATCTATTTTGATAATGCGCTCTAAAAGCAAAGAATTGTCGATAGTCGACGTCAGAAACAAAAACCAATGACTAAAGATTAGTGATCGATGCCGAAACGTGTGACTACTGGTGTTTGACTATTTGTGGCTACTGGTGTAAAAGACAAAACAGAAACATTCTATGGAAAGGAGTAAGAAATACCGCGGTTCTCTAATGGGGATAAAAAGACAGTACACTTTTACTACAGAATAGTTATAAGTGTTTTTGTTGCGAACCAAACAAAGAGCTCGATGACGCTAAGTCAGAGCATGTTAACGATAATAAAAACACCCAGTGGTGGGCAAGTTACTTTGTAAAAGTAACTGAGTAACAGCTACCTGCCAAAAAAGTAACTAAGTTACAGTTACTATTTGGAAAAAGTAACTAGTTAGAGTTTGAGTTACAGTTACTTTTTATAAACCTAATTATAAGTAAGAATTAAGTATCGAAAATGTTGATTTTGTCCTTTGGCACCAGTATTTACTGATTTTTTTCTCTATCCATTTTCTAATTTTCATTTGGTGCCTCTGCACAAGCCGCTTATGGTTACTGTTGCTGTTGCTGTAACAAAAATACACAACGTTACACATTGATGCACTTTATTTAATTCCTTTTCAAGAAAGCATGCATCTCAAAATGTTCATCGCTGAGACCAGAACGTTTGGGTTTCAAAATGTCTTTGCCCATGCTGAAAAGCAGTGCTGGGCACTTCCGCAAACCGGTCCACAAGTTTACAAATCCGCAAATTGCGGACTCAAGGTTTAAGTTTGCGGATTTGGGAACTGATTTCTTTCCGCAACCATTCGCGGATTGGCGGTAAAAAAATTGAAATCTACGGCAAATCCGCAAATCAACAATATCAGTGGGATCGTTTCTGCAATTTCCAAAAAAATACGTTTACACGATTCAATGTACCGACAGATTTGGGGCAATTTGTTTATAAAGTACCACACCCTCTCACCAAGTTCCTTTGTTGTGATACGATTATTTTCCAGAGGAGCTGCTATTCTTACAGCAAAATGAGATGGCTTAAGGTCAAGAAACTTCCAAAGAGTTGCACCAGACGACTTTGATGACATGCCCAGCACGTTTGGTAAATAAATAGGCTGCAGGTCTACCAACATTTTCAATCTTAGTTTTATCTTGTAAGCAGCGTGGCCGAATGGATAAAGGCATCGTTTTTACGACGACCCTGATCGAATGGTCTGGATTCAACCCTTACCCTGGTCACGTTGTTGCGTCCTTGGATAAGACGCTTTACGATGATTATCTCTGCTTGGTGGCTTCGAACAAGCAACAAATTCGGTGGACAAGAATTCGAAGAAATCCACAGGAACATTGGATCATCGAAAACTTCTAAGCAGGTGCGGATTCCTCCAATCACGAAGTAGTCGTTGTAATGAAAAGTGTGCGGATCTTCCAAGAAGTTAGCGTCTGATGCTGTCCGGTGACAGGAGGATAAATATGCACTACAACAACAACAACAATCTTTTTAGTTTTTTGCTTTTTGTTTCGTTGATCGTCTTTTTGGAAGGCAAACTTTAGATTATATGCGTTGCCGCTCAAGAAATTTCCAAAGATTTTTGGAAATTAATATTACAGCCCGCTTTAGAATCTTGAAAAAAATTTCTGTATCTTGAATAATTTTGTGTTATTTGGTGATGTATACATAATACAATACTTTGCTTTTTTGATTTTTCAAAGTTTGTGTATTTTGCAAATGATACGTCAAAATGCTTAGCCTATTTTGTATTTATGAAATGGCATAAATTTCTGAGCAATTGGCGGCGCTACTCCAAAATTTTCCAAAAATTACGAGAAAAGTTGATCATATCAACAAACTTTTTAGCGAGTAAATTACTACGACTCATTGATCTGGTAGGTTTTTGGCACCACCAACAAACTGGCCACTGTCGATAAAAGATTCTAATTTAACGGTGGCGATTAATTGCACCTACGTTACATACCGATAACCAAGACTTAAAACTCAAATTTTCTATTTTTGCAATTACCTTAGGTGCTAAGTGCTGACTACTCAGCGCTAAAGAGAAACACAAAATTCTAAATGAGAGCTAGTTTTTGAACAAAATTAATACCTGCACCCAATGGCGTACGCAAAAAGTTTCCATGATGGGCCGAAAGTTTCGTCACACTGTGACGCCACAAATCAATAATATGGAAAGTGCCGAAGTCAAGATCATTGTAGGGTGGTCCCGGGCATGCTTCGGAAAAAAATTTGCAAAATTACACTAAAAAAACGCGTTTTCGTGCATTCTGGAAGCAAGTTTTAGTATAACGCTTTTACGAGATTTACGGCACGAATGAAATCGTAAAATGAAAATGCTTCTAAAACATTACGGAATTAAAAAGCTAGGTCATTTGCGAAGGAAGAGAACAACTTAAAATAAAGATCGATTTATTTTAGTATTTACGCAGTAATAACGTACATCCTCTCAGAACTGCTTGGTTTTGCTTTATTGTGTTTCATTTTTAGGGACTGAGAGGAAGGCCATGGCACAATGGCCTTCCTCTTAAGTACCCCAGTGTCTGCATCGTAATTATATTGTATGCAATTTAAAAGATTTTAAAAGACTGCTCTTATCCAAAGTTCGACTAGAAGTTCAAGCGTTAGAATTTCATGTAACCCTTAATCGGGACTGTATTGCACCTGAAATAAAATAAAAAAGGAACCGAACTTTTGGCTTGTTCTTCTTACACCTGGCACATTTTCATCTTGGCTAAAGTTTGCCTTTATATGATATGAACACCTTTCAAAACGATTTAAACAATTTTTGCACCAGTACAGGAGCAAAAAAAAGCGTTAACCGCAATTGTTACGTTTGAACCTAAGTTATTTTAATCGTGATCTGCAAATTGCCATGAGTGATGAAGGGAGCAAGAAGTGACATCGGCAACAACCCTACCCCCCATCCATTCCGTCGCTCAAGCACTAAAATATAGTAGCTTATGTGCCTATAAAGTATTATTTTCAAGAACGGAAAACCCGAAGTTCGTGCGTCTCGAGTTTTTACTTTTCCGCGACTCAATAAAGATTTGTGTATCTCTGTTTGTCCTATAAGTCAAGTACATGTACTGTACAAGTATGTAAATCAAATTAGAATTTTCAACTCAACAAACATACTGTATAGTTAGAACTTACTATGAGCGACGAAAGTGACTGTCAGGTGAGGCTACGCTCTTCCAAGTGTCTACTCCAGCCACCAGAGTCGCAGCCGTAATCCAACTCCGGTCACAGTTTTGTTTTCAACAAACCTGCGCACATTTCCACTCGGCCCTGCTGCTGACATGTATAACCAGTTTCCGGCGAAGACCTTTTTTTTTTGGTGTTCATTTAATTTCGGGGACGGAATTACATAATCTTCACTAAAGTACTTTTGCATGCCAAATGCGTTTGGTTAAGGCTGCAAAAGCGTCCCCCATGCAAAATTTCACAATTTAAGTACTGATTATGACTTACAAAAACAGAATATTAAATAAACCGAAGAAAACTTACGGATGTTTACTACAGGTCTGCAGCGGATATGAAAATATCAAACATTGTTATATTGCTATAGGTCTCCTCTATTTATCAAACCAGGAAAAAAATAGCAAAGTTTGCGAAAGTAAAAAGTCATTTTCGGTTGCGGAAGTGCAAAAAATTACCGCAAACGTATCGAAAACTTACGGATTTGCGGTTGTGAACCACCTACTGCTATATTGCGGAATTTGCAGCTGCTGAATAGAGTTTAAATTTGCGGTGCCCAGCGCTGATGAAAAGCCTTTCAACTGCTAGCGCTCGAAGGCAAAGAAGTATTGTACTGGACAAACAGTTTCTTTAACGCTGCATTAGCGAAAGAATTATCATCCATTTTTTTCGCAGGTACTGCTGATAGAAACCCTTCTATCCGTTTTGCAGCATCTTTTTTTGGTTCAGATTGGTTGAACAAACAACCAAAAAAAATGATCGTTATCAACTGACTCAACATCATCGTCGCTTTCACCGCTAAGCGTGTTAGCCCCGTTCGTGCACATTAGCACCTGTTAGCACGACCCACAATAGCTCCTGTTATAGCACGTTTGTTCGCAATATAAAATCCGTAATCCGTAGCACTAGCAGGGATTACATAGAAGTGTTTCATTTTACCAAAATCTAACAATTAAAGAATCTTTTTTAACAGGACCAAAACTAAAAGTAACTGTAACTAGTAACTTTTTATTGTCTCCAAATAGTAACTAGTTTCCACTTTCGTTACTTTTTTGAAAAAGTAACTAAGATTCAGTTGCAGTTACTAAAAAGTAACTAGTTACAGTAATTAGTTACTACAGTAACTAGTTATTGCCCACCTCTGAAAATACCTATAAACTTGTTAAAATAATGTTCCCAACAAGTTGTTTTGCCGTTAGGCTCTTCAGAGGGTGACAGCCAGGGGGGGGCGAGAGCCAAACGTGGGCCCGGAGGCAGCTTAAATATGGGCTTCTTATATTTTAAGTCAACGTTACAAGCCACACGTCTTGCTTTTTCACTTAATTACCCAGCGGCGTAAACATAATGACTTTTCAATAGGACGATTTTGCACTGGATAGCGATAATTGCAGCAAGGAAGGAGGGCGAAGCCCCCGCCGCTGAAAAATTTTTATGAATAGAAAGCCAAAATATGCGATTTTGAACATTTTTAAACCAACCATAAGTGTGATTAAAGCTGCAAAATATTTTTGTTGTTAGAAAGTCTATCGGAATCATGGCCGAGTGATCAAAAAAGAGTCGCTTTTATGACGACCACAAGATTAATTTAAAAGTGTGGTTCAGCCACAGCTCTCATCATCGTCGCGGTGTTTTGTCCTCTGATGGGACTCTTTATGAAGCTTATTTATACCATAGATCAGCACTATATTGACTGCTTGTAAAAACGTAGGCTCAGGCATCAAATCAGCAAACTGTGACTGGCACTTAGGGTACATAAAAGTCCGAAAATTTGAGGTTGAAATTTCTTGGAATACTTTAACCAGCTCTGAAAAGTTAGTTTACTTACTTGATGGTTGATACCGGTACTGTTAGAGGCCATAGTGTTAGATCTTGACATACGCTTTTTAGCAATAGCGTTAGACACTACCAAAATAATTATCCACAATCGCGGAATCAGGCAGTCAGCGGGGGCCCGTACTGAGCTAGTCAACGTGGGCCATACGCCAAACCCGCAGAGTCAGCAGGAGTCCATCCTTAGCGGCCCATCCTTAGCTTGCCTATTTGATACTGTTCAAGGACAATGTTAGACCTTGAAATATCCTTTGGCAATGGCGTTAGACATTACCACGATAATTATGCACAACCGCGTAGTCAGTGGGAGCCCATCCTTGGTCCTGAGCTTGTCAGTGGGGGCCCATATGCAGAACCCGTGGAGACAGCGGGAGCCCATATGTAGAATCCACGGAGTCAGCGAGGGGCTATCCTTAGCTAGTCATCAGGGGCTCTTCTTTATCTAGTCCTTCCCACCACAAAAGAAGAGTGCAAAAAACCCTGTTTGAGTTAGAGCGTTGCTCCAATGTTATGATAATATCTGCACGTTGCTTGGAAAGCAGCAATCGCTGTTCACTTTTTAATATGATCTCAATGGGCCCCCTGAAGTAATAGGCTATGGAATCATTGTCCCCCCTGCCCCCCCTCTTGGAGGCCCTGGTGACAGCAAACCTATAGTAAACTTTAAGTAAAGTGTGGGCGGTTAAAGAATTAGTAGAAGAAGTTAACCAACTAGCAAATTTTTACGTAAACCACAACGCGGTCGGGCTGGCGGGGCTGTTACAATAATCGGCGCCCCGGCTCCATAAAGAAAGTGCGCTGATTACCGCCAGACAGCCACTAGCGGGGTAGAGCACTGAAATAGAGGAACAAAACAAAAAAGTAAGGCATGCTAGAAGAGGATACGCGCAGCGTGTTGGGGTCGGCTGCACTTTAACCAATAACCGTTACATAAACCCACAACTATCATGTGCAACTACACCACATCCGATGCCGGTTATTGACAGCCCCGCCGGCCCTATTGCGCTCTAGTATACGAAGGAATTTGCTATTTGGTTAACTTCTTTAATCACCTACACTCTACTTAAAGTTTACTTTTAGGATAGTAATATAGAATAACATAGCATAAAAAAAAAACGAAACGATCTAAGCTGAGGCAGACTCAACAAGAGCAAAAATAAATTATCAAGATTCTTTTTATTGATAACGTACACGCAAAAAGCATAGAAACGGTGATAATCAAAAAAAAATTTGAAAGCAAAGAGTCTGCGATAATCGATGACAGAAAAGCAAAGAATGTAGTATTGATTATCGACTGCTAATCGATATTTATAACCCTTGGTCTGTGAATGATTGTATGGTTATTGTGTGGCTTTGAGAACCCATGGAGGAATTTCTGGGTGTGTGGCGCGACGAAACTGATCATGATCGTCACATGCAAATGCTGCAGTCTCCCAGATTATTTATGAGATGATTTATCCGAGTAAACCAAATTCCGAACGCTTCAACTTGTTTTGTGAAATATTTTTGTGATGTGTCAGCGTTGCCCCATATCTGCCTCGTTTGAGTAATTTAATTTCCAAGACCAAGGACTTTCTATCTTATCTGTGGGCGAGTGAGCTCAAGTTAGTTTCTTTTCATTAAATTTCAAGGTTATTAGGACAAAATAGGTAGAGATGGAATCTCTATTATTGTGTGTTTTGGACGTGGCGAAACAGTTTTTACAATTTTTCGAGTTTTTTGAGAGGTTTCTACAGTTTTCGACAGTTTTAAAATTTTACAGTTTTTACGGATTTTGACTTAACGAAATCAACAGGAATAATGAAGAGGAACATGTGCAATATTGGTGTGCAAATTAACAAGAAGAATTGAAGATACAAGAGTCAGATTAGCACAACGATTAGTTTTTCTCCATCCCTCGCACTTTGTGCAAAAGCTCCATCTCCCCAAGGAGCACCGGTCGAACTAGTACGCCACATTAAAATAGAACAGTGCTACTGTATTTTGTGAGAATGATCAGTTTTTCGTTTCAAACGTGATGTTAGAATTCATCCCGACAGCTCAAATGCTCATCGTTTGAACCAGGGCAGCGGAGACAATCGAAAAAAGGCAGTGCTTCAGCTCCGGAGCTTTTGTTTTTCACACATAAGGCTCCGGCTCCGCAGCCCAGGTTTCAAGATATAACATTTAATCAATCAACCATATTTAAATTAATAACAAATAAAACGAATTCGATTTTGGCACCAAATATAGGGAGATTATCAGTCTTATTCAAATGCAATTCTCCAAAATACTCAAATTATATTGCTCATCGTTTGCTGAGAAACCATCATTAAAGCCAAGTCTGGCAGTTGAATCTTAGTATGAACACGGGGAATCCATTTAGGTATACTCGTGTGACCATAATAATTTTTGGATAAATCGATTCGATTAACCTTTATTATCAATTTTTTGCTGTTTGTTCGTGCCTGAGGTTAATTTACCCGTTCAAAAATCTGATTTGAAAGTTGTTAGCTTGCTGTGTTTTTTTGTTTTTTTTTGTTATTAAGGTACAAGCGAGATAAGCAAACACTAGCACGAAGAGAAGGGAACAATTCCGACGATTTCGCGATACACGATCAAAAAGCATTTAGCCTCATCAATTTCATGAGCTCACGGAATCAGCCGCACGTAAAACAGCAAATATTTTATTCAAAATATATTTTGCCCAAAATGCGTCATCAGTTCTAAAGTAATAATCAGCCTCACGCAAAAAAAACTTTCGACACAAAGTAGGCAAAAAGCATAAAATTTAAAATAAAAATGGGAATGTTTTACAGTAAAAACCGAAACCAAAGAGAATTAAAGTCAAAAAGAATCAGAATCAATCAAACTTGCACTTGGATTGAGCAAATCTAGTAAACTAGTCTTCACCCCCTCAAAACCGTAATGCAGATCATGAACGCAAAAGCCTACGTAAAACCGGCGAAAAAACGACAAAATGTGAAGTAAATTAAGGAATAAAAAGACCAAATATACTAGAAACAAAATTTGGCGTTTGTCTATTGAAACTTTCCAATTTGTTTTATTGGTCTCTTACTTATTTGCTGTTAAAGAATAGCCTAGTTTTGATGGAGGTTAGAGATATAGCGTATGTACCTTTGTGGTGGGTTAAATAGGCGGCTACAAGCAAGTTTTCGCAAGCAAGATATAGAGTTTTAAATTTTGCTGTTTTGAATAATCCACTGCTAGTTCTAATTATCGCATAGCTGAGGTTGAGTTTTTAGGATTTGCTTACAACAGATTTTTAGTACATTTTTGGTCACAAGACGGCCAAACTTGTTTCTGTTTTGGCCACTTTTTCTTAATTTACTCCTAATTTTTCTTTTTTTTTTTTAATTTACCTCTCAATTTGTCGTTTTTTCGTTAGTTTTTTACGTGAGCTTTTGCGTTTATAGGTGCGATTGGTGACTGCATTACAGTCTTTGTGGAAAGTTGAGGGCTAGTTTACTAGATGTGCTCAATCCATGTGCAAATTTATTTGTTTCTGATTCTTTTTGACTTCATTGTTCCCTTCGGTTTCGATTTTATCGAGAAATACATTCAATTTTATGTTGAATATTATGCTTTTTCCTGCTGTGCGTCGAAACCTTTTTTGCTTACGGTTGTTCATTATTTTAGAAATGATAATGCGCTTTGGGCGAAATATATTTTCAATAAAATATTTGCTGTTTTACGTACGACTGATTCCGTGCACTCATAAAATCGATAAGGCGAAATGTTTTGTAGTCTTTTTTGGCATACACTATGCTTCAAAGCTATCGTAGGAGAGAAATCGTTACTTGGCTCGCCCAAATGTAATGAGCACCGACGATAACATTTCTTTCAAATGCTGGTATTTCTTAAGTTTCTGGAGATTCAGTTTCAAGCGTCACACAAGGCTCGGTCTACACCAGGCGTACTCAACAAGTTTTACCAAAGATCAAGATGCAAAAGATGAAAACTCGTTAGGTCCAGTCCTGCCAAATTAAAAATGCGGATGCAACATGTTTAAAAGTCACAAAGTCATGTATAATGTTTCGGTTAGACTTATTTTGGTGCAAAAAAACATAAAATGAAATTTGCTTCTTGCGAGTTTCTTAAATCTAGGTTCCAATTCGGTGGTTGCAACTTGCAAGTCTGTGGTGCAATGGAGTGCAGGCACTACAAGACTGTGGTGTAGTAGGTGCTGTTTCGTCATAGAACTGCAAAACTTATTCTTTTTTTTTTTGCCACATAGCCTAAATCTCTATACAACTTCTGTTTCACATAATCTTTATCAGCTGCGAAACCAGGATTTTGCTAAGAGGGGGCCTTAAACCAAAAGTGAAAAAAATTACGTTTGAAAAATGCCGCAATTGAGCGGCGTGCTGAGCAAACTGATGGCATTAAAGCGTATCATAGATGGGGATCTGGGTGCAGACCCTCTTGCCGTTGGGCGATTTTGCGCAAGTAGAGACATTTTAACACCATTTAGATCATATTTTGAAAGGTTTTAAAGCTATTTGACAGAACTAACATTAATAAAATGCTTAGATTGGGAAGCCAATTGAATTATTAAATGTTTAGCTCTTTCAACCCCCTTACTCCACCACCTGGTTGTCCCACTGGTCTTTATATAGCGACTAAGGTTTTACTAGCTAAAAACTATGTTGACAGTTTACGAAACAACAAGTCTATACTGGGGTGCAAAATGTAAAATAATAAAAATGCGTGTTTTTATGCTTTTTTTGGTGCCAAATTGCATATTGAAGTAAATATGCAAAATGACACATAACACATTGCATATTTAGCTAAACATTCAATTTGACCCGTGTCATTTTGTATATTTAGCTAAATAGGCAATTTAACACGCGTCATTTTGTGCATTTAGTAAATATGCAATTTGGCGTGTTCAATTTTGCATATTTATATAAATATGCAATTTGGCATTTGCCATCGTGCATGTTAAGTTAAATATGCAGTTTGGCATGACTGTGTCATTTTACATACTTACTTAAATATGCAATTTTGTACTGAAAAAGCTTAAAAACACGCATTTTTATCATTATACATTTGGCGACCCATACAATAATTCATGTAAGCATGAAAAAGAGAGAAAAGGCAAACCACGAACAAGAAAGAGAAAAATGAGAAGAAACGAATGCAGTTTGGAATCTTTACTTTGACAAAACGAAAATATTACTTCACATCAACAGTTATTTTTTAACGATTGATTACTAAATTCGCATATCACTAGCGTACTCTATTTTTCTCAAGCGAGCGAATGCAGGCAAAATCAAGAAACCGTCGAGGTTTGATTTTAGCACTCCAGAGGTCCGGCTTTGGCCCGCGGCCCGGCAATTCAGTAGCCATGGTCCACACAACGCGGAAAATCGCTAGCGTACTTGCTTATTCTTATGGTTTTATAATGTATACAGCTTATCTTTAGTGTCAGAGTTGAAAACGGACCTACTAAATCAGACCCGAACTCGAAAATAAGTCAGAACCAGAAAAATGAATTAAAACCTAAACTAGGCCTGAAAAAGTCCGAAAGTTGAATTAGGTTTAAACATTAGCGTTTAATTATTCCTTTCCTTTAAGTAAGTTGTTTGCTGCGACTAAAACGACTTATTGGTAAATTGTGACATACAGGGTGGGCCAAAAGTTAGGGGGCAGTGATACACAAGCACTTTTGTGTATCACTGCCCCCTAACTTTTGGCCCACCCTGTATAATAATTGTTATATACTACAGCAATAATCGTATCGGCCGGTTGGTCGAGCGGTAACGCTTTCGTTATTAGAGTGGAAAGTGTGAGGTTCAACTCTCAAGCCGGTCAAATCGGACACAGTGTTGTCAACGGCTCGCCACCGCTGCAATAGTTCTTCCGAAGCAGTTTTGCCCGAGCGCAATAACGCGGAGATGGATTTCGCAAACTCGTTACACACTTTGGTGTAAAACAGTGAGTATAATGAAAGATATGATTTAACATTTATTCTCCCGTCACGTGAAAAGGAAAGTGGCGATTTTATAGCGTTTTAAATGGCTGACAGAGAATATTGCCGATTGTACTCAGAAAACCACTACCGACATTTCTTGGGGCCGTGCACTTACTCTGCATACATACGGTTGATTCTTTGTTGTTGGAAACCACGCTTGCTACAAGTGAGAAAAATTTTAAAAATTCGCTTGCACAATGAAATATGGGTTATTAAGTTCCGTGATACGGAACGTGCCGAACTTCAGTTTCCCTCTTTTTACGTTTCAAGGTTTTTGGTTCCGATGCTAATTTCTTTTTTCATCTACTGTTTTGATTTTTTGGCTGTTTTTTCTTGTAAAAAAGCTAACCAAAATAATAAATGCAAAAAAAAATCATGCAAAAAAGATTTACCGAGGACGGGTAATCGGGTATTTGTATTTACGACCTTTACCAATGACGTGTATTTGCACGCGGAAATACGCGTGTCATTTCCCTGTGTGCATGCATTTTTCCTTTTTCTTTTTTTTTTTTCATTTACATTGGAAAAGATCAAATCAAATCTTTTATTATACTCACTGTATTACGCCGAAACATGTAACGAGTTGGCGGGGCCCACCTCTGCGTCATTGCGCCCAGACAACACAGTTTCTTCAAAGAAATATCGCTGTGGTGGCGAGCCATAGACAACGCTGTCCGATTTTACCGGCCGGAGATTTGAACTTGAGACCTGCCGCTTCAGAGGCGAACGCGTTACCGCTTGACCAACTACTTCCGCTCGTAAATACGCGTGCTCGGTAAGGGCCGTCTAATGCTGTAATAGCAACTCGTGTTACGTAGTGACGTAAACAAGCATTTCAAACTTGATAATCGCTACCTTACAATAGCCGTAAGACATTATCAGAGCGTGAGTCAAAGCTTTTAATTTTGAAAATCTGCTTTGCTACTGAGACATCAAAACAGCATAACGTCTGTTTACAAAACATGCGACTAAACATCCACGACACGGTTGCTGCACAGTAGTGCGAGTCAGTTTACAGTGTATTGTAGCACTTAGTAAGGGCTCTGCGTACTGCGTTTCAAAGTTCTTGCAATTCGTGAAGTCGAGGGTCAAATAGGATTTTACGTTCGCTGTGATGGTTGATATGTTATTGATGCTAAATAAAAAAATGGACCTTAGGTATAAAGAAATCGCTTACTGTCGCCATAGCTGCTCCGCAACACTGTAGAATGCATCTACTATAGAACATGACGCAGAAGATTAAATGCAATTGACTGGTTATCAAAATTCAATGAGAAGTGAATAGACTTTACCCTGGAAGGCATTCGATATTTACAGCATATGAAAGCTATTTAGTTAAGTTTTATTCACTTGCTAGCTGAAGGAAAGAAAATAGCATGGTTGTTTCAACTGGTACTTTTTGTTTGATTCGTTGCTTTTTAGTATGAAGTAAAAAAACTTAAACAATTTTGCAATTTGTTTAGATTGCATTTTTTACATGGCGAAACAGATTCGAGTAACCTTAGCAGCTGCAAAGGAATTGCTTTTTAAACATTATGGATTAACAACGCTCAAAATTAAAGAGGTGTCAGGAAGCCACTGTCAAAATTATATTGTCTCCGCCGTCTTAAAAGATGCACAATGTCATTATATTTTTAAAATCGTGAAAAACACGGAAAGCGAAAGAAAAAGTAAATGTTGCTGCATGGTTTTATACTGACGTAAATCAAAAATTATAGGCGTACAGATCGAGGCTTAATGATGCTGTTTAGGGAACGCATTGAATCGAAGTGAAGTGAACTTGGCGCAGTGGCGTACGCAGGATTTTTCAATGGGGGGGGGGGGGTTTCAAAAGTGACATCAAAAATTTGTTCGCGATCTATACTTTGGCGTATAAATAACTTAGCGTAATGTAACAAGATGGAGTCAAAGTGACACAGTGCGTAATGCAAATCAAACTTTTCAAACAACAAACAATTAAGCATATATCTATAGTTAACATCATAAGGTTTGCAACTGAACGATGAAGAAAAAATTGTTCAAAACAAAAGCTACAAAAATCCATATGATTATAAACAGTGCAAAGCGTGGTAGGCACGTAGCTAGAAATTCGCAATTGAGGGGCTGATTTGGGGGTCTTGGGGCGGAGCCCCCAGCAGCCGGAGGCTATTGGGGGTCTGGAGGCAAAGCCCCCAGCCGCCGGAGGCACGGGGGTTTGGGGGGCGGAGCCCCCAGCGCTCGAAAATTTTGCATTTTTTTTCAAAAATAACTTAATTTTAGGGCTATATTGATAAAAAATAATGCTTTTGAAACGTGGCAAAGAAATTGGTAGTGCAAACCTGATTGAACTGTTTGCATAAAGGGCTATGTGGAAGGTGGCTAATGGTAAAATTTTAGCTCTCTTGTTTACATGCTGGTAAATCATAAAATCCTATAGTAGAAGAAAACTCACACAGAGTAATCTATTTCGTGTATATTTTATAGAGAAAAATAAATGGGGGGTGGGGCTAACGGAAAAAATTTTGAGACAGGTCATTGGTAATTAACTAGTACTAAGTAGCCCCCCCCCTATTCTAAGTATATAATATGTTCGCTGATGAAACCTATGTTTAGCATTTTTACGCTAGCGATCAAATTTGATTGCTTGTTTTTGGCCATTTTTCAAAGTTTTCATTGATTTGTGGGTTTTGTTTTTGACAATTAGCCCCTCCCCCCTAAATTTATGTTTCAAAAGATGTTTTAAATCACTTTTTAGTCCATTCCATTGCAAAAAACAGTCTCAGAAGAGCAAAAAACGTAGTATTTTTCTTATTCTGCATTTTGGTTGACAGCCCAATGGGGGATCTATAACCCCTCCCCCCCGCCTACGCTGCTTAAAGTTACTCTGACTCGTAACACGACATTCCAAAGTTTCAGTATTACACTTAGCCGCTTACAATGTTGCATTAAATAACAAAAAAAATATTTATTATAATTAAATATTTTGTATTAATAATATGAGAGTAAAGAAGGAGCTTGTTTGTTTTGCGCAATAAGGCGATATTTCGAATGATATACGTCGGATTAATGGGAAGGATGGTTTAAACCCCCACCCCCTTGTACACGCCTTAGCGCATAAGTGAGCTATGTGGGCTCGAAAATTCAGTCCTCTAATTGGTAACATTTCATTTCAATTAACATTTCAGTCCTCTAATTTACAAGCGGGTAAATCATAAGTCATAATTTGAAAAAACTCACGAGCATTTATATTCTGTATTTTATAGAATGAGACAGTAGGAGAAAGGGGGGTAGAGGGGGGCGAATGGAATGAGATTTGAATGGATTAATAATTAACTAATACTGAAACCCCGTCTCCATATTTTTTGATGAAGCCAATGTTAAGCATTTTTAGCGGTTAAATTTGCTAATTTTGGCAATTTTTTGAAGTTGTTATTGATTTATAAGCCATATCTTTGACAAATTAACCCCCTCTAAGAAACTTGAAATGCTTCAAAAGTTGCTTCAAATCATGTTGGAGTCCGTGTTATTGCAAAAAAACAGGCTCAGAAGTGCTAAAAACGTGACATTTTCTTTAATGTGAATTTTGGTCGACAGACCAATGGGGGGGTTTGAACCCCCAAAACCCCCCCCCCCCCCCCTTGCGTACGCCCTTGACTTGGCGCAACATCAGGGCGTCGGATTTGCGCTCTCGAACTTCAGATTAAAGCTATTACAGAAGTCACAACTAATATATTAATTTTTGCCGAGATAAGCTCATTAGTATTGGCAATGGGACCAGGCACGCAAGCAGAATTTTCCTAAAGGAGGGAGCTTGAACCCAAAGTTAAAATTTTTTGTTTGGAAAATGACTTATTGTAGTAGCGTGGCAAGCAAAGCGGTGCCACTACGCGTATTACAAACCGGGATCTGGGGGGATGGGGGCGATATTTGTGATTTTTTTGACAAAAGAGCTATTTTAATGCCATTTGCTCGTGTTCAGAGCCATTTGAAAAAACTAAATCTCAAAAAATCGAAAGCAAATTACAAGAATTAAATTCCCCAGCACCTTCAGCTTTCCCTTACATATAACAGGTGAAGTTCAAAACATGTTTAAAACGCTTGTGCTGGGGTTAAATTTTCTAACCAACTTTGTTAAGAGTGGGCTGAAGCCCCTTAGCCCCCCTAGTTGCGCCACCAATCGCATGATTGTGGCTCAACTCACTACGTGTCTTGGTCAGTTTGTTGCATCCTTGGATAAGTTGCTTTTGAATAGCAATGTATAGGCTTAGTTAGGCTACGTCGCAAATCTCCAGTTGGTGGCTTGCAGGCAGCAAATTTAAGTGGTAAAAACTCAAAAGTTACTAGAAAACTCGGAGTGACAGCACGCTAGCTGTTAATAATTTTTTTTGTAATCTATTTTATTTTCTGTACAAGATTTAACAACCCTTGATCTATCAATATCACTCATTGTGCTCATATTTCTGTTTTGGAACAAGGTTAGGTTCTTTAAATTTGTAAAGCAACGTTTTTTTTTAACGCTTGCTGTTAAAGCTTTTCACCATCGCGAATGTTATAAATTGCTGTCAAAATGCACTACAGCGTAGTGCATATGTGTAGCTGGAGGATGCACGACTGTAAGCTAACACTTTCCTGATCTAAACAAACAGCAGCGCAAAAAAGGCTACGTTATCAAGTTACTGCATGTTCAAACTGATTGCATGAAAACTCCAGTCTGCATCAAAGTTTCTGAACGCTTTGAATTAAAATTTTGCAATTTTGAATGTAGTATTTACGTATGTGTTGCACCGAGATAGAGAATAGCTTTAAGGTGAATTTGTTTTGTTCTGTCTACTTCGACTGTTTGAGTTTCATTAATTGTCACATCAGGGTTAGTGATCGAAAGGTTTCTGACCCGTGGTTCGATTCCCGCGAACGGGCTACGCGTTGTTATGGCCTAGGGAAAGGCACTTTATGCTTATTTCCCACTGGGATCAAGCAGTCTTCCCGTTGCGGTGGCTTAGGCTGACGAAAGACTTGCAAACGGAATCCGAAAAAGTACTCTGCGTTGGTGTGGTTAGACAGACGCTTGGGCAGAGTGCCTGGTTCATACGAACGAATGTCATTTTTGAATTTTTGTAATTGTAATTACATTTTATTCATCAATTTGCCTTGGCCAAAAGACAGCGGAAGGACTTTTCGGTCTTCGAGTCAAGCTATCCCTTGCCCACCTGTCTACCACACACGGTGGAGGCTTCACACTGTCCTTTCAATGCTGAACATCAAGTAAGAAAGCAATGAATACCAGTTTTTCTAGTGTTTGGTTTGACCCGACTGGGAATCGAACCTGAGTCTACCGTTTCAGTATCAGACGCTCAATCCACTTGACCACTGTATCGGTTGAAAGCTACATTAATGCTTCAATTGTTTATGCTGGCGCCAATGAATCGAAAACAATACAGAATGTGTTTCGATATTTGACTTTTTATGTATTCTTTAAATTCTGACCTGCCGAAATTAATTAAGTTTCCTAATTGCTACTGAAAGAAATGCTATCATAAATTATTAATTTAAGCAAGAATGCGTTTTGACCTAAAAAGAACACAATGCGAAACAACCATTGTAAACAGTTAGCAACCATCGCAAGCGCTCGACGACGTCATTTGCGAAGGTTTGTGTAACATTGCGAAAGTTTAAATATCCCGTCGCTTTGTACCAGGTCTAAAAGCACCTTTGCACTACAATATTCCCGTTTTTGAAACACAATATAGCCAGCAATTTTAAAGAAGTATTGCAACAATTTTGTTTAGCTGTATATCCAGTACATTAGGACTAGATGTTTCGCTTGCCTTTATCGGCTTTTTTGAAGTATCTTTTATCTGGTTTCATGCTCCACTTATGATTAAGCTTTATGACGTCAATAGAACATCAATAAACAAAAAACTTTGGCCTCTGAAGCGGTCTAAAACTTAATCGCAATTAAAATAAGCATAATATGTATGCGGCATTTGCAGTGATTTTTATGTGTTTAGTTTTCCAAGAAGTTTCCTCTATTCTATCAAAACTCTGCATCACTAGCTTTGAAATTCCTCGGCCCGTGATGACAAGATATGACAGTTTTACACACGCAATTAGTTATGGTAAGTGTGCCGCAATCTGGGGTGCGGATTTTGTGACAATGTAACTAACCAATCCACTAAAAATTTAACCATTATGTCAAAACTGGATAATTTATTGCAAAACAATTTGAAATATTTTACGTCGTAGCAGGTGAACGCAGTGTTGAAACAATAAAAAATAAAATCCCATCAAACCCTATTATTAATAATAATATGAAGGGGCAAATTCAATTAATAATAATTAATTAACAATTAAATCAAATAATAATATTAATATAGAAGAAACAAATTCAAGTCAAGTTTTTCATTGTTGACCACGATGTTGGGAAAATCCTAAAATGCATTCTTAACAAATTCGAACTTTCTAGGTCTTGCCGTTTTTAGGTATTGCAGTTCAAATTTAATAATTTTCCTCTTACTTCAGTTTTGCCATTTTGTCAGTATTGTGTCAGAAGATTAATTTTCAGGAAGTTAGCTTGAATTTACAGGAAAAAAGCGTTAAGTTACAATTCTTACCCTTTACTTAGCTTTAACAACAAACTGCCCGAAACACTGAGGCTACTGATAGTTACAAACATTCTGTTACTTTTCGAAATTTTGGTGGTAGTTCCAACTTTGGGGAAAAAGGCTTTTCAAAGGGAAATCTAAATTGTCATATCTTAGAAACAGAAGGTCGCAGAAAGCTCAAATTTGGTGAAGTTATTCTTTAGATTTGTCAAAATTTTTTTGGAGAAAACTGAGCAAAATTCTTTCCGACCTGAATGCTCTTTCAAAAAATAAAATTATTCACTCGTACATGGGAAAGATCCTTATGGTTATATCTACACAAGTTAAAAATAAAAAGTGTTGGTAAGTAAAATCCTAAACCTTGAAAATACGAAACTATGAAGTAAGTCATAATCCCACAAGCCCGCAACTTAATGCAAACGTATGCTTAATGTTTGGCAGATAACGGTGACAAGGCGGGGAGTTTCTTCGTGCAACTGCTCTCTTTCTTGCATGGAAAGGTGCTTGCTGATGTGAAACATTCCCAGTCCCAACTGAATGCATTGGCATATCAATCTGGGGTGGCATTTGCTCAAATAGACGAACAGTTGCTGGTACGTTGTTGTTTATTGCATTTGTCCATTACATTAACCCTGTTTAGGAGTTAGATAGGGAGGATTAATCTAACTCCCAAACCTAAGTCATGGAAACGCCAAATTTGGCATGCCAGTTGATGTTCCCCAAAATGTTTTAGAAAAATGAGTTTTGAGGTGAAAATGTCATTATTGCGATGTCGAGGCCAAATTTTTGAAAACTGACGTCATTTTTGCGATAACATTTAAGTGGGTTCAAATTTTGTTCACAGTTTTTTTTCAATACTAAATCAAAAAATGCCCAAGTCAGGGGCGACATGACAGAACGTGCTAACGAGCTCGTGAAGGCCATTCTCGCTCGCTAAAAAGCGCTAACGAGCAAAAAATCTTCGTAAACTAATTGCCATTTCTGAGCGGTCTCGCCCAACACACGATAAAACGGCTCGGTCGAATTTCTTAGCGAGATGTTTGTTATTTGCGTTAGTACGTAATAAATACCTCATTGTGACGTCAGATGCATTTCTACTTCAAAATAATGCGTTCAAGCGTATTGTATGTACTGCATTATTTTCGAAAAAAATACTTTAAGCTATGCGTGATTATTCTATGCTAGCAAATTCTTCAACTGATGACAATTAGTAAATGAACGACAGAATTTAATTATATTTTTGGATCAATGTAAAATAAGAACAACTTTTTCCATACTATAATTTTTTAAATGAATAAACCGCCCTTGAGGTTGTTGGTGGGTAAACTCATATGTTACAGTAACTTTAGGTCTTAAGGTTTCAAATTTTTTCAAAAGTAAGCAAGTCGAAGTACACTTCCTTTTTACAACCGGTAAATCTTGAGTTTAGACTGGCTGTTTTTAATTTTTTGCCAATATTCAATCTCATTTGTTCTTGATTTTGTAAAAATTTTGGGAGCATCGATGTCAATTTCAGAGGGCATGTTTGAAACACTGTTTAATTCCTATAGCTCTGTCTGCTTTAGACTTAAGTGAAGGCTTTTTTCTTGCTTTTGCAGCGTCGTAAAATTTCAAAAGCAAAAAAGCAAGCTTTTTTCAAGTTGAACAACTGCCGAAAAAATTTCTCAATTGCTTGCTCAGAGCAACAGAGCTTTATAACCTTGAATAGTAGCAATTTTGCTTGCAAACACAAGTAAATCACTGAAATTTTATCGTTTTGAATCAGCACGAATTTTAGTTTCTTTGATTAGTTTGAATTTTTTTTTTTGGTTTGTTTTGCTGCCGAGGCTGGCAGTGTTTTTAATTTGTTCTTAAATTTTGAGCATAAATGAGCCTCATGTTTTAAAAAATCGTTCTTATAAAAGGAGTGTGTTACTAATTTAGTCAACTTGCACTACTTAGCATTTCTTTATCAATCGAAACAGCAAATGGTTCTCAATGCAATTCGCTTTTTTTTAGCAGTCTTTAATAGCAAATATGGCGACGATTTGAATTAATTTTCAGCAAAAATTCGCATGAGTTAGAAGTTTTCAACATTTCGCCATTAAATTTCTAAACCAAAAAGATTTCCCGCACGCTTAAAGAATGCTTCAAGATCCTCTTTAAGTTGGCGAGGAAAATGTGACGTTTTTTTACTCGAACTGCTTTCCGCAATCGCTCGAAGAAATTTAGCGAGAAAGAATGACGTAACGGATTTCGCAAGGCTTTACATACACGTGCAAAAATGACCTCCTACGTTTAGCGAGTATTTCGTTCGTTAGCGACTCTTAAAAAAAAAACTCGTTATTAAAGCAAACGAGGAAATTTCTGTCATGTGCCCCCAGGTTAGTTTTGTCCCAGAAACGTTTATGGAGGTATTTGAGTTAAATATTGGCAAAAAATGCTAAGATTTTGGAAAATGATTTCGAGAAATTTCAAAATCGGGAAACTTCCCCGTACCTTAGTAACTTCAAATTTTCAGGAGTTATTTGTGATGAAGTTTGACTCAAAATCAATTTAATGCGAAATAAAAATTGTTTTTCTGAAGGAATTTATCTAAAAAAAACGGAGATGGAGAACGAAAATGCCCCATCGCGTAAAATAGAGTAGCACGAGTGTAATCTAACATTAAAATAACTGTTTTTAGAGTGAATACCAAGTCCTCTACCTAATATTGTTTTGGGTTTGCTTATCTTTTCTTTATGTTGCGATACTAATACCATATCCTAACTGCAGAGTCACAGTACGGTGCTGTTATTACTATGGCTATTTTTAAATATTTGCACATATTGTGCTGGTGTTATATAGAAGCACGATTGTAATGTACAATGTACAGCCAAGGGCTAAGGGATTTAGAGCTAATAAGGATGCACTGCACTGTCTACTTTCAGGGATGCATAAGGAAGTGCTTTCTGAGTGGGAAGTCTTTGGCAACAGACCTCGTTAGCGGTGTGGCGTCGCAAAGAATAGTGACATCTGGGGCGAATTTTTGTGGTGTCACCTTTCATAATGTACAGTATAGGCTGGAAAAGGTTATATTTGAAAGACTACAGCGGTACTACTTCATTATTGTACATAGCGGTTGTTATTTGGCTAATTCAATAACTTCTCATTGTAAGATTCTAAAACTTGGAAGTATGAGCAGCACACTACTAGTATCAGGCGCGTAGTCAACAATCTGCAGTTGGGGAAGAGGCCGTGTTTAGGGGTCTGAGAACTCCGCCAGAGGCCATTGAGATCTGGGAGCAGAGCCCCCAGGTCTCGAAACAAATTTTTTTTTGCAAAAATAACTTAATTTTAGGCTTATTTTGATAAAAATTATTGCTTTTCAAACGTGGCATCATGAAGAGCCGTGGTGACGTAGAAATTAGCAGTGCAAAAGCATGATGAGATTCATGCACGTAGCCAGAAATCTGCAATTGGGGGGCTGTTTCGGGGGTCTGGGGTCAGAGCCCCCAGTCCGCGAAAATTTTGCATTTTTTTTGCTAATGGTAAAATTTTAGTTTTCTTTTTTCAAACTGGTACCGTAAATCATAAAATCTTGTAGTTCAATAAAACTCACTAGAAGTAAACCATTTTGTCTATATTTAATACAGAAAAAGTAATAGGTGGAAGGGAAGGAGAGGGGGGCGATGGGAACTATATTTGAATCGAAGTGATAGGTATTTAACTAACACTGAATAGCAACCGCCCCCCTATTCCTGAGCTTTTTTTTTAATAAACTTATATTCAGCATGTTTCAGCAAGCGATGAAATTTGATTCCTTAATGTTGGCGATTTTTTAGTTTTTACTGATTTGTGATTTATATTTTTGGAAAATTAGCTCCCCCCTTCTAAATAAATATTTAAAAGGATAATTTAAACCATGTTTTAGTCCATTCCAGTGTGCTAAACATTTCCAATGATGTTAAACATAGTGTTGTTTTCTTTTTTGTTTAATTGGTATTGTAAAATGGTGTCGCCCCAAGATACCCAGCGTGAGCCGCCCCCCCTCCCCCCATAACGACGCCACTGCGTCAGCGTGCTGATGAGATAACATGAAAACTCTTGAATTATTGCTGTTTACGTTTAAAACGAAAAACTGTTCTGTAAAGGAAGTTTTTTCGACAAAAAGATTCGAAAAAGATTCCAATTTCTTCCACAGAAACAAAACAATACACTTGTAATCAATAGTATTACAGTAGGTTTTGTGTCTGAGGATCAGAGATTAGTTTATATCGAAAGCAAAAATTTGTCATTGAGGGTTTTGCAAAGCAATTTGTAATCGCAATTTAAACTGCGGTTAAAAATACAGTACAAAAACAATTGAAGATTTTTTGGTAAAATAGATGAACAGTGAAATAGGAGATAAATAGTGTGTGTATGAGTTACAGACTCAGATTTTATACGCCGAATAGCATTACTTTCCCAGTTTTAAAAATATAGGTTATGCTCATTACCTAAATTGTGAAATTTTGCATGGGGGGACGCTTTTGCAGCCTTGACCAACTTTCCACAAGTTTAGTGGAAGTGATGTATTTCCGTCGCCAAAATTGAATGAAGACCAAAAAAAGAAAAAGGTCTTCGCATCAATTTGCGACCATTTTCAGCAGGAAATTTGTAGGATATTTTAACTCTGGCTGGCTATTTTTCCTCTGGTCATCCAGCGATCAACTCTTGATGGGAGGACGCCTAAATTTAGATGGGGCAACGCTAAATCTCGATGGGGGGACGCGTCCTCCCGCGTCCCCCCTACAATTTAAGTACTGGTTATGCTTAGTGAATATGCAATGCATCTATATCAGCGTTCTCCAACCTTTTTTTACGTGGTATAACTTTCGTAATTTTGCAAGAATTTTGTATACTTTTAAAATAGCAATGTGTTTATGCTGTATGTAGATATGCAGTTTGTGGATGTAGGCTTGCATAGTACTTCTAAACAAGTTACAGAGCAGACTTTCGACGTAAATTCTTCCACAATTGTGAGGTAGCGCTTCACTCACTTATTTGCTTTCTCATTAGGCTAGTGTTCATCAGAATCACAATTCATACATATAGCCTGTCCTGGCAGCCCACCCGAACTTTCAAACAACGCACGATGGCAATTTCTGCACTTGCCATTGTACCCTCTTCTCAGATTACTGTGATCAAAGTCTGACTACAAGGTCACCAGATAGAGGATTCTCGACCAGAATCACACTGGCACTGCCCTTAGTTCAAGGGTTCTCAAGCAGGGGTAATATACCCTCAGGAGTACATTTCGACTTTTCAAGGGTTACATTAAATTAAGTATAAGGATATTATTACCATAAACTTTTAAGTTGCATTAAAATATTTTTTATCACCTGATGTTAATAATCTGAAGACCCGAGTTTAAGAACTTTTGAGGAAGTCAGATTTTCACCACAATAAAAACTTTAACTACTACGACAGTAACTACCAACTACCAAGTTACTGTAGATGTAGTTAAAGTTTATGCTGGGATAAAAATCAGACTTGATTAGGACTTAAAATGAAAAAGCTGCTTGATTAGCACTAATCACGCAGCTTTTTCATTTTTAACTTACTAAAATAATCAATTTTAAAGGTTTACCATATTTAAAGGAAACGCAATGGTTTGCCTATGAGCTATAGCAAATAAATTGTACGTAAGAGCAAGTTGAGCTTTGCATCTAAAAATATGAGAAAATTTTGTGGGTACACGAGCGAATTTATAAATTGGCCAAAGGTTACCCATGAACAGAATGTTTGGAAAATCCTGACTTAATTCAACCGCATTGCGCTAGCATCACTAAGTTGTTGTACTTTAAAAGAGTTTTTTTTTTTTAATTGCTAATGTGATGTCATATATGGTATCCATGCTTAGTGATGCTAGTGCAATGCGGTTGAGCTAAGTGAAGTGCCAGTGTGATACTGGTCGATAATCCTCTTTCTAGTGACCTTGTTGTCAGACTTAGATCAGACTAATCTGAGAAGAGGGTACGATGGCAAGTGTAGAAATTGCCTTCGGTTGTGGTTTGAAGGTTCGGGTGGGATGCCAGGATAGGCTATGAGTGAATTCAGATGCTGATGAAACACTAGCCTAATGGGAAAGCAGATATGTGAGGTAAGTGCTATCTCACAATCATGAAAAAAACTTTATGTTTCAAGTCTGCTATGTAACTTCTGAATTTTAAAAAGTTCTTAAAGAAAGATTTTTCACCAAATACCAATACCGTCAAAAACTTATGACGAACAGTCGCTTTTTGTGATGAGCAATTACGCAACTTACAGCAATCGCATACGCAGTAAGCTTTGCAAAACCGTACAACTTTGAAGTTTTTACGTTGGTTTTGCACTACGCAATATTGTCAATTTAATTTGCCATGAAATATATGATAAAAATATGTAGAATCAATTTTCAATTTTTTCGCTATCATATTTAATTGAGTTAAAGAAGGAGCCCAAATCGAAGCGGTGTACTTCTCGAAAACCCTTTCTCAGGGATATACCTTGATTTTGATTTGATATACACTTGGGTATACGGTATACATGGTGGAGAAGCAAGAGAGCCGAGAGCCGAACGTGGGCCCGGGATCAGCTCAAATATCACGGATCTCCGGTTTTGTGAACTCCAAAACAGACGGGGAAAATGCCTCAGTTTTGTCCGGGTTTTCATGTGATCTCCAAAAAAAAAAGGTCTTCAAGGAAAAATGCCACCGTTTTGTCAGGATTTTGATGTGGTCTTCAAAAAAAAAGGTCTTCACATACTAATTTCTCAGTATCATTTCGATAAGCCCTCTTAAGCCCATGGGCCCTCTGCTGGACCCCCTGAAGCCAACAGGCCCCATGATGGGCCTTCTGAAGCCCATGGGCCCCGAGGTCATTGTCCCGCCCTGCCCCCCCCCCTCTCGTAGGTCCCGTGGAGAAGCACTGATTTGCACTGTTATACAACCACTGGAAAAGCCGCAGTAAAAAAAATTAACATTTTTTTCAGTCACTGATTTCAGCAACTTTGTTTAAAGTTTTCCGACGAAAGAGAGCAAATGCCAATACATTGAAAAAACCTAAAAGCTTTGCATCTTTTCAGGAAGTAAAAAGTGAAGAAAACTTGAAACGAATGTCGTTCAGATGGAATCTTGGCAACACAAAATTTTGTACCAGCTGTTTTCATTTGGTTCAAGATCGAAAACTAAGAAAAACTTTGAAGGAAATAAATGAAGCTTTTGATCAGAGAGTAATGAAAAATTTACATAAACTGCGAAAAAGTAAGAAATTGATCTTTGTAAAAATAACAGCGTTTGTTTAGCAAAAGAAATGCAACTTGTAGAGGCTATATGTAAATCGAATCCTTTGCAACTTGCTGAATAATTTCGATGAGAAAAGATAGTTCATTCAGTAACCGCGAAATACAGATGTAGATCATGCCCAAACAGCCAAATAGTGACGTAACTAATCATCTTCTAAATCTTTTTTT
Source organism: Trididemnum nubilum (assembly GCA_963965965.1). Classification (NCBI taxonomy): domain Eukaryota; kingdom Metazoa; phylum Chordata; class Ascidiacea; order Aplousobranchia; family Didemnidae; genus Trididemnum; species Trididemnum nubilum. Next base: position 29,433,699 of record OZ014481.1, on the reverse strand, counting down.
TCTTGATATTTCCATTAAATATAACTTCTCTTAAAAGACAACATTTTCAAAATTACAGTGTAACTCTGTAGTCTACAGTGTTCTGCAGTAATATATTTTACAATATATTGCTATTGTATTTTAGGCGAAGAGCCAACTTGACTTTCTAAATTATTATAATCGAAGCAGATGCTGACGAAACGATAAATTTTGCTTATTGTTTGATTGCTCTGAACCATTTTTGGTTTTTAATTTTCGGTGCAAACTAGCTAAACTTTTTATAGAAGGATATTGCTGTGAAGATTTAAATCACTTCATTCAAGCAACGATATCAGCATGATCCGAATCGATTTCGTTTATTTTTCTATACCTTGTACAGTAATGTCCAAATGAAAGTTGTGCAGTAAAAACTTAGCACAAGAATTAATTTGCCGAATTAGTTTTGATAATTGTAAGTAAATTAAGCTTATTTTTGAAGCAATGACGTCACCATAGTGACTGTATTTTTACATATACAGGTATAACGTCATAGATGGACTAAATTTTTCATTTAGGTCATTTTTATAAGGTTCAAGCAACCATATCAAAATCAGCAACAACCAAAACAACCAGTCAATAACAATTTCGAGCAATTTCTTTGTCTGCTTATTAAAATCACAATTCAAAACTATCAACTCTGTTATCAACTCATTATTTGCGAGTGACTTATTGAAAAAACTAAAACTGGAGTGAATTTAGGTTTGATTCATGGCGATGCAAACGAAGACAACATCATTATCAATGAGCTGATTGACCAAAACGAATTAACGAGCAAGACTAATTATAAAGTGACTGGTAAGTTATGAGGTGCAATGCCAACATTTCAAAATGCCTTTTTTCGCTTTTTTTGTGATAAACTTCCATCAAAATTCGGCTTTTTACTTCAAACTTATAACTTGACTTTAAAAAAATATCTCAAAATTTGAAGTAGATGGGTGAGAAAAAAATACCAGAATTTTGATATTAGTCGGAGTCGTTGCACCAAAATGTTTGGTAATATTTATTATTGAATGACTCATGCAGGGGTGGCAATCTTTGTTGGGCATTGGGGGAGATAATTTGCAATTTTACCCAGTTTTGCCCTATTTTCAACATTGGTGGGATGAACCTCGACCACGATTTTTTTCAGGTAAGCAAATTAAGTGAAGACCAAAAAAAAAAGGTCTTGACGGAAAATTAAAGAGTTTTTTTCCGGAATCTGGTGAAGACCAAAACAAGTTCCAACCATCATCCAGCGGACAGTTGTAGACCAGAGTCAAATTATTGAGGGAGATGCAGATGTAAACCATAGTCAAACTATTAGGGGGGATGCAGTTAAATTATTCGAGGGGATATATTCCCCCATCCCCCCCGGGTTTCGGCACCCTTAGACTCATGAAGTGCTTTTGTGCAGCTTTTGTGCTTTACTTTGACTTAAGTTTATTGTGATTCAGTTCAAAAAAAAAAAAATTATTTGCAAAGCTTGGAAAACAAAGAAAGCGTACTGGTACTTCACTCACAGAAAAACAGTGGCTAAGGTTCCCTCAAACAGCTCACACGATAGTCGCCCTGGCGATACATGTCCTTAAAAATGATATTACTTTTGCCCAAAATCGGCATCAACCTAAAACCAACTTTTCTAAAAAAATTAAGTGAAGTTTTGCTAAGTTTGTTTGTCGCATGACTTTCAGTTTTTTAAATTGTTGGATCTCCCCTTATCCAGTTTATTAGTTACTGGAACACCAGTTTATTGGTTAGCCCTATTTTACACAGAGAGTAGGCATTTTTGCCTCCTACTCGTTTTTTGTAATACATTGTTTCTGATAAAAGATTTTTATTTCAAATCAACTTGACTTTGCGTCAAAATTTATTACAAATAACTTCTGAAAACTTGAAGCTGCTAATGCTAACGGGAAGTTTTTCGATTTTTGAGCATTTACGAAGTCACTTTCCAAAATCTGAGCATTTTTTGGCCAACGCTTAACTTAAGTGACGTCATAAGACAATTCTGTGACGTAACTAACTTGACTTGGGCATTTTAGAATTCAGTATCAATTACCAAATCTATGTACAAAATTTGAACCGCCTGTGACGTCATCACACAAATGACGTCAGTTTTCAAAAATTTTGCCGTGACGTTGAAGTGATGACGTCAACAAATCAAAAATAATTTTTTTAAAAAATTTCGGCGAAGGCCAACCCGCTTGCCAAATTTGGTTTTCCACGACTTTTGGTTTATAGGAGTTAGATAAGGGAGGAAAAATGCCCCCACCCAGTGCAAAATGTGTTGGCCAAAATACCCCGAGTAAAATAGGGTTAAATGGAGGTATAGGGTGCTCTAAGTATGGAAAATGCGTTGGCCAAAAAGGTCGGGTAAAGTAAGGTTAATGTAACAAATGTTATGTCAAGCACTTGCAGAGGCTTATTGGAGCATAGTTTAATTAACACTGCATCTCATAGCATTCTTATGGTGATCAAAATTGGTCATTCGCTTGATTCATTTGCATCAGAATTTTGCAACATTTAGTACTTCTCAATTGTCGTTTATAGGTAGCAAATACTTTTGATTACATTTATTTTCAAAGAAATCGTAAGATTTGATGACCGCTTTTAAATGAAAAGAAATTGTTTTTCAAAAAGCTCATAAGCCCAATAGGCCTACCACAATCACCAAACGCTGACTGCACTGATCATTTTTTTGTGTTGTTTTTTCTGTAGGAGTTATCGATTTCAGTGATTTAATGGACAGCTACGTTGTGTTTGAAATTGCAACATTGATGGCTTACATGATGAATAGGGCTTTCCATAATGATCGATTGAGTGGTGTGGAGGCTGCTTCACAGGCTCTTAGAGGATTCCAGAGCATCTTTCCTTTATGTGAAGAGGAAAAGAACATGTTGTACATTTGCATGTTAAAAAGAATGGCTTTGTCTGTTTGCTCCGGGTGGCACGAAAGGTCTTTGGGAGCCCAGAAGGAAACCTTAAAAGATATGTATTCAATGGGAAATTTAGCGCAAACCTTATGGGAAAAAAGCGAGAAAGAACTAATGCATGAAATATTCCAAAGCAATTGAAATGTCATGATGTGTGTTGAAGCTGTAGTACGGTTTTCAATCTTCTAATCATTTTTTTTCACGTTTTATTAATGCAATCTTTCATTATACTCGCTGTATTACGTCGAAGCGTGTAACGAGATAGCTCCTTTCAGAGAAATTTTGCAGCGGTAGCGAGCTGTTGACAACACTGTGTCGGATTTGACCGGACCGAAATTTGAACCCTAGACCTCCCGCTCCAGAGACAAACGCGTTATCGCTCGACCAACTGGTCGGCTTTGAATTGAATTGGTTTTAACCTTAATAATGCTAAAACCAATCATAAAAGAAACAGCCCAAGTCTTGGGTAATGGGTAATGCTACAGTTTAATAATCTTTTGGTTTGTGTTTCGTTGTTTAGAGATATCTTGATGTCTTTCGTTTGACTTTCAGCGTTATGCAGTTTTGTTTGTTTTGAAGTTGCGCTACAGTAACGTCGTCATGTTCATTGCTGCGGTTACTTTCGCATTGCGCTTGTTCGGTATTTTTTCAATTTGTAGCAAACAATAATAAAGCATAACTTATCAAGGTTTGCCGAATTTCACTTATCTGCGCGCTATCGCTTGCTGCTTCCGCACGATACAAATAAAAGCTGTGTATTTTTGTTTAGAATTTTAGATCATTTCAAATCAATGCAATTACATAACACAACACAGTACGTGCCAAAAATTAAACATTAAAAACTTGAAAACCTTACAGTACATTTTTAAAATTTTTGTCGTGTACTGTGTTATGTTATGATATTCGCTCAGGTCTGTGCTATCGAGCAATTTTTTGAATCGGTTGAATTCAAACTCCCCTCTTCAAATCAATGTACGATAGAAATTTACACTCGGTGTTGTTCTTAAACTTCTAGCCAGTCATTAGCTCCAACTCGCGATTTCTTCCCTGCTGATATCTAGAGCTTGCACAATTTCTTCGACTCCAACTCCTCCGATCACAACCTCGGCCATGAAACTTCTTGCGGAGCACCGCGCAGGATTGTATCCATAAATGAATCCTGTAAAAAAAAACGATTCAATTGAAAGTTTGTTTTTTTGTCGTAACATGCAATCCCTTTTCGGTCCGGCCCACACTGAGCATAAAATCGTGAGCGTACGAGCGTATTTTTAGTTTATTCTAAGCAGAAATTCGGTATGCCCAACTTACCGCCTCAGTAGTTATTAGCGTACAAGATGCTATTTGGTTAAAATAAACTAAGATAAAAACAAGGTTTTTGATATATTTGCATTAAAAGAGGTTTTACGAAAAACAGTATTATATTCTCTTTAATTTCACTGTTTATTGGAGTCCTTTTTATTTTATTTTCAGTTTGATTGCTGTATTAATCTGCTTAGGTAAATAAAATATAGTAACGCAAACTATAATTTACGATTGATTTCGTAAATGCCCGATTAGCTTGTGGTATATTATTTGATTAAAATGAACTAAGAATACACTTTGATCGTTCATAATTTTACGTCCAGTTTAGTGTATACTGGGTGTTAATGAAATAGTATTAAAGGCTGCTACCGCTATAGCATTATTATGCATTTTATTTTGCATACTCTTTGTCTGGTTTTTGCAGAATGATGCGTTGATCTTACAGCCGCTGTCACCAGTTTTAATTAATGCTCGACATGACAAACAAGGTGTTTTTTGAATTGAGATAGAATTACGGTACAAAAATTAAAATTAAAAGCCAATGTTTCACAAGGCTGGCTTTGAAACCTAAAATGCTTTTTAGTAGCGCAAAATAAGCATTAAAACATTTTTGGGCACACAATGAACAAGGTATCCCAATGGCCATGCCCTTCATGTGTTACTAACAGTATCTAAGACTAAATCAAATAAAAGTTTTGTATCTGTTTGTGACAATTCATTTGCAACTTGCAAGACGCCAAATGCTATTGTTTTTTTTGGAAATAATATTATTGGCTTTTTTTAGAATACGTGTCCTCAATAGTAGCTTGAAACGCTTCTGCATAAACTCATAAAGTCACAAGCCGTCTTTTTATTATATTATTACCAAATAAACGGAAGAGGCAAAGCGCAATCCCCTCTCCCCACTTAAAATGTAATCGGATATCAAAAAGAGCTGCCAATTTTTATTGTTTTAGATTTGTGATCTTAAGTTGGAAAACCTCCAAAGGCAGCAAAAATATTGGCTGGAGTTTAAAGAATTCTGAAGTCTTGTCCAACCTCACCAACAAGCTCATTAAGATGATTAAATTACTTTTGCCACCAGGTAAATTTTAAATGCTGATTAAATTACCAGGTGGCAAAAGTTTTTTCAAGTTTGTACTACATTATTATCAGAACTATGTGGCAAAAAAAGCAGCGGCGCTGCCGCTTATGGCTACTTGAATAAAACAAGTAGTGCCGCTGTACTAGCACACAAAACAGCGGCAGCGGCCGCTGCTTCAAAAACATAAATTGTAAAAAGGAACGATGGCATTCAAATACGGTACCTAATGGTAAAATTTGAACTTTATTTGCGAACGTTACAATTCTAGCTTTAAAAATATCAGTGCAGGTTACAATCGGCATTAGCAGGCTTAAACGGTAGGTAGTAAACCAATCACAATTCAATTGGTTGTTGGCTTGCTTCTTTCAAAAAAAACAAGCATTTCAAAATGCTTGTTGGTCAAACCAGCGCTTTAGAAATTTCTTAGAAAGTTACCCTTGGAAGTTACACTAGGAAGTTAATTTCCTTATCGCATTTTCTGTACAAATAAAAGGTAATAAGTAATAGTTTAAAAATTAAATCACTATCAACTCAAATAAGCTAAGGGTTTAACACTAAACCACGATGGCATGGGCTACAGTATTCAGCTTCTGTACAAATCTGTCCCGGCTCTTATAGCTCTGAAGTAGTCAATCTGTTTATCACACGCTCGGTCCTCAACCACCAAAATAATTTCTCGTGTAGAGATCCGACAGGAAAATATATCAATCGACCGAGTTTCAAAATATTTCTTGGAGTATTGAAGAATGGTAGGGGATTCACGCCCCGGCGATGATTTCATCCAACTTCGATATAAAAGTAGATCGAACCTGTTAAGATCTGCTGTTTGCGAACTAGAAGGAGATACATAGTAACGACGTATTCTATAGCGCAGGCAGCATGCTATACGCCGCTGTATAGACACATGTTAAGCAAATGATGCACAATGTGATTCACGTTACACCAATGATATAGTTTTATGTCATTGGTAACACCAAGTATTTTTTCTACAAGTATAACTCCATAACTAAATTATCTTTCAAGTTTGCTTATGAGGTTCGATTTATCAGTTCAGTTCTCAACGCACTATATAAATTTAATTCTCAGTTTTACTGTTCACTGTTGTAGCAAAATTTATTTTATTATGCATTGATGGTAATACTGCCCAACTTGCAGTGCACCAACTACATTGCGGTCTGTGACCAAATAACCAACAAATCATTTGTCCTACTACATGCCAGCATTTTGGGGAATATCGCGAAAAACCGTCTTAGCGATCTGCAAATTTACAGCAATTTATCGAACTATTATGTTTTTCGTTTAAGATTTTTGTTAAAGTTAAAGATAAAGCATTTTCGTTAAAGAGATACTGCTCGAAATCGGTTTTATTAAAAAAATGAGAGCTACTTGAGGTAATAAAAAGGCGCCCCAAACCTTTTTCAATAATTTCCTTTATTCGCGGAAATACCCTTTAGTTCGTTTGACTCAGCACCATTGGAAGCCCTGCATTCCGCAATTTTGCAAAAGGCATAATTTTGCAAAAATTCGAGCGGTAACGCGTTCGTCTCGGGAACGGTAGGTCTGAGATTCAAATCTCGGGCCCGTCAAATCGGACGCAGTGTTGCCAGCGGCTCGCCACAGTTGCGACATTTCTTCGAAAGTAGCTGTGTTGCCCGGGCGCAATGAGGCGGAGATGGGCCCCGCAAACTCTTTACACGCTTTGCGTAATGCAGCGAGTAAAATGAAAGATTCGATTTGATTTTGATTTGATTGCCAACCGGTAGCACCAAATCCGAAAACTTGGCTACAGTTACAGGAACTTGTAGACTTATGCTACCAGTACTGACCTACAGTACGCTTTTTCTGATGCAACAAAATTACGAAAAGCAAGGTTGCCAATGATACGTAGTCACACGGATTAAAACGTATTTTCGCGAATAAGGGAAATTCGGAATTGTGGAAGAAAGGTTTTGGGCACCCCTTTATTACCTCATGTAGTTCTCATTTCTTCAGTGAAACCGATTTCGAGCAGTATCTCTTGACGACAACGAAGAACACCGCAGCAAAATCAACTGTCTAGGGTCTATGTGTGTTCTGTACAAGTGAGAAGGAAATACAAGAAATCGGCTGTCAAGTAGCATCAGTTCTTATTAGTTGCTTTCATAAAGAAATGGTTGGTCTTGTACTCTGTGGAGTTTTGGTTACTTGCAATTCTCTCAAACCGATTACAACTGGCAAACTTTACCAACGCATTGATTATTACTGTATGTTAATTTACACGCAGAGTTTAATTTGACCCGTTACCAGACGACATTATTCGGCCAATTTTGGATGAGAAAGAATGGGCCACGTACGATAAAACTCGCCTATAAACATAAAATAACGATAAAACGTCACAAAGGTAGCATTATTTGTTCTGCGACACAAAAATAACGTGGTAGCAAGAGCAACGTGGAAAAATAGCGGATAATAAAGACTCCTAACGGAGACGTGTGAAAATGTAAATCGAAAAAAGTCTTGGATGGAGTTTATTAACAGGAGCGGTAGCGGCAGATTATTAGCTTAAAATAGAGCACTGAAGCGCTGCCGTTTTCTTGACTAAAAAATCAGCGGCGTTGCCGCTTATAGCACCCCTGTGCCCATCACTGATTATAATTGCGGTGTTTTTAACGCTTTTTGTTTTTTTTTCATTGTGCTGCGGCTTTAAAGGGAAGGGGCACAACACAATCATTTCCCCCAAATACGCTAGTGTACCTGCTTCGTTTGAATACCAATCGGGATCCTTTTGAACAAAATAAAATGTTTTGCCGTCACCAAAATCTTCTCCTGGAGGTAAACGTTTCGGGGTTAAACTCCATATATCCTGCAAATTCGATTGTTTTTTTGTATGCTCTACACAATATACAGTATGCTTCAACTTTCTACTGTTTTTGGATGTTTAAGCTTTAAAATCAAATATTTTCTGCTTATATCGGTGTTGCCAAGTTTCAGTATGATAATAAAACTTTATTTTTTTATCAAATATTCCAACACTTTACATTTAATTCGATCAAATCTGCAATGCAACGTTGTTACGTATGGTATGGATAATTATCATCAAACACATCAAGGTTAACCAACCACGGTTTATCAAGAAATAGTGCCCAACGTTTCTGAAAGTTGTTGACGAAGACTGCGTAGATGGGTCCCAAGTAAAATACCATGTCTTGTTATCTTACAGTACTGATTAGCAGAAGCCTATTTTGAAGAACAGTATTCATTTTACACCAATGCTATTGTACCTGTTTCTTCACAAAACAATTACATGCTATTCACACCGTGACAGGGGCGCCGAGAGCCAACGTGGGCCCGGGGCCACCTCAAATATGACGGGTTTCCGGTTTTGTGAACTCCAAAACAGACGGAGAAAATGCCGCATTTTTGTCCGAATTATGATGTGATCTTCAGGCCTCACATGCTGATTTCTTTGTGTCATTTCGATGGGCCCCTCTCGAGCTCATGGGCCCTCTGCTGGGCCCGCTGAAGCCCACAGCCTTCCTGAAGCCCATGGGCCCCCAAAAGTCCATGGGCCCTGGGGACATTGTACCTCCCTGCCCCCCCTCTCGATGGCCCTGCACCGTGACTACGAGATGGATCCGTTTACCAATGATATTTGCTCTTTTCTAAATCAGCACCGGTAATTACGTAATAAGCTTACAGGTATCACAACACCGTCGGTACAGTTAGGACCAGCTTTCACAACAATCGCCATGTTGTCGCGATGAGGCTTCACAGTTCTTTTTTCACGTTCGGATAGATCTAGTATCTATAACAAACAAACAAATCCTTCAACTTCAAATCAATATCAAGAGAAGTAAGTAAGTCAGCTTTTAAATATTTTGTCGTTTGATTGAGATTTCATCACAGATCGAATTATTTGCTGACGTTAAATTTCGATGTCAAACAATCAAATCTTTGTTACACACCAATTTAACTTTCAAAAACGTGACTTCCACCCAATTTCTAGCTGTGCTTGCTCACAATTCTTGTTTGCTCCGTTTCAAAAGGTGATATTCTGACCTTCTCGGATGTCTGAGTATGTTAACCATTGAATGATGTTTTGATGATTTCATCCAGTAACGACGTTGAGGTTTAAATAATGTGTCAGTGCTGCCTTCAAAATACGAACTAGCTTTAATCTATGTTTGATTTAATGACTATTTTAATAGAATGTGTGCTTACGCTAATATTAAGGTGAGGGTCGAAGAATGAAGAGATCAAATCAAGTCGTATAATCCCAGCGTGCTGGATCGGCTCATTGCTATTGGAATTCCATTCGTCTTGAAATACGGTAATAGCTGCAAACAAGAAATTAGCGCATTAACTTTGGCAGGTGATAATGAATTTATTTCTTCGTTGGATCTCTCCGAAGACTTACCCGTGATTGATTGATACATATCTGTCCTTCTATCACGAGGAATCGACGGGGACGCTTTTATTTTGGACGAATCCGCACTCACTTAGGAGTTGACCTTTTCCAAGCTTTCCGATTGATGTTTTGACTTCTTCCACGTAAATTTGCTGCTTGTTCGAAGCCACCAAGCTGAGATAAACATCGTAAAGCGCTTTATCCAAAACCGCAATAACCTGACCTAAATGTCAATTGAACCGAGATCATGCGATCTGGGTTGCCATGAAAACAACGCCTCTACCCTTTTGGCCACGCTGCCGACCGGTAAGGTAATAATTCTATACTCTGTCTGCTGCATTACAGTTCAATCTGCTGGAGGAAAAATACACTGTGACTGGGAATTATTTTGGTAAAAGATACGATAAACACAGGTTATTTTCGTAGAATAACAGGACCGTAAACTTTTAAGTAGTAGTTACTATAACAGTCTTGGCATTATACACAAGGCAAAAACTTTTCTCACAAACAACTGGCAGAGTTTAAGTAAGTAAGTTATATGAACAAAGGGGCAGCATATTAGCATGTATTCTACCGGTTGGATATGGAGCAAATATGGCCCCTTGCAATATATTTGCAATAGTTTAAACAAAGCAAACAATTTTTATGCAGCAGATCCGACCTTCAGTAAAATTTATCAACTGTGTGGAAAAGAGTCACAAGGTATTTTCATTTGCATTTTCGTCAGATATTTACCGCAGTAACTCCGGAAAACTTTCGGTTGATTGGATAAAACATCACACAAGTAATTGAATTTTATACTCTGTTGATCGAAGCAAATGATAAAAAAACTTATTAAGTTTTCGGTCAAAAAGTCAGCAAAATAACGTCAGTGTTTAGACTTTGGGGTTTTGTTTTATATTTCATAGTTCCGGTATGACGTATGTACAATTATTTAAGCAATTTATACAGATTTGCGACAAAAATGACATTTTTTTGCTAAATATGAAAAACATCAGCAATGGCTTCTCTGCAAATCCGCAAATACATCATAAATCTTCAAAACAAAATAGATTCAGCCAGGCGCGTAGCCAGAAATTCTCAATTGGGGGGCTGTTTTGGGGGTCTGGGGGCGGAGCCGCCGGAAGCCAATGGGGGTCTGGGAGAGAAGCCACCAGGTGCTGGAGGCTGGGGGTGTGGGCCCGGCTCGAAAATTTTACATTTTTTGCAAAAATAACTTAATTTTAGGACTATTTTGATTAAAAAATAATGCTTTTAAAACGTGGCTTAGGAATTGCGAACATGATTAAACTAGTTGCATAAATGGGATATTTGAGAGGTGGCTAATGGTAAAATTTTAGTTCACTTATTTAGATGCTGGTAAATTATGAAATCGAATAGTTCAATAAAACTCACACAGAGTAATCGATTTCGCATACAGTTTATAGAGAAAAATAATAGGGGGGGGGGGGGGGGGTGGCTGATGAAAAGAGATTTGAGAGCAATGATTGCTAATTAACTATTACTGAACAGCCCCCCCATTTCTTGGTTTATAGTATATTTGTTGATGACACATATGTTTAGCATTTTTACACTTGCGATTAAATTTAATTAAGTATTTTTGACCATTCTTCAAAGTTTTTATTTATTTGTTAGTTTTATTTTTAACAAATTAGCCCCCCCCCCTAAATATATGTTTCAAAAGATGCTTTAAATCACTATTTGGTCCTCTCCAATGCATTTAAAAGTCTCAAAAGTGCTAAAAACGTTGTGTTTTTCTCATTCTGCATTTTGGTCGACATGCCAATGGGGGGAGGCTATAGCCCCCCCACCCCCCACCCATTGGCTACGCTACTGGATTCAGCAAAATTATGAAAATTGCAAGCATAACTTACGTATGATTTCCATAAAGTCCTCTGTCCATCCTGCACTTGAAAAGCCAATAACTAAACTCAAAATAATGAATTGATACATTGCGCACTAAATATTATAACTAAAATAAATTTACTCAGGCAACATTAAACCGATGAAGCCAAAAATTAGCCATGCTAATTCGTAGGAGGATTTTCGATCAGTGGCCCACTGGATAAAGCGTCTGCTGCTGAAACAGTAGACTCGGCTTTGATTCTTATTTACGCATACCAGGCCCGGCGCTAGGATAGCGTGACTGGGGGGCATAAACAAACTTTGGGGGGGCACAAAAACTTTAATGCTTCGAATTTGAGAGTGTGGACCAAAAAACAAAGGTCTTTATTGCGAAATTCTACGAATTTGGGGTGAAGACCATAAAAAAAAGGTCTTCATCTCAAAAACTGCGCGAATGTCCACGAAGTCTTGGGTGAAACCACAAAAAATGGGTGTTTATTCTAAAATCTACGAAAAAACACTTATTGCTTACGAGTTCTATGGTGACAACCAGTATTTTGGAGTCTCAGGCCTCGAACAGCTGCACTCCACTGGCACTGAGCCTGTTACTTTCTTTAAGGCACAATCCTCGTTTGGGAGGCACAATTCTCGTTTGGGGGAGCACAAGCAATGATTTGGGGGGGTACGACCCCGAAATGCCCCCCCCCGCGGCGCTGGGCCTAGATCATACCAATTAAAGTCTATAACATTAGGTATTTATTGCTTTTCTGCTTGACGTTCAGCATTAAAACCAGTACTTAAATTGTAGGGGGGACGCGGGGGGATGCGTTCCCCCTCGAGAGTTAGCGTCCCCCTATCGAGATTTAGCGTCCCCCCATCAAGATTTAGGTGTCCCCCATCGAGATTTGAGCGCTGGATGATCAGACGAAAAAGACCTAATTCTTCACCTATTTTTTTTGTAAAACCGCTTCAATTTTCGGCGAAGACCTTTTTTTTTGGTCTTCACCTAATTTTGGCGAAAAAACACTTCAACTTTTGGCGAAGACCTTTTTTTTTTGGTGTTTATTCAATTTCGGCGACGGAATTACGTAATCTTCACTAAAGTACTTTCGCATGCCAAATGCGTTTGGTCAATGCTCCAAAAGCGTCCCCCCATGCAAAATTTTACAATTTAAGTACTGATTAAAACAGATAGTGTGGAGCCTCCACCGTGAGTGGAAGACAGATGACAACTTGACTCGAAGACCTAAAGGTCCCTTCGATGTCTCCTGACTAAAGCAAAAGATGTTATTGCAATTACAATTTTTGTTTTGGTTCTGAGCAGGTGTATATTCAAAGCAATTTTTTTGCTCTATAAAAATCTTTCGAAGGCAAAATAAAATTTATCGATGCTATGACTTTTTTTGACCAATTAACAAAGGAAAAAAATACTCCACTTTCGTCGGAGAATCTATCATGGGCAAAGGTATAACCCGATAAGGCCGTTGAACGTTTTTGTCGTTTTCTGGTGATTTGGTCACTTTCACAGTTTCAAAATGCTTTTTGCTGATTATTTAATGCATATGGATTATCTATTGTCTATTGCCTATTATCGTCTTGTTAGACAATTCATTGCATTTTAAATTCATAAATTTTGTCTTAAGTGCTTTTGCGGACTATGCTAACTTGCTAACTGTCTGAAAGAATACGTTTATGCTGCATACAACTGCCAGCAGCGTTCATATTTTACCTATTGCAGTGCTTCTCGAAATAATTGTATTGAGTTCTCAGAGAAGAAAAACATAAATTGCTACCGAGACAACCAAGCGGAAAAAATCTTATTCGATAATCCGATTATGAAAAACATGTTTTTCAACTTCACCTATAACAGAATTAAACATCGTTTTTGGTAATCCGATTATGAAAAAATACCTTTATTAACTTCATTTAACAGAATTATCAACCCAAACACTTGTCATTTTTGCAAGCTGCATAGGCTTGGGCTCTTTTTAAAATATTCAATAAATTACAGTAGACTACTGAAAGGAGCATTCAATTTTTGGCTAAATAGATCATTCCAGTTTAATTTTGAAAAAAAAAATTAAGAAAATTAACGTATCAAAATGCCTCTATCTTATTTTTTACACTCGTCAGGGTAGAAAAGGTCAGCAGAGGATTTTATGCTTTCTTTTAAAAAACAAATTGCGATCATCTTTGTCTCAAGAAAATTTTCCAAATTTCTGATTTTCGAAATTTGTAGGTATACCTGGGTAAATTTGAATGCTAAATATAGGCCACGTGCAAGTGGTACAGCATGTTCGTTCTTCAGAGCAAAAACATTTAAAAAATTATTCCGTTTTAGTTTATGTAATTTTGTCTAGACTGCATAGTTCAGTTAAATAGTAAAGTGAGTGACCATTTCACGCAAAAATTTTAAGTTAGGAAGAATAACACAAAAATGAGAAATATTTATCCACTCAATTCTCATTTACTTTTTAAGGGTTAACATTTGGATTAGGTTTTGGGTTAGTTTTAGTGTTAGCATTTGAGTTTGGGTTAAATCTCGGTCAGAATTTTAAAAAAGTAGATAAAATTTTCGGTGAAACACTCTGTACCAGAATTGAAATACCCGTATGAAACTTTCTTGGCCAATCAGAACGCTGCTTACACTGCTGCTCTCGCTCAGACTTAATCAATCCGACCATAAACTTTTTAACTTACCCCTTTAAGTTTGTGTTTGTCGATATTTTTTTGTATAAGCTTAGCTTTATTGTTACGGTAATTTATTTCTAAATTTAGAGTGAAAATCAGCACCGTGTTATAGATTTATTATTATTGAGATTAGTTATTTTCGAAAATTCTCCGAAAGATTTGATTTCAATTTTTTTGTTAGAATTACTATTATCAATGTTTATAAGTCTAACCTTTATCTAAATTGTCTAACCTTTATCTAAATCTTTATTTGCCTAATTTATAAATTATTTTCACCATTCCTTTTTTGTGTGTGTATTGTTACTGTTAGTAATAAAAAGTGTCTGTCTGTATGTCTGTAACCTACAATCTTGTTATGTTGTTTATGCGATATATAGTAAATTATCTCCATAGTTGCTAATTTTTCTCTACCATTAACGTAAATTTGGATCAAACTCAAAACGCACAATAACCTACAGTATCCGAAGAAATGACTGCACGTTGGAGGCTCGGCATTGTAGCTGACGGAACGTAGACTTAGTTTCCAATTACAGTAGCATTAAGCAGCAAGATTTGCGCAATTATCGCACAATTAGGCTGCTCAGTATTAATCGATCCATCCGCTGTCAATATATCCAGTGCTGTCGTTGAAGGTAGGCTTGGTCTACTAATTTTTTGCCAGGTCTCTCCATTGTTTTCCCTCGCTACTAGTCAATCATATGATTAATCCTCATTGGTCCCTACCTTAGATTAAGTGGAAAATGCAACAAAGTTTTTGCGAAGACCATTTTTTTGGTCTTTATCTAAAATTGTTCAAAAATTGTCACAAAATTTTGGAAAATTCTATTTTTATTTTAGACGCAATAAAACCACTCTTGTCTATACGGTTGGATAGAGCCTATACCCAGTTATTTGTTTAGGACGCAGCACTGAATAGCGAATACAGTACATCTGATCAGACTGTTTAAAGGTTTAATTACCACTTACTGTATTATAATTTCAAGTTGCAATATGTTCAAACTCGCTTCGTCTCTTATTATAATGTGCTTTTGGTGCTTTATTTATAATCCATAATGATATTGTCAAAACAAAAAATAAAGCACACAAATGTATGAAGTGCTTGATAGTGTTTTTGATGCAGTAAAGTTTTTAGTCCGCTCGCGTATGGGTGAAAAAGGGTCAAATCGTACTTTCCATGTTGAAAGCAATTTTATTGTTGATTTTGTGAGATCAGAACATACTAAAAAATTGTGATACAGCAACATTGCAAATCCTTATCGCGTGGCCTCGTTTTGGGACCTCAACATGTACTTTGGGGTCACCCAGTGGCCAAATTTGAAAATCGGCGATACTCTTAAAATTTTTGTGCAAACGATGTACTGATACTCTGGTCCTAATTGAGACAATGGTTAAAAAATGCGTTTACATTTAAGGTGCGACTGATTACGTCACTTTTATGCTAAAATTAAAATTTTGATGACATCACATAAACGAGCTTCGATTTTGTGATATTCTCAGCATTAGAACAATATGAAATGTTTGGTATAGAAGTATTAGCTGATGAAATCACATCCGAGGTGTTGAAAGCGCAGGAATTCTCTGGTTAACGCGAGAGTGTCAAATTGCATGGAAGTTTGGCAAAACTTCCAGAGATTGGCAAACAGGTGTGATTATTCCTATAGTCAAGAAAGAAGATCGCCGGCAATGTACAAACTACAGAGTGATATCACTCTTTAGATTGCCAGGAAAAGTATATGCCAAATGCCGGAAAACAAAATGCCGAATAATAGTGGAATTAACACTGGAGGTTAGCCAGTGCGGTTTTTGTCTGTGTCGCAGCAACACGAACCAGGGGCCATGCTATAGTCTTCGGGAAAACATGAATATTCGTGTTTCAGAAGTCATTTGGTTTTCAAATTTTTATTCGGAATAGATTTTAACAAACATTTTTTAAAAGTTTGAATTAATTTTTCTTTGAAAAAAGTATAACTTTATTTTCTTCGCGATTGACATTATTTTGAAAAAAACGTAGCAACTGAAAAATATACGTATTCGAATATTCATTATAAAGTTTGCAAAACAAAGTTGCTGCTTCAAAAATCTTCCTAAAAAGCTATTCAATGAATTCTCCGAATAAAAAATTATCGTTTTCGTATTCGTAAAAGCAATTTGCTTGTAATTTTGCGTTCAAACAGGAATAAAAAACGTCATCAAACATGTGACAATCATAAAAAAATTGTCTGTTATTGTCAACACCCAACAAATCATTGTCACCTCTTTCGTTTTGCTGAGCACGTGTTACGTTTTGGTTCATTTTAATGTAGCAATCTCGATTTGATTGTTTTAAATTTCTGTCAAGTTAAATTTAGACAAATCGAAAATGAGTCGCAGATTCACTCAGGAAGAAGTGAATCTTCTGCTAAGCTTAGTTAGTCAAAATCACGACTTTCTAACATCTTCGCTTTCCGCGTCCAAGACGAAAGGTATGGTGGATCAAAAATGGAAATGGATTGCTGATTCCATCAATGAATTAAATTCTGTCACAGGCGCTGACAATCTATTTTCAGTCGAAAAAATTAAACGAAAATGGTTTGATTTGAAATCGATCAGTAAAAAAGTGGTGGCTCTTTACAATAAAGAGCTATCAAAGACGGGCGGGGGGCATGTAAAGCGAAAGTCCCGTAGGATCTGCAATTTCAAATCGCAGAAATCATCGGAAGCATATGTATTTAAGGTGTGTCAAAAATCAACAGTATCTAATCATTGGCTTTGTTTCATTCAATGCACATTATTATGTCTTATTATTATTTCGTTGGTAATTTTTATAGAGATTTGCGTCGTTGTAAAAAATGCTTTTCGCGTTTCGCCAATAAAACTAAGTTGAAATTGAAAGAGCAAACACAGAATTGCAATTTTGGCTGCATTTTTAAATGAGGCATCGAAACAGAAGTTACAAAATAAAGTCAAGCCACTGGGAAACATCAAAAATAAAACACAAAAACTCAAATATCCAAAATGATTGTGCTGCATCGAGCAATAATTAATTAGTACTTTTGATATTAGTACAGCAAAGATAGATAACGTAACAGAGACTGTCATGGTATTACTACATAACATTACATTAATGCCACCATATGAAAATAATGGCATCAAAACGTCAATTCAATACCTTTTTGTTAAGACGTCGATCGCAGCAACCCAACAATACGATTTCGTTGGGGAACCCTATCGCCAGTTTCCTTTGAAGTAATTTCACCACTATCAGCAATGTCGGATTGATCTCCATTCGCATCACCAAGCTTAGAAAACGGAACTCCGCTTCGGCAACATATATTGTGCAACGTGCAACAAGCTACAGTAATTTTGCAAACTTTACCTGGCTTGTAACAAAGCTTACGATCGAGAATTTTGCCATCTTATTTTTAGTACCCCAAACGATCTTCTATTACACACCGTGTTTTTCTATGATATACCTTGAATCTTTTCGCTTCATGGTGTCATTGGATTCCCGTACGGGGTAATCAGCCACTTCTTCTGAGGATATCCACTGTCACCTAATAGCCAACAATCACCGAATTCGCCGCTTTTAAACCTATTATGCACAGTAGAAGCTTTTAGAATAAATGAGTCATGATGCGATCCAGGCCACTTGGCTACCACATCTCGAAAAATAAGATTTGCATTGCATATAGCCTGAATGTTGATAGAGTGGTATCTTTTTCGATTGACATTGGCATATTCGTCTTAAGAGGGTGCAATTATGCAAATATGTGAACCATCAATTGCACCGATTACTCTAGGTAGATTAAACACTTGCTCAAAACCATCGAATATACGCAAAATCTCCTCTTTCTTATGCATGTCAATATTATGGAAAGCCTTCTTTACCATTTTATCAACGAACACCGACAATAGTCTACTTACGGTGGCTTGTGGAAATAAACATAAAATCTTTGCTGCAGTTTTGATAACTGCCCAATGCCAGCGTCTTTAAACAAACAAGACTTTGTCTTTTAGTGACAAGTCCAATGATCTACCACCCACACATTTCCTATCCTACCGAACTATTTCACAAACTAAGCAAATTTCTTCCTTCCTCAACAGAAATTCTTGGACAAGTTCTTGATCAGTTTTGCTCTCTAACAAACTGTCGCTTCTTCTTTCAAAGTTTCTATCCTTATTCAGAAATTCATATAACAAAGCCATGGTGAAAGCAAGCAATAATGTGGTGCACGTTTTTTCTCTACAAAAAAAATCTTTGGAAAAAAATCTTTGGAAATTTTACGTGTGGTCTAGAGCATTCGTAAATTTATCCAAAAATTCGGGGTAATTTGTGAACTCTTTGAGCCATTTTCACTATTTATTCCGAAGAAAAAAATGTTAGTAGGAACAAAAAATGATAGTAACGAACAAAAAAATCTTCGGCCGAACAAAAAAATCTTTGGAAAAAATTCAAAATCTTCGTAAAAATTTTCGAATAAAAAAAATCTTGGACCTAAGATTTTTTTGTTTGTGAAATATTCACTAATATTCGGAAAAATGAAAATCTTCGAAACGAAGATTCGTAAATTTTATTCGTAACGAAGACCATAGTATGCCGATTTCACGAAAAACGAACGTTCGTGTTTTTCCAAAGACCATAGCATCTGACCCCGGATCTTCACTCTAAAGCAAGTCTTCAAGAAATCTTCAGAGTATGGCTCTCTTTTCATGCTTTGTCAAACATCCTGAATGCCCTTCCAACACATCCAAAAAAGGCATTTAGAGCTCAACAGCTGCCACAGTACAAAAATTTTCAACACCGGGCTTGTTTGCCTGTTATAGCTACTGTTCTGGGTAATTGGCAGCAAAGGGTTGTCGTTGGGTCGTCCAAATGGTCTTGAAAATGCAGTTTTGAGGTAAATCAATGCTTTCACCTCATGGTGCGTCCATTTATTTCGTAGTGTGTTTTGGACTGTTCTTATTTGTACAACCCTTAATTTCTCGAGATGCTGTCCTAGGAATCTTTAAGGAAAGCCGAGCAATGAAGTGTTAAGTTGTTTGATTTTGTATTGCACACTAAGAATTCGAACCTGAGTTTTGCGTGTGTTTCATTCCAAGCTATTGTGACCCCGTGAACTTTTGCGTTAACTTTTAACCTGTGTTTCCTGTACTAGTGCGCTGTTAGCTAAAATCATGATTGCTTTTTTGCTTCAACTGCTTTCCGTTTTGCGTGCATTATTTTTGCCGCGTATTTTCCTACATAAGCGAGTGCCATTTTCATGCCTTCGGTTCACCAAAGTTACTAGCTAACTTGTTAAATCTTTATGTTTCCACTCAGAAACATAACATGAAAAATAACAAAACAGAGTGTTGTTTCAAATGCGTTAATATTACCAAGCGACTTTGATTTAGCTTGCATGTAGCTCATTCTCTTTCTCATGCACTCATACAGCACCTTTACAATATTTGTGAAGGACCAAATTTATAATTGTTTGTGTAACATGCTCATCTCTACCACAATTTTTTAAAGTAATAGCTTAAGCTAAAGATTGTGCTTATAACTGAGTCTATAAACACTGCTTCAAATAAATTATTCTCAAAAAATACCACCACGACAACCAAAAAACATACAGTAGTACAAGCAACTTAAACTCAAAATGGACAATTTACTAAACATACGTTTCGACTAATTTCAAGTCTTGTCAGTTTGGCTAGCAGGGATGGTTTTCAATTATCAACTATTCAATAGCTAGTAACGGTGCTTGCATGCTGTCCTTTTGGAAATCTGGTCCCAGTCCGAACTCTAATGACTTGCGACATTTTCCTGAGAATGAAAAATATAAACACTGCCTTGTTATGGTAATGCAAAGTTTTTATTTTCAAATTATCGAGTATAATCAGCACAACACAAGATTTTGAACTATTTTTGAAGCAAGAAGTCACACTATTAATACTATTCTTTGCAATATATGACAATTTTTTTAAAGTTTGAACATGATCAAATTACTGAGCATAATCTTAAATTTGATTTTTGCAGCTGAAATAAAAAGTGTTTTATTTCATTTATATTGTTTTTTTCATGTTTTTTTCAACTTAACACACCAAATTTAGTTTTTGTTTAACTCTATCTTTACAGGATTCGGGGGCTGAGTGTTTTGGAAATCACTTTTTTAAATTTGATCTTGATAGGCTAAAAAAAGTTTTCCAACTTTAAAGCATTTCGGATCCAATGTTTATCCAAATTTTGGCATGTTTTAAACCGAACCGAAAATAAATTCAAGAGATAACTTTGTAAAATTACTATATTTTGACTTATGCATTTTATGATTCAAATAAGAAAAACATACTTAAAGGCCATGAATCATCCAGCTAATTCCGGTGGTTTGCAATAGCTAAAATTGAACTAAATAATTTTTGATACTTTTTGTTTTGTTTTTGGGACTGCGGTTGCAAAGACATTGAGCAAATACAAAAAGATATCCCTCGAAAAAAGTTTTTGGAAACTCTGAGTTTTGTTCTTCCCGCCAAAACACAGTTCTCTAAACTATCAGGCCTACTGTGGTTTTCGCGGGAAGTACAAAACTCACAGTTTTCAAAAACTTTTTTCGGGGGATATCTTTTGGTATTTGTTGAATATCTTTGCAACTGCAGTCCCAAATTTAAAACAAAACGTATCAAAAATTATAGTTCAATTTTAGCTATTGTAAACCACCGGAATTGGCTGGATAATTCACGGCCTTTAAGGGCCTTTAAGCGCAACAACGACCGTACTATAGCGACGTCATTAACTCAAAACCAATCTTTTTTAAGATTTATTCAAAAGCGAACAATCCTCAATCCAAAATTGCTACTTCCAGTTTGACTTCCGCTTTGGGAATATGGTTGGCAGTTGGCTTTTTGCCCCCTCGTAAAATAGTATTAAGTTGTAATGTCGTATCCAAAAGTAAAGTGCACATTTATTCTACACTTTTTAAGGCGCGCAACCAGAGTTTTGCCAAAAAGGCGCTTTAAATCCAAAACTACAATTGTTTTGTCTAAAAAGCGCATCTGGCAATCGGCGTTTCATTATACTGATGCATCTCATAAACATAACAGATGGCTTTTTTGTGTGCAAAATCTCCAAGCTACGCTTTGTAATAATATTGTTTGGAAGAAATAGCATATTAACGCCGATCACACAAATTCAATAAACGCATTTTTGAGCCATTTGAAAGAATTGAATTGCTAAAGATTTTTGCCAAGTCCATAATACATTTCAAAGCGTGTGCATTTGGGTAATATTTTTTAAGTGACTTGGATAAGGAAAAACTTCAGTTCTTTTTTACAGCCCTCCTGGTTGCGCCACTGCTCTTCTTTAGATATCGATAGTCGGGGAACTATGGATTGTTTCGACGTCAGGTCCTCCGATTAGCACTGAAGCAGTGAAGTTAGTGGCTACGCAGTCTGCAGTGTTGTAGTCGTAAAGGAAACCTGTGAGTAGATAACAGTCAGGTCAGATAATTATTGTACTTGCTGTATTGTGATAAAAATTACGATTGGGTTCGATTTTTAGTAGAATCAAGCTAAATGACCTAAGATGATAGTATTCAGAGCTTCCTTGCTTGACGCTCATTATTGAAAAGTGACTACTCCTAAGTGGTAGTCAGGAAGCAATTTGACTCAAGAACCGAAAGGGCACGAAATTCATTTAAACAGCGCCACAGCAGCACATTGGAATGTACCGTTTCAGTATCAATAGATTTTTCAATCAGTTAATAATTCGCATCTGTTCAATTTAAAAAGCAATTGTTGGCTAAATGAAGTTATGAGATGTCAGGAGATGCCTACAGTTTTATTTAATAAATTTGAGTTTCTATGTAGTTGTGATCATTAGTTAACTACTAGCAAGCCTGCACAGAGTTGGACTGCGCTGTTTCCCGCTTTTATCTCTGATCAGCAACCCTCAGCACATCAAAACCAAAAGGATTCCTCAGCCAACTCTCGGTCATACTGGGCCAACTTTAATGACTTGCACAGCGGCAGAGGCTTAATTTACAGGAAACAATTGATTTTTCACTTGGCGGTATTTCACAAAACAAGTAAAAAACCGATGTTCTTTAATATTAAGGACAGCTACTTGCTATTCTTTATAAAAATAAGGGCTTCCCACTCTGCGTGACCACAAAAATCAAAATTAAAAAATCTTGACGTCCATTGTGGTGTACTTCTGAAGGTCATAACGACTTCCACTGGCAGTTAGGTGGCAATTCCAACCACCAATTCTGCAGCTGCAAGCAGCTTGAGTCAACCATGCACAGTGTTGTCCAGCTCTGTGTACGATTGACTCGAGCTGCTTGAAGAGTTGATGGTTGAAATTGCCGCCTAACTACCAGTAAAAGTCGTTATGGCTTCTCAATAATCGACCACGATGGACGTCAAGATTTTTTAGTTTTTACTAGTAAACCTATCGCGAATAATGAGTTCAAAATCAGGTAAAAATATTTTACTTCTCTATTTTACGTCTTATTTTTATAAATGGATAAAGATGTTATTTTCTGTTTAAGAAATTAAAACAAATATAAACCATAAATTGATTATAGCAAGGAGTCATATTCTGGCAAAACCAACTTGATATGTTGGCAGCGTGGATGAGGGGGTAAAGATGTTTTTAAAACGACCCTGATTGCATGATCTTGGTTCTACCGTCACCCTGATCACGTTGTTGCATTCTTGGATAAGACGCTTTTTGATGTTTATCTCTGCTAGGTGGCTTCGAACAAGCGGTAAATTTACATGGGAAGAAGTCAAAACGTCAATCGGAAAGCTTGGAATACGGTTAACCTCTAAGCGGTGAGGATTCTTCCAAAATAAAAATGCAATCGTCGCTTACTGGAGGCTGAAGGATAAATATGGACCAATCAACCTTCTGCGAATCTTCAATAATCAATTAGGAATTAGCACTTTTATTGAATTAATTACCTGCGCTATTTGATTTCCACTGCCATTTCTGCAATTGAACGAAATATAAGGTATTTGGTGGAGCTATTCCTGCACCAGGAGGAACTAATTTTCGGGTAAGATCCCAGCTATGCTGCAAATCAATTGAGCAGATTTAATATAGAAACTATACATATTACAATAAACTCCTACATTAGACTTAGGCAGAATTGCAAAATACTGGCACTGCAGTTACAAACTTACAGTATTCACAAGTACAGCATGCTGCGTGTTTAATAGTACGGTAATCTTTGAAACAGGTAAACTCAAATTTCAGTCACAAAGAATCAAAAATATACGAAGTTATTTGATCACCAATAACTTAATCAACCATTTAACAGAGTACCAAATCAACGTAATGAACCAAATCAATCAATCAATCAGATTTTATTTTGTCCAATTAAAAAAAAGTAAAGCAAAAAACCATTGAATAGTATCCAATAGAACGTGTTATATTTAAAAAATATAAATTATACAATAAATCAATGGCAGCAAACCATGGTCTTTTATGCAACGCCGCTTCTTCATGGAGTTACAAGATCGTTCTTTTTTTCAGGAGCTTGCATTGCAACACTTTACGATGCATTACGTCATTCCCTACAAGTTATCTGCATCCTTTCAAAACTTCACAATTTTTCTTTCCAGCATAAAATTTTTTAAACTATAAATACAAACTAACAAGAAAAGTAAAGCTTAGATGGTACAATACATTTTACGAAAAATGTTTAATTTCATTTTAAGCTTGTTCGATGCGTTTCGTACTAAATGCTTTTTATTAGACATTTCATTAGATGAGTTATATGAGAAAGTAACAGTTCTGCAAATTTTAATAAGATTGGTAAAGATTCAAGTGGGTCAAAAGATGTTTGAAAAAATACAAACCACAGTTCTGGGTCGATCTTTTTGCACAGAAATATAGTTTTTTAGTTGTTTAGCGTGGTTCCACGATAAGGGGTATCTACAGTAGCAAACTATCATGTGAGATTTCAGAGTTAGGTACTTTATGGTCAGCCCAATAAAGAGCCTAACGGTGAAACAGTCTGAAACGCGCATTATTTTAATCAATTAATAGATGCTTTTATAAATTTATTTCTAGACTGTTGGTCTCGATTTTGTGTTCGAAACAATCAAAATTTTATTGTGGGTGCAAATAAAGACAGCACGGAAATACATGTTCAAATTCTGAGGCGCGGTCTACACCGGACGTAAAATTGTAAGCGTATTTTCAGGTTATTTTAAACAGAAATTTTCTTCCCTTTGTGTACCGCCTTTCCAGCGAAAATCTGCCAATTGGTTGAAATAAACTAACGATCGGCTTCTACACTCTTGATTTTACGCCTAGCCGTCTTGGTCCGGGCTTAGCTGCCAAGATTGATGAGTGTAGCTGAAATCAGCTTTGATGTCGAACACACAATTTTGTGTTTTCTCTCTCTTTGTTGTTGTTGCTGTTGTGCATATAATTTTATTCTCCTCTTACCGGACAGCGTCAGACGGTGACAGAAGTATTGGATGATCCGCGCATTTTTCATTGCAATGACTACTTCGTGATTGGTGGAAATTTTCACCACACTGAAGAATAGGCTTTTCTTGAACGTTTTCAATATTCTGTAGAATAAAAATCATACCGTAGGAGTAACGTCATTGCAGTCATCACCCAAGTTCAAAAGAATCGCCATGGTGTCATATGGTGGCTTGATTCGTCTAGTCGCGGTTGGTGGTAGATTGCCAGCCTAAAAAAGAGATAGTACGACTCGTATCAATCAAGGCGATGCAAAGATGTCAAACAGATGAACATTGAAACACGTGTTTGCATCAACACAGAACTACGGTTGGTGACTAATGTAAGTCTGTTCTGTAACTTTTGCGACTTCATTATTGGATTCATGGCTTTGATTGGAGCGGACTTAAGTTCGAATTCCATATACAGTATTTTTTGTGCAAACTAGATAGATCCTGCTGATAGCTTTGGTGGAATGTTTGAAAATTTGTTGATCTCGGAAGAAGCGTGTTTGCTGACCTTGAAAAACCTTATTTGACTTGAAATAGCCTTCCCGAAAGGCTTGAATTGATAAAAAATTGACCAAGTGGTACAAACTCAAAACAGGAACTAGATGGGAGTTTGCCAGCAAACCCAGTGAACGACCGACGCATAGCTAATGCTGTGACGCTCAAAAGTACTTTTTGTCTACCGTCAAATCAGCAATTATTCAAAAATATCTGATTATGGAACCTCCAGAAAAGTAGAGTCAAAATATATGTCAGTTAAATATCTCCTGATATCATAAAACACTGGCACCCTAGCTTGAGCCGTTTAAAAATTGATTTTAGGGGGTCTATTTGGGGGGTCTCTGGGGGAGTGGCACCCCCAAACTATGTCAAAATATTTGTTTGTTAAATATCTGCTGATATCATAAAACACTGACACTCTAGCTTGAGCCGTTCAAAAAATTGATTTTTGGGGGGTCCATTTGGGGTGGTCCCCGGGGGGGGGTGGCACCCCCAAACTATGTCAAAATGATTGTCTGTTAAATATCTCCTGATATAAAAAAAGCAGAACTCTATCTTGAGCCGTTCAAAAAATTGATTTTTGGGGGGTCCATTTGGGGGGTTCCCGGGGGGAGGGTGGCACCCCCCTAGTATGTCAAAATATTTTTCTGTTGAATATCTACTGATATCAAAAAGAACTAGCACCCTAGCTTGAGCCGTTCAAAAAATTGATTTTTTGGGGCCCCATTTTGGGAGGGTTCTCGGTGGAGTTGCCCCAAAAAATATCGGGAGAAAAAATTGCATTTGCAGCTCAACAACTTTACACAAAAATTAGATTTGGATGTTTTGTGGTTTAGGAGAAGAAGAGCGTACAAAAATTAGGAAGAAAAAAAGGAAAAAAAAACGAAAAAAAAACGAAAAAAAGGAAAAAAAGGGGAAAAAAAAGAAAAAAAAAAAAGAAATAAACCTCATCGCGACCAAAAGTGGGTTGGTTGGGATGAAAGGGTATCTTGAGACATACATTCCAATGAAATATTTGTTGCCGTACTTAAACCGTTTTTGACAGAGACCGCTTTTTACGCCAAACTTGCGGGGCGGTTTTTGGTTTCTAAAACCAAAGTCACGTGACCTATTGCCTCGAAATTTGGTACAAACATACAACTCATTAATCTCAAACTGGTGTCAAAATTTCATGTTTCTAGATCAAACCGTTCTTGAGTTATAAGCAAAAGTCTGAAATTTCGCACTAGTTAGTTGGAAAATGGCCGAGTAAAAATAGAGGAACACGCGACGCGAGCGTTGGTCCATGAATGAATTTTTGAAAGCACGCGAATCGCAATCTACGTGACGAATCAAAGCATTAAGTGACATCACTAAAAACGACAAAATGTATAGGGTGGCCAAAAAGTAGTTTCACAATGAAACTACGGCTCATTTAGCTTAAAGTTACTTGCATAGCAGCAACCAATGCTGAAAACATTTTTCGAGAAGGTTAGCTAGAGCAAAAACATTCCTATCAGCTTTCTGACACCTTTCGCTGTTCTAGTGTTAATACGTTTCCAAACAAAACGTTTTTCGAGAAAGCAGTCAACCTAAGTTTGGGCCGCCCTGTCCATGAAAAAAACTACAAAGCAAAGTTTGAAAACGAAATAAGAGCGACAGCATAAATTTCTATTTTCTGAATTCGAGGTTAAAATGTATTGCCAAATATTATCATATCCATAAGTTTGCTTAAGAGCTTCAAAACAAGTTAAATGGACGTTATTTTAACAGTTTTAAGTACGTTGTTACACTTTTTTTTTTATTCTGTAAAAGCCCCTCTTTCGACCTATGGTGCAAGCCGGCCTATGGTGCAAGCGTAGAACGGGTAATTTCTTTTTAAATGCAAATGCAAAAAAAAGGCCACAATGCAAATAGTCAAATGACACGCGTAATCAGCAAGATCGGTGAAATGACGCTAACTCGGCAACTAGTAATTTCGAAAATTTATGTTACCCCCTGATTGCAGTTAATTTGATTGATTAAAGAGATAATATATTTATTGATTAGATTAAAATTAGAATCATAATCCAGTACACGTCCCACAAAGCAATTAAAATTACAAAAATTTAAATCTTAAAGATTGTTTCTCTCGTACCCGGGATCATCAGGGTTGTTTGCCACATTTACACAATCTTTAAAACCTTAAATTTTTTGTCAAATTTTACATCATAAAGATCTAAAATTTTTTAAAATCAAAAATTTAATTTTTTTTGCCCCTTGATTATTAATTTTTAGCCCCTGATTTTAATTTTAGGTTTAAAACATTGCTCCTTTTCAGAAGACGCCGCTGATGATCCCAGTTACAGGTGAAACAGTCTGTAAGGTTTTAAATTTTTTTAATTTTCATGCAACGTGTACTGTGTTGTGATATCCGTTCTGGTCAACGATGTCGAGCATTTTTTTGAATCAATTAAATTGAACCTCTTTTCATTAAAGTTAGAGTCATATATTTCTTGGGCTATTTGTTAACGTCATCATTTTAAGATAGCCGCAGTTTGCAGAGCTAGACATTATTCGGGTCTTTCTTTCTCATCAGCTACTCTCAAACATGTTGAGGTGATCGCTCACAAATAAGTTAAAATTTTTGTTCTTTTCCTTTTTTTGTCCGAAAAACTAAACATCATCAAACAACAAAACACAAAAACAACCTTCAAAAAAAACAAAAACCATCATAACTGAATATCATATGTAGTTTCAATCAACTTATGTTAGAGATGTCCGAATTTATTCAATTTATGTCAGGGATGTCCGAACTTTTTCGATGGAGAGCCTAATTGGACCCAGCGAGGCTGCGTACGGGCTAAGAAGTTCACGCAAACCGAAATAAGAAATGAAGAACAAAATCAAGATTAAACATATGGTGAAGACTAAAATTAAAAAGTTCTCCAACTGCTCTTGGGTGGAAATACTCAATTTTACCACGAAAGGATTTTTCGTTTACGATTGCTGGCAAAAATTTTGGTGGCTGTCCAAACTTGCATTCTTAACGAGGGCCAGATTTAATTTCTTCGAGCGCCTCACACGGCCCAAGAGCCGGACTTTGGACTCCTCTGCAAATAGATCATCTCGGCATCTCCTCGTAATAATTCGTTTCAGTTTATTGGCACTAAGTCTTTTACAATAATAAAATTATTAGGCCTACCATATTGTGCAAAATTTGAGCCGCCTTCTCTACGTTGTGACCGAAAAATTGAACCAATTTTGAAAAAAAATGTGATGACGTCACAAGGCGGACGCTATTTTGCTAAAAGCAAAGATAAAAATCAGGTGCGCAGTAAGGATTTTGCTAAAGGCGGCTTTAAACCAGAAGTAAAAATTTTTTGTACGAAAATTGTCTAACCTGCAGTAGGCGGCGTGCTAAACAAACTGATGCCACTCATGCGTATCACAAACCGGGGTTTGGAAGCAGAGCCAGCCGAAGACAATTTTTGTAAGTTTTTAGAAAAGATAACTATTTTAAGGCCATTTGTATCACATTTTGTACCTTTTCAGAGGCATTCGAAGAAATAATTTTTTATAAAGCGGAAATAATTTGAATGAGTTAATTTGTTCATCCCCTTCAGCCCTCTACCCTAACTTAAAGGTCAAGTTCAAAACACGTTTAACACTTTTGTTTTTGAGTTAAACTTTGTTAGCGTTTTTTTAAGTGTCTTGACTAAAGCGGGGCATCTCCCCTAGTTGCGCCACTGACGAAAATTAAACCACACGAATTATTTCGTTTTCTCCACCTTCCGTTCAGGTTCCCTTCACTTCCCATCAGGCAAACTTTTTCCCCTTTCTATAAAAACAGAGTTTGGAAATTCTCCGATTAACTTGGGGTTTTTAAAACGCTTCCACATTTATATGCTGTATAAAGTAACTTTTTTGCTCTTTATTCGATATGTTTTTTGCGAAAATGTTAAAAAGTAGTATTTTGGATTAAGTTAAAAATGTTTAGTAGTATTTTGGATTACCAAGTAAATGCGAACAATTAACCCTATGCATTAAATAACGATTTTTATTTCTGACGTTCATAAAGATCAAAAAAATCACTCCAAACGTTTTTCTGAATACAGCAATAAATTGTATTTACATCATTTTTCACCAAGTCGACTTGGTCTGGAGACAGCAAAAAGACCATATGCTCTTCGGTCAAGCTGCGACCTGTTTACCACACACGGTGGAGGATTGACACTGTCCCTTCTATAAATTATGTTGAACTTCAAACAGGGAAGCTGCAGACACTTATTTTTATAGTGTTTATTTTGACCCGACAGGGAATCGAACCGGATTCTACTGTTTCAATAGCAGACGCTCTACTGTATCTACTGATCGGCAAAGCAGCACTTACATTGACATTTTCGTTGGGGTTAAAAAACAACTGATCCAATTGGAATGCTATGCGCCCGGATCTTTCTTCTGGTCTGTCGAAATTTTCAGTCCATTCATTATAATCGACGGGAAGAGCTAAAAAAATACGGTTCGCTCGTTTGAGAAATACAGTGGAATTCGGTTAGTAAATCCACCTCGGGACAGCCGGTTTTGGATTTAATACGCAGCGGCTTTAATAAACGGCATTTTCTAAAATGCACAAGACGATTCCGTTCCAAGCAAATTGGATGTAATAAGCGGCTGGATTTATTAACCGTGGATTTATTAACCGAATTCCACTGTATGTCCAATCAAATCGGTCGAATACGCCTAACCTCCAAACAACCTTCGAAACAAAAGCAAACTTTTTTCTTCAATGCTCTTCTCTTTTTCTCGCAGCGTCTGTTTCTAGTCTACTAAATAATGAGTCTATGGTCTAACCACAGCGATGCCGAGCACCTTTTTTGGGTTCTGTTTGCAAGTTTTTCGTCAGGTAGGCCACCACAACGGATGAACTTCTTGGCCCCTTTAGGAAATATGCAAATTGATATAAAGCGCATAGAGTTGTTGGATTTTATTCGAATAAATAACTGTTGATGACCCATTTGGGTTGAATTCAATTTTGTCGCTAAAAAATTAAAGTAGATTTTTAATATTATTGAGGCTGCTGATTCCTATGCTGATTTTGGATTTGATCAGCTATTAAGTAAAGCTTTGCACTTTGTGCAACACATGAATCAGCTGGAACTTCTTGCTCGCAAAATTTTGGAAATACTTACATAAGATCTCATCAGCCTGCTGGCACTCGCCAGGATATGAAAAAGCAATCAGCAGCAATGCAATGAAGCAATACATGACTACAATATATAGTGCTAAGTACAACAAAACTTAAAATTTTAAGGATTAGTTCACGTTTAACTTTACAGTACAGTGATTCAAACCGACAATTTAAGGTTGTTTTTTTTTTCAAGAGCTTTATCAATAGTTAAAAAAATCATACAACTTTTAAAAAAGGTAATAAATGCTACTGTATACATTAAAATTTGATGGGAAAAATTACAACCAAATAAATGAAATATGTTAGATTTAGAAAAGTTTTGGTTTGTTCTTTAACCATTCTCTAAATCTTATTCCTATTCCATTAGAACAAAATTTAAAATGATTTAAAAATAAACCAAAACGATTCCTTGCTTCATATAAAGTTTGAAGTTAAATTCAGTTAAGGGGGTTTAGGACAAGAGCACTTGGGACATTGTTTCACAAAATGAATAATGATTTAATGACAAAATGACAATAAATGGATTTGAGCTGTCGCGACGCGTTTCGTCCTTGCTCAAGGGACTCTTCAGGAGACAAGGTCAATTTTGTTTTATTAGCCAAAAAAAACTTTTTTAATTGGAATCGGCCCCCCTTACCGTTTCTAGGCTATATTTATCTTCCTGTGCAATATGGGTACTCCAAAACTTTTCGCCTACAACTTACTGACCTCTATAACCCAGTAGGCTACTAACTCGCTACTCGAAACCTTCAAAATTTACCACTAATAAAATCTATCTACTACCTGTTACCGAAATCTACAAGCTAAGCCTACTTAATGTTAACAGTGTATGTAATTTTGGTCTGCATGGAGTTCAGTTTGAAATCAATCATAGAAATTAATACCGAATAATAGCCCATTATTTTCAAAATATATAAAATATCGCAAAACATTACGTACGGGCGTTAGGCAATGGAAAATTTAATAAGAGACCCCAATGTTATTCTAATCAAAATTTTCTATCCACATAGCACTATCTCATAGAGTGCTCAATCTAAAAATTTAAAGTTATAGTTTTAGAGTGTTCAAACTGTCTGAAGTTATATTTTTTTCTGACCAAACTTGGTGCTAATTCCATATCTTCTTTTCCGAAGTGCATTGAAAAAATTTTGGTTTATCTGATGATATTCTTAAGTTTGTTTTGAAACTTCTCCTGCAGTAACGCATCGTTTTAGCCGTATTAGCGTTTTGGAATATCTATCTACAAGCGATTGAAAAGCTTACAGAATGTTGTTGAAAATGCGGTAAGGCATTTTGAAAAAATGTGATATATTATTAACACTTTTTTATCTCACTTTCATTAACAGCTGTTGTTACCCTAAATTTGTGGTTTAATTTTTTTATTTCAACAATCTGTGGTCAAGCGGATAGAGCGTCTAAGGCTAATTGCTATACCTGGGTTTGATTCTCAATTGGGTGTAATACAATTCTATAAAAATTGGTATTCATAGTCTCCTGTCTCCCTGCTAGACGATCCACATTTGAAGTAAACAACTTTTGGAGCTCAAGTTTTTTGGGACTTAAATTTAACCAAAGACTTAACATGATGCAAATTGTATCAATATACCATATAGAACAATGCCTAATACAGAGTCCCAAAATTACCAAAATAGTTTTCGGAATTGCCCTGGTGCCCCCTCAAAAAGTTTTAAAAAAATTGTCTCAAATATCTGTCAAAAAACTTTTATTGAAATTTTATAAAACTTTGCCAAAGCGTCGGATATTCACCCCAAATCAGTTTCGGTCTACGACTTTTAAGAGCGGACGTTTATGTGCAGAACTTTTATGCGCCGCCGATTTCTGCATGCGGACCTTTATGCACCAGTGCCAAATTTTTAATTATTGCAAACTTTTTTTTAGTTTTGGCATTGCTTGTATACATTTTTATTTCTTTTACATTTTCCTCTATTTTTGCTTACGCACAATAATTTTTTTGAGATTATATTTCATACATTTTACTATACATGTTTTTTCTTCTTGTGGTTTTGTGCGGCTACTTTTTTTGAAGCTTTTGAAACTTACATGTCATTTTAGATTATATTTTATTTAAACATATTTATTTTTCGGAAAATTTTATTTCGTAAACCGGACGTTTGCAACCTGCTGTCCGGGGTTCAAAATGTTGTGGTGCACGAGCAGATGTAATAGATCGATCGAACAGTCACACTTCTAGCTACTAATAGCGCTTTATTGCGCTGAAGGTTGTTAGCGCCAATCACGCTGATAACAATAGATTATTGAGAACAAATTATTCAAGCTCTAAAAAACCAAAAAACTATAAGTACGCCATAGAGTACAATAATTATTTGTTTCTTACAGAAAATACAAAAATCAATAAAAAATTAAGTTAATTTCTATAAAACACGCTAAGAAAAGTAAATTAACTGTTTTGATTGTTTTTACGATTCATCTTTTTTTTGCGTTGCGTACGAGAAATTTCGAAAATTAATTTATAAAAAATGTTAAAATCATAGCCAAATAAAAAATTAAATCAAGATTTATAAAATACGCTCTGAAAAATACACTTCATGCTTTAATGATTGATGACGGAGTTGTAAACGGGCCGACAAGTACGAGCCCTCACTCGGCTCGAAACGATTTGAAGTCAAAACCAGGCCTGAAAAACCCCGAAAATTAAGTTAGATCTAAAAATGTGTACGGTTATTACTGGTAAAAAAACTTCTCATTACTAATATATTATGACGCAATAATGGCATAGGTGGGCAAGTTAATGCAAAACGTTAGCTTCGTTAACCACTAGTCCGTTAACAAACTTCACACCTCCGTTAACGTTAATCCGTTATTTTCAACCTTAATTAACGGAAGTTAATAACGTCCTTTAATATTTTGCGTGTAATTTACATTTCGTTTTATTCGCTCGCTTCTAGAACATGTATTGACACTGTTGAGATGATTGTAAAGAAAAAATTATTGATATGGTGGTCTTTTTGTGTTTTGGAAGTTACACTTTACAGTCTAATCTAATTTCAATACAAAAATAAGTTCAAATGGACCAACGAAGCTGTCTTTGGAAATTGCGAACAGCGATAATTAATTGATATATGAGGCTGCAGCTTATCATTTGCACAAAAGCGAACTCCTTTCTTCGTTTTCTTCTATAAAACTCGGGCTATTACGCAACAAGTGTTATCAGAGCAAACTGGTTTGTACCGGTACGATGAATGAATGGTGCAAGATATTAACGATAAAAATCTTAACGGTTAACGGAAGTTAATTTAGTCCGTTATCATGAAAAAACTTTTTAACGGATGAGCAAGTTAATGAAAAAATTAGCTTCGTTATTAACGGATTAACGGACTTGTGCCCACCTATGAATAATAGTAATTGTGTAATAATAATCGCATTGATGCTCAAACGAAGTTGTTATTCTGTGTTGCAAGTTATTTTAATTACGATTTCAAAAACACAAGTCAAATACGCATATCAAGCCCGAATTAAGTTCGACATTTTGCCTATCTTAGGTCCATGCCCGAACTAAACCCGAACCGAAAAGCCGGCTCAACTTACAACTCTGATTCATGCTGTTCTTTGCGTTGCGTAGAAAAGTGTCGAAAATGTATTAAATAAAAAGATGAAAATCATAGTCAACCAATAGATAAATTAACCGTTATAACATACCCTCCAAAAAATAAATTGTTTTTTTTTTTTCGCAATTCAAATCTGTTGCTTTTGTTTATGTAAACGATCATATAACTCCATTAAAAATCTTAATTAATTTGCGTACTTTTGTGGTCGTTTTCTGTATTCAGCAACATATTTTTTTGTTGTACTATCCGCGCAATTTGGTTATATGATGTAGTCTCCCGTCAAAGACGAAATAATTTTTTATTACTTCACCCCTAGCATTTTTACCAAAATGAAGATTTTTGGTTTTAGTTCTAGAGTATAACTAAATGGGGGTCAGGAGGTTTCATTCTAAAGGTCTACTTTGCATTTGGAGAAGATAAAGGCTTCATTTTTGTTTGATCTTTATTTTGTTGAAAGAAGTATTGTTTTGTTTCATGAGTGCAAATTGTTTTTGTTAGGTCGAAAAATAACTGCCTAATTTTGGTTCTACGAGTAAGGTTTGTACGCTGGCTTTATTGATTTTCTCACAAACTGATGCCACCTGTTACTAAAAGTTTGGTTTGTAACGTTTTGACAGGTAAAAAATTTAAATCCTAAAGCTTTGAACCCCGTTGGGAAAACTTATAGCGCTTCTTCGAAGTCTCTATCTTAAGCTGCATTTACGCGGGCGACTTTTTTGCGCGCGATTTTTTGATAAAAATGGATGTGGCAAAGTTACATATATTCAATAATGGTTCTCATTGTGATAAAAGTTACCTTACTGCTGAAAATCACTGTCTCAAGTTGTTCCCCCTTCCGATAGTGATATTCTAAACCTTTTCAAAGCAAAATCGGAGCTGATCTCACTGCGATTTTTTATCGCAGCATCGATCCTCTTCTGAAGTTTTCAATTACAACAATTTTGGTATGAAAACAACTTAAGACAATTATTTCCATCAGTAAGATCCTAATTATCACGATCAAAACCGCCATTGAGTAAATGCAACTTTGCCAGATCCATTTTTATCAAAAAATCGCACGCAAAAAAGTCGCCCGTGTAAATACAGCTTTACATAGATTTGAGACAAACGTCACAGTTGAAGTGGAAAAAAATTAATTTTTTACATCTTTTTAAGAAAACTCTTCTTACAGAAACTCTTGTGGTTCTGGTCTTTTTTGCACTATGCGCTTCTTATATATCCTTTTTATGTTTTGAGCAAATTAAACCAATCCTTTTTCTAAAAACTTGTGTGTACTCATTTGGTTATAATCTGACAAACAAGAAATTCGACTTTTATTTGCATATGTTTATTTTTAATTCTTAGTCATGCGCGATTCATATTGAAAACGAAAGTCAGCTTGAGATATTATTGTTTTAGATTTTCCATATCATTGCTTTAGATTTGCTCAAATTGTAGTGAAGTGTGCAGATTTTTACTTATAAATCAGTCAAAAATTTGAGTGAAACTACTGTGAGTAACACAAGTTATGAATTATTTTTGTGATTATTTACGTCAAAGTGTTTAATTATTTTGTTTACAAAATCTCTATAAAAAGTACCTATTTAATTTTAAAGTTGAGTTGAATTTTTTGTTTCAAGAAAAACGTCCCTAAGATTAACTTTGCAAATTAATAAAGCGCTGGCTAAGAAAAACTGTAGGCCTACCGAGAAACGAAAGTTTTGTTTTTAATTTTGACAATTTTTTTTCGCACTTAAATTGGAAACTCTAGAAGAACTACACTTGAAAGCTTTCAGCACGAAACATATAACAACTTATATCAGCAGTTTTATAGAAATATTTTCTGCAAGTTGAACTAGTTTACAGTTTTTGTGGGATAAATGAACATTGAGGAATTAAGCACATTGGCAGTCTGGGCCAGCAGATCTACATTTCACGACCTCCCCCGAGCTGGAATAAAACATATGATAAAAAACGGCGAAGTAGGAGGCCGACTCAATCTCGATTTTCGTGGCCTGCAAAACAGGGCGATGAAAAAATAAACTGCTGAGATATGCTGGAAAAAGTTCCGAAAAATATAGCCAGTTCTATGTTTATGAGTGTGTCCAGCATTATTTTTCATAAGAAATATTTTTCACATTTTTTGCATATTTGTTTATTTTCTATTTTTTTAATATTTTTCACATTTTTCACCATATTTGCACATACTTTTCAAACTTTATTGTGGCAAAATAAAATTAATAGAATCACTAAACTAAAGAGCAGTATCAGCTAGTTCTTTTATTGTTATTGCAGTATGGAAAACTTTGCAATTGGGAATATCCCTGCCTCCTTGAATTCGTCCCACAAGTTCTCTTCCAATCAAAACCTCAGCAGTTATGTTTCGTGATTTGCAAATCAAATTGTTAAACATGTACATAAACCCTGTACAAAGATTTAGTTTTATTAAAAACAAACGTAAAATTCAGTGTCACTAGTCATTTCAAATTAACTTAGATCATAATAAAGTAAAATCTTAATCAACCAAATGCTGTTTTAGTCATCACCGCTTGCAAAGAAGCTGAAGTCATTGAAAACATGGGCAAGGTAACAATGCGCTTACACTATACTAATTAATTAATTGCGGAATGTAGGAAATGTGAATGTAATGATATTAAAACTGTGATTACATGTTATTCACCAAGTTACCTTGACCAGGAGACAGCGAAAGAACCTTTCCGTCTTCGAGTCAAACTGTCACCTGCCCACCTGTTTACTACACACGGTGTAGGCTTCACGCTGTCCCTTTAATTGCTGAACATCAAGCAGGAAAGCTGTGAATACCTATTTTTATAGTGTTTGGTTTTACCCAACCGAGAATCGAATCGAAGTCTATGGTATCAGTAGCAGACGCTCAATCCACTCGCCCTCTGGTCGATTAAAAAAAGAACAAAGAGTGGATCAAACAGACAAAATGCTCAGTCTTTCCCGTGTGGTTTAAGCCAAGCAGCATTCTTGGATTCTTCGCGTATTTTCTGGTCCTGCCTAGCACTTGGGCACAGGGATCACTGGTCTCGGTTTATAGTTTAGATTGTAGCATGAAATTAATGTTGTAGAACAAGCTTATATTTATCATGCGCCGGATTTCTGGCAGTCGTGATTCATTACAAACGCACAACCGCAGGAGCTAATAAATTGCGGTAAAAAATTTTTGTTCACATTTACTGATTTAAATTCCCCTCTTTCACATATTAAAAACAAAGTGCAAAATAAGCTTCTTTTTTTTTTAATCAGAAAGTTTCGATGTTTTGCATTGGTCGAGCTAGACAGAGGATAAGCTTCATTTCAAATGATTAATGGTTTTCTTGATTTCGGTTTTTAAAGTTGTTAAAAAATCGGTAGATAATCAACTATACGTGGCTTTGAAAGAACACCTGATTAATTGAAAAACCAATTTATTTTTGAAAAACAAATTAAAGTTAAATTGAAGTACAGGGCTTGTTTGTTGTTTTCGCTTATAATGCGTCATATATACAGTAGTTTACTGTACTTTGTGCAAGTACGTATGTTTGAAAGCACTCTTGGTAAATATAAGCCTATAAACTGAACTGAAAGGAAACAATCAACGCTTATACTACATGGCATAATTCAAATTACTGTAGTAAATCTTCGGGTTTGTGATTGAAAGTAGGCTGCCTACCGGTTCAATTCCTTAACTGGTTAGTAGCTGCTTGTTGTTGTGTCTTTGGGAAAGACAAGGCTTAATTGTTTTCTAATGGGGCTTATTAGCAGTTTATACGTTGTGATGTTGGGCTTAAAAAACAAACTCTTTAACAATTCTCAAAAACGAGTGATTTTTGCACGCGGTTTCGCAATGGTGTTGATAAAAATTTTCGACACAATTTAGTCATAAATATTGGCTATTGTGTCACAAAAGCTTGCATTACGAATATTATTTAGTAGTTACATAGCAGATTTGGAACTTAAACTTTTTTTCATAATGTAAACTGTGAGGTTGCACTTCCTCACATATCTGCTTTCCCATTAGGCAGGTGCTTCATCAAATCATCAGCATCTGAATTTGCACATAGCCCATCCTGGCAGCCCACCCAAATCTTCAAACCACACGCGAGGGCAATTTCTGCACTTGCCATCGTACCCTCTTCTCAGATTACTCTGATCAAATTAAGTCTGCAAGAAGATCACCAGAAATAGGATTCTCGACCAGTATCACAGTGGCACTCCACTTAGCTCTACCGCATTGCGCTAGCATCACTAAGCATGAACACCATATATGACATCACATTAGCAATTTATTTACCGCAATAATACGCTATATGCATATTTCAAACTTGGTTGTTATCATCAGACGTACATAACTGTGTAAATGCCTACTACAAATTTTAACACCCAACCTATTTACAGATTTTGTAAGGGCCTACTACAAATTTATTCGTATGGGCGTTGACTGGTGTTGTATATAGCAATTTCCTTTACTGGCAAGTAGGTTAATTTTGGCTTTTTGGGCTTCAAAATTTGCAGGAGGCATTTACACAATACACAGGTATGTACGCCTGATGATAACAAACATGTTTGAAATTTGCATACACCGTACTATTGTGGTAAATTGCTAATGTGATGTCATATCGTCACTCCTATGCTATATAGTTGCGCATCTCCATTTTTGCACATTTTGAGTTATTCATATGAAATGAAAGCCTGCTTTATATGCTTTATTTTGGTCTTGTTTGCATATCGAAATTCAAACTTCAAGTAAAGTTATTGCAATCAACGCAAATTCATGTATCAATTTTAGTAAAAATTTTCCTCTGGTAGTCGCGTATCTCGCAAGGTACGTGCTTATAGCACAAAAAAAGTTGTTTTTTGATTAATCGTTCTGAGCTATATTAGTCACGTATCCGCAAGCTTTTGCAGCTCTGCATTGACCGTATTACACGAAATTTTTCATAAGAGCAAGAATGGTAAACCGATAATGCTAAAAGAAATAAAACATCACTCTGAGAATTTGTTTTTGTTCAAATACCCAACCAAAATCTGATGTGACGTAACAGTTAATTAATCATTTGGATTCATAACTTTTTTCAGTAATAATAATTATATTCATTTCAAATGCTTTTAACGTTTGCAAAAATTTTGAACTTTGATGTTTTTTCGACAACTTTACGTTTTTGACAATTTTTGGAGAAATATCAGATCAAATCTTTCATTATACTCCCTACAATACAGTTATTATGTAAGATACGCTGTAATAAAATGCAATACGCCGAAGCGTGTAACGAGTTGGCGCTGCCCATATCGGCGTCATTGCACCTGGGTAACGCAGCTTCTTTTGAAGAAATGTCGCAGCGGTGGCGAGCCGTTGGCAACAAGTGAACTTTCGAAGAAATGTGTTCGATTTGACCGGCACGAGATTTGAACCTTCGATGTCTCTCTCCAGAAACGAACGCGTTACCGTTCGACCAACTGGCCGGTTGAGAGGCTCTATGTGGGTGGGCCTTAATAGCGAAGGGACAACCAACTGTGGAATGTATAAAAACAGAGCCAAATGCACTAGCTACTAAGCAATTTTCATGTATTATCGCTCCGAAATCTAGTCTTTCTATTTCAACGCACCTAGTTAGAAAAGTTTACTTCGGATCTCATGCAGTAGTCTGACGTTTTGACAATTAGTGTAAAATCTCAGTTCTAGAGTTGATCATTGGTTTTTGATGCCCTCACAAACCCCCCTGATTGTTAGAATTTGAAGTTGAATAAAAGACATAATCATGCCCAAAATATTGGTGGCGGGTATTGGCCTAGCTGCACCCTTGCCTCTTCCTACTTTCCGCGTTCAAAGTTAAAGCCTTTTTTACGAGAATTTTGGTGAAAATGTTCATTTTACACATTAAAAATTTCAAAACATCTTGACCCGAAAAATATATTCGACTGACTGTTTATATTGAGTTGTCGACTCGAAAAATCACTTAATTACTATTAATCTGTGGTAATATACAACGTCAAAAAATGTATTTGTGCTATTTTTGCGTATCTGCATTTTAAAGGATTTTTATTCATTTTTTGAAATTTTTCCTGTACTATAGACACGAACCTCGACAAAAAAGCCCCTAATTTTTATTTGAAACACCCCCCCTTTGAAATGCGACAAACACATTGCCAAACAACTCTATTACAGTTATAATAATAAACGTAAACATGCTACAAACATATTTTAGATAAATTTTAAAAAATCGCTATAACATAAAAACCTTCATATCTCAAAACATTAAAAATGCAGATACGCGACTACAGCACCGGAAATAATATAGCCACAAGCTAATAGCTTATTATAGCCTGAGTGTGATTTTCATCCAACACATGGCCTCAAACAACACAGCACAGGAACGACGATATATAGTGTTCATGCTTAGTGATGCTAGTGTAATGCGGTTGAACTAAGTGGAGTGCCACTGTGATACTGGTCGAGAATCCTTTTTCTGGTGACCTTGTAGTCAGACTTTGATCAGAGTAATCTGAGAAGAGGGTACAATGGCAAGTGCAGAAATTGCCCTCGCGTGTGGTTTGAAAATTTGGGTGGGCTGCCAGGATAAGCTATATGTGAATTCAGATGCTGATGAAGCACTATCCTAATGGGAAAGCAGATATGCGAGGAAGTGCAACCTCACAGTTTACACATTGTGAAAAAAGAATATTATTTATTATCTTACAAAAGTCTT
The DNA here is from genome assembly GCA_963965965.1 of Trididemnum nubilum. Taxonomy (NCBI): domain Eukaryota; kingdom Metazoa; phylum Chordata; class Ascidiacea; order Aplousobranchia; family Didemnidae; genus Trididemnum; species Trididemnum nubilum. The sequence goes on along the minus strand of OZ014481.1, from coordinate 29,393,088 downwards.
TATAACAACCGTGATATCTTTTAATAAAAAATAATGTTTGATTTTTTCACGAAAAACATCACTGCAAAGCCGCAAGCAAAAAAGGTTATGCGTTGATGTGGTTAATGAGACAGCCTGGAGCATACATATTAGGGTGGTTCTTAAATACGTGGCAAAAATTAACCAAAAGAAATTATTGTGGGAACCGAAGTAAATGTATTCCTTTTAGGCTAAAACCATCGTGTGTCAAAATCTCCGAAATAGAAAAACATTTAAAGGTTGCACAAAGGCTATAGATTTTTTCATAAATACCCAATTTTGCAAAGATAAGGGCTTCGCTGTTTGTAGAGTGTAGGCTGTTCAAAAGCAGTAATATTATAGGTGTAACCCAACTTATTGTATGTTGCCAAGTTAGACGTGCACTGTCTTTATTCTCACTTAACAAAACCATGCCTATGGTATATGGTTTGAGACGAAATGCATGTGGAACAGAAGCTGATCTTCGTTAAATTTTTCGATTAGCCAGACGTATTCCAATATAAGTGCCACTGCCACACTACGCTCTGCAGTTGCATGCGGGACTTGGATTCTTTGAACCAACTTTCTGTCTGCCATCAATGAGCCTGATAATTTACTCCAAAAATCAAAGTCAACTGATACAAAGTTTCATTTTTAGAAATTAACTGCGTTTAATCAGCAAACCACTTTTTTCAATTGCTGTTTCTTAATGGCACGCTTGGTAAAGTTTTCATTTTCGTAAAGAGCTGCAACCATTCGTCACTTTATGCATCACTATTCCCGCGGTATTTGGTGCTATATTTCTTCTGCATCACTATTCCCGCGGTATTTGGTGCTATATTCGACTGGACTTTGTTCGCCTTCTTCCTCTCATCATCCAGCGCTCAAATCTCGATGGGTGACGCCTAAATCTCGATAGGGGGCGCTCAATCTCGATGGGGGGACGCGTCCCTCCCGTCCCCGCTACAATTTAAGTACTGGCTGTGACCATTAAGACATGCACATCCGGGGGCGTATTTAGGGGGGGCGGAGCATTGTGCCATGCCTCGCCCCTTTGGGTCGCGGCACAAAGCAAAACAGTGCAAAATGTACGTTAAAATCGCGTAATCAGATTATAATAAAGCATGCATGTGAACTTTCAGCATCATTTTAATCAGCTTGAGAGTAGAAGTGCTGCAGATTTCAGATTTTTTAGTACTTGCTAAAATCTTGCCGCTTTGAAAAGTTTTTTTCAACTTAAGTTTACCGTACTCTATACACTGGGCAAGAAAGATATAGCTCTTATTTTTTTATATCTAACTAGCCATGGCATGTTCTGAAGTAGCTTCATTTCTACAAACTGCTGGGGCGCATTATACGCATTATATTTCAAATATTTTCTTGCCAACGTCATAACAGTTTAGTGTTTGCTGCGCGGCAAATTGCAAATAATTTGTCACCAATACCTAAAATATTTTAACTTCTTTTTTTGGCCTACGCATAATATCATTAGCAAGAACGTCTGATAATTTAGCTTGTGTCTTCCGTTTTTTTTATGCTTATTTTGCGCAAGTTTTGCGCTGCTCAAAACAGGTCTTTCAAACCAAAACTCAACCTTAAAAGGTCTTAAAATTAAGTTATTTCTGAAAAACACGCAAAAATTTGATTGCCTTATTTTTTCTGAGACCCCCATCAGAAGTCATAAATTTTAACACCTGATCCACGCGCCCTACCTTTCTGAAAATTTTTTATTAGACGCATTGAACAGTGAACAAAAACCTTCTGCAAAAAACCGGTCGACAGGGCCGGTCAGAAACCGGTTGACTAGCCGGGCGACCGGGCGGTCAACCGGCGTAGATTTTGAAATTTACCGATCGAGTTGGGAAAATCCTAATCGGTTCCATCTCTGGTACGGGGTACTTTTTGAAAATTTTTTATGATGATCTTTCAAATTCTTTGCTCAGTTTACTGTTTTGGACTTGCCAGTTGCCACTCTTATATCCACTGTTCCCATTGATTCTATTCTCAAGCATTCTCTTCAGCGAGAAGAAACTTTTTGTACCTTTGTCATGAGGGTTTATGGATCAGCGCATTTGTACTGTCCACATCAAAGAAATCTTTCAGGTTATCTTTTTTGTTTCTTGTCGTATCCTCAAAGATTCGCTAAGTACTTTAACAAGTTTAATTAGTGTATGAGGTTCGAAATTTATCCATAAATTAATACTTGGCAACTTAAATGATTCCAGTCAAACTTATTGAGGTAAACAATTTCCGACTACAGGAGAAGACATATAAAAAATATATGATGTATAATTGACTTGTACACTGTCTTCCAGTTTCTACAGTGCTCAATGAGCATGGGCCCTCAGTTAACCGTACAGGAAGTTCAGTTAAAAATTAGAAATTAAAAGAAAACACTGCAGGTTGTTTCTCCCTAATGGGTTTGTCAGGTGGGGTGGAAGCTAAACAAAAACAGTAAAAGAGCTCAATACGCCACCCACGTCTCCCCTCCTCGCACCGGAAGTCCTGTGGCGGGCGCGAGCCCAAGCTATCCCACTAGGGTTAACTGCAGTACGCACCAGCCAGGAGCCACTACCAGGGTCGATGGTGCAGAGCCGAGATTGGTACAAAACACTGCAAGCATTAACTGTGGAGGCTGAGCATATTAATCAAACATTGCTGATACGCTGCTGCTTGTCTGTCAAACGTTGTGACAACACTGTTAAATTTTAAAAACTGTTCTAGATGCAAAGCGGCATTTTACGCCACAGTGATTAACCGATTTGTGTTAAATGTTGTTTTATTAGATTCATGATTTCTACTGTAGGTTAACTTGGCTTTGTGTCGACATTTTGATACAATTTTGGCTCTTTGGTTGAGAGTTTTAACCGGATTTCCTTGTAGTATCGCAATTTTTTTTCCAAACAAAGGTTACATAAGTTAGAATCGTTCTGATAAGACCGTGCTCGTTTCGTGATGTATAAAATTGTATATACGGTAGCATATGAATAATCTCAAAGTTTCGCTTTTGATGTGCAAGCTGTAAACTTTAATTTTTCTCTGAGAGTTTTTGCATGTACAGTTTTTTTACCGAAAACGAACAAATTTAAACCGATTCCCGTATAGTTTTCCAAAATTTAAAAATAAGGACCACTCTAATACATATGAATGAATGAATGAATGAACGAACGACAACTTATACTGCGATAAACGATGGTTTACTACCTTCTCCTGCGTTAATAGCAAGCACGAATACAATGTGGAATTCGGTTTCTTCACTCTTTTTTCTTCATCATCTGCACCCTTTCACGTGTTCTATTTCGTTAAATCAAGTTAATTAGCTCAACTGGTTGGGCAGAAAAAGACAGCCTAGCAGATACACATGAATGAATAAATGAACGACAACTTACTACGATGAACGATTGTCCACTATTTTCTGCCTCACCAGTTGAGCAAATAAACTTGATTTAATTTATATTCCTGGTGACAACAATTGAGCTGTTCAAAATTTTGAAAGAACAGTTTGGTTCTGGTGTATACTCAGAACAGCAAGAAAGTACATAAAATTGGGAAATGCGTAGCGAGACACCGTAGCCACTTGTATTTCAACCATAAGCGCATAAGGTAGAGCAGAAAGTGTTACCGACAAGTTTACAAATCAAGTCTCCCATCAACAGAACAGAAGGCAAAGCCTTAGCCAGAAAATTCAGTTTTCAGTGCTAAAATTGCGAATTCAAAAGTCTCATCAACGTATCACATTTTGCCCAGCTAAATGCAGCGAGCTTTTAGTTAAATTAAGCGCCAACATACCCAACAATTTCTTGGACGATGTCAATAGCCAAAGCATTTAAATTGGCAAAGCATTAAAAAAACTACGCAATGATCCAATTTAGTGATTTCAATAGCCGAAAAAAGGTAGCACAACAGTTGTTGTGAACAAAATCGACTTTGACAAGCGGCTGCTTACTATGTTAGAAGATAATACCACACGCCAACAATCGCAGAAAGATCCTACCCCCAACACTAAATAGACAGTCAACGAGTTCATCTCCCAGTTGGTTGCTGACAATAAAATAACAAAAAATCAAAGCTATTGACAAAAAAGTTCCAACTGCCGAAAATTGTTCTGAAGAAGTTTTCCGGTTGGGAGGCGAAACGTCAAATCAATAAATAAATTTATCAGTAGTACGAAGTAGTTATGAATATCATATTATGCTAAACGCTAAGGAACATCAAAACTGCAAAAATTGATGAAATCAGTACAGCGCTGGAAGGAATCTGCCCTGACCGGACATTGAATTAAATTGATGTATATTTTGCAGTAGCAGCCTTTTTTTTGTAGACTAGTTTACAAAACGTGCAGACACTGCAATAAATCGTTTTTTACGATGAAGAAAAAAATATAACATACGCGCACTTGCAAAGACTCAATTATTTCCAAATTTATTTTAGCCAAAGAAGTGATACTGGTACGTAGACCAATCTGGCAATAAGTTGGCTGAAAAATCTGCTTCACACAAATTACTGCTCAGGAGGAAGTAATTCGCTCAGTGGAATATCCCGGCCAGCATGTATAAGCCTGACCAGTTCTCCTCCTATTAAAACCTCAGCAGTTGCATTTCGAACATCGCAGTCGAAGTTGAAAAAGCCGTACAAAATTTCTGCAACACAACAATTTAGCGTGTTACTCCACATGACAATATCTAATCGACTTTACCATTCCTGTTTTTCATTGTGTTAACTTCGGGATCCTACCATTCAAATCTAAGAGAAACTTTAGCATGCAGATTATCGGGACGTTTGAAACTGCTATCTTTAGCTTACTTGGTTAGTCGCAAGTCACAAAAACCAGCTAAATAATCCATTTTTTTTTTGCAATTGACATCCATCAAAACAGAAAATAGAAATCTGCTTTGTGAGAAATTAGAGCACGTTATTGTCCTTTCCTTCGTACCTGGCGTGTTGGAATACCAGTCGTTAAGTTTTTGAACGAAGTAGGCAGACGTCGGATTCGTCCCTGGGATATCTTTGGCATCTTTTTTAGTCATAGCCCAATAGTGCTGCAACATACATACAATCAGAAACATCCAAAAATTACTATTAATTGCCGACAGTGGGAAAGTTTATATACGAGAAATGAACATTGAACAATGGTACAGCTTTTGAAGAGTTATGGTTGTCTTAAACAGAAATGTAAGTCGGGTTGGGCTCTTGCGAGCGGGAATCGGGTTCGGGCCAAGTTCGAGCCTTCGATTGACAAATTTCGAGCTTCTTTCGGGTTGGGTAGGTGCCTTATGTTTTGGATGCCATAAAAACAAAACCAATATAACTTTGCAATACAAAACAAAGACTTCATTTAACCTTATTTCACACGAGTGAAAAAATGCCCCCTATCAATGTTTTCGTAATAAATCCCTTCAGTAAAAAGATTTTTACTTCAAATCAACTTGAATTTCAGTCAAATTTATTGCCAAATATCTCCTGAAATATTGAAGTTGCCAAGGTAAAGAGAAGTTTCTCAGGTTTGAGGTTTGCCAAAAGCACTTTCCGAAATCGGAAAATTTTTTGGCCAATATTAAACTTAAAGGATACTTCTTTTCGTAGCGTAACTACTTTGACTTAGGTATATTATGATTCAGGTTAAAAAAACACTTATGTTTAAAATTTGAACCGCCTGAAACGTCCTTGAAATATTGAAGTAATTTTTTAAAAAATACGGTCGTGACATCTGTGCGATAACTTCATCAACTCTCAAAACTGATTTTGGTGAACACCAACCCGTATATGCCAAGTTTGGTGTTTTCATGGCTTTGGGTTTAGGGGTTACATTGGGGTCATTTTTGCCCCCCGTGTAAAATGCGTCGGTCAAATACTTATGTAAAATGGGGTTAAGCTTCCCTATTTTTGTTACATCACAATTTATCAATGTAATCAATAAGTAGTTTTATTTAAAATAGCTCTAATTTTATTTTTATTTTATTTTATTTTAGTTTTATTTAGTCACTTTATTTAGTTTTATTTAGTCACTAATTTTATTTTTTTTTAGTTTTATTTAGTCACAGCAGACTCGAGTTATTTAACTTGTTCGCGACGGCTAAATACTGTACAATGGCGATTTTAGTTAGAATGTTACCGGTATCGCATGTTTTAAATTGGCAATAACGTGCAGCTACAGTCATTAGTCACTAAGGGAATGTTTGCCGTTTCGCTGTAACCACGTCCACAATTCATGCACTGGCATCTTCAATGTCTGACTTATATTTTCGGGTTCGGGCCTGAATGTTTTTCGGATGGAAACACTATCGAGCACTTTTTAAATCGGTTGTAAATGCCACCTTACTTAACGTTGCATACATACGCACTGTTCATAAATTTTTTATTAAAGACTAATTGCTTATTTTTTTTAGGGCGCCCATAAATGCATTTAATTAGGAAAGCAGAAACTGTGCGTACTGCATTACTCCAATGGTTACTAAAACAAATAATATGCCAATAAGAATAAAGACACAGTATTTTATGATAGCCTACCGAAGTAAAACCTCTCTGGCAATTTTCCCCACCATTTAGTCCATAAGCAATCTGCTGAAAATTTGGTTTCACGATCTGATCGCCACCCTAAAAAGTAAACCAAAACGGTCAATGGACAAATGATTATTATCCTATAAAAGCTAACGACTAAATGATTAGACAGCATAAAGCAAAGCAGCCAAGCAGAAGTTTTTCAAAATTTAAACTCGAATTTAAGCACAGAAGAATGTTAGTCTATTTCTCAATTTTGGTTGAGTTCTTTTAATGCAAAAATGCAAAAAATCACAGTTAAAGTCGAAAACAAAAGGCTCAAGGCAAGGACACAAAAAAAATTCGAAGCCAAGGCCAAAGACTGACTTTCCGAGGACAGACCCACTCGAGGCCAAGGACACAACGAGCAAGTGTTCTACAAAAAAAAGGTTCTTGCGCAAAAAAAACTCCCGAATTTTCCGCGAAATTTCAAGCGTTCTCCAGAAAAAAAAAAAAAAAGAAAGATCTTCCCAAAATTTTCGCGAAGTTTCTGGCGTTCTCCAAGATGAAGTAAAAAAAAAAGTCTAAACCACAGCCCATTTTTAACGATTCAAAATATAGTGCTTTCCTCAGCCGAGGACAAAGGGCATTTTTGAGGACTTGTAGGCTTTGAGGCCAAAGCCAAAGACTTCAAAATGTGTCCTCGAGGACTCCACCTTTGCAAAAAATTTTTTAATGCGAAAAACGCAAAAATCATGGAAAGCTGCGATATTAATAAGTCTGCAGATGAATTTTGACCGTAGCTATTTTAAATAGCAGTGTTGCTAGCTGTTTTAGCTGCCTATCTGCTCAGTGCATAGTTGTTATTATGATGATCAGTTCCCTTAGACAAGAAGAGCTTCAATTCGGAAACTTGCTTTTTTCCCTTGGCTTCGTTAAGTAGCTAGCTAGCCCATAAAATGACTCCATAGTAAAGTGCTTTTATATAGACTAGGAGGGTAATGCCTCGCAATTTTCACGCCGTGATAACGTCATTTTTCAGTGTCAAATTTCTCCGCCATCGAGCGCTGGGCTCAGAATTCCAATTGCACTGGAGTGGGACAAACGAAACAGGTGGTTGCAGACAAAAAAAACATAGGCTGTTTTTTAATACTTTCCAATTTTCCACTGGTAACTAACATGTTTAATAAGTAGACGCAAATTACTAAAAAAAGTTTATTTTTCTTGATGTACCGTACGCTGTTTTTTTACATCTCGCCTTTAACCAAAAGTCGAACTTAAAGTAAAAAAAAACGCGAAATTTTACTAACGTCGAACTGACTGAGCTCGATAATTTACAATGAGCGACTCGACTTCGAAATTGAGCTCGTATAAAATATCTATCGAGTTAGCATCTCTGAACAGAAGTAGCAAATCCAAAAGGCTATTTATCGATATTGATCGACTGTGATGGACTGAAAATGTAGTACACATCGAATTTGTAGTACACATCTTTGATGTGATATTGGACAAAAAAAGTCGAATTTGTAGTACTGCTCTATAATGGCTAAAAGCATTTGGTAAAAATTAGCTTCCGACAAAAGTACCGATAAAATATAATGAATATGTTACTCTTGGCAACCTTCGCATCTCAACTGATAAATTCTATGTTTTAACAAAACTACGGTAAAACTGAAAACCAGTACATTTTCAAATTGGGTACATCATACTGAAAAAAAAAACAACTGTAGATACGTGTTTTATGAGCAAAATTTTTCAACATTCTTTCACAAAAAAATAATATTCTAAGGGAACCTACTCATTTGAATCCTTTAATGCGAATTTTAAGCAATTTTGTTAAATCTTTTAATGTTTCATCCAGTCAATCTTCCACTACCACTAGAGTTGGGTTTATTGTCCCTTGACCGTGAGCGGATTTTATTTATCAAAATGTCTTAGCCCTTTCAAATTACAGTACATACTATACACAGTATACAGTCTGCAGAATGTTTGCCTTTTATATACCACCAAATTTTACCGTGGTTTGCCCGGAGTTTACGTCATAAAATACGTCTTCAAGTCGGAAGCGAATAATTCCTGCGTTTTCCACGTACTGTTGTCCTTGCGGAACTTCCGAAATATATTCATAGCGATCTAATGGTAGAGCTGCAAAACAATCATTGTTCAAAAATTCTCTGTCCGGTCTGGTCGAGTGGCAACGCGATCGTCCCTGGAGCTTATAAATGAGGGCTTTAATTTCCGGTCAGTCAAATCAGACGCAATATTTTCAAAGGCTCGTCGACGCTGCGACATTTCTTCTTTTGAATCTGTATTGTCTGCAGAGCAATAACATGGAAACGGGCCCGCGAACTGCTAAGTGGTTACCCGCTTCGACGTAATTCAGCGAGTATGTAATGAAGGTTTGATTTCATCTTTGAACAGTGTTTTTATTAAAACTTATAAGCTAAAGCAAGCAGTTTTAAACGTTGATGTAAAGACATAAGACGGTTTACCTTTCGAAACTCAAACAGGCACTTCATAACTATACGCGGCACGTACATTTCAGCTTTAATAGCGCTCGCCATTCAATAATTGCTTCACCTTTGATAACAATTAGACTTGCAAAAATGCAACTTTCTTGTTTTATAGAGAGCTTAGATTACGTAGTGTAGTTGATGTTTAAGGAGTTTTCACTCCGATGATACGATGCTAAAAGTGGCTTAAACAGGATGAAGGATTAAAAAACTTTAACCCCCTTAGTCGAGTCACTTCAAAAATTTGACCCCGAAAGACAATCGCTTAAATACGTTTTAGACTTGATATACAAATAAAGGGGGGGCTGTAAGGGGCTAAGCAATCTAATTCTTTCACTGGCTTTCAAAAATTAGCAATTTACAGCGAAATGTGATTCAAAAATGAAATGGCGTTAAAATGGCTGTTTCTTCTTAAAAGTTGTCCAGCGATGGCTAAACGCGGTGCAAATTAATACGTACAGTTACGTAAGGAATATAAAGTAAAAGTAAGGAAACACAATTTTTTACCAAAAAGACAAACAGTTTTAGAGAATTTAAAATGTATTAATTTAAAATAATGTAGTTAATTTAAAAATATTATAGCAAGGCTTTAATTAAAATACAAACTTTTATTTGACCACATTTTTTGAACAGCATGCTGTACTTACGTATAACTTGATCAGCTTCTCCACTGATTCCTGCACTCGCAAAACCAACAAATAAGCTCAGCGAAATTAAGGAATACATAATGCTATTTAATAGAAAAGTTGCAGTACACTGTACCAACAATGTTCTAATATGAATTACTGTCGTAAAAATAATTTTGGTCGAGCGGTAACGCATTCATCAACAATGGAGTTGTAGGTCTGAGGTTCAAATCTCGGGCCAGTCTAATCGGGCACAGTATTGCCAACAGCTCGCCACCGTTGCGACATTTATTTGAAAGCTGTGTTGCCGGACAAATAATGACGCGGAGATGGGCTCCGTCAACTCGTTACACGCTTCGGCGTAATGTAGCGAGTATAATGAAACATTTGATTTGACTTGAAAAAATATTGAGTCTACGCCCGCATTGCCGCAATAATTCCTGCAGAAATGTTCTTTTTGTAATTTCGAAGTCGCGGCAGTTCTTTTATGCAGGACTGCATTAGGCCTGGCCTACACCATGCCTATACCATTCAGTCGTAAACGTCTGAGCGTATCTTATTAAACAGTTTTGCAAGATTAGTTATTGAGGTAAATCAAATCAAACTTTTTGTAATACTCGCCGTATCACGCCGAAGCGTGTAACGAGTTTGCGGGGACCCCATTTCCGCGTCCATGCGTCGGGGCAACATATCAGCGGCAAGCCGTTGGCAACACTGTGTCCAATTTAACCGGCCCGAGGTTTGAACCTCAGGCCTCTCGCTCCAGAAACGAACTGGGTACCGCTCGACCAACCGACTGGCATTTATTTAGTCACCAACTTATATATTTATTACTCGACGCGTGTCTAACGAAGCAAAGTAGAGTCTCGTAGGTAGCTCATCCAGAGTTGTAAACGGGCCGACTAGTTCAGGTCCGAACCCGGCCCGAACCCGAAAACTAATTTAAAGCCCAAATCAAGCCCGAAAAAACTCGAAAGATAAGTTAATTATTTTGACTATGTTTTTGTGAACCGAAGACTCGAATCAAATCTCAGGCCCGAATCAAGCCCGAAATTTTTGTCAACTTTGGGCCCGAACCCGGCCCGAACCCGACCCAAAAAGCCCGGCCCGACTTCCAACTCTGAGCTCATCACATCAAAGCACTACGATTTTTAAAACACATAATTGTAATTGTTTAGTTTTTAAAACGCAAAGTTACTTCCGCTTTGAATTTTTTGATTCGGTTGAAGCGCAACACAATTCCGTAATTGCGGAACGGGATTTTTGCACCAAGTCAAAGCGTATAACCTAACTACCGCAATTAAATTTACAAAAAAGAATAGAAATTTCGTATTTTGGGGATTTTGGACGGAAAAGAAGTAAGTACTTTAAGATAGAAAGTACTTGACAATATTGCGCTTAAAATGAAACAAAGTTACGTTAAACGTATAAAATTGCGCGATTAACTGAAAAAAGTAAAAGTGCAGCGCAATTAAAACGCAACAAATTTTAAAGACAGTCCGCCACGTAACTACCGCAATGTCTTAAAATAAAAATTCCACGCACAACGCAACTTGTGCTATTGCGGAGGATGGTTTGCGCTTTGCGCTCATAAATTGCGCTTTGCCAACTTCTGCATAATTGTGATTAACTTTGCACTGACGTGTTAAATTTGAATTTGGCTGTGAAATTGTCTGCTGTTAGCAGCTTTTGTGAGAAAATACTGAATATTTACATTAACTTTTTAATTAAAAATACAGTAACTGTCTTGCAATGCAACATTATTTAGAAATGGATGTGAAATTAAAATAAGAAGCAGTAAATTGTAGAAACGACCAAATTGAAGATTGGCATTAGTTTTTAGCTTAAATTTTATTTGGTCAATAAGCCAAATTTTTTTACTTCTAATTTTCGATTTGTAATTTTTTACGTAGTCACTGTCAAATGCTGTATTAAAATTATGGTTACAATAAAAGTCATCAATACTCAACTGTTGAACCCTTTAATGAAATATGGCTAAAAATTTTCTCAAATATTTGAGAAGATTTGGTCTCAACGAAACCTAACAGAGTGCTCTATACAATAACAGTTAGAGCAGAATACAAAGTAAAATAACTAAAAATTAAAAACTAACACAGCGCCTGTTTCGTCGAAAAAATGGCTCCTCAAGTGAAAAAGTCCCTAACATTTTGGTTCTAAACATTTTGATATTTTAATATGTTTTAGGGCCTTTATGCCTGAAGAGCTGTTTTTTCGGCGAAACAAGCGTTGTTGTGGTGGTTTTCAATTTTTTAGTGATTTCATGTGTCTTCAATGCTGTATTTTATTTTCATTTTAGATAAGCACTTTGGAATGTAATGTTGACTCCATTTTGAATTTAAAATAAACTGTTGAAGAAATTTCATTTGAAGCTGCATTACCGTTTGTTAATTTCAACTATCATTTCTAAGTTATTAGTTAAAAAATCTATTATTTTTTTTCTTCATAATACGCTTTTTAATAGGCTACTTATTTTTAGTAAAAATGCAATTTCGGTTTGATAGGAAATTTAAAATACAATAAGTACAAACAATAGCAAAAATAGTTTGATTTTAAATTCAAGTTTTTAGATTTTAAATATAATCTATGCTAGCATTTCCCTTCTTATTTTTGCACATTTTTTGAGTTTTTAAACTTTTTGCAAAATTCCATTGCCTTTAATTAGCATAACATTGCACTTTGAAACGGTATTCAAGTCAAGCTTTTCACTGTTCACCAAAATGTTGGGAACAGCCTAAAATACATTCTCACCAAATTTTAACGTCCTACGTCTTATCGTTTTCAGGATATTGCAGTTTAAAGTTAGCAATTTTCCTCTTACTTCAGTAAGTGTTGATATTTTGCCAGTACTAGGTCAAAAGATTAGCTTTTGGAAAGTTGGCTTGATTTTACTTAAAAAGCAGCTAATTTTATACTTCTGACCCTTTACTTTGTTTTGACTACAACACTGTCGAAAACACTGATTGAAAATTACGCACATGCGGTAACTTTTTCAAATTTTGTTTGGGTTGGACAATCTTTGCAATATTTCTGAAAGGAAAAATACTTTCTAAAAGGAAATCTCAAATGTTATATTTTGGGAACGGAAATTCGTAGAAAGCTCAAATTTGGTAAAGCTAATCTTTATGTTTGTTAAAATTTTTTAAGAGAAAACCGAGCAAAATTTTTTCGACCTGAATATTCTTTTAAGCAAAACTTATAGGATGTACTAGTAACATCTATCTATACGTGATACCACAAACGCATCATAAAGCGGCAAAACCTTGGCTTTTATATCAACATAATTCTACTGTCAAAAAAAAAACTTTTTTGCATTATTATTGCAATGCAGTCACAATATTAAAAAATTATACCCCAAAAATCTTGGTCAAGTGTTTATATTGTGCAAACATGAAAATCAAGACTTATTTCACTGCGAGGTTTCGTCTTAATCGTCTCGAATCTGATTTATTAATTGCGTAAAATAAACCCGCAATAGATTAACCCAGCAAAGTCAACGCCAAGCCTGACGAAAGACTTGTAAACAAAAACCAAAAAAGATGAAAGAATTACATCGTGCTTTGTACATACATATATGCGAATGAAATAAAACGTATTCGTTAGGTCAACGAAACTCTATCGGGATTATACTTAAAAGCAACATGTGTTCATACGTTAAGCTGCTTTAGGCCCGCTGGATAAGACTAAATTGTTATCATGCGAAATCAATATCAAGCAGGCTTATATTTGAACTTTTTCAAAAACTAAAGCAATTGTTATAACTCGTACTGATGCTATTCAGCCGATTTGCTTGAATCGGTTACCTAAGTTAGAGAACCGGTTTTGGCGGCAAATTGCACTTTTACGCGAAGCTTACTCTTTCTTGTCGCTCAGAAATTTGAAAACAATTTTGCAGCGAAAATTATTATTGCACCATGCAGGGGCGTATTTAGGGGGAGGGGGCCATTGGGCCATGCCCCCCCATTGGGTCGCCAGGACAGTATAATTAGCATAAAATAGTATGCGAAATTGCGGCATAGCCCTTCCCTTTGTAACTTGGGCAAAGGGTTTGAGCACAGAAATGGTGAGCGAAGACCTTTTTTGGGAGCAAAAACTGGACTAAATTTGAGGGAAGACCTTTTTTTTTGTTTGGTCTTCACCTAATTTTGGGCAGGAAAACGGACTTGGTTTTGGGCTGGAAAATTTTCATTCTGTTGTTCATTATTCTCAATTTTTCTGAATTTCTTGGCCCTCTTCCCTTTTGAAAATCCTGCGTACGCTGCTGGCACTATATTACTATAAACAACTTAGAAAAGTTTAATTTTTTTCCCGTAGCGATTTGAAATATTTACTCCTTTAAAAACAAACATAAAATCAGTAATTTAAAAACTTTCTCTGAGTAGGCCTAACGTCATTCTGTAAATCAGCTAATTTTCGCGTTTTTAAAAATAAATAAAATAGAAAACTCGTTTTTATTCAGTAGTCGTAATGGGGCGCAGTTTGTGTACCCTAAATTGTGCAATGTTTTTTTGCATATCTAATTAAATAGCCATTTTAATTAAATATACAAAAACAAATAAACAAAAAAAACACGTGCAAAAATATATATGCAATTATTTTTGAATATTTATTACACCATAATTTGAGCAGCATTTTTTGTATATTAAGTTAAATAGTCATTTTAATTAAATATACAAAAGTATATGCCGCAGAATATACGGTTGCAAAAATAAATAGACAAATACTGTTACACATAAATTTTTTGCGCAAAAATTTTGGATACAAAAATTGTTGTTGCAAAAATAAATCCACAAAAATATCTGCCGATTTATTCTTGCAACATCATTGTTTACATCAAAATTTTTTGCATTACATTTGTTTGTGTCACAAATATTTGTACATTTATTGCTGATAGCAAAGAAACAACACATGCCGAAATAAATGTGCAAAATTTTGTGACGCAATAAATGTTGATGCAAAATTTCTTGTCGCAAAAAAAAACGCCAGCAAAAATAAATCGTCAAAAATATTTGACTATTTAGTTCATGTCCATAATGATGAAAGGTTGGAATTATGTGGGCGGGAAGGTACGAGTGAATGAACCTTCATTTCCCAGCCCAATAAAAGGTCTCATAAGCGTGTTGATATCTTACTATAGGCTGACGTACAACCCGAAGCTTTTGTCTTGAAGTTCCAGTTTTGTACCTTGCCAGTACCTTCCCACCCGCATGATTCCAACCTTTCATCATTATGGACACGAACTAAATAGTCAAATATTTTTGACGATTTATTTTTGCTGACGTTTTTTTTTGCGACAAGAAATTTTGCATCAACATTTATTGCGTCACAAAATTTTGCACATTTATTTCGGTGTGGGTTCTTTCTTTGCTATCAACAATAAATGTACAAATATTTGTGACACAAACAAATGTAATGCAAAAAATTTTGATGTAAAAAATGATGTTGCAAAAATAAATCCGCATACATTTTTGTGGATTTATTATTGCAACAACAATTTTTGTATCCAAAATTTTTGCGCAAAAAATTTATGTGTAACAGTATTTGTCTATTTATTTTTGCAACCGTATATTCTGCGGCATATACTTTTGTATATTTAATTAAAATGTTTATTTAATTAAACATGCCAAAAAACATTGCACAAATTATATAGGGTACACAAATGGCGCTCCATAAGCCGTAGAATGGTTCTTGCTATTTTTATTACGTAAATTTTGGCTTGACCGGAGTCGGCTTTAAATCGACGGAGAATTATTAGCATCGGTCACGCATGCATGAACAAATGTGGATTGCTCAAAAACGACTTGCAAATGTGGGTCAAAAAGAATACACGTGAACCACATTATGCTATTCTATTCTACATGCAACTTTCCAACTGGTGAACTCTATAAAAACCTGAGTAGCGACTTCATTTATTGGCTTACACTTAAAACGCCCCCATTTGATGGTCCAAACGAAAAATAAGATGAGTAACATGCAAGTTACAAGACGACGTAATTATTTTTATTGGCATATACTGTGTGGGCAATAAGTTATCGCACGAAAGAATTTCAAGATTTTTTTTTATTGGTGGTATATACTTCGTTTCAAGTCATATTTCACTTTCTGGTACTTAGCTTGTGATGTGAAGTGCTTTGGAATGTGCTGCTTAGAACGTTAAAAGAAATTAAAAGAAAGTAGATTGTGATTGCTGTAAGCCTCCTTTTGACCCACCCTGTACAGTAGATTGAAAAACATTTGAAGTCCTTCACCGTCACTCACTAAGCCCGCATGAAATGTTGCTGAGTTCCCGGTTGATTAGGAACTTAACCAATTCAATCTGGCATTTTACTTCAATATTATCGCAGATGCACCTTTATTGCGTTTTGCAGTGGTTCAAATGGAGTTTACATAATATGGCACTTTTGTCACAGTGTCAGGGGCCCCGGGATTTGTGGGTCCCGCGGCGAAGGCATGAAACTACAACCTTATTATTTCTTTGTTTGCATCATTCACTGTTTGTAAGTTTGCCCTAACATTCTTCAAAATTGTATTGCTATCAACCGTTCTTTTATTCCAGCTCATACTCTCATGAACGTCTATCGTCATTCGTCAATACGTCGTAAATGCGAGTCTCGCAACTTGTGACATTTAATTTGGCAGTATGCATTGTATTTGTTTGTTACATTTTAATCACTAATTAAGTTGCCTTGGCCTGAAAAGTGAAGGGACCTTTCGGTCATCGAGTCAATCTGTCACCTTCCCTCCAGTATACCACACACTGTGTAAGCTAGATGCTATTCCTTTAGTTGCTGAAAGTCAATCAGGAAAGCAGTGAATACTAATTTTTATAGTCTTTGGTTTAACCCGACCGGGAATTGAACCCGAGTCTGCAGTAGACGCTCCTTCCACTCGACCACTGATCGGTAATGCTTTTATAGTTGTGCTGTTTTGTTTGAAGTAAAATGCGAAGTGTAACGCGGCTTGCAGTTTAGCCTATTTATTTATTTATTGTCATTTTCTCTTTCTTTGTAGGTCATTTTCCGCTTAGAAAAGTTGAGCTAAATATTTACTTAAAAAGCAGCTAACTTACGATTTTGGCTTTTAGGTTTGTCTTCACAAAAACTCTGCCGCAAAACATTAATTGAAAATTAGGAACATGCAAAAACTGTTTGAAATTTTGTTTCTAATTAATTGGCAACCCTATCAAAATTTCTTAGGGGAAATAGCCGTTCTGTGGGGAAATCTAAGCTGTTATATCTCGCGAACAGAAGGCCAGAGAAAGTTTGAACTTAAGTTAGTCTTTAGTACTGTAAAACTTTTTTGAAACAAACTCGATCAAAAATTTTTCGACTTGAATGCCTTTTAAGTATTACAAAATGTCGGGCTTAATTCTTGTTTGATATACGTTCATGTGTTTTAGCCGTTTAGATGCTATCAAAGCGTAATTAAAATAACTTTGCAACAGTGAATAACGATTTCGTTTAAGCATCAAAATAATTATTATTACACAATTATTATTGCGTCACTATTTATCAGCAGTCAAAAAATAAATAGGTTTATAATACTGTACTCGCTGTATTACACCGATGAAGCGTGTAACAAGTTTGTGTAGCCCATCTACTGTACGCGTCATTTCGGCTGCGTGCAACGCAGCCCTTTCGAAGAAAAGTAATGTCGCAGCGGTGACGAGCCGTTGGCAACATTGTGTTCGATTTGACCGTCCCGACATTTGAACCTCAGACCTCCCGCTCCAGAGATGAACGCGTTACCGCTCAATTAACAAAACAGTTTTAACTGCATGCGAGCAATAACCGAACACATTAATTTTGATCTAACTTAACTTTTGGTGTGTTTCGGGCCTAGTATTGGTTTCAAATTGCTTTTCGGGTTCGGGCTTATTTTTTCGGGCTCGAGTTTGTACTAGTCGGCCCGTTTACAACTTTTGTACTGAGTACTGGTAGCTATTGACACTGCAAAGTAGATGCAATGAGAGGTAAAATCCAAGTTATTGGAAGAAAGTATGTACAGTATTTGGTAATCCCGGTAGCCTTAACTGTTCAGCCACATACGCAGATACTTTACTTTGCCATTTTTTCCAATTTTCTTGAAAACCAAAACCGCCTTTTTTTTGACAAACAAGACAATTTGTTGTGATGGGCAAGATAGAACCTTTTCGAAAAATATTCCTTCCTTACGAGTAAAGCGAGTTAATTGCTTTCAAGTGACGTGAGACTTTTTTTAAGCTTTATCTCTCCGAAGATGGAAAAGTGCCAATAAAGGGCACTGCGTATCGAAAATCCGATCCCGCTGCCTCCCTCTCCCAATATACGCCTCTGTGCTTTCTGAAAAAATTAATGTTAAAAATCCGGTTTCGCCCGTAATTTTTTGGCAGTTCCGATAAATTTCTGCTAAAACTTAAAATTGCATTTCATTAGATCCCTAATTCAAAGTCTAACTATGAATTGAAAAATCTTCCGGGGCAACACAGGTAAAAAATGCATTATTTTTTTATCAGAAATCAAAAATCCAATTGGGGCACATGATATGGTCATCCGTGCTATTGCAGCGTCATATTTGACATCACAAAGTTTCTGTTTGCTTGCTAAATATTTTGGAAAGCCTTTGCAACATGACCAACTAAACCAGTTGTATATCGCTGATTTTGCAATGTACTGTACTTTTTAATTTAAAACAATCCACATTCATAATGTTTAATTAGACATTCAAATTTATTGACTTTTAAAAATCCTCATTCAAATTCTTCTCTAACTTGTGTGCGGATTGAAATTCAATCTAACATTAACTGCAGCATCTGCTTGTCAGTAAGCACGTTTCCCAGAATTTTTTTTTTGGTTGATTAAGGTTTGCCTATTTTTGTTCGTAAGCCTTTGACCAGGTCTACATTGGGTATAGAATCGTTAGCGTAAACAGCAATTTAGTGGAGTTTTGATTACTGATGTGTGTGGCATTTGAAAATTCTAAGCAATTTGAATCGGAGAGTCGTGATGAGATGCTCCCTACTTTCTGACGACGGTTGCAATTTCTTCGCAACTGCTGGACATAGGTTATTTCGCGGCCTTTCTTTTGAAATACATCCTGATTTACTTGATTGCTTTTTGTTGTTATCCTGAAATTTACTATTTACTTGATAGCTATTTATAGAATCAAATCAGAAGAAAGAAGTAAAGAAGAAGCTGTTTATAGAAGAGGAAGCGATGGTGGCACTTTCTTTGGACGAATCCACTACTGCTTAGAAGTTGATTATTTTTCAAGTTTTCCGGTTGTCGATTGACTTCTTGCCAAATAAATTTACTGCTTGTTTGAAGTCACCAAGCAGAGACAATCAAGAACGTTCTTAACCAAGGACGCAACCACATGACCAGGGTGCGGTTTGAACCCAAATCATGCCATCATTGTCGTCGCAAAAACGACGCCTTTACCCTCTCCGCCACACTGCCGACTAAGAAAATGATTTGATTCTGTGGAGCAGCAACCAATATACTAACGGATTAAATTAAACAGAAGCAGCATTTTTCCTTTTGACTTTATTATTTGTGGTCTTTTGCGTAATTCCAACGTCAGGATTATTTTGTTTTACAGAATGAAAAAGACTAAACTATTGATACGTATCTTACTCTACATCAAACGCTGTAATAAATATGTTTCATTTTGTCTTGGTTCTTGTTTTTATCATAGCTTTTCATAATTACCGTCCTTTTCAAAGCCGCATGTGAAACCTTCTTTTTTTAAATTAACAAAGATAAAACACCAACGTAAACATATACATTTTTTATTTCATATTTTGTTGTAACCATTAACCTGATAAACACCAAACCAGCAATTAATTAATTACTAGCTGATAAGCTAAGGGGGTTGCTTTACCCCCGGAGTTGTCTTTGCGGAGGGAGCAATCCGCTGACCGGTACATCATTGCGATTATGAATGCGACGAACAAGATCCCCTCCAATCAAGACCTCAGCTGTGAAATTGCGAGAAAAGCAGTTGAACCTTGCAAATCCGTATTCAAATCCTGCAAAAAGAATGCGTCCGTGTATACTGTATAGGCAATAGTGATTTTGAAAATCTACGTTTCAGACGCAAGGTTTTCCGCTGGCCTTGATAGTAGACCAAAAGTAAGTATACAGCTTTAATGCAGACCTTTTGTTTCAAAACTTAACACTAGGACAGCGGAAAGTTTAATGCTGTTGCATTGGTTGAACTGATCCTCTGCATAATCGGCAGAATAGAATGATTTAGAAAATTTGAATTAACTTTTGTGGACACGTTTTATTGAGTACTGCCTATTACGACTGAATAATGACTATACAAGGGCATAGTCGTGTGCACATAACGACATGTAAAGTCTAACTTCAAGATAAAAACAGGTTCATATTCCACTAGCGATAGGCCCGGCGCCAGGATAGCGTGACTGGGGAGGCAGAAATAAATTTTGGAGGGGCACAAGAACTTTATTTATGTGAATTCGAGAGTGGCACGGGGGCACGAGAAATTTATCTCAGTCTGGATCAAATAAAGAAGGTGAAGACCAAAGATTCAAAGAGATTTTCCGGCAGAAATCGGAAATTCAAGCGGTTTTTCCGGCCGAAAACAGGTGATCTCCAAAAAAAAACAGGTCTTCACCGATTTTGCGGGGGATTTTCCGGCCGAAATTGGAAATTGAAGCGGTTTTTCCGGCCAAAGACAGGTGATCTCCAAAAAAAAAAAAAAGGTCTTCGTCCCAAAAACGTCATGAAATCCGATGTCAGTCCACAAAAAACACCAATTTGGGTCTCGATTTCCACTCCAGTATAGCCCCCAGCCTGTAAATTTCTTCGGGGCACAGTCCTCGCTTGGTGGAGCACAATTTTCGTTTGGGAGGGCACAAGCAGTCATTTGGGGGGCACGGCCCCGGTATGCTCCCCCCGTGGCGCCGGGTTTGACTAGCAAAGCTGCAATTAGAAATTTTTGGAAGTTGCGAGCAGCGATAATAACTAATCGACTACGCGGCTGCTGAATTTCGGTCAACATAGCAGCTTCAGCGTCTCCATCTGTTCCTCGATCTCGAGTCGAAAGCTTCTAACTCTATGCTCTTATTCTATACTACAACACCTAAAATTTATAATCAAATTATAAATTGTAATTGTAATCAGAGGTGTAAAGTAACGAAAGAAGCTCTACTTAAGTAGCCTAATCAAGTAGAATTTGTCGGTAACGAACACTTTTTAAGTAATTATATTTTTGGATACTTTCTACTTTCACTTGATTAACATTAACGTAACATAACGCTACTTACGTACATTTTATATTAAAAGTAGTTCGTACGCATAGTAAGGCATGCCTAATTTTTTTTTTTGCAACGTCGAGCAAAATGTACGAACGGTGGTGAAAATTGTGGAAGATTCTAGAACACCAAAAGACACGCAGTCAGAATCGACACGCTTGAGTGATTTCTTGACAAATGCTGACTTAAGTTCATAAAACTCGTTCATTATAGTACATTGTTTATTACAAAATGCCTTTGTTACGTTTTCCAAAAACTTTCGAACAAACACAAAAGTTGGAAATAAATAAAATTGGAAAATCGCTCAAGTGTGTCGATTCTGACTGCATTCTTTTGGTGTTCTAGACTTTACCGAAAATTGTGAATGAGCGCGAGCTCGACTAGTACAGAGTACAGACTGGTCCAAGTACGCGCTTCTTCACCTTGAGGTGATGTTGGAAAAGAGACGAGATTTGCGTACGGCACCAGCGCTTACTGCGCCACGGGAATATTAGGTTAATTACTGACTACTGTATAACAAAGTAAACTCACCAAAAGGGTGGCTGTGATGCTCGGTGCTAGTGTCGTGATATTTAATTAAGCTGCGAGGTTGAAAGTTTCTTAGTTTGTAGGCTAGCCTATAGATATCAGTAGCTTATAGTCAAGGCCTACATGCTTGGTAAATTATTTAAATCGGCTAAAAATTGCAAAAATGCGATTTTCATTCCTAAAAGAGCAAATCTAGACTCGAAAAACTTTGAAAATCAGCTACTGCTTAAGCTAGATGCTAAATACTTTAAGAAAAAAATGATATGATTTTTTCTTGTGAGTAGTTTTGTATTGTTTTGTATTGTGGTGAGCCAGTGTTTTGTTTTGGTGGTGAGCCAGTATTTGGTGGTGAGTAGTTTTGTCTGGGTGGTGAGCCAGTGTTTTAAACTTCTAAATTCGTTTTGATGTTCCACTGTTTTTTGTGTTTACTGAATACACTGCACAGGTTTTATATATGACGACGTCACAACTCACCACAATAATCTAGCGAGGAAAGGATACAGCTTGGTAATTAGTATTAGTAGCCCACTAATCATGTTGCGATACAGCTATTAAGTGTTATAATTGAAATACTTTCCCACATTCATGCTTTTGGTACGATTAACGATGGAGCCATTTACAGTACTGAACTACCGACAGGGCGTCGCCAGCTTTTCGAGATCGGGGGGGCAAAACTAAAATCAGGGGGGCAAAATTAAAATTAGGGGGGCAAAGGTTTTCGCCGAAATGCAAAGGCTTTTTCAGGCCAAAATCGCAAATTCAAACGTTTTTCCGCCCAAAAACACCAACTTAAAAAAATACCATGGGGGGCAAGAAAAAAATCGGGGGGGCAAAAACGAAAATCCGGGGAGGCATTGCCCCCCTGCCCCCCCACTGGCGATGCGCCTGCTTGCTTGCGTTGGGCTTTTCGGTAGAGATGGCGCTGATAACAAAATATGCATCCGCATGCTGCGCTGCATCAGCAAACCTTGTCCGCATGCTGCACCACATCGCATCCAAACACAAATAAGTTCACGCTGCACCGCGCCGCACCGCAATTTAAACATCCTTTAAATTTCCACAAACATCAGAAAAAAATTAGCTCTCTAGCTTATGACATATAAAAAAATTGATTTTAGGGATATTGTTTTGGAGAGTTTTCAATAGGGTTGCTCTCTCAAACCATGTCAAATCATTGGTTTTTTAAACATCTGCCGATATAAAAAAAAATAATGCCCTAGCTTGAGCCGTTCAAAAAACTAATTTCTGGGGAGTCCTTTTGGGACTCATGGGGGGGGGGGGTGGTACCTCCATACTGTGTCAAACTATTTGTTGCTTAAATATCTACCAATATAGACAAAAAACTATCACCCTAGCTTGAGCGATTAAAAAAATTAGTTTTTTAGGCCCCCGTTTTGGGGGGGTTCTGGGGAGAAGCCTCAAAAAAATTTAGGAGACAAAATTGCATTAGCAGCCCAACAAATTGACACAAAAATTAGATATCAATGTTGTGTGGTTTAGGAGAAGAAGAGTGCACAAAATTTAGAAACCAAAAAAGGAAAAAAGAAAAAAAAACTCAATGAGGCTAAAAGTTTAGGTAGAGATGAAAGAGTACCTTACGACATATAACCATGTGAAATATTTTTTGCCGTACTTCTACCGTTTTTGAATGAGACCGCTTTTTACACCAAACTTTTGAAGTAGTTTTCGGGTCCAAAACCTGAAGTTATGGGACTCATTATCTTGAAATTTGGCACTCACAACTAACTTATGAATCTCAAACTGCTGTCAAAATTTCATGTAGCTAGACCTAACCATTATCGAGTGATAAGTAAAAGTCTGAAACTTCGCACTCGTTAACTTTGAAAATGGCCGAGTAAAAACTAAAAAACATGCGACGTGAGATCAGTCGTTTCAATTATAGGCTTTCAGGTTTAATCTGCCTTGTGTGTGCTTTCTATCAGTTTTTCTGCACCATGTTTTGGCAATCAAAAACAATCTACCAGTCTACCTGATGATTCCATGCAACTACGTACTGTACTAATCCTGAACCAGTAGCTCAAAAAATGAAATGTAAGGTATCACGTGCTCTGCATGCTGTCACAAGCTACCGTATTACACTTATATGAAACTACCCTATGTATTATACCTTTGCCGTTTACATGTGTGTTGGATTGTGGAATAAATTTTGCTACTACGTAGGCTATTCTGTCATTGGAAATTTGTGTAGCCTAGTCTTCGTACTCTAGGCCTACTACATACAGACATAGGTCTACCAGATCTGAGATAGGCTCCAGGCATAGGACCGAAAGGCTAATTCTTGATGCCATGACCTGTTGACGAATAGGCTACACTGAACTAACTCTGTCACTCTGAAATGCAAGCGCATGTGTAGTAGAAACTGTTGTCTAGCCTTGGGCTTGTACCGATACCATAGGCTTACTGTGTACAGGGAGGGTGTGTCGCTAGGCTTTGTTTTGTGCCTCTACTCTGATGATTGTTTCCCACAAATCTGTTTCTTCTACATTTGTCTGCCTTTGTTTCATCTTCTCACCGACAGGGGTGTCGAAACCCGAAGGGGGGATGGGGATATATATCCCCCAATAATTTGACTGTATCTCCCCCAATAATTTGAGTATAGTCAGAATCTGCATCCCCCCAATGATTTGATTTTGGAGTGCATTTGAGCGCAGGTCTCCACTACAATTTAGGGAACAAAGTTTTCCTTCTTTTTGTGAAGACCTTATTTTTTGGTCTTCGCTTAATTTGCTCACCTGAAAAAAATCGTGGTCAAGGTTCATCCCCCCAAAGTTGAAAATAGCGCAAAATTGGGGTAAAATTGCAAGTTATACCCCCCAATGCTCAACAAAGATCGGCACCCCTGCTCACCCAACGTCCTAAACCTTTCCTAATCTAGCGTACCAATACCAAAATCTTTTTGTTGGTGTCAAAAAAAACACGTTCAGCTGATCAAAACTAAGTTTCTTGTAGCCAAAAAAGCCGATTCTAGGATGCTCCGATTTCTGAAAAAATAAACTTGAACCGAAGGCACCTTTTCCTGTTTTAGTAACATGCATTGTCTTCAATTCATATAATAGCTACATCCAGATCATCTAGACTAACCATTGTTGTTCATAAAGAGAAAATCACCAACAATAATTGTAAAAAAATGTAAAAAAATTTTTGTACGCGGCGCTGCGCTGATGCTGTGACGTAATGCATATTTTAGTTGCCACGCTGCGCGGCGCCGTGCACCAACAACAGCGCACGGCCGCGTACGCTGCGCTGTTGCCATCTCTACTTTTCGGATCGAAATGAAATTGGTACCAATAAATCCGTTTAAGCTCGGGCTTTGATTTGCTCCATTTGTTACGTCACTTGTGTATGACGTCACAACGTCAGAAGCGTAAATATAACCCAAAATTGGAACTTTTCGTTCTTTTAATAACTTTAGTTATGGGGGGTTTTATTGCCTTGTTAGAAAAACCCGGCTTTGGGTATTTTTCTGGATATTGTCGGTGCCTTCGACAATGTCATCTTTCGTAGCTTTGTTGCGGCTCTGCAAGGGCTGGGCATGTTTAAGGTTCTCACCTCATGGATAGAGAATTTGCTAAGACATCGCACAGTCCTAGTAGAATTATATGGTGATAAAGTTAAAAGGGAAGTAGTGAAGGGAAACCCACAAGGAGGTATCCTGTCCCCTTTTCTGTGGAACTGTGTCTTAAACAACCTGTTGCTAGAGTTACGCAGCAGGGGTGTAACTCTAACAACGTTACATAAAAGTTACGCAGCAGGGGCGTAACTTTTATGTTCAAGCCTATGCCGATGATCTAGCAGTGCTGGTCACTGGTGCTGATATGCTTTGGATCAGAGGTATGGCTCAGAAAGCAATAAATATTGCTACAAACTGGGCTTTGGATCAAGAGCTACAGTTTAGCAGCAAGAAAACTGAAATCATACTGTTCACTCACAAACGGAATCCAGATTTGTGTTCTTTGTCAATGAATGGTACAAAATTTGAACTTTCTAAGGAAGCAAGGCTGTTGGGTGTTACTTTGGACAGCAAGCTAACCTGGAAACCACATATTACCCGCATTACCCGCAAAGCAACTACAGCATTAATGCAATGTAGACAAATTGTAGGTAAAACGGGGGAATAAAACCATCTATAATGAAATGGATACACACAGTAATGATACGTCCAATCATGTCGTATGCATGTGTGTCCTGGGCTGGCGGTCTCAACAAAAAGTATCTAGTGAGGAAACTCACAAAGGTGCAGAGACTCGCTTGCTTGATGATTTCATCAGCTTTTCCTGGTACCCCTACTGGTGCTCTGGAAATATTGCTCAACATAACTCCCATTGAGGAATTTCTATTGGCTGAGGCAGTGCGAGGGTCATACAGAATCACTGTTAGTGGGCTCTGGCACGTCAACCCAATTGGTTCCTTTGGGAAAACGAAAAGCCATGTTGATGTTTGCAATGAGGCAAGAAGATTCTTACCGCTGCTGCAAATGCCAGCTGACCGAATAAAGAAAACAGAGGTATTCGAGAGAAATTTCGAATGTCAAATTATGGATAAAAAAAATGCTATCAGATTTGAAACCGTTCTAAATCAGAACACTGTCAAGGTTTACACTGATGGTTCAAAACTAGATGTGAGAATAGGTGCGGGTTTCTATGCAGAACACCCAAACAACTCCTCAAAACAAGCTTTTTTTCACCTTGGAATTTACAGCACTGTGTTCCAGGCAGAAGTCTTAGCTATTTCAGAAATGGCAAAGAACCTGCTTAGGAAAAAAAAGCACAATCAAAATATTGTTGTGCTGGTTGATAGCCAAGCAGCTATCAAAGCGCTCATAAAGTGCACTGCAACATCAATTACAGTGCTCAACTGCATAAGAAACCTAAATCAGTTAGGTAAACTAAAGCACGTCAGTATTGCCTGGATTCCTGGTCATGCAGGGGTACATGGTAACGAAGTGGCAGACTATCTAGCCAAATCCGGATCTAAATCAAAAATACATGGTCCTGAACCTTTTATTACAGTCCCGTATGCCAGCTGTGTTCGCACGGTTAAGGACTGGTCCACAGATAGATAGAAATCTATGTGAAATAAACGGAAAGACTGCTTGAAAATCAAAGAGTCTGTAGGTTGGACGTCTTCTCGACTAACAATGCGTCTCCTTAACCTTAAGAGGCCTCAAATAAATAGAGTAGTGCAAGTTTTAACTGGTCACTGCAATCTACAACGGCACAAGAAAACTACAGGTCGTGCTGAGTCTTCTTTGTGTCCAAAATGTAGCCTAGAGGATGAAACACCAAATCATCATGTAGGCAATTGCAAGCTTTACTAAGATATTTGTGTTAAATATTTTGGAAACTCCAAAACCACTGTTCACAATGTGGTAACGAAATGCAACATTAGCAAACTGGCCACGTACTTAAAGGAAGCCGGAAGGCTTTCTGAGTTCGACCAGTAACCAAACAAAACAATAACATAGCAGCTACAGTTGCAATGGGACCAAATGAAGCCTACGCAATGTGCAGGTGGACTTTACCTAACGGTCGTAGATTTGCTTGCCCCGCTGCCCATTAATAATAAAAATAATAATATGGGGGGTTTTGCTCGCGTTTGACACCCAACAGTTTTGTTTTGCCCGAAAATATTAATATGGTGGTATGTCTTGAGATGCCCTTTCATCCCAACCAACCCACTTTTGGCCGCGATGAGGTTCATTTCTTTTTTTTTTCCTTTTTTTCCCTTTTTTTTTCCTTTTTTTTCTTTTGTTTCTTCCTAATTTTTGTACGCTCTTCTTCTCCTAAACCACAAAATATCGAAATCTAATTTTTGTGTAAAGTTGTTGAACTGCAAACCCAATTTTTTCTCTTGAAATTTTTTGGGGCAACTCCCCCAGGACCCCCAAAATGGGGCCCCAAAAAATCAATCTTTTTAATGGCTCAAGCTAGAGTGCTAGTTTTATTTGATATCAGTAGATATTTAACAGACAAATATTTTGACATACTAGGGGGGTGCCCCCCCCCGGGAACCCCCCCAAATGGACCCCCAAGAATCAATTTTTTGAACGACTCAAGCTAGGGTGCCAGTTTGTTTTGATATCAGCAGATGTTTAACGGACAAATGTTTTGACATACTTTGGGGGTGCCACCCCCCCCAGGGACCCCCCAAATGGACCCCTCAAAAAGCAATTTTTTTAACGGCTTAATTTAGGGTGCCAGTTTGTTTTGATATCAGGAGATATTAAACAGACAAATATTTTGACATAGTTTGGGGGTGCCACCCTCTCGGGGACCCCCCAAATGGACCCCTCAAAAATCAAATTTTTTTGCAGCTTAACTTAGGGTGTCAGTGTTTTATGATATCAGTAGATATTTAAGAGACAAATATTTCGGCGTAGTTTGGGGGACCATCTTTTCGGGGCTCCCCAAATGGACCCCAAAAATTAATTTTTTGAACAACCCAAGCTAGGGTGCCAGTGTTTTATGATATCAGGAGATATTTAACTGACATATATTTTAACTCTACTTTTCTGGAGGTTCCATAATCAGATATTTTTGAATAATTGTTGATTTTACGATAGACGAAAAGTACTTTTGAGCGTCGCAGCATTAGTTCCACGTCGGTCGTTCACTGGGTTTGCTGGCAAACCCCCATCTAGTTACTGAAGGATTTAGGAAAATATCGTTGTTTGTTCGCATGACATGCTCAAGTTATAACGATAAACGCAGCATTTAATAGCCGTTGTGCTTAACCTGATACAAATTAATTGTTACGTCATTGCTTTTAAGTTGAAACTGGCTGTTCCTAAATTTTTACCAATTTTTAGCCTCATTTGTTCTTAATTTTATTGGAGAATAAAGCAACATAAATTTGTTCTTGCTTAGGTGAAAAATAAATTAGCTTTTGGTATTGAAAGTCAGCTACTTCATTTTAGACAAATCAAAAATAGCTATATAAAAAAAGTTTAAAAAAAGTCGGCTGATCGTTTACAAATTCGGTGTACTAGCCTGTGTTCTTTATTTTTTATTTTTTTATGCCAAAGCTGTAATCATAGGCGTAGCCAGAGGGGGGGCCTTGGAGCCCGGGCCCTCCCAATTAAAATTCTACTAATGATAAAAATTATAACAACACAGCGTAGTGATGTTCAGTTGCAGTTTTTTTTCAGTAATTACGCATTTAACAGCTATTAACAATAATATTAATGACAACGAGGGAGCCAACCAGGGAGCCCTGAGGCCCCTAACCAGCAACCAGGTGGCCCTGAGACCCCTAACTGACAACCAGGGGGCCCTGAGGCCCCTAACTGACAACCAAGGGACCCCAGGGTCCTAACTGACAACCAGGGGCCCTAGGGCTCTTAACTAACAACCAGGGGGGGCCAAAACCCCCAATTAACAACCAGGGGGGACAGGACCCTTAACCAACAACTAGGTAGCCCCGGGGCCCTTAACTAACGACCAGGGAGGCCAGGGCCCCTAATTACCAACCAGGGGGCCCCAGTGCCCCTAACCAAAAACCAGTGGGCCCCAGGTGCCCTAACTGACAACCAGGGGGCCCCAGGACGCCTAACTCACGATCAGGGGGCCCCCAACCGACAATCAGTGGGCCCCGGGGTCCCTAACTGACGACCATGGGGCCCCAGGGTCCCTAACTAACGACCACGGGGCCTTGGTGCCCCTAACCAACAACCAAACCCCGAGGCCCCTAATTGACAACCAGGGGACCCCGGGGTCCCTGGCTGACGACCAAGGGGCCCCTTAATTCAAATTTTAACAATTTATATGTAAAATTCGAGAGATATCTAAGAGTTTTGTCCTAAAAGTTGTAACCCCAGGCCCTTGTTTAACGTTAATATGAACCTAATGCTATAACACAGGCGATAATGTGATCCCCCAATTGAAACACTAACAATGATAAAATAATGAGAGCATTGCCAGTATGTTGTCATTATCCGGAATTGCAGTTTCTTTAATTTAGGATTTACGCGTACAAAAGTAAGTAATAATAATGGCGATTACGTGTTCACGTCATAATAATGTCATGCAATTCTTGGAGGTTTCAAAAAATTGTCAAGTGACTTGACTCGAGTCCTCCACGCTTTGGAAAAAAAGTTGTTTTAATTTTGCTTTAAATGTTTTTTTTTATGAAAGAACTTAGGGGCGCGATCTTATCTCAAAATCATAGGCGTAGCCAGAGGGGTGGCCCAAGGGGCCTGGGCCCCCTCAATCGAAATGCCACCAATGACAAAAATTTGACAAAAAAGCCATGTTTCTTCATTTTCAGTTTTTTTTTTAGTATTTTTGCGTACAACAGTACACACGTACAACAGTACTTAAGAATAATTAATATTGACGACAAGGGGGCACGGCGCACCCCCTTAATTGAATTTTTTTCAACCAATTCAAACGTATAACCAGGGTGATTGTTTCACTAATTATAAAAATTATAACAACACCTTTAAATTGCGAAACGTGCCACTTTGCCGTTTCACCTAATTTACATATAGTTTCGCACTGTTTTGATTTTTGCAATTGTTACAAAGTTCTTTTGGACAATCATCTTTTTTGTTAACTTTGCGCACTGCATTTTGTAATTACGTCACACTCACGGGTACATTGGCCTGTCTCGCGAGTGTTGGTCGCTTTTAGATTTGGAATTTTAGTTGTGCAGCAAACAGCTCACATTTCTTATCTTATACTTGGAATTTAAATTTTGGATCAAGTTTATTTTACCGGCAAAAATCTAGAGTATATTTTGTTGCCTGTTTGTCTCTGTTTTAATAATATCTGATGAAATACAGTCTTCGCTGTATATTTTGTATTACTGAGTGTAGCCACGTCTGCGAAGTCTACGCTACACCAGTAAGCCGGAGTCAAGCTGCGCAACGAATACCCGTGTGGCTCCCCCGGGATATGATCCAACTTTCTAATTGAAACAGAGATAATAAGGGTTTTTGTCCTAAAAGTTGCTACCTCAGGCTTCATCCAAACTTTTTATGAACGTAATGCAATAACCAGCGGCGTATTTGCCATATGGCACAGTACCAGGGCCCCGCGCTCAGATAGTAGAACTTTTTGGTCTTCACTTATATTTGGCAGGAAAATGATGCAAAAATCCCTTACCTGCCAGGGGCCCCGCACAATGCAAATCCGGCCCGATAATAGTCAAGTCAAGTCAAGTCATTTTTTATTTTTGTCTGTATCCGAAATAATACGGTAACAGAATTCACATAATCAACGATAAACGATAATAATAAACAGGCTCATATACCTCTTAGAGTCAGTTGTCACGACAAGGAAGCTGCGAAAAGACCTTATCGGTCATCGAGTCAAGCAGCCACCCAGATGCCAACATATTACAATTTTTGATAATAAATAGAGGTAATAAGAAATACATGAGAAAGAGTGTGAGTTATATTATTGAAATAATTCCGCAAATTCGGTTGAAATCCTAAATTTTAAGACTCATATGAATCCACAAAAAATTTTTTCAACTTTTCTCTAAAGGAAATTGGAGATAGTAAGCGTATTGAATGAGGAATGGAATTCCAAATTTTGACGCCCTGGTACCTAAAACTATTTTGCAATCTGTTAGATCGAAATCGTGGGATATATAAGAGATCATTTTCTTGAGTTGTAGATCTCGTCGATCTCTGTGAGATTTTGCATGCCTTTTCAAAATATTTGGAAAAGTTATTCGGAAGATATTGAGGTTTGTGTACAATATTGTACATTAATTTTGATATTTCAATTTTGTACAAATCGGTCAATTTTGGAATGTTAAGTTTAAAGTAAAATGGGGTAGCTCGGTCTTGAAAGGCACCACCCCCTATCAGTTTTACTACTTTATTCTGAAGAGTGCTTATTTTCATCAAATAGGACGGATACGTTGATCCCCAACTAATTAGGCCATATAACAAATGTGGGTGGAAAAGGGCGTAATATAGTTTTATTAATGCATCTTTAGGAAGAACGAATTTTAGTTTATAAATAATGCCAGCAGCTTTGGACAAGTTGGTTTCTAAGATTTTAATGTGACTCTCGAAAGTTAACTTGGAGTCAAGTGTTACCCCCAAATATTTGACAGAGTTAGAAAGGGGGACAGTAATACCGTTCAGATGTACATCAAAATCCATCACTAGCTCATTCAATCTTGGGGATATTACGAGGAGTTGGCTTTTTGTGGGATTAATTGTTAATTTATTAGATTTGCACCATTCAGAAAGTCTAGTCAGTTCCAAATTTAACTCAGTTTGGAGATTGCTTAAATTTGAATGATGAACAGATAAACATGTGTCGTCCGCAAATAATCTGGGAATAGTCTGGGTTGAATTAGGTAAATCATTTACGTATAATAAAAATAATAATGGGCCTAATGTTGATCCCTGAGGAACACCAAAAGGATTTGTCATTAATGAAGATTGTGTTTTGTTCATGGAGACAAATTGCTTCCTAAGTAAAAAAGATTTAATTAGTTTTAGGGTCTGGCCACGTATGCCGTAATGATCCAGTTTTGCTAGAAGAGTCGAGTGGCAGACAGAGTCAAAGGCTTTTTTTAAATCTAAAAAGAATAAAGCCGTATAGTGCTTAATGTTGATGTTATCATATGTTAAAGTTACAATGTCAGTTATAGCATGGATAGTAGAAAAATTACGTTGGAAACCATATTGCGAGGGAATTAAAATATTATACTTGCCCAAAAATTGAATTAATCTTTGATATATCAGTTTTTCAAGTATTTTAGAAAAACTGGAAAGAATGGCAATGGGACGATAGTTGTTTGGATCATTCTTGTTACCATTTTTATGAATCGGGATAACTTTGGCGACCTTTAAAATATCTGGGAAAATCCCATTTGAAAAAGCATAGTTATAAAGTATAAGGAGGTAAGGAGCGATTATCAGGTTGGCTGTTTTAATAAAGAAAGCTGGAATATTATCCTGACCTACGGCTTTGTTCACGCTCAAGGATTTTAGAGAATCAATGATTTCATCGAGCTTAGGTGCTTCTAAAAACATAGGTTAGGTGCTTCTAGGTCAGGTGCTTAGGTGCTTCTAATAACATGTTTAGTAAGCGTAACCATCTATTGTATCATTTTTCAACAACGATACACCTCCAACTCGCCAGTTTTTACGCACAAAAAACTTAAAAAAAAAAAGCTAGGAAAATGTTCATTGAACAAATTACTGAATTTGAATTGAGGAGGCCTGGGCTACCTGGCCATACATGTGCTCCTATAACTGGTTAACTTCATGACAAAACAAAATCTCCAAGGAAAATCTTCCAGCGGATTATTACTGCTAAAATATTGCAGAAGGCAATGTGCCTTACTTACCCCTACAAAGACCAAAGCATTTACGATTAAAATTTTACACCATAATGCAACATTTTGAACGTGTTTTGGACTTTAATTGCAAGTAAACGGAGAATTGAACGATTAAATTTTTTCGATTGGCTTTCTAATGTTAAAAATCTAGTTCTTCTTAATGGCTGTGAGCACGTGCGAAATGTGATCCAATGGGATTAAAATAGATTTTTTTTTAAAAACTTACAAAAATCGCCCAGTGGCTGGGGGCTTTGCCCCCAAACCCCCATAGCCACCGGCGGTTGGGGGCTCCACCCCCGGACCCCCGTCTGTGATACGTTTGAGTACACTAGCTTACTCCACACGTCTCCTAAATTCGGCATTTGCACTTTCTAGCTATTGGTTTTCGCCCTCTACCTTCACCAAAATCCTGGTTAAGTGCCAACAGGTTACGGCTTCAGATCTTCCATTCTACGATATCTTTGCTCCACAAAAAGTTCCTTTTTTGAAAATTTCTGATGACGTCATAGCGTGTGATTTGTGGTTTGGGCCCCCCTCCAATCAAAAATCATGGCTACGCCTATGGCTGGAATGTTCGTACTTTTTTCTTAAATTTTGAGCAATTATGAGCTTCCTGTGGCAAAAATGAGCTTCGTGTCACCATCTGAACCACCTTCTCACAGTTTAGAGCCATTTGCAAGAACTAAATTGCCAAATGTCGGAAGTCAATTAAAAGATTTAAATCAAATTATTACGGAGCACTGCGGCTATATTGCAACAGTACGTGTGAACAGGTTTTAGTGAATTTTCGTACAGCCAGGTTGAAATTATATTCTTCGAGAAAGAGTTGCATTTTCTACTCCAAAGTTGCTTTTAGCAGTATTCTTTCTACAGTATTTAACAGAACAACAACAACGTGTACACGCAACAACAAAGTACAAGCGGTGGAATCTTTGAGCTTGAGAAATAGAATAATTAAAATTATAGAGTTATCTTTATGCAGCTGAAGTGCTGTTTCAAACCAAAAAAATTCTGTTTTGAACTAAAATACGTCAATCAAGTCGCTGACTAATGACAATGACGTAAAAATTGAGTAGTATCAGGTTAAGCACAACGGCTATTAAATGCTGCGTTGATCGTTATAACTTGAGCATGTCATGCAAACAAACAATGATATTTTCGTAAATCCTTCAGTAATTAAAACAAAAATTGCAGGAAAGCCAGTTGACGATACAGAGCAGATTTCGGGCAGAACAAAACTGTTGGGTGTCAAACGCGAGCAAAACCCCCCATAACTAAAGTTATTAAAAGAACGAAAAGTTCTAATTTTGGGTTATATTTACGCTTCTGACTTTGTGACGTCATACACAAGTGACGTAACAAATGGAGCGAATCACAGCCCGAGCTTAAACGGATTTATTGGTACCAATTTCATTTCGATCCGAAAAGCCCAACGCAAGCTACGCCAAGTTACGTCAGGAGTATGACAGTTGTGAAAAATGCTGCTCTTCGCTATTTACGAGGCCGTAAAAAAAGGGAAGAACTTAATTCCGTCAGGTGGAGACAAAATTCATAAAATTTTAGAACAAATTTTAGAACTTTTAGAATTTTAGAACAAATGCTATCATTTGGCATAATTCGTATCCGCTCACGATGTCACTGTTATGACGTCAATTTGACTCCAAAGTTTAGCTTGGCTCTCAAAAAATGCGGACACACGTCACAATTGAGTGAACCTACTGTATGATATTTATACTGTGTCGTGAGCTTACGAGCGTACCGGCAAAAAAATTTGCTCTTTTTTAGCAAATTTTTTTCGCTGGCAATTTTACTCTTGTAAGGTGGTACGCCTGGGCTTATGGAATTTTTCTTTAAAATAAACTAAGGTTACTCTCGTAAGCTGACGATTTTACGCACAGTGTAGACCGGCCCTAAAGAGAGCCGAAACCCCTAGCTACGCCACTGTAGAACAGTAGAGCGGAAAAAGTCAAAAATATTTTTAATCAAAAAGTTACTGCAGTTTCAGAACAATTAACAAGATGTTTGCTTGTATCAAATTTCGATGCAAAAGGTCATGTGACATTGGATTTAGGGCCCGAAAACCGCACTAAAAGTTTGGCGTGAAAGAGGTCGCATTCAAAAAAGACAAAAATATTTTACTCGGTTATATGTTTCAAGATACTCTTTTATCCCCATCAACCCACGTTTGGCCGCGATGACAATTTTTTCCTTGTCTTCCAAAATATCGTACGCTCACCTTCTAAACGGCATACCATCGTAAAAAAAAAGTTATCGTATGTGTTATTGCGACGCAAAAACGATGCAAACAAAATCTAAGATGTACAAACTATGCAAACAAAATTCGCGAGATTTCGCCAAAAAGCTCTGGTTATTAAATTGGACCCCGCACAGATTTGGTGAAATCGACGCCTCTGGGCCCTAATGATATTTTTGTGTTTTTTGATGTGGAGAGTCTCTTCACATCTAGTACTACTGACCAAGCTCTTCATCTCGTTTTAAAGTTACTTGCAAATGGCAACACTTTGCATGACCGTATCTTTCTTGATATATGTAACATAAAAGTTGGCTTAGAGATTTGCTTTAATGCTGCAATTTTTACTTAAGATCGCACTAATTATCGCCAAAAATTTGATTTTTTTGTGGGCTAGTGCATTTCTCATGAGCTAAATATTGTCTTTATAGAACACATTGAGCAATTAGCTATTTCAACCTTCAAACTCTCTGGTGCAGATATTAACTGGATGATACTTCTTGTATTAGGACAAATCACAAGCGGAAAATTTTCATCAACACTTGAATTCAATTTGCAAGCACATCCAAATTACAAAACAAGAAGAATTTAAATCATACCTTTTCTTGATGTTTTTGTTTTCGATCTGAGAATACTATCTCCCCCAAATTTACAAAAAACCTACTCACAACGACAGCTACCTTTCCTAAACTTTGCACCACCCAATACACCTGAAGTTGGCTATAACCCTTTCTCTCCACAACGGAATATCCTCCCAGGTCACAGACCGAACGGAGTGTCAGAAAGCTAGAAGAGATCGAATTCATATTGCATGAAGTTCCTTGCAAAGACTGTGACTTTGCTTAAGTTGACCAGACCTAACGAGATCTAAATTTCCGATTAAAAGATTACCAAAAAGCCATAAAACAACAAAAACTAGAAATTTCCGCTTTGCGTGAGCAAGTTGTATTACTTGATCATGTAATTGATTGGATCAAATGAAAAATTTTGAAAACTAAAAGTAATTTTTCTAAAAGGTTCCCAGCCGAATCTCGCTTTATTCTTTCTTGGCCAAAAGTAGTAAATCGTTCAAATGGTAAATCTTTTTTTATAGTTTATCATTTTTTAATTTAGTGCGGCATATCTATCTTTGATTTCAGTTTTAGTTTATGCTTTAGTCTTTGTGACCAAAGTTTTAACACTATCTTCTTTTCTACAAGCTTTAATTTTTATTGTTGTAACGTAGTAATTAAATTTCGGATTTGTAACTTGAAAAAATCTTGCTATTAATATTGATACCATTTAGCTTCACTTGCTCTTTATCGTATGCTCGTATTCTGATGATGTTGGTTGTCATGACCAACGAAACATCAATAAAAGCAACAAAGCTTCTAAATAAAATCAAGCTTTTTGTGACTTCATCGGAAGAGCGCCGAAATCAGGTTTATAAGAAAGAAAACTTTTTAACGAATTAACTATAGTTAATGAATAAGTTGGCTTTGTTCTTCACCAATTAGCAATCAACAAATTTGTGCCCACCGATGAAACTAACAGTTGACGAAGTTGACGCACGTCAACGAAAGCTGGTACCAAACATAATTAAAAAAGTCAGCTTATGAGCGAAAACTTTTTTCTACCAATTTTCGTTAAATTGACAGCAGCATCATCATCTTCACTATCAATATTTAATACCTGCCATGTTGGAATACCAATTTGACTCTCTTTGAATAAAATATGCAGACGTGGGATTTGATCCTCTAACACCAAATGCATCTTTTTTCGTCATAGTCCAATAATTCTGTAAATTTTGGAAATAATTAACGATTTTAACAAACCAATTTATTTTGCAAGTTATCGCCTTCTACTTGTACAGTATAGAAGTATAGATTACGTATAGCGGATATGTCGGGGTCCAGAAATGGGAGCCATCTTTTTCAGTTTCGTTTGTTAAGTGGGTAGCCATGACTTCAATGATTAGTGCAAGCGACTCAATGTAGCACAGCAGTCATTTGAGGGTTGGTTGACAAGCCTACCTATAGCTAGGTTAGCTGACGAGAGATGATATTTTTTGAAACAGCAGTTGTACTCCTCTGCTATATTTTGTGGGTACAATAGGCTATCATGACAGAGATGTGGCGTAATTCATGGTTCGTTTCATTTTATTTTTTGACTTCTTTTCAAGAAGGTTTTTCCCTTACCAAATGTTAAGGTTGAAGGGCTTGCCAATATTAAAAAATACGTACTATATACTGTAGTTGGTTACGATTTGTAGCAAAATGATTTATATTTCGAAAAAATCTATCCTTAGTACACTGTATTTTACTACCGTGCTTATTTGTTGAGCTATATGATTCGAAACGTAAACGCAATTAAACTGCAATAAAATCTGGCATGCCTGCTTGGGGATTTGTGAAGAAGAATTTCTACTTAACTCTATTTTACTTGGGCTATTTGACCGACGCACTTTATACGAAAAGACGCAAAATTTACCTTTTCCTTTCTAATTCCTGAAGCGCAAATCTCGGGAATACAAAATTTGGCACGTTGATTACTGTTTTCCAAGATTTTTTTTTGGAAAAACTAGACTTAATTGACGACCCTCATTGCAGTTGATTTTGACAAAATTGACATCACTTTTTAATGCTTTCAATGACGCCATAGACGGTTAAAACTTTGCACATTTGTTTGCATTTTGAATCTCTATCATTCTATTTCTAAGTAAAAGTGAATGGCATGGGAAAAACGCTTTGTGACGTCATTTAAGTTAAATATGGGCCACAAGAATGATCAAGTCATGGTGAAGTGACTTTGACAAACCTCAAAATCGAAAGGTTTTGCTTTTCCAGCAAGTTAAAATTTTTAGGGGTTATTGGTAAATAAATTTAACTCAAAGTCAAGTTAGATTGAACAAAGAAGCTTTTTTGAAAAGATTTATCCCGAAAAAAAAAAAAAGAAGAGCAGCACTTTGCCCCCCACCCAGCCCCCAGTCTAAAATAGGGTTAAGCAAAATTTTTGTAGGCTGTGTTCCTACCTACATAAAATCATACGAAAGGGTGTATGGCCTGTTGTCACTCGCTGCAGGATTTTAATCATCTTGTTGTTTAATGACCTGCCTCTAAAATTTTCAGAAGCGCCATCTTTGTTTTTTTCGCCATCCATTTAAGGCGGCTTTTACCAAACACGCGTACGTATTTACACGCAAGCTTAAGAACTATGCGTACGTATTTACGCAGAGTATTTTATCGGTATAATAGAAAAATGCGCCAACGTGTATTGTTTTGGAGAAAATCGTAAAGAAAACGTACTTTCCGATTTTAGAGGTATGATCAAAGTTTTAGGGAAGAGCAGCTTTGAAAAATTTTGCGTTTAGTTTTAAAGTTTTTGTTTTACGGCATGTTTATATGACGTTTTGTATAATATAAATAAGTCATTCAAGTTTGGTTGTCAGCAAAGTTCTATATTTTTTTAAAATTTTGGTACAAATAATTTAAACCTTATAAAGTTTTGTAGCTTTTTCAGCAGTGTCAAATTTATTAATAACCTTTTACTAATGTACAAATTATTCTTACTGGAACTTATGGAAATTCAAAAAAACTTTAATTGGTAAACTGTTATTGTATTGCTGTTGTATTGCATATTTATCCTCTAGTTACCGGACCCAGGCCCGGCGCCAGGATTGCGTGACTGGGGAGGCATAAATAAATTTTGGTGGGGCACGAAAACTTTATTTATGTAAATTTGAGAATGTGAATCAAACAAAAAAGGTGAAGACCAAAAAAAAAAAGAAAAAGGTCTTCAGTTTAAAAATTTTCACAAATTTTAGTTTTCATTCCAAAAATTATTCAATTTTCCACAAATTCTGAAGCGATAAGCACTATTTCACGAGTCTCAGGCCTCGATTTGCACTCCGGTAGCCCCGAGCCTATTAATTACTTCGGGGCACAGTCCTCGCTTGGGGGGCACAACTTTTGTTTGGGGGGGCACAAGCAGTCATTTGGGGGGGCACGGCCCCTAGATGCCCCCCGTGGCGCCAGATCTGACCGGTCCGCGTCGGACGATATTTATAAGACCATTCGCACACTTTTCATTGCATTGACTATTTCGTACGTGGAGGAATCCGCACCTGCTTAGGAGTTTCCAGTGATCCAATGTTCCAGTGGATATCTTTGAATTCTTACCTACTAAATTTGCTGCTTGCTCAAAATCACTAGCAAAGATAATCACTGTAAAGCGTTTTATCTAAGGACGTAACAACGTGACCAGAGTGCGGGTTGAACCCGGATCATGCGATCAGGGTCGTCGTAATAACAACGCTTTTACCCATTCGCCCACGCTGTTCACAGAATGACCCTGGGCAAACTAAAAACATGTTTCTGTTTAGGCACGGGCTACACTGGGCATAAAATCGTGGCCGCACGATAGCATTTTTAATCTATTTTAAACAGTAATTTGGTACGCCCAGCGTACCGCCTTACCAGCCTACAAGTTACTAGCAGTTGGCTAAAAAAAACCTAAGGACATACTCTTACTTCCACAATCAAATCAATTCTTTCATTATACTCGCTGTCTTGCGCCGAAGCCTGCAACGAGTTTACGGATCTACCTTTGCGTCATTGCGCACGGGCAGCACAGTCCTTTCAATGAATAAATGTCGCAGCGGTGGCGAGTCGTTGGCAATCTGTGTCGATTTGATTTTTCCGAGATTTGAACCTAAGACTTCCGGCTCCACAGACAAACACGTTATCGCTTGACCAACCGGCAGGTTTGACCTTGAAACTGCCACGATTTTACGCCCAATGTAAACCGTGTCTAAATTGTTTAACTTCAATGTCCTAATAACACATCGCTTTCTTGAAGTCTATTCCAAGGTGTGTAATGACCCGTAATAAAATTATTGTAGATCTCTTTATTCGGTTTTGGTTTTGTTTTATCGACCACTTTGGTACTTTTGTTTTGTAAATTGGGGAAATTATTCTTTCTGCATTCGAAGCAGAGGCAATATTATGAAATAATAAACAGGTTGTGCTGTGCATAGTGTTTCTAATGTAGATTGTCTCAGGCGCAAGCGGCAATGTTAAACTTGCTATGAAAGGGCACGTTTAGCATCCAAGGTCAAAGGGACACCTTCCAATGCAGTCGACCGGCCCGGTTCAACTATCTATAACCTGTATAAGTCTAGATTGCTTTATAAACCTATACTGTATGATGCAAAAGTTGAGTTTTGCTTGTGGATTACTTTTCTTTTGAATATACAAGATCCAGATTGAATGACTGCACCTTTAACGCAATCTTCAAAGCATTATTAATTTAGACATCATTCTTTTAGTGAATATTTTGTTGCGAAGCTTTCATGACTTTGCGTCCATTGAAATCTTGGTTGAAATAGTGTGTTGAGGATTTTCGTTACTAATTGTAACAGGTTTTCAGTTTAATCTTTTCCATGTTATTCGCAGACTATAAATCATTTCTATATCCCACTCGTATACTCTAAATTTTAGTTGCAATGAAATTTTTGAGAGTTTTGATTTGACGAAGTTCATTTTTAAAGCATTCTGTAGTTAACCTATCGTAACCTAATAATTAAATGCTATTTTATCAACAGAAACAATACCATAACATCAGCATACCGAAACGAAAGCAGTTTGACATTCTTCTCCAGCATTGACAGCATAAACTATTTCGGTGAACGGCGGTTTTACGATCTGGTTTCCACCCTACCATGAAAAAAAAACTTAATGATATCATTCGAAATAAAAACGTATATACATTAAAGTCATGATAATTAATTGGTTTCATCTTTCATCACCAGAAAGTGACTGTTATTGATATTTCGAACAATTTTATTGCAACAATTGCATTAATAGAGTCTGGTCAAGTTTTTTACAAA
Organism: Trididemnum nubilum; assembly: GCA_963965965.1. Lineage (NCBI taxonomy): Eukaryota > Metazoa > Chordata > Ascidiacea > Aplousobranchia > Didemnidae > Trididemnum > Trididemnum nubilum. The sequence continues at coordinate 29,352,224 of OZ014481.1, read as the reverse complement.
ATTATTTTATGCTCTTGGCTGTCCTTTTTCATCAAGTATGCAGCAGTTGGAAATATAGGTTGAAATGAAAATACGACAGGGTACAACCCATGACCAAAATTGTCATAAAATTTGACTTTCATCAAAGCTAGTTTCGTTGGCGTCAAAATCTTTTTGGACAGAACTTATTAGTACCGAATACTGATCTGCCTGAATTGGAATGTCGTTATCAGAGTTTTTAACGAAAATCGTGAAGTTTACATTTTGCGTTCTTTGGGATAAAAACAAAATTGACAATGATCACCACATTATAAATCAAGCAATTGTTACAGATGTGTTCAGCCAAAAAAAACAAACTTGTAATGATGACGAAGTTAACTTCAGTGAAAGTCAGTTTCAAATTTTGCTCTGCCTCCAAAGAAATTTTAACCCTGTCAGTTACGCTTGCTGCTGATGAACTCATGTAGAGCAAACTAGATGGGGGTTTGCCAGCAAACCCAGTGAACGACCGACGCGTAGCTAATGCTGTAACGCTCAAAAGTACTTTTCGTCCACCGCAAAATCAGCAATTATTCAAAAATATCTGATTATGGAACCTCCAGAAAAATAGAGTCAAAATATATGTCAGTTAAATATCTCCTGATATCATAAAACACTGGCACCCTAGCTTGGGTTGTTCAAAAAATTGATTTTTGGGGTCCATTTAGGGGTACCCGGGGGGCGGCACCCCCAAACTACGCCAAAATATTTGTCTGTTAAACCTCAGCTGATATCAAAACAAACTGGCAGCCTAAGTTAAGCCGCAGTAAAAATTGATTTTTGGGGGGTCCATTTGGGGGGTCCCCGGAGGATGACCCCCCAAACTATGTCAAAATATTTGTCTGTTAAATATCTGCTGATATCAAAACAGACTGGTACCCTAAGTTGAGCCATTCAAAAAATTGATTTTTGGGGGGTCCATTTTGGGGTCCCCGGGGGGTGGCACCCCTAAACTATGTCAAAATATTTGTCTCTTAAGTATCTGCTAATATCAAAACAAACTGGCACCCTAAGTTAAGCCGCTCAAAAAATTGATTTTTTGGGGGTTCCCGGGGGGGAGGGGTGGCACCCCCAAACTATGTCAAAATATTTGTCTGTTAAATATCTAGTGATATCAAAAAAACTAGCACTCTAGTTTGAGCCGATCAAAAAATTGATTTTTTGGGGCCCCATTTTGGGGGGGTTTCCGATGGAGTTGCCCAAAAAAATTTCGGGAGAAAAAATTGGGTTTGCAGCTCAACAACTTTACGCAAAAATTAGATTTCGATATTTTGTGGTTTAGGAGAAGAAGAGCGTACAAAATTTAGGAAGAATAAAAAGGAAAAAAAGAAGGAAAAGACTTCATCGCGGCCAAAAGTGGATTGGTCGGGATGAAAGGGTATCTCAAGACATACAACTATATAAAATATTTTTTGTCGTACTTAAGCCGTTTTTGACAGAGACCGCTTTTTACGCCAAACTTACGGGGCGGTTTTTGGGTTCTAAAACCAAAGTCACGTGACCTATTACCTCCAAATATAGTACAAACATATAACTCATTAATCTCAAACTTCTGTCAAAATTTCACGTAGCTAAATCTAATCGTTTTCGAGTTATAAGGCAAAAGTCTGAAATTTCGCACTCGTTAGTTGGAAAATGGCCGAGTTACAACAAAGGAACAAGCGACGCGAGCGTCGGTCGTTCCAGCGAGAAAAAATCGCCATAAAAAACAAATGTAGCTGACTGTAATCATTCGGAGCCAGCCTGCTGCTGAATTTAAGTTACCGAGAAGTTTCCCTCATGATTAGTTGGAAGATCCACGTCAAGACTGCTGATAAGAATTTCCCGAGAAGTTTCGAAAAAAATTGTCATATTCCTTATCGTAACAGTGCAGTCTTCATCGTAAAAACATTCATTACGGACAACATTAATTAAATTACCCGAGTATGTTCGGTCAAGCAAGAACTTTATTTTGTCTTTAAGCGAAAAATTTTATTTATTTTTTTTACCTTCTATAGAATAAGTATTCCCAGTTTTTTCTACTAATGATAATAATTACTGTATTGACACTTTGTCGTATATCCTAAAAACATAGAGTCGCGGAATAATGTCATAGCTTTTCCAAAGCTACTAGATATATGTTATCACGACTATGAAGATATTTTGCCTACATCAAACTATTTCTTTAAGTTCAGAGTCACAAATGCTAGACGTTTCTTATTGGTAACGCACTTTCTAAATCAGAGTTTCAGATTTATTCGAAACCAATTTCGATACTCGGCGTTTTTATTTCAATCAAAACTTCACACAAAACTATTATTGTTGTTGGATGAGCACCGGTATATTCACTATAAAATAAAATAAAATGCAGATTTTGATACAATATTGTCTTTTGGATGATTTTTTCCATAATATGATAACGATAACCAAAACTTGAAAGGTTTGAAAAATACTTGTAAATCTCCATGCTCTAAGCTTCGGTATATTGATTTTCAAAGGTAATAATTTCGTGGGTGGAGCCAATATCTCAGTGTAGGACCATAGGCGTAGCAAGGATTTTTGATTGGGGGGGCCCAAACCACAATTCATATGCAATGACGTCATCAGAAAATTCGAAAGAGAAATTTTTTGTGGAGGCAAAGACATCGTAGAATGGAAGATCAGAAGCCGTGGCCTGGTGTTGGTACGTAATTAGGAACTCGTTCAAGGAGAAGGCCTTACCGTAGCTAATTTTTTTCAAAACTATTTTGCTGCATAAAGACTGGCGAGATGGAAGTGAAGTGTTATCGAAAAATGTACAATACATAGTTACGCCTACAAACCGTGTTATTGCCCGGGCCGGATTTACAAGGAGCTGAGCCCATGGCACTCTGAAATTTTCGCAATATTTTCCTGCCAAATGCAGGTGAAAACAAACAGAAAGTCATTTGAGCGTGGGCTCCCTAACACTGTGCCATACATATGTTAAATCTGTCCGTGGTTATTGCAATACGTTCAAAAAAAGGTTAGTTGAGGGCCTCAGTTAGCAACTGTTAGGATAAAAACCCTTAATTTCAATCGGGTAATACGTTTAAATTGGTTGGAAAACATTAAATTGAGGGGCCCCGGACCCCTGAATCAATTTTATTGTTGGGGTTCATTTCAATATTATTGTAGGGGGGCCATTTAAATTGGTCGGTAAAAATGAAATTGAGAGGGCCGGGCCCCTGGATCAATATTATTGTTAATTACTGCTGTACGCGTGTACTGCTGTACGCGAAGATGCTAAAAGAAACTGAAAATGAAGAAACAATAGTCTTTTTTGTGACATTTTTATGATTGGTAGCATTTCAATCAGGGGGGGGGGGGGCGGGCTCCCTGCCTCCCCCCCCCCCTTCCTGGCTACGCTTATGTGTAGAATTATTACCCTGCAGACCTTTCTAGTAGTTTGCTTCAAACCCTTAAAATCATACAGCTATACAGCCGCATTGTGCTGACAGTATAAATGTAATTTTGTTTTCCTTATACAAATGGCGACTTACGATGGTTTATAAATTGGTCATTAATTTGCATTAACCCTTTACCGCCCAACTCACCAAATTTGTCACGTTTCAAATTTATGCGTTGTACGTAATGATTTGTAATTCCCTCGCAATTCTGCGAGTTTCAGCGTATTTGTAACATTCCAAATAAGTTTTTATTTGTGGTTACTTTAGAAAATCGCTTTTTTCGGTTGTTTCTTCAAGCATTTTACTGTAAGAATGAAAAGCAAAAACACAACTTTTTTTTTTTTTAATGAAAATTATGGCAATAAAGGGTTAAGAGTGATTTCGTATTACCTGTATCACATCATCAGCAACCAAAATTGCTATAAGGTTTTTCACGCTCTGTATAAAAGCTTGGTAAAGATAAAAAGTAATGGATAGCCACAGTATGGTACGCTCCGGAAAATTACCAACGCATTGCTAGTTACAGTAGATTTACGCCATAGGCGTAGCTAAGATTTTTGATTAAGGGGGGGCAAACCACAAATCACATGCAATATGACGTCATCGAAAATTTTCAAACGGAGGGATTTTTTGTGAGACAAAAATAACTTAGATTAGAATAAAAAATCAGAAGCCTGGGAATTGCATGTTGTTGTTGTTGTTGTAGCGCATATTTATCCTTCTGTCACCGGACAGCGTCAAACGCTAACTTGTCAGACAATCCGCACACTTTTCATTAATAGGACTACTTTGTACTTGGAGGAATCCGCACCTGCTTGGAAGTTTCCGATGATTCAATGTTCCTGTGGATTTTTTCGAATTCTTGTCCATTGAATTTGCTGCGTTTTCGGGGCCACCAATCAGAGATAATTACCGTAAAACGTCTTATCCAAGGCCGCAATAACGTGACTAGGGTGCGCGTTGAATCCAGATCATTCGATCAAGGTCATCGTAAACACGACGCCTTTACCCATTTGGCCACGCTGCCGACCAATTGGTGCATGGGTTGGTGCGTAGTCATATAATGTTGCTAAAGGAGGAGGACTTGAACCAACAGTTAAAATGTGTTCATAATACGTGTTAAATTTGGGAAGCGCGGTGAAGAAAACAATGTAACTCAAACGTATCACAGACGGAGGCCTGGGAGCCAAGCCGCCAGCCGCTGGGCGATTTTTTTTAATTTTTTAGAATAGCAGCTATTTTAATGCCATTATTGGATCATATTTAGCACATTTTTAGAGCCATTTAAAAAATTAAACCTTTAAGATTTGAAAATCAATTAAAACTATTAAATTGTTTAGTCCTCTCTTTACTTACAAATCACGTTTAAAACCTATTATTTTTAGGATGAATGTTGTAAGCGACTCGGCCAAGGTGAAGGGAAACAAGGTGCATTGCCTTCTGCAATATTTTTAGCGGTAATTGCCTTGGAAATTTTTGTCATGAAAATAACCAGTTTTAGGATTACTTGTACGACCTCTGGCCCAGGGCCCCTTAATTCAAATTCAATTGTTTCTACCACAAACTTTTTCTTAGCTAATTTTTTTTAAATATTTTGTCGCGTAAAAACTGGCGAGGTAGAAGTGAATTGGTATTCAAAGTTGGTACAATACAGTAGATGGTTACTAATCATGTCATTGCATTAAGCTTAGAAATAGGTTAGATGAAAGCCAGATGTTGTAACTTTTAGGACAAAAAGACTGATTTTTTCCCGGGTTATACATTTAAATATATTGTCAAAAATTTGAATTAAAGGACCCGGGCCCCCAGGCTGCTTGATAATATTACTATAGTAAGCGAAAATGATAAAAGAAACTAAAATTTATGAAACGGTAGGCTTTGTTGTCATCCTTTTTATTATAGGTGGCATTCCAATTGGGGGGCCTGGGCCCCTGGCTACGCATATGATTTACGCAGTACGAAAATTGTCTTATTCCATCCAACCAAATATTTTTTGTCTGCTTAAATTATTTCAACTTTTGATGTTAGCGTACCATCTTACAATCTATCCATTACATTGTCAGCTGCATGCCCGAGAAGGTAAAGAAATCGCTTTTATACGACAAACAGAAATTGGGTTTAATCCTCATTCTGTGGTCACGTTGTAGCGTCCTTGGATAAAACATTTTACGATGATTATCTCTGCTTGGTGGGTTTGAATAAGCAGCAAATCCAGTGGACAAGAATTCAAAGAAATGCATTGAAACATGGGATCATTGGAAACACAGCAGGTGCGGATTCTTCCAAGCACAAAGTAGTCATCGCAATGAAAAGTGTGCGGATCCTATAATAGTTAGCGTCTGACGCTGTCCGGTGACAGGAGGACAAATATGCAACAACATTTACGACACCATTTTCAGTGTATTTACCGTGGTCTGTCCTGAGTTTGGATCGTAAAATACGTCTCCGAGTCTAAAATGTATATTCCCCGCACTCGAAACAAACCTAGCTCTTCCTCTTACTTCCGAAGTCCATTCGTTCTGAGCTAACGGCAGAGCTGTAACAAAAAATTTTATCAATGCATGATCATCTAAGAAAACACAAACCAAGGAATTGACTTTGAAGCCTTGTTTGTTGTTGTATCGAATTTGCATATTATTTAACAGAAGCCAAAAATAATTGATCAAGGTCATGTGTTTGTCAAGATAGCAGTCAATAGTATGAGGTGGTGCAATTGCATAAAAACTCGAGGTGTGAGGCAATACTTTTTTTCTTCTGTATGAAAAGTTATCGTTAACTAACGACAGGGTTTGAGCTTGTCACCTACAGACATTTTATTTTTGATATGTTACAAGATAGTGACCGGTGCCAAACAATCCTTGAATAAACAATTTATTGAACGTACAGCGCTAAAAAAGTGCTGAGTAGCGTTGAAGCTCCGAGTTTTTGTGACAACTTTTTGATTGATTTCCACTGTCTTGTTACAGGAAATTGATCGTCAGACAGACTAATAACAAACATGTAATGTCGCAAATTCCTTAATTCAAAACTGAATTGCTAGGGCCTGAGCTGAATACAAAACATACAGTACAAACAGGTGTGTTTTTTTTATAAGCTGTGCTATCAGTCCACTGTCTTCTTCCCGGGGAAGGAGCGAAATACCTCCATACTTAGCTCTAAATCAGGTACGTAGCCAGACCGAAATTTTTGGGAGGGGCAAGCGAAAATTTGCGGGGGGGCCAATGTTTTTTCGCAGGGGGTGATCTCAAAATAAAAAGAAAAGGTCTTCAGTTTGGAAAGCAACCATTTTCTGCGACTTTTAGTTAAACCAAAAATAATACAACACATTTTCATTTTGTAAAAATGATTTTGAGTTAATGAACTCACGGTCAATTTTTTGGCAAAAATGACGTAATATTTTTAATGAAATTAAAAGCACTTTAAACCGTGCACATCAGGGTGTCCTTTAATTGGGATAAAATTTTTAAATATACATTTTTGTAAGTCTGATCCTCTCAAAAGTTTCCATTGTACCAAAAACTGCCTCATACAAAGTTTTGTAGCAAAATTTTGATTTTTAGAGGTGGCGCAGTGATGTCATATTTGGCATAACTAACACCATTATCATAATTTTTGGGAAAATCAACTGTATTGATTCAACTAAAAAATGAATGAGAAGCTTTTGAAGGTCCACAACTGAATGAAAGCCAATGTGCTATCTCTAAATTATAAAAAAAAAAACAGTATATTTGATTATCCTTTAATGCCCGGACGCAGAAGCGGTTTAAAAAAATTTTTTTTTTACATTTTCTAATTGATAGGGGTTGTTTCAACACATTTTCACCAAATTTATGTTTATGCCACGTTTATATTAAAAAATAATTGTTGTTGCCATTTGGCAACATTGGGCAAATAAGGTAGCTTTTTTTCATTTTTTATTTTTCGTTCACTTTTTTTTTCGGTTTTTACATGACTTTTTGCGCATTTTGCAAACCAATATTATAAATGCAATCAATTATTCACATTTTTATAAAAAAAAGAAAAAAAAAACAACAATAACACAATCTTTTAAGTTTTAGAAAAATTGTGTAAAAACTTCAAAATTAACATTTTATAAAAAATTTTAGCTCAGATGAATACGCCTGACTTTGCAGAACATTTGGGAGAAAAAAGAGTTGCCAATTTCTTCTCTTTAAATAATGTGCTAAATAACGTCAGTTACCATTACAAAAGCGGAATATGTTAATTTTTTTTTGAAGGGGAGGGCGCAGAGAGAGCTGAAAAACAGGTGTGCCAATTGGCTACATTTGGCCTTTAAAGGTTAACAATTTAAAATCATAAAGCAGTAGACTAAACAAAAAATAGGAAATAATTACTATTGCACAAGTAAAACAAACAAAATATTTGGAAGTAATAATAAATGAAGATTTAACTTGGGCTCCTCATATTCAAAACCAATGCACAAAAATTGCGACGGGAAATTGGGCCTTGGCTAGCAGGAACAAGCATGTTATTTTATCACCTTTAAAATATGCTTACTAAGGTTTGGTTTATATCTGTCTTCAATTCTGTGCCTCTGTTTGGGGTCAAGCTCTCAAATCTATCCTAAAGCTAATTCAAATCCTTCGAAATAGAGCAGAGAAAATCTCTCCAAAACTTACCATCGCCAATGAGAGTATGTTAAGTTAGGCTTAAGTTGACCAATGGGAGTATCTTAAGTTAGGCCAATCGAATTAAATTAGATTAGCGTTAACTTCATCCTTTCTTACCCTGCGGCTCCAGAGATATTTTACTTCAAACACCACGTAAGCGGCATCTCTAATAATAATGCTTTTTTTGGCAACCCTGGCATTTCAAACCATTAGCCTAGCCCACAGAACCCTGTATCAACCTATGTATAGGTTGAAAGGCCTCAGAGGCTTAGCCTAATTGCGGTGTTGCTTTAGGATTGAACTAAAATGGCGTAACCGATTTTTTTAACGTAAGAGTTGCCAATAAAATTATAACTAGAGACGCCACTACGTCGTGTTTGAAGTAGAATATTTCTGCAATGGCTGGATCAAGAAGAATGGAGTCCTCGTTCAAGCAGATCAATGTCTTTAGGAATGGTGATTATTAATTCTCTCATATTGATTATGAAAAAGTGCGTAAAGTATTGTTTGTTTGTTGTTTCAATTTAGCGGCAAACGCTTAAGTGCTATTTTAAACTGTTGGGCACTGTCAAAAAAGAAGGATATACCAATAAATACAAACGTAAACTTTGAACTTACACCAAATGTTTTTTTTTTTTTTGTAAGTGTAACACAATATACAGACATTACACGTCTTGAAATTACAAAATCAACAATTGTATTCAAGCTACATCAGGCGAATGCGATGATGAAAAAAAGCAAGCAACTTTTCTCAGCTCTTAGATTTAAAGAGTTGCTGCTCAAGATCCGTTTTAATGAAATGAGAACTACTTGAGGTAAGAAAGGGGTACTCCAAGCCTTGTTTCACTATTTCCCTTACGATTTATGTACAAAAATAGATTTAGTCCGTTGACTCCTTAGCATTGTCAACTCCACGTTTTGAAATTTCGTGACATCAGAAAAGGATGACTTTGCAAATTTTCTTGTAGAATAAGGAAAAGTGTAAAGTCCAACTTGTCACTATTTGTTTTATAGTGGATTTTACCTTTTCCTATTTGTAAGATAATACATGTCTACTCACTTGATGTCGCTGTCGAGTTGTTTACTATTGCATCAATTTTTGTTTTCTGTCCTTTTGATACTGTAGTAGACAGTGTCAGCTTAACTGTTTCTGTATCTCAGCAAATCTGAGTTGCTTATCAGTTTGTTATACTTTGATTAGTGACATACGTTATGACTATTTTTTGAGGTTAATTTTTTAGAGAGTATAGTTTACCTTGCCTTCTGTGTCGTATGTAGCCTACAACGACGATTTCTAAATATATACCTTACCATGTGTCTATTTGAATAAGGTTCCAGGTAGGCAATCTTTCCTTAAATCTGTTATTTTAATCTGTTAATTCAATTTACGTACTTACTGTAAGCTTAGTCTATGTTGAATGAGAGTTCTTATACGCCCTGCCTGATATAAATTCTGAAAGTGTCAAATTATCAAGTTTGCCTCCCTATTGAATAAATTCAGTTTGTTTGCCCGTCTGTCTGTGTAACTACCACACGCTACAACATTGACTGTTTACTGTTAACATGCCTGCTTTGCTACATAATTTGTGATTTGATCCATTTGATTAGACTGAGTAAAATTTCTGAATTTAAAGTTTCTATGCCTGGTGAATGAATTAGTGAATAGAATCTACAGAAGGATGTTCGATTACTGAACATTGCGTTTCATATTTGCAATTTTTTGCAGAAAAAGTAATGCGATGTTCAAGTATTGAGCATTGCTTTACTTTGATTAAAAACAGTAAAGCTTTATTAAAATAAAAAAATCTCTAAACGTTTCAGACTAATCACGTCCACTATCACAAATAATCATATCTTATTCAAATACATTTCTATTTGAATAAGATTTCATTTTTACTCTTCGTGGACGTGACAAGTATGAACCGTAATATTTTCAAAAAAATGTTTCGCTGTTTTTAGTGAATTTAAATGAAACTGCCGCGCAGCAATCAGTACCGAAGATCGCGTTGCTTATTCTATAAGAAATTTTGCATAGTCATCTTTTTCTGATGTCACGCGATTTCAATATAAATTTAATTCGTTTGAATCATTGGAATACGGATTCAAACGAATTAAATCTATAGTTTCGTGGACAAAAGGAAATAGTGAAACAAGGTTTGGGGCACTTTTTTTCACCTGAAGTATACAGTAGTTTTTACCTCTTCAAAAAAAAACGTTCTCGTTCAGTATTTTGTGAAGATTGTAACTACAGTTTAGTGTTTATAAGCAATAAATCATTATTATTTAAGTGACAATAAAAAATGGGAATTGAAAAAATGAATATTTGCCAAGTTGCTTTGGTTTGGAGACAACAAAAGGGTCTTTATGCCTTCGACTCAAGCGATCAAGCACTTGCAGTGGCATCTTTACAGTTCACGCCGTCTATTTAAACACCAAGTATAGAAACGATTGTGAAAGTTTTTGTTCGTTTTTTTAGTTTGACTTAAGAAACAATTAAACCCAAGCTTCCGCTTTCAAGTCTATTCGGTTGACCATGATTGAGTTTGATAACTGATACACGATACACCGTTGCTAATAATTCCGAAGTTAAAGATCATATAATTACAATAGACCTCCTGCTGATTAAACAGTTTAGAATTAAAATTAATGACTTTGAGTTCTTTTAGTGATTGAAAAATAAGACTTTGTCCCCAGTACTTACGTATGACACGATCAGCATCTCCATTGAGTCCAGCCGAAGCAAGAGCGACAAACAAACTCAGTGCTATTAAACGATACATCATGATAAAACTAAAAAACACAAAATTTTCAAAAACTTAAATGGTGCACTTTTTCAATAAGAAAAAAAGAGCCAAATAGAAGATGGTATATTCAAGACGCTTTGACCTACCACTTTTGTCATCATCAATTTTTTTCAAGCGTTCAATTTCAATTCTGAAGAAAAGTGCCTTAAGAATCAGTTATAAATTATAAGCATTTATTATGTTGCATAACTTCGTCAAATAGCCCTAAAGGAGGGTTTACGCAGAACGCAAAGCAAACGCAAAAGCGACGCAAAGCAACCAAAAGTTTACCTCATCGACAACTTGCGAAAGGTTTCAATCAGTAGCAATCTTCGCGAGCTGTTGCTTAACTTCACTCAGACATAATAATTGCTGATGAATGGTTGGCCTGTTTTGAACAAGTGCATGAACGACCGCTCGCAAAAGTTGACAACCTTCGCTTCGCGTTGTTTCGCGTCCTGTGTAAACGCACCTTCACTCAAAAAAAGAGTTAATATTTGAAAAATGACGTGGAATTGAAATATGATTGAATTGTAACAATTTGCAGAGATGCAGCTGTTAAAATCATTAAAAATAATCTGCCCCGCTTTCAACTAATGACTGAAGACCCAATTTTAAATCTTTGTTTGTGCATTTGTGTTCGATTAATAATTGGTTTTCGCAATCTTGTGACTTAAATCGAAAAGATTATTTGTCATTGCCTAATCGGTGTTTAAGTTAAATTAATGAGTAATTATTATTCTTTGTTAAAAATAAGCTGCTAATTAGCTCATCTTCAAAGGGCATCTTCAAAGACCTTCAAAGGCTAATTAGACGGCATTTAGAATCCTTGTGTTTAGAATGTTTTTTTCGTGCATTATTGTGTAGACTGGCAGCTGACAGCCTTTGTTTGTTAATTTCTGGCCTTTGATGCTAGACAATAGGCGATGCCTCGTGTTTTTACTATTTGGAACTATTTAAACCTGCTTGGAGGCTGAGAGCTCAGTAGTGACAAAATGAGTGAAGTGAACAGTGTCAGTTTTTGGTGATATGTGTTAAATGCTGCTTAACGTGGGTAAATTGCGTTTTGCAATCCCTTTCCTTCTCTTCCTCTTCATTCTTGTTTTATGGATTTGACTATTGACTGTGAGGCGACAGTCTTGTAGATTGGAAGAAAGGCCCTAAATTGGCTCTTACATCGTATTTTAAGACTACTTTGTTTTTTTTCTGTATTTTTCTTTATTCAATATAATAATAAATTCCATTAAAAATGAAGAAAAACAAGTGCTCAGTTGTGAGAAGGAGAAAGGGATTGGGAGAGTTTGGCATAGCTCTCCTACACGTTATTGAAGTTGGCTGTAATACTCCACATCATCGCCGTGCAGAAAACACAAAACGGTTCGGATTGGCAAGTCTTGGCAGATATTCAAATTTAAGGAATAAGCTTTAACGAGAAACAATTTGGCAAACTGACACATATCGCAAGACCGGGTTAGAAAGACTTTATCGTTGGTAACAGCAGCAATGATTTTTTTGTCAGTAGAAATTGTTTAAAGTTATTTGTGAAAATGTTTCTCAATTTAAAAAAAAACATAACAATCGAGCAGTAAACCCAAGCTAAAGGAAGAGAAGCATTTAGCTAGGGCTATGTACTGAAGATAAGCAATAGTCTAAAGCATATCTTCACCAAATTTCAACTTTCTAGGAAACATTGTTTCTGAGATATTTCATTTTAAAGTTTGAACGTCTTCCCGAAAGTGTAGCCAGTTCAAATTTCATCCTCTCTAAAAATAACGGTTAAGAAGGTATCTTTCACAACTGGTTTGAAAGCACCTGAATGCAAGGCTTCAACGTAAATTAGTGGTACAACAAAAATACTGTTACAAGTTAAGTATAAGATATACTGATTTCTGGGAAGGTAGATTTTAACTACCAACATTGTTGGGACGGTCTTAAAAATACGAGATAAAATAACTCATAAACGATAGATCGCAGAAAGCTGAAATTTGGTAAAGATATTAGATTTTGTTTAATTTTTGCACATAATCCTGTAGCTGGATGTTTCCGCCTTTTTAATTTGCATCTAACCAGAAACTTTCATGGCAACGGAGCTTGATAATTACCAAAAGTCATTCAAACTTCGGTTACAGTTGTAAACAAAGCAAACCATCTGTAATTACTATGGTTATTGTAAAATTAACAATGCTAGGCTCGGCAGTTTTTTTCAAGTCCGCAGTCCGCAATTCCGCAGCCGTTTTTGAAATTATTAAGTTGGCACCGCAATTCAGCAATTGCTGAGTTTTCAAAACCTGCAACGCAATTCTTACTTTTTAAATTCATAATCCAATTCAAAATCGCAAAAATCAATACTGTCAAATGCATACAGTTTTAGCATGTAAAGATTTATCTTATTTTTTCCTTCTACACAGTAATTACACTAAAGCCTTCTGTCAGTATTTTAGCAAATTAAATAAATACGACATATAGCTTTTTTACGATTTCCAAATTGCAAATCATGAAAGAGTGAAATTAATTAATATCCAATTCCAATGTAGTGCTAAATTAAAAATCTTTTCACGAAACAGTATCTATCTACAGGGATCGGCAACCTACGCCCCGCGGGAAGGATCCAGCCCGCAAGGAAAATGCATTCAATCCGCGACCTCTTCGCAAACTGTGACTCCCTCTTTCCAAAAACTGAAGGTTAAAAGTAGAGCTTGTAGCGGCAAAAGACCTTTTATTGTCAACATCTTCACCCAATTTGGGCCGAAAACGAGGACGAAACCTCTTTTTTCGGTTTTTATCTAAACAAAAGTAGTAAACCTCACTCAACTAATTTACGCCGGCAAGTCGCCATCTTGCTGAGTTAGGTTTCGCTCTGCGACTGCGAAAAGGTCGCCTACCCCATTTAATACGTCACTTACTGCATTAACATAACTTATTATGTTAACTCTATTTTACACCGGAAAGTAAAAACGATCCCACTTCCTTTTTTTTTTTTGATAAATTTCTCCCGAAAAAAGGTTTTTCTTCAAGCTAACTTGACTTTGAGTCAGATCTTTCCACAAGCATCTTCTAAAAATTTAAAGTTGCAATGGCAATGGAAATTTCCCCAATTTTGAGGTTTGTCGAAGTTCCTTTCCAAAATCTGAGCATCTTTTTGCAAATGTTTAGCTTAATTGACGTCAAACAACATTTTTGTGACATAACTACTATGACTTAAGCATTTCATGCTTTGGTAAAAAAAAACTATGCGCGAAATTTTGAATCACCCCATGACGTCATTGAAAAATGGCAGTATTTTTCAAAGTATGGCCCAGACGTCACTACGATGACGTCATCAACTCAAACCAGTTTTTCTAAAAAATTTTTGGTGAACATCAATCTGCATGCCAATTTGGTGTTTTCATGGCTTTTGGTTTAGGAGTTAGATAGGTTTTTTTTGCCCACATCGTGTAAGGTGCGATGGTCAAGAACCCTGTGTAAAATAGGGCTAATGTAATGTGAGTTAGTTTAATGTGAACTTCAAAACGCAAAACAAAAAAACGCGAACATTGTATGCAATGTCAATTCTACATAGACGCAAAGCCAGAGGTGTTGAGACATATCTCCCAGCTCTAAGAGGCAGGAGAATTAGGGAGAGCTACCAACCCTCGTAGTATTTTGCACTTTAAGAACAACAGTTTTTTGGTGTTTCGGAGTTTTTCTTAGTTGTCAAAACGATTGCGTTTAAAACGTGCGTCTTACATTATTTAACCCTTTAAAAGTGTTTAAATCAGCTGCGAAAATGAGTTGTAGTAGATGGCAAATTGTAACTTAGTTGGGAAATTCGATTCATCTTTTCGTGTAGTCTCCAACCCTAATAAATGCTTCCAAAATTACTTCAAAAGACTTTGGAAACATATAGCAGCAAAAGCGCAGGATCGCTAAAAAGTTGTTTTCGTTTTTTTCTTATTTCGTAATTGGATTAACTGCTGCGTTTGATTAGAGCTGTACGCCAGTGGTTCTCAACCGCGGCTCTTAATTATCCTTTTGGCGGCTCTCATTAAACTTTTGAAAATTAATTGTTTTTAATTTCAGATGTTATGCACTGTTTATACAAGCTTTATTGAACCATTCTTAATTTTAATAGTAAACTAACATTATTGAAGAGATACTGCTCAAAATCAGTTTTATCCAAGAAATGAGAACTACTTGAGGTGCCACAATTCTCCTTATTTGCGAAAATACGTTTTTAACCGTTTGACTCCGTACCATTGACAACCCGGCATTTCGCAATTTTATGACATCATAAAATGCGTACTGTATACATCAGTACTGGAAGCCTAGTTCGATGGATTTCAGTAGCAGTAGCCAAATTATCAGATTTGGGTATAGACTACTCACTACTGTCAGTTGGCAATCTCGCTTCTTAGTATGCGAGAATTTTTGCAAAATTACGCGTATTTTGATGTCAAAAAATTGCGACATGCTGGTTGCCAAATGGTACGAAGTCGAAAGGACTAAGTCGCATTTTCGCAAATAAAGGGATTTGTTTTGGAAAAAGGTTTGGTGCACTACTTTATGACTTCAATTAGTTCTCATTTTTTCAACAAAACTGATTTCGAGCTGCCAACTACTATACTGCTTGGTTGCTACAAATTTATTATTTTTCGCTACAAATTCAACATATACTATGCTACAAATTTCGAGATGAAGCCAACTACTATACTGCTTGGTTGCTTGGTCGCGGCTAATATTGAACAATTTCCACTTGGGAGCTATATTGAATGTGAATGGTACCATTCCATTAGCTTGATTTTTTAGCTTGGTTTCTATTCCCGATTTGGAGTTCTAGTGTGATTAATAAAGATAGTGAGGGAGTCCTAACCCAGTCTTTCTATGGGTTGTAGAACTAAAGTTGCAAAATACTCAAGGGTTTATAAAGTGGCAAGACAAGACTTTAGGCGTCTCTAAGGGAGCTGAAGTTCCCCTTTAGCCAAGGCACTAACAAAATTTAACCCAAATATGCATGCATTTAAAAGTGTTTTAAACTTGAGCAGAAACTATAAGGGCGCTGAAGGGTCTGAGCAATTTAATTCTGTCGAAAGGGCTTTCAAATCTTAGCAATGAGTTCTTTGAAATGGCTTTACAAACGTCCCAATTGTCATCTAAATTGCTTAAAATGGCTATTTTATCCAAAATTTTTTGTCCCCAGACCCCGTCTGTGCAAGACGCAGACAAATTTTAGTTTTAAGTTTAAGTCTCTCCCTAATCAAAATCCCTTTACGCGCCTTTTATGCCCAAAATCAGAAAAATTGCCCAGCTTTCCACACACCTTTCCTTAGCAAAGTCTTGTTACGCTACTTTTATACTAAAAATCACGGAAATCGCACAGCGGCTGGGGTTTGCGCCCAAATCCCCGTCTGTGTAAAACGAAGACAAGTTAAAGTTTTAAGTTCAAGACCTCTCCTTTGTAAAATCCAGTTACGCACCTAGAATTTTTGTTTGTTTATGATTTTATAATATCATTCTTTTTGTTTTTACAGTAGCTTAGTACAATACCCTGATGAAGCCAACTACTATACAGGCTGGTAAAATGTTGCCGTAACTTAAAAACCTGCGCCAGTTGAGCAACGCAAAATAAAAGTTTTGGGTTGCTTGGTTGCTGCTCCGTACAAGTTTGAGAATTGAAATTCGGCTCTGGAATTAAAAAAGGTTGAGAACTACTGCTATACGCTATTGGTTCAGGCGCGTCGCCAGCGGGGGGGGCAATGCCCCCCCGATTTTCATTTTTGCCCCCTAGATTTTTTACTTGCCCCCCGCGGTATTTTTTTAAGTTGGTGTTTTTGGGTGGAAAACGTTGGAATTTGCGATTTTGGCCAGAAAAAGCCTTCGGATTTCGGCGAAGACCTTTTCTTTTTTTTTTTGGAGATCACCTGCTTTTGGTCGGAAAATTTGTGATTTCGGCCAGAAAAAGCCTTCGGATTTCGGCGAAGACCTTTTTTTTTTTTTGAAGATCACTAGCTTTTGGTCGGAAAATTTGCGATTTCGGCCAGAAAAAGCCTTCGCATTTCGGCGAAAACCTTTGCCCCCCTGATTTTAATTTTGCCTCCCCCGATCTCGCGAAGCTAGCGACGCCTCTGTATTGGTTCTAAGCTTACATGAATTACAACAGCAATCACGTAAGTCTCTGGATTATTACGCGAGAAACCGTATGAGCATCTTGCAACTTAAATGGAATAATTTTACATACTTTCGGAATTGCGGACTGATTATTAGAAACTTCCGCAACTAACATTAATGATTATCTCAATTCTGCAATCCGCAACTAAACTACCAAAATCCACAATTGCGGAATTGCGGACCTACTTGCGGACTTGCCCAGCCCTGAAATTAACATATCTAGTGTTTTGCTTTACTTTATGATAAGTCTTATTCATCAGCCAATCTAAATACTACCACGCACTGCAGCTTAGTAAGCACTGCTTTGACTTTGCCAATCACAATGGTAGGGCGTGGTGTTATATCATTAGCCCAATACTTGAGATTTGTGATATGGCAGAAAAGTTGCGGGCATATGCCGTATATGAATGACCGCTGCAGTGGCACACTTCTTTTTTTCTTAACCTACCGTATGCAACATTATATCAAAATAGTTTAATTATCTGCAAAATCTTTGGTATTAATAGTGTAACATAAGCAATTGCGTATCGAAAGTAAACTTGAAAATCAGGTTTTATTTTACTGCAAGCCATTTCTGATCCGAAATTAGTTTTGAAGTATTGAAAAGGTGCGGCTAAACATTGAGGTTCGAAGCAGCTGCACTAATTTACTGTTACTTCTCCAATGCAACAAATCTTACCTCTCTTTTATTTACGTATAGGTATATCGGCAGCATGACCGAGAGGGTAAAATAAAGGTTCGTTATTACCATACATAAAGTTTGTTATTACCATAAATAAAGGTTTGTTATTACACCAACCACGCTCTTATGACTTTTGGGTTGAACTGGCACACTGGCTTATGTTTGTATCGCTTGATTTTAACCCGCACGCTTTCTGCGTCTTTGGATTTCTCCTTGGTGACGCGGAAGAAGTAGCAATTTACTTGAGATGAACTAAAAAGTCAAGCGGAAAATTGTCAACTCTTTATAGGAAGCAGCAGGTTTGTTTAAAAAATGGCGCCACCGTTGCTTTCTCTTTTAAAGAACTCCATCAAGCATTTAGGTGTTAATATTCCATGCAATTAATAAATTTGAAAAAATTTTTGTATTAAATGTGTATTTTCGTTCTATATGCCAGCAATTTTAAATATTGTGGTCGTCAAGAGGATTGACGTTACTTGGAAAAAGACAACTGTTGTGAAAAGTTTAGTTATTTTTGAAGTTGTACACAAAGCCTCTTACTTGCCTGTACATTTGCTAGAAAGTTTTATAAAACGAATTAACCAAGTCATTTAAAAATTTACAAGAGGTTCTAAATGGGAAAAAACTGGAAAATCACGATTATGTTGGGATATTACTGAAGTTGGGGCAGAAATGATCGAATTGAAAGCATAGTTATTGTCCTTAAAAGTTAGAAGGTGTTTCAGCATCACGTCACTTTGTCTCAACGCGGATCCTAATTTAATTTGCATTTTGCTCAGAATTTGCGTTTGTAAGTTCAATCGTTTAATTTTCGTTCTTGACCATTTCCGTTGCAATTCACAAATCATCACCTATCGCCGAATTCTGCTAAATTGGTTTAAAGCAACTTTACGTCATGTTTCACGTAACACCTTTTTTCCACATTGAATGCGTGAAGAATTGGTAGCGATCATTTTTCGTTGACGGCAGTGCAGGAAACACCGCACTTATTTTATCTGGTTTAAGTTGAATTCTGTTGCTGATTTGTTTTGAAGTTTGGAAAGCCTCGATCAAATTTTTGCTCTCTTTTTTTGAATTCGTCATATTTTAATCTGGCTGAAACCAATATATTATACTTTTACAATATCTATAAGCTTGGTGTTTGGTGTTCAGTTCAGAAACGTTAGTGGAAAGAAAGTGAAGACCCGCGAGCTCCTCCGGGTTTACCGTTAAATGTTGCCTGTTGGTAACAAATGGTTGTGTGAATTTTTGAACGAAAATTACAATGCTAGTTGGAAAATTATTGCAAGTTTGTACCTTAATAATTTATTGCTTTTAACAATTTTGCGTTCAAATTGTAAATTAAGTAATATGGTTATTTGAAAGTTGGCTTATTTCTGTTGTTCCAACTCCATGTTTAAAGCAGCGAAGAGCACTTCATTTGACCGTAATGGAACGGACACTAAAACTCATTCTCTTTGGTTAAACAAGGAGTTGAAATATCAAAATAAACCTCTATTTTCGCGAAGAATTTTTTAAAGCTGGATTATATGATTGTTATCAGGTACTTGTAAATTCAGATAGTGATCTTAGATCATGTTACGACAATGCGGCAGCATTTGGCTTAAAACATAATAATTATAGATAGTTTCTGAAAAAGGTTG
This sequence comes from Trididemnum nubilum, assembly GCA_963965965.1. Classification (NCBI taxonomy): domain Eukaryota; kingdom Metazoa; phylum Chordata; class Ascidiacea; order Aplousobranchia; family Didemnidae; genus Trididemnum; species Trididemnum nubilum. The sequence continues at coordinate 29,332,916 of OZ014481.1, read as the reverse complement.
ACGTCCAGCTCTGTGCATAGATACAGTTTCATAGATTGCATAGGTAGACCGGAGTTCGGCTTTTAGCATCGGTCACTCTTGCATGAACAAAGTAATGTGGATTGCTCAATAAAACGACTTGTAAATGCGGGACAGCAGTGGACCACATCGACACCTCACCTTTCCTGTAAAGAGCCTCGAGCTTTTCCCAGGAAATGGCCAATGGTCTTTTCGCAACCTCTCATCAGAAATGATTATTCTGTAATTTATTTTTTTGCCTCATTTTGCTGCTTGACTTTGTATGTTTATTTATTTTGCAGAATATCTTTCTAAACAAAAATAAATGCCAATTGAATTGAATTGAATATCATGCTTTGCTTTTTTATGTACAATAGGGCAATGACTAAAAATTTTTTCCCAGAATTTTTAATTGCCTGCTATGGCATTGGATGAGTGTTTTATTATGTATGAAAGATTTCAAAACAATTTTTGAAAATTTCACAAAATGGTCCCCCACCAACCCATTTTTCTGACCCCACTCGCCCAAAAAATTTTGGGTTTTTCGGTTTGTGGTGCACGACAGCGACAAACCCTCTAGGTGGTTGGGCCTAATGACTACACACAGTTTGAAAAAAATCTGAACGAAATGGAGCAATAGGGTTAAAGTTATAGGCAATAAAGTTTAAACTGGTGAAAGGCTGCCTCTAGCGGCAGAAATGCAAAAACTACTATAATTGGCTTATTATAAAGTGAAATTGATGTCAAATTTTATTTTAATGGTTAGGAAACAACTAAAGCAAGCATTTCAGTAAAAATTTGTCATTTAAAAGCAATATACATGATTTTTTGTGCTTAGGTTGACATACTTCAGGCGCGTTGCCAGAGGGGGGCATAGGGGGCATTGCCCCCGACTTTATTTTTGTCCCCCCGATTTTTATTTTTGCCCCCTCGATTTTTATTTTTGCCCCCCGATTTATTTCTTGCCCTTCCACGGTATTTTATCTTAAAAGTGAGCATCGTCCTCACAGTTAAAATTGAGGTAATTTTAACTGTCCCATCCCCTATTCGGACATCGATTCTATTTGATTGATTGTATTTGAATAAGCTGAAGATGGCCCCTGGCCGAAATCGATTTTAGTAAAAGTTTTTGTTAATATAGGTTAGTTAAATATATTTTTTGTCTGATTTTTTGTTTCCTTCATGCAACTAAGTATCCTGACATCTATATTACAATCTAGCGTACGGTACGCAGTATGTCTTAGGTCAGGTTCAACAACAACAAATCAATTCAGTACGGTATAATAGTAATACAGCTACCAGCAGTTTGTATGTACTGTGTGGTAGGCGTGGCATCGTAGATGATGATGCCATATACAGCAGCACTTATAGGCAAGGCCTTATTACAAGTCAGGCGTTGTGACCGTTGAAGGTAATGTACAGTAAGTTGGTGTAGGCTGTAAGTTGGTTATCAGTGATATAGGCGTAGTACAAACCATCCGCTATGTGCCGTGCAATCAATAGTTACAGAAAGAAAAATAGACTATCGCCAAATGCCTCCGTAAAAAAAGATAAGAATTCGATCGGTCCGTTGCACTTCTAGGCTATGTAGCAAACGTAGGCTACGGGTAAGCAAACTTGCAAAAGTGAGTAGAGTTGACAAGCCCATGTCTGGAAGTGGAAGGCCTTAGCTTAGCAACTCGAACAATACTGTGTTTTGATTGGGATCTTCTTCAGTAGTATGAGTAATCGATCTGCAGAAACTCTGAGCTAACAGAAAAACATACAGAGAAACAGACTGCATTCCTCCCCCAATCGGAATCCATTGACCAATTCTTTGATAGCTAGACTACGGAAATTTTCTGACTTTCAGATTTCCAAGAAGTGTCCATTACCGTATAGTTTGTTTAACTAGATCAATTAGTACCGGTAACAAAACAAACTAAGCAGTGTTTTCGGCACTAGTAACACCATTGATATCTGAGATTATGAGTAAACTTTAGTAGCCTGTAGTACCGTTTTGGCTGTTTGGTGCTGCTATTTGTGATCATTTTTTTAGAGTAGTAATACAGTCCTGGTGCATTACCGATACAGTAATCAGTGGTGCCGATCCATATTGACCATTGGGGGATGATTTAAGGAATTTGTCTATTTTTTGATAATTTTGAACATTGGGAAGAGGGATGATGCTCACAATGGAGATTTTCGGTGCAAAGTTCAACGCTCATTTTTGTCAATACCAGCAAGGAAGTCCGCAGAAACGTTTACTAAGGTTTGGAAGGAGTGCTGGTGGCAATTAAGAATTTTCAAACACAAAAGTTATGGTGAGACAGCCTTAAAGCCAGCTAGGGGGTTTGGGGGGGGGGGCGCTGTGAGCTCCCCAGCGGGGTCCGGAATCTTTAGCTTTTTCGACGTTTTTTCGAGGATAAAATGCATCGTTTAGTAACGTTGCAAGTTGTAACACCAAAGTTACACACCGTTCCGATGCGAACTATTGAGAGATACAGCAGAAATTCTTTTGGGAGATGCAACCCCTGGATCGGCACTTACCTGTCTTAATGGAGTTTTTGGCAATACAGAAACAGAATAGGCATTTAAATATAAATGCTAAATTGTTCATTTTTCTGCTTTGGCTTGTAATACACAATTGTATATTATTAGCTACAGTATTCATCATAAAGGTACCGATATTAAATTTTGCTCATATTTTTTCTGGAGTTTCCTGTCGTCAGTCGTTTCCAGTCGTTTACTAGCTGTAAATCATGTTTTGTTAAATGAGAAGATTTACGTTATTTTTTCAGCAATTGTTAAGTTAGCGGCTTTATCAATGTTTCAATATGTCAGAGACAGTCTGCTTTCTGCATTTATTCAAAAATCATTCAAGGTAGTTTTTGATGCGCAGTTCTTAACTTTTCTTATTATTTAGATTAATTCTATATGCTTACCAACGCGATAGCCATAGAATATACCTAAAATTTTTGTTGCAAGTTTGTGTCTTGCTTTAAACAATGTGGTATGATAATCGATATGATCCCATGCTGTTCATACGTAAAAGACAAAGACAATCATGCACGTGAGATAGGCGTTAAATAAATATACGGTTTAGTAATCATTTTATAGCAGCCTAAGTAATTATTTTGTAAAATAAAGCTGAAAATGATTTTATGAACTTAATCAACGCCAAATAGCTGTATTACTCAAAGGCGAAACGAAATTTACAACCCCGTCACACAAACAATCTACGTCACTCTTAAAATACTGCAATAATTTACCGTCAAAACTTTGCCCCCCCCCCCCCGGTTTTCAGCTTTGCCTCCCCGATCAGGCTAAGCTGGCGACGCCCCTGACATACTTTTAACTTGTTTAAGCTTATGATAGTTTCAAATTTCACTGTTGAGTAGTACAAATCTTAACGTGGTCCTATTTTTGATTATGTCACTGCAATCGTCTTCACAAAAGTTTACTGTAGAAAACTAAAACCATCATTTTTCAAATTTGCACACAAAGGTACTTCAAATGCATTCAAACTATCAAAGATATTACGGCAGATTGCAGTGAACTATCGTACGTACTACATTGTTTTTCTTCCTCACAAAAACACTATCATGAACTATACCCAAACTTCAATGTTAGTATGTAATCTAATCAAAAGCATAAAATTTCGTTTTTTGGAAAGTACAACGATTTTTAATATTTGAAGTACGCAGATTAGCAACCCAAGTAGATCCACATCCAAGCGAGGTTGAGCAGCATCACTCTAAATTTGTTCTCCCCCTCTCTTGAAAAGTCAGTTAAAATACGCTGCAGCACGCAACCAAAAACAAAAAAGAGAAGTTTAAACTTCGGAACTAGCAGACCTTAAAAACTTTTCTTTTAGCGTTTAGTTAAATTTTAACACAAAAAAAAAGCATTAAAAAATGGCAATTGTTGCCATAAAGTTTCAAAATACCGTTTAGCAACTAAGAGATTTGTTACAAAAATATCGTTGCATAGAACCATACCTACAACTTTTCAAGAAAATTGAATTGCACAATGAGCTTTTTTTTGAATGATGTTAAAAATCATGGTAATTTTTTTATCTTCGAATGACGAAGGGATCACTCTCAAGCTGCATTCACATGGGCGAATTTTAGCCACGCTCGTATCCAGAAATTTGCAATGGGAGGGGGGGCTGTCTTGGAGGTGTGAAACCTAACTGAAACAGTTTACACTTGGAATTAAAACGAAACGTTTTTTTGCCCGAAATTAGGCGAAGACCAAAAAAAAAAGAAAAAAAAAGGTCTTTGCCCCCTGTTGGGATCGAGTTTTGCGACCGAATTCTCTTTAAGTCCAGAGTCAAAGCAGTCACATTCTTATTGCCAATGACAATGGGTGGGCTATTTTTGCTTTTAAAGTAAAAATTGGTCCCAAAAGTATTAAAAACAGGGTATTTTGCATACTCTGCATGCCAATGGGGTGCCAAACCCCCCTTCCCCCGCCCCCCCCGGCTACGCTACTACTTTTAGTTGTGAAAAAAGTTTTAGCGGCATTTTGCCTTCTAATTCTTCCTCAATTGCTCTTGCTTCTTTCTTTATCGATTTAAGATAGAAAAAAGGCAAAATGCCGATTCTCGCAGCTAAAAGTCGCCTGTGTGAATGCAGCTACAGGTATATTCTACTCAAGGCTGTTGCCAAAGGAAAGCCGGCTGGGCCATGTCCCTTCCATGCTTTAGCCTTCTTGGCAATGGCGCAACTAGTGGTTTAAGTCAAAGGGGGCAAGCTTCACCGTGTATTTACAGCATTTTTCTATTAATTTTGATGGAGAAAACAAAAGATTTTTATCCCAAATTTCATGCTTTTTTTCTGCCAGATAATGAAGACTTTTCCCATTTTTGTCGTTTGATTTTTTACAGAAATTTGTTGCACCTGGAGACCCATACTAAAGGAGCTTCTTTGGAGCAAGAAAAAAAACAAACAATTAAATTTGAACAAAAATTTGCTGAATTTTTATTCTTTTCCATATCTCGATCTACATGTGAGATAAAGCTACGAATACCTGTTATATGTTGCAACCCCCCTTTAATAATGTACCATGAGATTGTCGCTAGCCACGTGTCTGAAGGCAAGCGGTCGCCTTTTTAAAGCAGTCCACCATCAACACCAATTGCTACTGTTTAGCGTATGATTGCGTTTAATTTAAATTTTGAAAATATTTCGAGTTTATTTTTCAAAATCTCATTATTAGAACAGTATTTTTCAAAATCTCATAAAGCATTATTAGTAAAATTTTTTGTGCAAGTGGGGTTAAAAAAATTGATTGGGGGGACCTTTTTGTAAAATTTTCAAAAATTGTTTTGAAGTCTTTCATACTTAACAAAAAACTCATCCAACGCCACAGCAGGCTAATTTTTTTTTCTGTAGTCATTAGAGATGGCACGGATAACAAAAAATGCATCCGCATGCTGCGCTGCGTACGCAAACCTTGTCCGCATGCTGCACCGCACCGCATGCAAACACATTTTAGTTCACGTTGCACCGCACCGCAAATTATCTACACTTTTAAATATCCACCAACATCACAAAAAATTAGCTCTCTTGTTTACGACATACAAAAAAATTGATTTCTGAGGTATCATTTTGGACAGTTTTCAGAGGGGTGGCCCTCTCAAACCATGTCAGACTATTTTTTCTTAAACATCTGGTGATAAAAAGAAAAAACTAATGCTCTAGGTTGAGCCAATCAAAAATTGATTTTTGGGGGTCCTTTTGGGGCCCCTTGGAGGGTGATGGTACCCTTAAAGTATGTCAAAACATTTGTCGCTTAAAGATCTACTGATATCAAAAAAAAACTATCACCCTAGCTTGAGCAACCAAAAAAATTAATTTTAGGGTCCCATATTGGGGGGTTCTGGAGGAGTGGCCCCAAAAAATTTCGGGAGACAAAATTGCGTTTGCAGCTAAACAACTTTACACAAAAATTAGATTTCGATGTGTTGTGGTTTAGGAAAAGAAGAGCGCACAAGATTTAGAAAGCAAAAACAAAAAAGAAAAAAAATAAACTCATCGTGGCAAAAAGAGGGTTAGTGGGGATGAAAGGGAATCTTAAGACGAATAATAACCCTGTGAAATATTTTTTGCCGTATTTAAGCCATTTTTCAATAAGACTGCAATTTACACCAAACTTTCGAGGCGGTTTTTGGGTCCAAAAACCTAAGTCACGTGACTCATTGCCTCGAAATTTGGCACAAACGTTTAACTTATTAATCTCAAACTGCTGCTAAAATTTCATACAGCTAGATCATACCGTTCTCGAGTTATAAGTGTAAGTCAGAAACTTCGCACTTGTTAACTTGAAAAAATGGCCGAGTAAAAACAAAGGAACACGTGAAGCAAGGTCAGTCATTCTAATTATACTGGTTTTATCTGCCTTGTGTGTGTTTTCTATCAGTTTTTCTGAGCCCTTTTTCGGCATTAAAAAACAATCTATCGCAGTGATGGAAGTCAGGTCGGGTTTTTCGGGTCGGGCCGATTTTTGGGCCTAACTTTCCGAAGAAAAATCGGGCTCAGTCGGGCTCAATCGAGGGCACACTCAATCGAGAATTCTGCTTACAATTGATTGATTTATTTGTGTGTTTTTGTTTTATTTCTTTTTAAACAATAAAACTGGTTTGCAGCACATTAACATCCAAATATCTGGCATAGCCTACTTAATGAACAGGAAAAACTACTGTTGAGCCGAATCGGGCTTTCTTATGAGGCCTCAGTTTTGGGTCGGGTTCGGGCTTACTTCTTCGGGTTCGGGTAGGGTTCGGGCTGTACCAAATCAACCGGATTCCATCTCTAATCTACCGTACCTGTCTATCTGATGATTCATGAAACTACTGTACTAATCCTGAACCAAAAGCCCAAATACTGGTATATCACGTTCTCTGCATGCTATCACAAGCTACTACACAGAGGTGGAGTCGAGGACACAAGGCTCGAGGCCAAGGCCAAGGACACAAAAAAAATCCGAGGCCAAGGCCAAGGACAGCCTTTCCGAGGACAGACACTCTCGAGGCCAAGGACAGGAATGCCCGAGGCCAAGGACCAAGGACACAAGTGCAAGTGCTCTCCAAAAAAAAGAAAAAAAAGGTCTTCACAAAAATTTTTCAAGCGATCTCCACAAAAAATCTTTTTCCAAAAAATTTTTCAAGCGCTCCACAAAATTTTAACAATTCAAAAAATAGTGCTGTCCTCGAGCGGAGGACAGGCCAACTTTCGAGGACTTGAGGCCTCGAGGCCAAGGACTTGACCTTCGAGGCCAAGGCCAAGGACTTCAAAATCTGTCCTCGAGGACTCCACCTCTGCTACTATACACTCATATTTAACTATCTAACTTGATAAGAACAACTTTGCTGCCTTTATATAGGTATTATATAAGCCTATACATGGGGATTCAATATTGGGTAAAATACCGGTAGCTTACTTATTGGTAAACCTGGAACCTTCTAATCATTCGCTACTACCACGTAGGCTATTCTGTCAGAGCAACTTTGTGTAGCCTAGTCTTCTTTCTCTACCAGTACCACATACCAGACAGGCTACAGACATCTACGGTATGACTCAAAGCCTAATGCTTTATGCCATGACCTGTTGACGAATACTAATAATAATAATAATTGCAATTTATATCCCCCTTGAGATAACACCAACAATTGTCAATGCATCTGATTAAGGGGCCAAAGTAAAATTTAAATAGCTTTACAGAAATAAAATTAATACTCAACAGAGGTACTAATTCTACAGCAATAAGCAGCAAAATACTGGCATCAAACAGTGGTAATATCTTCAAAGGCTAAATTAAAATAAAATGCTTTTAGACGTTTCTTAAAAAGGGACAAAGGCTACATGTACAGGGTGTCCTTAAAGTCTTGAACACTTTTCAAAATTGTATTGCTAAATAACTAAAGCAGATAAAATCATACAATTTTTTGCAAAGTAAAGTTTGTTTATTAAAGTTTTACATATAAAAATTTCTAGCAGTTTAAGTAATAGCCATATTTCAAGAATTTAATTTTCCATGCTATTCATAGACTTCAACATGTGCTCCATTTGTTGCTCTCAATATGTCAAGGCGATACTCAATTTCGCGCCAAGTGTTCTCCAACATTTCTTCGTTTACTGTGGCGAGAACCTCAATTATTCGTGACTGCAATGTTTCGACGTCACGTACTGGCGTTCTTTAAACTCTGTCTTTTACATAACCCCACAAGAAAAAGTCTAAAGGGGTGATATCTGGAGATCTTGGCGGCCATGGTGTTGGGCCATTTCTTCCAATCCATCGGTTTGGAAAAGTTTCATTTAAAAAGTCACGAACTATCAAACCCCAGTGTGGAGGGGCACCGTCTTGCTGAAACGCAACCCTCGGCTGGAACTCTTCTAATTGAGGATCAACGTAATGTTTTGGCATTTCCAGATAAATGTTTGCTGTAATGGTGGATTCAGCAAAAATGAGCGGACCAATAATCTGGTTGTGCATTAAACCACATCAAACATTGATTTTGGGACTGTCTTTTTCTCTTTCTAAAACCTCGCAAGGATTTTGTGAACCCCATATTCGAATGTTATGCTTATTGACTTTCCCGGATACATGAAAAGTTGCTTCGTCGCAAAAACACACACTGTTAAGGTAGCCATTGTCATCATCAATGCGCTGAAGAATTTCTTCAGCGAAAGCTGCTCGGCGAGGGCAATCATCCGGCTTAAGAGCTTAAACAATTTGTAACTTGTAAGCATGGAGCCGAAGTCGTTTATGTAAAACTTTGTGAACTGTGCTTCGAGGAATAGCAAGTTCATTTGATGCAACACGAATTGATTTCCTTGGGCTGCGATGAAATGCTACACGGACAGCATCAACAGTCTCTTCATCACTGCTTGGCCTACCTGATCGTTTGCGATCCAAAATGCTGCCGGTTTCCATAAAATTTTTAAACCATCTCTTAATGCTGTTATGTGTGTGGAGGGTCTTGTCCAAACTCATTTCTAAATTTACGTTGTACTGCAGTTGGTGATTTCAATTCATTGTACCAAAGAACACATTGTGCTTTTTGTTGAATGGTCAACATTTTTCATAATTTGTGGCAAACTTACTTCTTTATTAAAAATGACTTATTCGTACTCACTTTAACAATAAAATAACTTGTGAAAAATAACAAAAAAACTTTATGGTGGTATAATTCACTGTCGAAAATCTAAAGTTTGTACCATATGGGGTTTTTGAGATATTAAAATTTTAAATGTGTGCAGGACTTTATGGACATCCTGTATAACCGGCAACAATAGAACAAGGAATGATTACTTTCAAACATAATTCTCGTTCGAAATTTTCTCCGTTCTTTGCGAAATTGCTGGCCACCAACTGCTGTACATAAATGTGACGCAACAATTTCTTTTCATTAACACGCTTTTACGGATGTGTCGCGGAATAGGAATGTATGCCTATAGAATCGTCCGGAAACAATACGTGAAAACATTCTTTAAAAGACTAGCTGTTTTTGTTTTGTTTAGAGCACACTCAAAAATTTTTTTTCGTCGCAGTCAGTTGCGCAATCAGGGGGAAAAGGGCTAAGGGGGCTTCAGCCCCATTTAGCCAAGTCACTTAGAAAATCTAATCCCAAAATTCAAGCATTTAAACGTGTTTTGGACGTGAACTTAGGCATAAGGGGGACTGAAGGGACTAGGCAATTTATTTCTTTCAATGAATTATAAATTTTAGCAATTTATTGAGTCACTCATATTGCTTCAAAAACGTGTAAAAAGTGATTGAAATGGCGTTAAAATCGATTTTTTTGGCATAATTACGAAAATCACCTAACTGCTGTGGACTGTGACGTAGGTCTCTCTGTGATACGCTTGAGTTACATCAGTTTGTTCAGCACGGGGCCTAAATTAGACTATTTTTGTAGAAAAAAAAATTTACTTTTGGTTCAGGCTACCTCTCTCTTAACAAAGTCCTGGTTGCGCTTCTGGTCGCAATCACTGCTACTGACGGATTTTTCAAGCGATTATATGGGCCGCATACGAAACGAGTTAAGAAACGCTGCTGGTCTGATGTGCCTCTTTTTTTCAGACATGAATACGAAATTTTTCAAATAGCGCATAATTTGTTGCCGTAAAATACCAGTTTTTATGTGCAAAAGTTCACACCTCCTCCCCTTTACATTGTTTACATGAATTGGATCGACAAATGCAGCTAAGCTGGTGAGTGTCCCATAAATGGAAATTGCAAAATCAGTCGTCTGCTATTCGCTGATGACTTGGTTCTGCTTTTTTCCACAGAATCTGGCCTCCATTAAATAACTTTGCAGATGCATATGACACCGCCGGAATGAAAATAAGCACGGCCAAAACTGAGGTACTTCATCTTTCAAGTAACCCTGATCAGTGCGTGTTGCAAGTGAGTGGAGCGACGCTGAAGCAAGTAGAAAGGTTCAAGTACCTTGGGGTTGGATTCACGAGAGACGGAAGACAAGACGAAGAACTAGATTACCGAATAGGCAAGGCTAGTGCAGTTATTTGAGCTTTGTACTATATTCGGTTGTCATAAAACGAAAATTATCAAAAAAGGCAAACCTCTCAATTTTCAAAACAGCTTTGTTCTCATTCTCACCGATGGTCATGAATCTTGGGTAATGACCGAAAGAGTTCTATCACAAGTGCAAACGTACGAAATGAGGTTTTTATGAAGAATCAAAGGAGTTACACTGTTTCGCAAGGTGCGTAGCTCTGAGATTCAAAAATCTCTTAACATCGAGCCGTTACTTCTCTGAATTGAAAGATCTTAGCTTATACGGTTTGACCATATACGCAGAATGCCTCAGGAAAGACTCCCCAAACAAGCTTTACTTGACAAAGCAAATGGACGACCTAGAACTAGATGGAGCAATCATATTGAGAATCTTGCATGGAATTGCTACGGACTTCACCCTAGCCAAATGATGGATGTGATGGAAGACCGTGAAGTGTAGCGGCTTAATCTCGAGCTGCTGCCCCCGCAACCTTCACAAAAAAGCGGGCAATGAAGAAAAAAAAAGACTGTAAATCAGCACCTTGTTTGTACTATATGATGTTACAATAATTTAATTGCGAAGTTTTAGCGTTTTCCAGCCAGAGTGTCAATGTTTAATCGTTTACGTGCGCTATCTGGCCTAAAGGCTACCAGCACAGAAGTCTAGGGAAGATCCACCGGCGATCATAGAACAAAAGTACATCATAGTACAAACAAGTTACTGGGTTTAAATTGCCAAAATTAGGCATGCGAGGAGGCGTCTTCTAAAAAATCCAAAGGCTGCAAGTTCGAATCCTGTGGGAAGATAGCTTTTTCGCAATACTTGTTTTGAGTAATTGCCGTTCTGGTAGCTCATCTCTAGGCCTAGGCTTCCGCATTAACAACGTTTAGGCTAGACATCACGTAACCGATTATTAATTAAAACTCTTGCTAGAAAACATCAAAACGTTAATTAAATCATTATTGACACTTTATCTCTACCAAAAATTTACCCCACACCGACCGTTATCTTCCCTATACTTTGCTGAGTTTGCTCCACCCAAACACTTTACGTTGGCTAAATCCATTCTGTGCACAATAGAATATCCTCCCACGTCAGAGACTGACTGTACGGGGCGTCAGATAGCCAGAAGGGAATGGTACGCCAGGCATTACCTTGCCTAATCTATAAAGTTTCTTGCAAAGACTGTGACTTGGTTTATGTTGGCCAGACTAAACGAGATCTAAATTCCCAATTAAAAGAGCACCAATAAGAGCCATCAAACAATAAAAACAAGAAAATTTTGCTTTGCGTGAGCATAATATATTATTTGATCATGTAATTGATTAAATCATAAATTACGAATTACGAACACCGGGAATAATTTTCTTTTTAAGATTGACTGCCGCATCTTTCTTTATTCTTTTTAGGCCCAAAGCATTGAATCATTCAGATGGTGAATCTTTTTCTGCAGTGTATCATTCTTTACGTTAGCGCCCCATATCTTGCTTTGATATCAGTTTAATTCATGCTGTGGTTCTTGTGACCAAAGTTTTAACACCATGCGTTTTTTTTCAAGTGTTTCTTTTTAGTTTTGTGGCGTAATAAGTTAAATTTCGGATTTGAAAAACAAAAAAATTTGACTATTCATGTTGATGCCATGTAGCTTTACTCGTAGCTCTTGATCGTATGCTCGTATTCTGATGATGTTGCCATGTCGGTTTTCATGACAGACGAAACGTCAATACTAACAATAAGGCTTATAAGATCAAGCTTGCTGTGACTTCATCGGAAGAGCGCACAATCAAGTTTAGTATAAAAAAAAACTTCCTAGCGAATTAACTACAGTTAATGAATAAGTTAGCTTCATTCTTCACGATTGAACGATTGACGAATTTGTGTCCACCGATGAAACTAACACCTGACGAAGTTGACATACGTGTCAACAAAAGCTAGTGTAAAATAAATCTAATCATTAATCAAGTCAGCTTATGAACGAAACCTAAAGTTGACAGGTGGCTTCATCATCTTCACTATTAATATTGCATACCTGCCATGTTGGATTGTTGGAATACCAATCAGGCTCGTTTTGAATAAAATATGCAGACTTAGGACTTGATCCTCGAACACCAAATGCATCTTTTTTCGTCATAGTCCAATAATTCTGTAAATTTTAGAAATGATTAGCGACTTTCACTACGTACAATATAGAAGCATAGATTATGTCTAGCGGATATGGTGTGGGTCCAGGGGTCCCTCAAGGGCGCCATCTTTTCTAGCTTCGGTTGTTACGTGGGTAGCCATGACTCCAATGATTATTGCAAGCTGCTCGATGTAGCACAGCTGTCATATGAGAGTTGATAAGCTTACCTAGCTAGCTTAGCGCTGACGACAGGTGATATTCCTTGAAACAGTAATACTGCAGCTGTACTAAGCTGCTATGTTTTGTGGGCAGGCTATCATGACAGACATGTGGTGTAATTCATGAGGTGGTTCATTTATTTTTTGACTTCTTTTCAAAAACAATTCTCCTTTACTAAATGTTAGTGTTGAAGGACCTGCCAATAATCTTGAGAAATATGCACAAAAATATACTGTAGTCGGTTATGATTTGTACAAAATGATATATTTTGAAAAAATGTACTGTTATTGCATTATATTTTTACTACTGTGCTTATTTGTTGAGCTACAATTCCAAACTTAGGTGCATTTAAATTGCAGTGGAATCTGACATATTTGCATGGGGGTTTTTGAAACAGAATCTCTTCTTACCTTTATTTTACCGGGGCGATTTGACCGACGCATTCTACACGAAAGAAAGCAAAAAATGATCTTCTCATTTCTATTTTCTAAAGCGGAAATCACGAAATACTAAATTTGGCATGTCGATTATTGTTTACCAAGATTTTTTCGAAAAACTAGGTTTGAGTTAATGACCTCATCACAGTGACGTTACGGCCGATCTTGACAAAATTGACATTATTTTTTAAATTTTTTCAATGACGTCATGCGCGGTTAAAATTTTGCACATTGGTTTGTAGTTTGAATCTAATACTATGTCTCAGTTAAAGTGATGGCGTTAAAAAACGTTTTGTGACGTCAGTTAAGTTAATTATGGGCCACAAAAATGGCCAAGTGTTGGTGAAGTGACTTTGAAAAAGTTCAAAATCGAAACTTTTGGTCATTCTAGTCAGTCAGTTTATTCATCAGTACACGCAAACAAAGAAAAATCCAGTTTTGGAATATACAGTTGCATGTAAATAGAGTACGGTACATATAGGCGTGGCAGACGCGTCTGGCTTTAATGCCGAATCGTGCGCGGGAGACCGGGTTCGACGATTCTCGCGTCAATCAAATCGAACACAAGTTGTCAGTGTCACTCCACTGTTGCGACATTAAATTGAGTGCCCGTGGTGGCGCTTTAAAGCGGAGATAGTGCGCGCAAACTCGCGACACCCACAAAGGGTATTAAGCGAGTAGAATGAAGATCTGATACTTTTGATTTGATTTAATAATGATCTATAGACAATATCCAAAGGCTTAGAGGCACAATCAAACCTTTGATTAACACACTAAGACATTCTGTTTCGAAATCGACTTTCGTCTTTTATTCCTCTTCAGTATAGCTAGGACTACAGGTATGAACATGAGCGTAGAAAGGCAAGAAATCGCAAATTAACCAGATCATAACACAATTTAATAAATTGATTTGATTTTGTTCTTGAATTTTGTTATTGTTATATAAAACTAGCAAAAGTAAACGAAAAGGTTTTAGCGATTATTTAAACTAGTGAAATATTTACAAAAAGTTTGTGAGTGTCAAATGCCTTACGTTGTTAGCGAAATCAGCTCTGCCATTGCCCATTGATGGTCAGTACTGATACAGCATTTAACATTTATAGCTTAGCTCCCTCCTTCCCTTATCATCACCACTACCTCTCTATGAGTACTAAAAGTAAAGTGATCTTGATCTTTAAGATCACAGTGTTTGGGTGATCTGATCTGTGATTTTCAAGGTCACATTTTTTGAATAATCTGATCTTGATCTTCAAGATCACCAAAGATGGTGATCTTGTCCATTTCTGCCAACGCAGTATGAATAGGTTTGGGCTTCGAACAAATATTTAAAGTATAATATTCATTTTATACGCCATGCACTACTTCACAACAATCCTAACAATTATGACTGTATCTTTTTTGAAAGAACAAATTATGCAGAAGAAAAAGGCATCGCTCCTGCTAACCCACCCTCTCCCAACAAAATGCAAATAACGTAGAGTATTACATTGTGCTGTTGTGTAAGAATTAGATTTTCACACAATCGCAAACAAAGTGGTTAGTTATAGCAATATATCAAAAATTTAAAAAAGCAAGCCGAATTATATTTGTACTTCATGATTAGATCAGCTTTAACTGCTTCTTAAAATTTTCAGGAATTATTGGTAAATAAATTTGATTCAAAGTCACATTATAGTTTAAACAAAAAAACTTTTTGAAAAGATTTATCAAATGAAAAAAGGGCATTTTACCCCCACCCAACCCCCGAGACAAAATAAGGTTAAGTAGAATTTTTTTCCTGTATATTTAAATCAAACGAAAGGGTGTAAAGTCATTAGCCAGTGGCCACTTGCTGCAGGATTTCAATCATCTTGTCCAACGATCTGCCTCAGAAACGTAGCCAGGGGGGAGGGGCAACTGCCCGTAGCGATGTACCAGTAACGATTTAGCAGGCTTACTTCTCTCTTCCGCGACACATCCGTAAAGGTATGTTAATAAGATGAATTATGTGAGTTTATGTAAGTTGCCAGCACTTTTGCAAGAAATCAAGAAAACTTCGAAGGAGAATTATGTTTGAACGTAATTTCTCCTTGTACCATCATTGTTGTTGCCTTGCAGTTTTGTGATGTTCCAAAAACAGAAATTTGAGTGAACCAAAATGGGGGGGCGCAAACAGTGGTTAAGGGGGGCACGGCCCCCCCTGGCCCGCCCGTAGCGACGGCACTGTTTGTTTCCCCAAAAATATATTTTGTCCCTCAAATGATTTGGAAGAACATGTCGTAGTTCGGCGAATTGGAGGTTGAAGCATGATGTCACTCCTCTTAAACAGCTCTACAGCTTGTGAAGACTTTCTATTGGTCTTCAGCTAAATTTTGGGAGAAAAACAGCTCTTCAGACAATGAACACCTTTTCTTTTTGGTCTTCACCTAAATTTTGGGAGAACAACAGCTCTTTAGATCATGAACATCTTTTTTTGGTCTTCAGCTAAATTTCGTGGCAAAAACAACTCTCCTTTTTCCTTTCCAAAATCATTTGGAAAGCCATTACCCCAAAAAAATTTTGGTTTTCCCCAAAAAAAATTTCATTCTGGATACGTGCCTGACCTGTCTACAAAATTTTCACTTTCAGCACGTGTACGTATTTACGCGCAGGCTTAAAAACTATGCGCGCGTACTTACGCAGAGTATTCTATCGTTAGAAAAAAGCGCAAAAGCGTATTATTTTGGAGAAAATCGTGAAGAAAACGTACTTTAGGCCTACCATTTTGAAAATTTGATCAGGGTTTTAGGGAAAAGAAACCTTGCAAAATTTTGCGTTTAGTTTTAAATTTTTTGTTTTACGGCGTTTTTATATGACGTTAAGCAAGTCATACAAGTTTGTTGGTCTGCAAAGTTAAATGTTTTTTTTATATTTTGGTACGAATAATTTAAACTTTATTAAGTATTAAGCCAGTGGAAGTTGACAAGGCTTCCCAGGAGTCGACCATGAAGGACATCAAGATAGTGCAGTTTTATTAAGTATTGTTGCTTTTTAAACAGTGTCAAGTTTACTAACAGCCTTTTACTGTATATTGTGCAAATAATTCTTACTGGAGCTGGAATTTTTAAAAAATTTTAATTTATAAAGGAATTTAAAATGGAGCTGGTAAACTGCTGTTGCATTACATAATTATCCTCTTGTCACAGGACAGCGTCAAACGCTGACTATTGATCGATACGCGCACTTTTCATTGTAATAACTTCTTCGTCTTTGGAGGAATCCGCACCTGCTTAAGAGTTTCCAGTAATTCAACGTTTCTGTGGATTTCTTTCAATTCTTGTCCACTGAATTTGCTGCTTGTTCAAAGCCACCAAGCAGAGATAATGATCGTAGTGTCTTATTTAATGACGCTAAAAGTGACCAGGGTACGGGTTGAATTAGAGTATGCGATCAGGATCATCTTAAAAACGACGTTTTTACCCATTCGGCCACGATGTTCATAGAACGACCCTGTGCAAGCTGAAACATGTTCTTGTTTAGACCCGGTTTACTTTGGAAATAAAATCGTGAACGTACGGGCGTATTTAAACTATTTTAAACAGAAATTTGGTACGCCCAGTTTACCACCTGGCCAGTTGGCTAAAAAGAACTAAGGACATACATATTCATACTCCCACGATCAAATCAAACCAAATTCTTCACTGTTGTAGCTGTATTGCGCCAAAGCGTGTAACAAGTTTGCGGGGGCCACCTTCTCGTCATTGCACCCGGGCAGCACATGTCCTTTCCAAGAATTACTCCCGTAGTGGTGGCGAGTCGTCGGCAAAAACTGTGTCTGACTTGACCGGTCAGAGATTTGAACCTAAGACCTCCCGCTCCTGAGACAAACACCTTACCGCTCGACTACCTGGGCGGTTTGACCTTGATACTCCACGATATTACGCCCAAAGTATAAGTCGTACCTCAATTGTTTATTTTCTAGTGGTCTAATATCCATAGGCGTAGGCAGGAGGGGACCCAGGGGTCCGACTCTTACCCCAAATAGAAATGTCAAAAATGAAAAAACTGTAGCAAAAAAGCGTATTGTTTCTTTAGTTTCAGGTTCTTTCAGCATTTTTTGCTTATAACAGTAATTAACAACAATTTTGACAACCAGGAGCTCCGGGCCTCCCGCCCACTTCCCTCTATTCAATTTTGTCAACCAATTTAAACTTTTAAACTGGGAAAAATATTGAGAGTTCTTGTTCGAAAAGTTGCTATCTCAGGCCCTCATCTATCCTTTTAATGAATGTAATGTAATAACCAGGATTTACCTTAATGTGGCACAGTACCAGCTTGGTGCCCCGCGCTCAGATGGTGAGACTTTTTTTGGTCTTCACCAATAATTGGCAGGAAGATGTTACGAAAATCTTTAAAGTGCCAAGGGTCCCTACGCAATGTAAGTCCGGCCCGAACAATAACATAGTTGGTAGGCGTAACTGTCTATTGTACCATTTTTGAGTAACAATCAAACTCCACTTTGCCAGTTTTTACGCGACAAAAAGCTTTTGAAAAAAAATTAGCCAGGGGAAACTTTCATTGAACAAATTATTGAATTTAAATTGAGGGGGCCTGGGTCATAGGCGTAACCAGGGGGGCCCAGGAGGCCCGGGCCCCCCCAATTAAAATACCACCAATGAAAAAAATTATGACAACATAGCCTAGCGATGCTTAGTTGCAGTTACGGACAACGAGGGAGCCACAGGGCCACTAACTAACAACCAAAAGAACCCGGGGCCCCTAACTAACAGCCAGGGACCCCCAAAGCCTCTAACTAACGACCAGGGG
This sequence comes from Trididemnum nubilum, assembly GCA_963965965.1. Lineage (NCBI taxonomy): Eukaryota > Metazoa > Chordata > Ascidiacea > Aplousobranchia > Didemnidae > Trididemnum > Trididemnum nubilum. The sequence continues at coordinate 29,314,849 of OZ014481.1, read as the reverse complement.
GCCCCAGGGCCCTAGCTAACAACCGGAGGTTCTGAGGCCCTAAACTGACAAACGGGGGCTCCCGGGCCTCTAACTGACAAACAGGAGGGCCCAGGGCCCTAACCGACAACCAGGGGGCTCCGGGGCCCCTAAATGACAAACGGTGGCCCCTAACTAACAACCAAGGGGCCCCGGGGCCCCTAACCAACAACTTGGGGACCCTGGGGTCTCTAACTGACAACGGGGGCTCTGGAGCCTCTAACTGACGAACAGGGTCCCCGGAACCCCTAACCAACAACCAGGGAGGCCTGGGGCCCCTAACTGACAACTTGGGTCCCGGTGCCTCTTACCGACAAACAGGGAGCCGTTGGGCCCCTAATTTGACAACTAAGGGCTTTGGGGCCCTTAATTTGACAACCAGGGCCCCCCCCCCCAGGACACTAATTAACAACCAGGAGCCCCAGAAATCCTAACTGATGATCAGGGGGCTCTGAGGCCCCTAAATGACAACCAGGGGGCCCTGGGGCCCCTAACTGAAAACCAGGGAACCCCAGGGCCCTAACTGACGTCCAGGTAGCCCCAGGGCCTGTAACTAACTACAAGGGTGCAACGGGGTCCCTAACCGACAACCAGAAGGCCCAGGAGCCCCTAACTGACAATCAGGGAGCCCTGGAGCTCTTAACTGATGACCAAGGTTCCCGGGCCAGGGGCTACGTAATTCAAAATTTTAACAATCTATATGCAAAACCGGTGAAAAATCTAAGAGTTTTGTGTCAAAAGTTGCAACCCCAGGCCCTCGCTTAACGTTATTAAAAACTTAATGTTATAGCACAGGCAGTAATGCAAACCCCTAATTGAAATACTACCAATGATAAATATAATGAGAGCATAGCCAGTATGTTGTCCTTGTCCGGAATTACAGTTTCTTTAATTTAGGATTTACGCGTACAAAAGTAAGTAATAACGATGATGACCACCTGTCCACGTCATATTAATGTCATGCAATTCTTAGAGGTTTCAAAAAACTATCAAATGACTTGACTCGAGTCCTCCACATTTTGGAAAAAAGTTATTTTAAGTTTACGTTAAATGTTTTTTTGTTTTTTTATGAAAAAACTTAAAGGCGCGTTCTTATCTCAAAATCATTGGCGTAGCCAGGGAGGTGGCCCAGGGGGCCCGGCCCCCTCAATTGAAATGCCACCAATGACAAAATTTTAACAAAAAAATCTTGTTTCTTCATTTTCATTTCCAGTATCTTTGCGCACAACATTACACACGTACAACAGTAATTAACAATAAGTAATATTGACGACCAGGAAGCCCGACGCACCCCCTTAATTTAACTTTTTTCATACAATTTAAACGTTTAACCAGGGTGAAATCATGGGTTTTGTCCTGAAAGTTGCTACCTCAGGCCCTCATCTAAACTTTTTATGAACGTAATGCAATAACCAGCGCCGTATTTGCCATATGGCACAGTGCCAGAACCCAGTGCTCAGATGGTAGGACTTTTTTTGGTCTTCACTTATATTTGGCAGGAAGATTTTGCAAAAATTCCCTGAGTGCCAGGGGCCCCGCGCAATGCAAATCCAGCCCAGGAATAACATGTTTAGTAAGCGTAACCATCTACAGTATTGTACCATTTTTCAATAACGATTCAACTCCACTTCGCCAGTTTTTTCGCACAAAATACTTTTTAAAAAATAGCTAGAGAAAATGCTCATTAAACAAATTATTAAATTTCAATTGAGGGGGTCTGGGCCCCCTGGCCGTACATGTACTCCGATAACTGGTTAACTTCATGACAAAACAAAAATCTTGAAGGAAAATCTACGATTGGATTACTATTTACTGCTAAAATATCGCCGGAGGCAATGTGTCTTACTTACCCCTACATGGACCAAATCACTTACAATTAAAATTTTATACCATAATGCAATATTTTAACGTGTTTTGGACTTCAATTGCAAATAAAAGAAGAATTAATCAGTTAAACTTTTTCAATTGGCTTTTAAATGTTAAAAATCTAGTTCTTTCAAATGGCTGTGAACACGTGCAAAATGTGATCCAATGGGATTAAAATAGCTTTTTTTTTTCCAAAAACTTACAAAAATTGCCCAGCGGCTGGGGGCTTTGCCCCCAGAACCCCATAGCCGCCGGCGGCTGGGGGCTCTGCCGCAGACCCCCGTCTGTGATACGTTTGGGTACACTAGCTTACTCAACACGTTTCCTAAGTTAGACATTTGCACTTTCTAACTATTAGTTTTCGCCCTCTCCCTTTACCAAAATCCTGGTAGAGTGCCAACAGGCTACAGCTTCAGATCTTGCATTCTGCGATATCTTTGCCCCACAAAAAGTTCTTTTTTTTGAAAATATTTGATGACGTCATTGCATGTGATTTGTGGCTTGGGCCCCCCCCCCCCAATCAAAAATCCTGCCTACGCCTATGGCGTGGGTCCCCTAGTAGTACATATACTCCTACAAGTGGTTGTTTTTATAACAAAACAAAAATCTCTAAGGAAAATCTTTGAGTGGATTATTATTTACTGCTAAAATATTGTACGAGGCAATGTACCTTGCTTTCCTTTACCTGGGCCAAATCATTTATAAAATTCAACCCCAAAAGGTAAAGTTTTAAACGGTTTTTTGGCCTAAATTGAAAGTAAAAGGAGGATTAAACAATTTAATTTTTTCTATTGGCTTTCAAATGTTAACAATTTCTTTTTTTCAAATGGCTTTGTACACATGCGAATTGTGATCCAATGGCATTAAAATACCTAGTTTTCCAAAACATTCAAAAAAAAATTGCCAGTGGCTGGGGGCTTCGCCCCCAGACCTCCGTCTATGATACATTTGAGTTACAGCAGTTTGCTCAATACGTCCCCTAATTTACACATTTACACTTTTTTGCGGGGTTAAGCTCTCCCTCTTTAGCAAAATCTTGCGAATGTACCATACACATCAATCAATCAATCAATCATATTTTATTTTGTCACAAAATTAAAACAGTAATTCTCGAGAGGATCGGTTATTATTTTTATACGTGTGGACTAGGAGGGCTGCGAAGTGACCTGCCGGTCTTCGAGTCAAGCAGCCACCTAACTTTTGTTGGTCAATAGTTATGGCTTAATAACTATTAGTTCGTGCTTTAAGTTCAAAATTATGTATAAATAAACGGGATGGATTTTTTACAAAAATTACTTATCAGACTGCATGCTGTGTAGTGAAAAATTGGAAAAAAAAACAAAAAAAAACAATACTTTTATTTGCAGAAATCAAATCACTTGTGAGATTAGGTATTTTTTGTTGATTCTTTTGAAAGCTGAAAAATTACATTTGTTATCTTTAATTTCGTTAGGTATATCGTTCCATACTTTAACTCCTCTATACTTAATGAATCTTTGTAATCTGTTAGTACGGAATCTAGGAATGTAGAGTTGATTTTTCATTTGTGAAGTTCTCGTACTTCTTTTATGAATTGCATGGACATAATCAAAATAGTTATCGAATTGTACAGGAAGTTGCTTGTGAATGAATTTATACATAAATTTAGCTGTTTCTTGACTTAATAAGTTGTTTAAACTAAGTATATTATTTTCTTTATATAGGGGTTGCGCGCTCTGTAACCTAGATGATACTCCAGAAAGTAATTTAATTGCTCTATTTTGCAGAGATTTTAGTGGAGTTAGGTAAGAAGGAAATGTGGCTCCCCACACTATAATGCCATAAGTAAGATGTGAATGAATGAAGGCGAAGTAAATTTGTTTTAGTATTCGTAAAGGAATAAAGTGCCTTATCTTCGTCATAATGCCAACGGCACGAGAAACAATTGTTCGTAGTTGTTTGATATGATCTCCAAAAAGGAGCTGATTATCGACATTTATACCCAAGTATTTTATGCTTTTCTCTACTTTTAGAATAGATGAGTCAAGTGTGATGAAGGCATTCGGTGATGATTTGTTTAGGTATGGCGAAACAATAAGCAAGTGGGATTTGGTCGGATTTATTGTTAATTGATTGGTTATGGCCCATCTGGATACATTGGCTAGGTCTTGATTTATGTTTTTTTCTAACTTGGCTACTGATGAGTGACTAAGAATTAAACATGTGTCATCTGCAAATAATCTAGGGAGACTATTAGTGGCATTAGGAAGATCGTTTATATAAAGTAGAAAAAAAAAGTGGTCCTAGTGTGGAACCTTGAGGCACTCCTAACCCGATATGCTGTTGTGAGGAGTTAATATCACCTAGACAAACATATTGTTTTCGATTCGAGAAATAGGAACCAATCAGCTTATTAACTTTTCCTCTAAAACCATAGTGATGGAGTTTAATTAACAGTCTTTCGTGACAAACCGTATCGAAAGCTTTAGTTAAATCAAGTGTTACCAGCCCAGTGAAATTTTTAATGTTAATATTATGGTAGGCAGTTGTGATAATGTCTAAAATTGCATGTTGTGTTGAGTGGTGAGGGCGAAATCCGTATTGTGTTGGGATTAAAATCGATTTTTTATCTAGAAATTTGTAAAAACGATTAAAAAGTAATTTTTCGTATATTTTAGAAAAGGGGAATAACAATGATATAGGACGATAGTTATTGATAAGTTGTTTGTCTCCAGACTTGTAAATAGGAATTACTTTAGCAATTTTAAGAATATTTGGAAACATCCCTAAATCAAATGATGCATTAATTACTTTAACCAGAAAAGGTGCTATAATTCTATCTACCAATTTAATAAAAATGACTGGAATGTTATCATGCCCGACCGATTTTTTCAAAGGTAATAAATTAATTATGCTAATTAGTTCTCTTTCATCAACTGATTCAAGAAATATTGAAGAGGAAACTCTGTTAGTTAAGTATCGAGTTACACTGTGGCTGCTGTTGTTTTCCATTTTTTCGGCCAGACGTTTGCCAATGGTACAAAAAAAATTGTTGAAATGTTTAGCCATTGTCAATTGATTGTCACAGATTTTGTCATTTATTTTTATATTCTTGGGAGGAGAATTTATGTCAGCTGTTTTATTGTGGAGAAGTGAATTGATGGTTTTCCACATTTTACGACTATTATTTTGGTTGTCGTCGAATTCTTTATAAAAGTACATTTTTTTAGAAAGGCGTTTGACTTTGGTTAATTTGTTGGAGTAAGTTTTGAAAAGCAGTTTTTGAGCATCATTTCCATTCAAAAAATTGTTTTTGTACATTTTTTGTTTATTTTTAATAGAGATTAGAAGCCCTTTCGTTAACCAAGGCTTTTTAAATAATTTATCTTTTTTGCGTGATGCTCTTTTTATGGGAGCGTGTTTGTCAACCACACAATTGAATGATGAAATGAATTGTTCCAATACGCTATTGACATTGTTTTCGCTAGTTAAAGGCACTAATGCGGATTCATTTTGTAAAATGGTTTTTATGTCTTCTTGAAATGATGGTAGACTAAAAACTTTGTAATCTCGGTAAAACCCACGTTGGTCAACTTTTTTGTGTTTTGGTGCGTTGGTATGGATAAGACAAAATATAGGAAAGTGGTCTGTTACATCGCTTTGGTAGATACCTGATGAGATTGTTCGAGTTGTTATGTTGGTGAATATATGGTCAATTAATGATTTCGAGGTTGCAGTGACCCGAGTTGGTTTAGTGATAACTGGAATTAATCCAAATCCTAACAGAGTATCGAGATAATGCCAAGCCTCGGTTTGGCATTTTTCAGGGTCCAAATTAATGTTAAAATCGCCCACAAGAGTGATATCATAAGGTTGTTTTAAATATGAGTCAAGAATTGTACTCAATTTATCTGTGAAGAGAGCAATATTATTTTTCGGATGTCGATAGATTACTCCCACTATTGCGAGGTGCTTGCTAGTTAAATTCGATAGCTTGATGAATAAACTTTCACAACCAGAAGTATCAATGGAATTGATTCCTAGAATCTCATATTCAAGAGAGTCAGATATATAGAGTCCCACTTCCCCAGCATTAGTGGGTGAAGCTGCGTGAATAAAGTTACAATTGGGAAGGGAAATATCTAAGAGAGGCTGGTGTTTTATTTTGGTTTCCGAGAGACCAATTAAATGCGGTTTTATGGGTAGTTGGTCTAGAAATTCACATAAATTATCGTGGTTTTTTTGAAGTGATCGGATATTAAGGTGCAACAAAAATAGATTTTTCGAGGAATTAAACATATTGTTTTGGGAGTTTAAATCATGATATTTACACGGAGAAATATTATCAGGCACAAGTGACATGATATCTGCAAAACTATTAGGTGTATGCAAAAAAAGAGATGAATCAGTGGCATCTTGACCCGACGAGAAATACTGTAGCAGGTCATTTGCATCGCAGCCCACGATGCTTTTGGACTTTGCCATAAAAATCAAATACCGTTACACTGTTTAGTTACAAACGTCACCATGCAAAGGAGAATAGATAAATTGATTACAACATAAGCAGCATTACATTCTGAAACAAGAGTTTAAAGACTTGCCATATTCAATGAAGAATTCCACATCCCGACATCGACCGCAAGAGCCTCCTCCCTACCGCCAACATATCTCGAACTTAGCAGTAAAAAACATAAAGTAGACTAGCTATCCCACTATCACACAAATCAAAATAATAGATACAAAGCTACAGCGGCCGATGTCGGAATGAAGAATAACCGACAGTCCACTTTATGAATAAAAAAAAAAAATCAAAAACACACTATTATCTTAGTCTGATATTGGTAATTTAATAACTCGCTTATCTATGTTTCTTCATTCGCATCATCAACAAATTAGACTACATACTGTGCCAAGTGGAAACTATAGACCTTGTTTAACATCGTGAAAACAAAGTTAGTTTAGTAAAGACAGCAACACCGAAAATAAGTCAGAAGCACTTCATAATCTTTTAGCGCAAGACTGAAACTAAAAACCAGATATTGGCAACTTCGCAAAACCAGCAAGCAAAATCAGTCTACAGCATAAGCACCATTGCGCGTAACTGTGTTCGATTCTAAGCGAAGATTGACCGTTTGGAAGAAAAGCTCTAATATGCGATAAGATACAATTTATTATCTTTTTTTTTTTTTTTTATTTATGATTTTAATATCATTTGCTATTTAAGTATTTAGCGAAGTAGAAAGCCAGCTAATCTTTCTTGTTTTCTGTAATTTGTCTTGAATCGAGATCGCCTTGATAAGTTTAATAAATTGTAGCATTCATCAAAGTAAATAGTTACAATTTTAAGAAGTAAAAAATAAATTCGCAGTCGAGAATTAACAAAGTTGAGGACTTTTCTAAGTGATTAAAGAGAGTCATTCTAATTTAAGACAAACACTATGCTTGCTACATTATGGAGTCATTAGATTCGAGTTTTCATGTACGATGAAATTCATGAACAATATTATTGTTTAACTTAGGAAATTAACGATTTTTCGGCGTTTTTTTTGGTAAGTCTATTTTGTCGCCGTCAACAAACAAGCAATAATTGCCATCAATGGCTCTCCAGTAGGTAGATTGATTCTTTCGTTTTGCTTCCTTGAAGTCAGGCAAGAGTAATTTTCTTTGTTGTTGAAATTTTGCGGGCAAATGTTCTGTTACATACACATAGGGAGAGTGTTCATCGTAACTTCTTCGCGTCTCGTTATATGTTTTGAGGTTTTTGGCCGAACTAAAGATTCGATTTTTATCTTGAGTGCTAGTCAATTTAACTATTATAGGCCTGTGCACGGTTTTACCGTTCTTCTTAATCGGATATTGCGGTAGTCGATGAATATCGACAAGCTCAATATCGTCAGGATCAATATTCAATCCATCGTTTAAAAAAGTTTCAAATTTTTGCACAGCCTCCTCACGCTTTTCCCAAGTATTACTTTCATCTTCCTCGATGCCGTGAATTAATACATTAAGGCGTTTGCTATATGATTCTTGCATGATCGCCGTTTTTTCATAGTCCGATTTAAATTTTTCGAGTTCTCTCATTTTATCATCAAGGATGTCAAGAGTTTCCGCCTTGGCTGTCAAATTTAGTTCGAGAGTTGCTGTTTTATTCTCCAACTTGAATATTCTAGTGTTGAAGCTGTCCACTTTTTTCTCAAGCGCGTCTAATTTCTGTAGTATTTGATCAAGCTTTAGTTCAAGAGTCGACATTGTACTGTAGTACTGTTAATTTGCGCTGCTTTTGTCTGTTTAACAGATTGACAAATTCAACTTGCTTTGGCAACTAACAGATTGACAAATTCAACGCTGCTTTTGTCTGTTTAACAGATTGACAAATTCAACTTGCTTTGGCAACTATTTGCTGCAGCTCAACAGGTAGATGTTGCTGCTACCATTGCAAATACCAACTAATGAAGCACATGCCATGGCTTCTGATCTTCCATTCTACAATATCTTTGTACTACAAAAAGTTCCTCCTTCGAAAATTTCTGATGACGTCATTGTATGTGATTTGTGGTTTGCCCCCCTCCCCCCAATCAAAAAGTCCTGGCTACACCTATGCAAATAACTAGAGTTTTGAAGCCGGAGCTAGAGCCAAATTTTGTCGAAGCCGGAGATGGAGCTCAAGCTGGAGCCACGTTATTTAAGAATTGTTCCAGCTCAAGATTTGTTCAAATTAAAAACTGATACTTTGCTCACTGAGGTTTCTTTCTCGAATGTCCAGATCAGTAATTCTCAACCGCGGCTTATGGTTATGCTCTCTACGGTTCTCACTAAACTTTTTAAGTGAATCTGTTTTGCACTGTTTATGTAAACTTTATTGAAACATTCTTCATTTCAAAAGCAAAAGCAATACTCTCAGTGCCATAAATTTTAGCTTACTTTTTTATTATTTGGTTAAATGAGCTAGCATCCTTTAAGCCAACAGTCAGTCGAGGATAACATTACACAGTTCTACTTGGGAGTTACTAAATGTTAGTGTTAGCGCATTTTAGCTTGGGGTTTGTTAGGTTCGTTCTCATTCCCAATTAAAAGTGTTTTTTTTTCTAATTTATACAAAAAGGAAGAGAGGGAGCCCTAATTCAGACTTTCGATAAGTTGTAGGACTAAAGTTGCAAAATACTGGACTAATGCCGTTGCAAAACCTAACTGGTTTAAAAGGGCTAAACAGCCGTGCAATCTGTAAGACTGAGCATAGGCAATTTTTGTAATTTTTCGGCAAAAATTTTCGTTTTAGCGCTGTTGAGATCACCATACGCGTATTTTTTGAGCAATTTGAAAAAAACTAAATTTCGAAAGTCTAATGATTGTGAAATTGCCGAGCCCCTTTATTTCCCCGTTACTTACAGGTCAAGTCCTAAACATGTCCTAACGTTTGTATTTTGGGGGTAAATGTTAAAGTGACTTTACCTGGCTGCGCTACTGGTAATGAGCCCACTTTAATCAAGTCACTCACTTAAACCCCAATCTGCGTGCTTTTAAATTTAGTTTGAACTTAAACAGGAAGTAAGGAAGCTGAAGAGGCTGAGAAATTTATTTCTGTCAAAGAGTTTCTTTTAGTTTTAGATGGCGCTGCAAGCATTTAGTTCTTTTATCTTCAGGTGGTTCTGCAAATGCCATCTAAATTGCGTTAGACTTGCAATTTTTCCATTAGTTAAAAAAATTGCCCAGCGGTTGAGTGCACAGCCCACAGACTCCTGTCTGAGTAATACGCAGACAAGTTTTAGCCTTAAGTTCAACTCCCCGCCTTAGCAAAATCCTGTTTGAAGCCAATCTGCGTGAAATAATGCTGTAATACTAATTTTTTTTTTAATTTTGTGAAAATTGTTTTTTGTGAGCTTAGCGCAGTGCCGTGATGAAGCCTGCTGGTGAAATGCTGGTGAAATGTTTTAATAACTTTAAAAAATAAAAGCCTGCAGCAGCAGTTACTTTGCACAAAACTAATTGAAAATTTTCGTTTATTTGGTTGAGGCTCCTGTCATCTTTGAGATTTAAAGTTTTGCTCTGAACCAAAAAAAGGTTGAGAACTACTGGTTTAGACTGTTTTAGTACTATCATTGCATTGTTTGTTTCGCTGAGTGAACATACGCAAGCGCAATATATGCGTACGACAATGTGCTGAGAGCAACCTTTCGATCTTTTCTTTTTTAATTAACAGACAAAATTTTGCGTGCTAAAATCCTTCAATAAAACAAATTGAAATTCAATCCAGGGACAAAAATGCTGAAGCCGTAGCAGGAGCAGTTAGTTTTAGGTAGCTCTGGAGCCGGAGCTAAGTTTCGATATAAAAGAGCTCCGGAGCAGAGCCGAAGCAGCTCCGAAATTTATTCAGCTTTACACCCTGCTACTAATAACAAACCTCTTTCTTGCATTTTTTTCCAAGATTTGTATTGGCCCATAATAAATTGTTGTCGATCTCGCTATTACATTTTGGTTTTGTTTTATCGACCACTTTGAGCACTTTTGTTTTGTGAAATGGGGAAATCTCTCTTTCTGCATGCGAAGCAGATGCAATATTATGAAACAACAAACACGTTGCACACTACAGAAGCAATATTATGAAACAACAAACACGTTGTATACTACAGAAGCAATATTATGAAATAATAAACAAGTTGTGCTACATTGTATATGCAGTGCAGCTTGCGTCAAGCACAAAGAGGCAATGTTAAAGTACTACATTTAGCATCCAGGACCAAAGGCATGCATTCAATGCAGTCGACCGAGCCGGTTCAACAATCTATAACTTGTATAAGTCTAGATTGCTTTATAAAGTCACACTATATGATGCTAAAGTTGAGTTTTGTTTGTGGATTACTTTTCTTTTGAATGAACAAGATGCAGATTGAATGACCGCTGTTTTAAAAAGCAATCTCCTAAGCATTATTAATTCATACGTTTTATTCTTTCAGTTGATATTTTTTGCAAAGCTTCCACAAAGTTGCGTCACGTGAAACCTTAGTTGAAAATATGCAGTGTTGAGCATTTTCGTTGCTAAATGTAAGTTGTAACAAGTTTACAGTTTAATCTTTCCATATCATCCGCAGACTAAATCATTTCTATATCCCCACTGAGGCCACTCGCATCGGAGTCGCAAATAGGCGATAAGTACAGGCCCAAACCCGAAATTATAAGCTCGAACCCGAAAACTGCTTTAAAGCAAAAACCAGGCCAAAAAAGAACGAAAATTTGGTTAGATCTAAAAAATGTTTCTAGTTATTGCTTGTATGGTGAACTGCAAGGGTCGGCAACCTACGGCCCGCGGGCCAAATCCGGCCCGCCGAGGCATTTTACCCGGCCCGCGACCATTTATTGTCATCCGGCCGGCGACCTTTTTTCTTTTTCGATTATAGTCAGGAAGCAGTAAAACGCTGAAGTGAACCTACAAAAAGGTTTTCGCCATCAAGACGTCGGTAAAAAGGCCCAAATTTCTGGCGAAGACCTTTTTTTGGTCTTCACCATAAATTCGGCCGAAAATAGGTCTGAATGTCTGGCAAAAACCTTTTTCTTTTGGAATGGAATAGCGGCGGCCCATCGGAACCTTGTTAGGGCTGGATGTGGCCCGCTAGTTCAAAAGGTTGCCGACCCCAGGTGTAGTACTGCATACTGTTAAAACAAATTTACCCGTCACAGATAAATTGTGACGCAATAATAATGATTGATCGTACTGATGGACGCAATGGTCATCCAGTAGCAAAGTTATTTTACAGTAACTATACCCTTTAGTCGCATTTAAAGGCGAAAACACAAAGCAAATATAACATATCAAGCCCGATATTTTGTCAATGTCAAGCCCGAACTAGACCAGCAAAGCCCGGCCCGATTTATAACTCTGACTCTACAACACTCCAAATTTTAGTTTTGATAAAGTATCACTATTTTATCAACAGAAACAATACAATAATATCTACATACCGAAACGAAAGCAGTCTGACAGTCTTCTCCAACATTGACGGCATAAACTATTTGAGTGAAGGGCGGTTTTACGATCTGATTTCCTCCCTACCATGAAAGAAAACACCATGATAAAATTTAAAATAAAAACGTTAATGGAGTAAATTCTTAGAATATAATTATTATTTCCATCTCTGATCTCCAGTAAGTGACTATGATTGATTTTTCGGACAATTTTATTGCAGCAACTACATTAAGACAGTTTGAGATAATTCAAGTTTTCTTTAAAATTATTTTATACTCTAAGCTGTTGATTTTCATCAAGTATGCTGTAGCAAGAAATATAGGTTGAAATGAAAACGGGAGATTATAAAACGCATAACCAAAATTGTCATAAAATTGACTTTCAGGAAAGTTAATTTCGTCAGCATCAAAATCTTTTCGGTCAGAACTTCACAGTACCGAATAGTGAATACTGATCTGTCTGAATTGAAAATTAATGGGTATCACAGTTTTTAATGAAAATCGTAAAATTTACGTTTGTCCTTCTTTGGTATAAAAACAAAATTAACAATGATCATCGCATTTTAAATCAAACAGATACTGTTACCGATGAGTTCTGCCACGCAAACTTTCAATGATGACAAAGTTAGCTTAGGTGAAAGGCATTTTTAAATTTTGCTCCGCCTCAAAAGATATTTTAATTGGTATAAAGACCAATATTGTATCTGACTGTAATGAATTGGAGCTTGCCTGCTGCTGAATTTGTTACCCAAAAGTTTCCCTCTTGATTACTTGGAAAATCTACATCAAGACTGCAGCTAAGAATTTCCCGAGAAGTTTCGAAAAAATTCATCACATATCTTACCGTAACAGTGCACAGTCCTCATCATTTATGCTGGACCACATTTATTAAATTACACGAGTATGTTTGGTCAAGAAATCGCTATAAAAGAGCAAATGTAACTGACTATTTGTTGATTGCAGTGCAGAGTAGCAACGTTAATTCAAGAAATGAATTAACATTTCTTGAATTAACTGACTATTATTTATTGGACTGTGCCTGTTGCTGCTAAATTTAAGTTACCCAGTAGTTTTCATTTTGATTAGTTGGAAAATCCAGATCAAGACTGCTGCCAAGAATTGCCCGTAAGTTTCGAAGAAAAATTATCATATTCCTTGTCGTAATAGTGCAGTGCCATGATGAGACAACATTAATTAAATTACACGAGTATGTTAGGTCGAGAAAAAACGTTCCAACTTTATTCTGTCTTTTAGCGAAAAATTTAAATTCAGTTTTATTAAAGAAATGAGAACTACCTGAGGTAATAAAGCGGTGCCCCAAACCTTGTATTACTCTTCTCTTTTATTTACAAAAATAGATTTAGTCCGTTTGACTCCTTGGAATTGGCAAACCTGCGTTTTGAAATTTCGTGACATCAGAAAAAGAATAACTTTGCAAAATTTCTTGCAGAATAAGGAAAGGAATGTTTGATTATCGAACATTGCGATTTTTATTTGCAGCTTTTGCACAATAAGCAAAGCGATGATCAAGTATCGAGCATTGCGTTGCTTTGATTCAAAACAGTAAAGCCTTCTTTAAAACAGTAAAATTTTTAGACGTTTCGGACTTAGCGTCCTTCATTAGTAAAAATGAAATCGTATTCAAATTGCAATTAAGTTAGAAACGTTTTGAATTTAGTTGTGGTGTTTTTTACGTTTGCTGGTAAGAGCTTTTTCTGGCCTAAAGGCTACCAGCGCGGAAGCCTACGGAAGAGTCTCTAGAACCGCGACTACTGAAAACAAGCAATGCGGAAAAGTTATCCTCCCACTGGATTCGAACTTGCAGCCTTTGGATTACCGGTCCACTGCTCTACCTTTTGAGCAAGAGAGGATGTCCCTAGTATGCTTAATTTTGAGTATTTAAACCCAGCAACTGAATGCTTGTTCGACGGTGTTAAGACTAATTTTTATAGTGTTAATAATAATCTTAAATATTCGCCGTTCTGGTGACTCCTTCGTAGGCTTCCGCGCTGGTATGGAGCTGTAAGTCGGGGCTGGCTTTTCGGGTCAGGTTCGGATTCGGTTGACAAAAATTTCGGGCTTAATGCGGGCTTGAGACGTATTTTTTATCTTAGGTGCACAAAAATTCAACCAAAATAACTTGGCATCAATGCTAAATTTTTCAGACATAACTAAACTTTCGGGTTTTTGGGGGGAATAATTTGGGCTTTAAATTAGTTTTCGGGTTCGGGCTTATATTTTTGGGTTCGAGCTGGGTTCGGACCTGAACTAGTCGGCTCGTTTACAACTCTGCGCTGGTAGCCTTCACGCCAGATAGCACGAAAACGATTAAACGTTTAGAATTTAAATATAGTTCTATTTGAATAAGATTTTATTTGACTGATGATGGACGTAGCTGAGTCCGAGCCGTTTAGAAATTTCAGTATTTCAAATAAAGCTTTACTGCTTTTAATCTAATTAAATTAAACTGCCGTTTAATCAGTACCGAAGATTGTGTTGCTCATTCTACAAGAAATTTTGCGAATTCATCCTTTTCTAATTTCAAGAAATTTCAAAACATAAAAGGAATCGTGGAACAAGATTTGGGGCATCTCTTTATTATAGTTTTCATTTCTTCAATAAAACCGATTTCGCTTAGAATTTTGCTAAGATTGTATTTAAAACTTAGTAATTATAAGCAATACATCATTATACATTTACTAAGCTGCTTTGTCTCAGCGACAGCGAAATGCCTTTCAGTCTTCGAGTCAAGCTACTAAGCACTTGCAGTAGCATCTTTACAGCTCACGCTATCTATTTGAATGCCAAGTATAGAAACGATAATGAATATTTTTGGTTTGTTTGTATGTTAGTTTTACTTAAGCAGGAATCAAATACTATTTTTCCTCTTTATTACCGGAAGCTCTATTCGGTTGCCCATGATTGAGTTTCATAACTGAAGCATTGTTGCTAATAATTCCAAAGTCAAAGATCATATAATTACAATAGATCTACTGCTGATAAAACAATTAGAAATGAATATGATTTTGTGTTTGTTTATTGCTTGAAAATTAAGCTTTGTCTGCAGTACTTACGTATGACTCGATCAGCATCTCCATTGAGTCCAGCTGAAGCAAGAGCTACAAACACACTCATAGGCCGTTTGCTGTAAATTCTAGCGTTCACCTTGTAAAAAAATTTGAGTGGCAACTTATTTTTTGCTTAAATACATTGATTTTCATCTCACAAACTCACATGCAAAAGTTCTCCGCTTATTTTCCTGCAGTATTTTTTTAATTTGATCTGAAAGTTGGCTTCTAAAATGCGGATGAATACAATCAGACAACCGTCATCGACCAATCATAAAATAGAATAACTTGGGGACTTTCCCTTCAACGAATTTTTAAAAACTGCTTTGGATCAGGTCCTGAGGTAGGCTACACTGATTTAACGGTTAGTTTTCTTACTATGTTAGCTTAAATTGGGTTAAGTGGGTCCAATAGTTGGATTTTGTTCTTAAATTTGTTTTAAAAAGAAATTTTTAGCAAATTACAAGCAATCAATACTAGTATCCATGATGAAACATCGCTTTAAAGTAGACCTAGGTCTAAACAGTATAGATAGCCAGGTACTTGGTAACCAAAAGTGATATGACGTGCCAGGCAGAAATTATGAAGCATTGTTTCAAAACAGTTCTTTAAAATAGCCTATAGTTACTGGTACAGAGATAATAAAGTTATATGACCTGCCTAGCAGAACATCGTCGCAAACTGCTGTGTTCAGGTATCAGTAGTAATTTTATGACAGTGCTGCGAAAATGGTCGAGACTTTTAGATTTGAAAATGCATAAAACATGTAGACCCAGCATTGTTTCTCAAACAACTACGCCTAATGTAGGTTTGTGTTTGTGGACCTAGCATTGTTGTGCAGGCTCCTAGATAAAATAGAATAGATTTGTACTTCTAGACCCAACTCCCATGAAGACACTGCGACTTGTCATTTGAGATTTTGTTCAACGCTCTCTCAATTTTAGCCGAGTAGCACTCTGTTTAACAAAGTTTAAATCAGAAGCAGAGTCCTCGAGGACACATTTTGAAGTCCTTGGCCTCGAAGCTCAAGTCCTTGGCTTTGAAGCCTACAAGCATGGGCGTAGTAGCTCAAAAGGATTTGGGGGAGCACCAAACTTTTGCCCAAAAATAACATTGAATTTTGCCCGGAAAGTGATCGGTTTTTCTGTCCAAATTAAGGTGACCTCCAAAAAAAAAGGTCTTCACTGAAATTGAGACGGTTTGATGAATATTAAATTGCCCGAAATTTTGACGCAAACTTGCCCGAAAAATATGAAATTGCCCAAAATTTTAATGCAATGTTGCTCAAATAATATAAAATTGCCCAAAATTTCGACACTTTAAAACCAAGCGGGGGAGCCAGTGCCCCCTAGACCCCCCGCCTCCTACACCACTTCCTACAAGTCCTCGAAAATGTCCTGTTCTCGGTCGAGGACGGCATTATTTTTTGATTGGTTGAAAAGGAAAATAACCAAACAAAAAATAATCAAAAATTCTAGCTTTTCAATTCATTTTTTTTCCTTATTTGAAAAATATCATATATTGTGATTGCCAAGTCATAGTAAACCTTATTTTAAATGGCATTATGTGTAAGCTTTAATCAGAGAATGAGGGGCAAAAGGCAGTGTAGAATTGTTATTCTTATTTCTGCTAATATTTCCGGTGCGGGTGGTACAAACTGCAAAGCCCTAAAACCATCAAGAGCCATAACAAGGAATCCGGGGTCCTGACGCAAACATTTTTGAGTTGCTAATGCTAACTCATGACCGTGCTTATCTGAGTATGGACTCGGAAAAAAGTATGTGTGCGTGATAATGAAATGTAATACAGTTACCACGGCAGTAGCGTAGCCAGGGGGGAAGCGGGGGTGGAGGGCCTATAGCCTTCCCCATTGGCCTGTCAGCTAAAACGCAGAATAAGAAAAATACCAAGTTTTTAGGTCTTTTGAGGCTGTTTTTTGCGCTGAAATGGACTAAAAAGTGATTTAGAGCATCTTTTGCAACATGTTTTCAGGAGAGGCTAATTTGTCAAAAATTAAAGTCACAAATCAATAAAAACTTTGAAAAATGCCCAAAAATAAACAATCAATAAATTTTGATCGCTAGTGCAAAAACGCCAAACATAGGTTTTATTGACAAATATGTTATAAACTCAGAAATAAAGGAGAGGGGGCTATTCAGTATTGATTAATTACCAATCATTTCTCTAAGATCTCTTTTCATTAGCCTCCCCCCCTCCCCCCGATCATTTTTCTTTATAAAATATAGACAAAATAGATTACTCCGTTTGAGTTTTATTGAATAATAGGATTTTATGATTTACCATCATGTAAACAAGAGAACTGCAATGTTATCATTAGCCACCTCCCACATAGCCCGTTAATGCAACCGGTTGAATCATGTTGCACTGCTACCTTCTATACCACTTTTTAAAAGCATTATTTTTATTAAAATAGCCATAAAATTAAGTTATTTTTGCAAAAAAATCCAAAATTATTGAGCGCTAGGGGCTCTGCCCCCAGACCCCCAAAACAGCCCCCCCATTGTGAATTTCTGGCTACGCGCCTGTACCATGGATAGCATATTAAACAGAATATGTTAGTGTATCCGAGATATAACTAACAAAACTTATCTTGAGAAAGCCACCTTGTTCTGAATGTATGCGAGCAAAAATCGCGAAGATTTTTTTTGAAATAAGAAAGAGCAGCACTCTAATCACTGTTATGTGATTTGGAAAAAAGCCACATTTGCTGAGCAATTTTTTTGGGGGGAGGTTTTTTTTGAAGTTTGATTCAACCTTAAACGAACTTGACCCGAATTTTCATTTGGTTTCGATTGGATTGAGGCAAATTCAGAGCGTTTTTCTGCCAAAATCGAGTAATCTTCAAAACAAAGTCTTCACCGATATTCAGAGCGTTTTTCTGTCAACTGACACCCACTTCTACTTCTCATTTCACGATTTTTGGGGGGGGCTATTTTCGTTTGGGGGGCTATTTCCCGTTTTAGGGCAAAAACCAACCTCAAAACTGCTAAAAGCATGCTATTTTGCATACTGTTCAGGCCAATGGGGGGGGCTATAGCACCATTTGCCCCCCTAGCTACGCTACTGGCTGGAAAGATGCGCGTTGCAGTCAATCAATTTTTCACACGACGTCATTAAGATGAGGAGAAGCTCCCATGAAAAATTTGGGCCTTTTTCGAAAAAAATATTGATTTAGTATTTTTACGTTTCTACAATTGTGAGCTCTTCAGAGGGGGAGGGCGACCCCGGACAAATTGCAAATTTCTTCAAGGCCTTCCTCCTTGATACAGCCCTGCTAAGATTCTCAAGTTATTTTTGCCATTAAATAATTTATGTTAAATTTTACAAAGTGACGTTTGGAGGCAGAAACGCGTGCCCTCATTCATCGATAGGCAATTAATGAGCTATAGAAAAATATCATGTGTAATAAAACGTAAAAAAAGATTAATTAAAATTAGGATTGGGGAAAATGTGATAAAACTAAAGTTTTTCAACTTAACTTTTACGTTACCGGTATTTTCTTTTTTAAAATTGCTTAAAAAATTTAATTGTTTCACCTCTTTCAAAATCACAAAAATTGTTTTTTTATTAAAAAAAAGTCACTAAAATTGTTCAACAGAGGCATGTGAACTTTGCCCTAGCCCCCAGACCCCGTTTTTTTCCAAGCACGTGAGCTTGCAAATACTGGATGCGGTACCTTAAATCATTTTAAAAACATAAATTATTTTACTCTATTTTGCAATACTTTTAGATAAAAATATCGTAGTCGCTATACAATGTTTGAAAACTATGATAACATTTTTTAAAATCTACAAAAAGAAGTCGTTCAAACAATAAAGGTTGTTTTGGAAAAAGTACTAAAACGGTGGGGATGAGAGATCCATAATCACTGAGAGGACGTTTGCACTGGGGTTTTAACTGATGAAGTTAAGGTCTTAAAATTGACCGTTTCCATGTTCAGAAGTTAGTTACTCTCATTTCGCATAACGGTCTTAATTGTTTTACTACCATGATACCGCTATGGAACGTAATCGAAATTGCTGCTAACGCGTAAAACTTCAAAATAACAATCGTTATTTTTAGAAACTACCATTTTCAAATTATCATGAAAAACTTAACGAAATGCAATGTCTTACACTTTCGCGCTTAAAAACAGTCAAAGTTTGCCGACCATAGTTTTTTTTTAATTTTGTCCTTGGTCCTTGGCTTTGGCCTCGACCAATTCTGCCCTTGGCCTCGAGAGGGTCTTTACTTGAAAAGCCTGTCCATGGTTTTGGCCTCGGATTTTTTTTTCAGTCCTTGGCCTCGAACATTGTGTCCTCGACTCCAGATCTGCTTCAAATATCGAACACGTAACGTGCAACCTGATTGTGGTGATTGATGACCACGACAATGAAAATAATTTGTATTAATGTGATCGGTGATATTATAGAATAAGTTTTGATTTCTCCAAACATTGTTGAAGCTTAAGACATCACCGGCAACCTGCATATTTTGCTTTATTTTTTGCACTTTTCTAAGTAATCAAAAGTGTTCAAATTTATTCTTCAATTGTTACTTGCTTCGGATGCACCTTAGGGTTAGAGTTCACCTAGCACACCCATCAAAAATTGATTTTTACCAAACAATCCGATTTTGCTTTTCATCAACTCAAAAAATATTAAGGTTTTGCAAAATTTTGACAAAAACTTCATATTGCAATGTCTATTGTGACGTTTCATTCATTCGTTACTTTTTTTGTGACGTCATCATTGACCGGTTACGTCATTTTAAAAGTACCCTCATCAAAAATCCTGTTTATAATTGCGCAGTTATAAGTTGATATACTTATTTTAAATATTTAACAAGCATTTGAAACATGTTTGCTTTTGTAGTTAATTTTATTCATTTTTGTTAACAGTTTTCTAGTCAAGCAAGGCCCCAAAAGAAATAAATTTTTAATTTTATCTGTAGCCCAATGCTTTCGGAAAAGTTTATGTCATTTTTGTACGTTCAAACAAATGAAGTAAACTCCTATCGATGGTTAATCACTGAAAAATTAAGGGGAAAATTATTAAAAGCTTAAATAAACACAAAAGAAATATTTCGCCGCTAGTAGTGCTAGAGAGCGCTAGGGAGGATCACGAATTTACCTGATAACAAAGTCTGGCAGCAGGTTTTCTGCATTGGCTCTAGACCAAAACCACGAACAATGTAATGCGGTTGTGAAAGGAAAAAGAGGGGTAACTGATCTTTTTCTAAAGGATGAAGCTCTGAGGCGATGGTTGATTGCTCAGCCTATTATCGTGGATTTGTTGAAAGATTTTCATAAAGAAATCGGTTTCTGTGAGGATAAATTTGATTGGCTTCACCATGAGGAAAGCTGTAGCTACAAAGAGAGATTTAAGGAAGAACTAAATGGATTGGTGCAAGCTTTTGAGCACGTTGGAAACCCATTTGCAGACTCATCAAGGAAACTATTCACGTTATGTTCCAGACAAGTGTCTGATGCTGAAGGAATTCAACAGCTTCAAAACTTGAAAAAAGATGGAATCCAAAAGTTTGAATCCTTTGTAACGTCAAGGATTTTGGAAAACGAAGATTTCACAAAACCTATTACTAAGGTTGCCATTGATTTATTTGGAAAGACAAGAAAAAAGACAAATAAGTCAAGAGAAATGATCAAATGCGATACATCTCTTCTACAAAAATTTTTTATATCTAACTATGTTCGTGGAAAAGATGCTTTAAGAATGTTTTTTAAGCATGAAACGTCAGCATATCCATCTGCATTATCGCCGAATGGCAATTTAAGAACCACGGCAAAGTCAGCACTTCTTCCCATTTTAGAAAGCTACGGATTTTCGCAAAGTTCTGCTCCTACATGCGATGTTTATGTTATAGACGGACCAGTACTTTTACAAATGTTGAAACCAAGAGGAAGCGTTACCACATTTGAAGAATATATTTCAAAAACTATAATACCTTTTGTTATTAACAAAGCAGCTATCTACAAACGGGTTGATATCGTGTTTGATGTTTATCTAAGAAACAGCATTAAAGCATCAATCAGAAGCAAGCGAGGATCCGGGCAACAGGGGGCAGTTACAACTAGTATGCAAATTCCTCAAAATTGGTCTGAATTTCTGAGCAACGATAAAAACAAAACCGCATTGTTTCAAAACCGCTTTAGTCTAAAAACATGTGGTTACTGCAGTTGATCCTCATTTGGCCACTGTTGTTGTTACATCATTTTATACAGTACTAAGCAATGACACCTTCAATCTGTCAGATATATCCCATGCAATCATGAGGAAGCAGACACTCGCATGTTTCTTCATGTCAAACAGGACTGTAGATACCGATGTTGTGGTGATTGCAATTTATTGTTTCCACAATTTGGGAATCAACCGTTTTTGGATCGAGTTCGAAATTGGGGATAAAACCAGATTTATTGCAATTCATAAAATAATATCTTCTTTGCCTCAAACTTTGTGTGCTTCTCTTCCTTTCTTCCACGCATTCACCGGATGCGATACAGTTTCTTCCTGTTTTGGTTTGGTAAAAAAAAGGCATGGGATTGTTGGATGCTCAATCTTTCCAGATTTTGTGACTTATTTTCAAGTTTAGATTTTTCGAGTTTGCCATCATCTTTTAATGCAATTGAAAAATTTGTGATTACCCTCTATTGCAAGAACTCGGAAGCTCAAAATGTTGATGAATGCCGTTACAATACGTTTAGCAGTGGTTATCCTGTCGAGAAATTGCCACCAACATCTGCAGCTCTTGCAGAGCATACAAGAAGAGCAATGTACCAATCTGAAATATGGAAAAGCTGTCTTACAAAAATTCAAAATCGACCATCTCCTTTGGATTGGGGTTGGGCTTTTAATGACTCTGAAGAACTGATTCCATTTTGGTCCAGTGCTCAGTCAGCAGCATCAATTCACGAAATTATTCATCACTGTAACTGCAAATCCACATGTTGTTTTCGATGCTCGTGAAAAAAAAGTATTTAAAATGCACCAGTTTTTGTTCGTGCAATTTCGAGACTTGTAACTCTGAGACATTTCGTCATCACAGCATCAAAGAGAAGACACTGCAAGAAATGTTTTTGACTTTCTAGAATCGTTAACGTGAAAACGTGATTAAATGATGCACGAGACTTTGCTACTTACATTAGCTCAGCTCAAAATATTCGTTTTTCTTAACTGCCAAACTTGTTTGTCAAATAAGGCATGCCCTTATGAGACCTGCTATAATATTGCAAACAAAATCGCCACAGTAATGTAAAAACCTAAAGCAACGGTATTTCAATGACGACATGATGACGTCATCAGTGACGTAACAAGCTTCTCCAAAACAATTGGATGTTAAGTAGCAAGTAGTTTTATTACAGCAATTGAAATTCGTTAAAAACAACAAAAAACAGAGCAAAAACGATGTAAAAATAATTCGATGACGTCATTTTGACGTCACCGAAACTGCCTAGCGATCTTTTATTTTTGTTTGTTCATATTATGCTACTATACAACTTAAAAGTGGGCAAATAATCGATGTATAGGCATCAAAACGGGACAAGAAAGGCTGAAAATTGGATTTTTGGAAATTCCCCAATTTGGGGATGATGACGTCACCCCCAAATTGCGGCACCGACTAAAATTCAAATTGGGCCCACAAACTTTAAAAATATGCAAAAAAACAACGTGTAACACGCATAGCCTAAAGATTCACTTTTTTGCGCCTAAGGCCCCCGACTATACAGCGAAAACTCGTTCTAATCAGCAATCCAACACTTCGGTGAATGCATGAAAAGGCTACGGTTTCTAATAACAAAAAAAACAAAACCAAATTCGGCACAAAAGTTCACGATACACAAAACAGCACAATTGCAACTGAAGCTCACCAAGTGTATGTGGCTCCAAACACTACGACGTTACACAAAATGGTCGTGTGGAAGACTTCTGAGACACACAAGCCTACAAACAAAAAAGATGCGTTCAGCCGTAATAACGATACTGCAAAAGCCAACTATAGCTTCTATTCTCGAACACAACATCTTACCGGTGCACACTACAGCCGGCTCCAGCACTCGATCGACTCTTGCCGAACTATCAAGATGAGCAATCTACAAAAGACATGCACTAATCTACTCATAAAATGCAATTCATAGAGGCAACTTAATAAGCACAAGGCGACTTAATACGCTCACATTAACACAAACAAGTAACCAACGCTAACAGCAGTCAGTCTAAACTAGAAGAGACTCATGCCAACTTGTACGATTTAAATATTCACATTTTCAACCCAGTTCTAAAGTACCAATATAATCCTACACTAATTAGCTCCCGAGAATACCGATCCGCAGTCCTACAAATAACGTGTCGCTAATAATTACAGGCTCGGGCAGTGTCATGAGAAATAAAAAAGGGTCAATAGTAATGCATATTTACTCCTAAATACACAAAGCAATCAACTTACTCGCTGATAAAAAATTTTCCCTGTTACGGTTTCCTATGCAGCTAAAAAAGAACTTCATCTAGCATACTTAGCATAGACCAAGCTAAGTTAAGTGACGTCATTAAGTACACATACAAATTGACTACAGCAGTATCGCATCACGCAACAATGAGCACAAAATTACAAGTCTCGGCCAAATTCTAAATTAACGTGAATAGGATGTTACAATGTAGTACATTTACAATAACAAAGTAACATCCAAATTATTGAAATTCAAAGCAAAACTCCAAACAAGCCACATCAAAAAATTGCAAGCAAATCAAATTACACACACAAGCTAGTTCGTGTCATTACAAATAAAGCACAGTTTTACAACCGGTCTTTTCAAGATGCCAGTCTTTGTTTTAACCATCACTTGGCGTACTAGTCCGTTCTTATCCGCAAAGATCTCCGTCACTCGTCCCATAATCCATTGACCACGTGGCACAGCGTCATCAGCTAAAAGAACCATATCTCCAGCAGCCAGATTTTTATGTTTACTATGCCATTTTTTTCTAGGCAAAAGTGTGGGAAGATATTCCTTTGACCAGCGTTTCCAAAACTGGTCTGTAAGGTATTGAACTTGACGCCAAGATCGTTGATAGCAGTCCTTCTGGGAAAACTCCCCAGGCGTTTGGATTACCTTTGATTTGCCAAGAAGGAAATGATTGGGAGTGAGTGGTTCTTCGTCGTTTGGGTCCATAGTTATAGGAGTCAAGGGGCGGGCATTTAAAATCGCTTCTACCTCAATCATCATTGTATGCAGACTTTCGTCAGTCAGAACTTGCTCTCGTAGCAGAGCATTTAGGATCCTTTTGGTAGATCGAATGAGTCTTTCCCAAACTCCGCCAAAATGACTTCCTAATGGAGGACTGTGATGCCACTCTATCTCTCGTTGTTGCATAAACGTATCCACACGTTGTCGGTTCCAATTGCGCAGCTCTGATCTCAACACACGCTCTGCTCCGTGAAAATTGGTTCCGTTGTCGCAAAAGATTTTCTCCGGACTTCCTCTGCGACCCATAAACCTACGTAGACATGCAGTAAACGAGTCTGCTGATAGACTGTACGCAATTTCGATATGAATTGCTCTGGAAGCCAAGTAGGTAAAGATACAGCCATATCGTTTATGTTCGCTTCTTCCATTTTTTACGAGAAAAGGTCCAAAATAATCCACTCCAGTTGCTGCAAAAGGTGGCTTATCTAAAGCAGTTCTTTCTGGTGGTAGCTCAGCCATTAGTTGTTTTCCCAAAGGACCATTTCTCTTCCTACAGGACAGCAGTGTCCTAACACTCGCCGCACTTCTGCTCCACCTTTCACAATCCAATATTTTTGCCGTATGAATGCCCAGGTGGTACCCATACCAACATGTCCATTTTGACGAAGGTAGTATTCAATTACAAGCTGAGTGAAACGATGAGAATTAGGGAGTAATAAAGGATGTTTTCGATCATACTTCAGCCATGGCATACCTAATCTGCCTCCTACTCGAATTAGATTATCAGACAAAAACGGGCTCAACCGTTTTAAATTGCAACTTTTCGGAAGTTGATCACTTTTGCTCTTCAGTCTTGAAATAACATCAGAAAACGCTTTGTGCTGCACATATTCTACAATACTTTTTTCAGCACCTTTTATTTCATCAGTGGTCAAACATGATTTGACAACTTGCGACTCAGCAGTTACGCTAGATGGTCCGTTGCTGTTGGGTGAACCTCTAGCCTTTGCTTCTTGCCATTTCAAATAGAGGTGTTTCTTGAACCTCAGTAGCCATGCCACTACCCTTTTCAAACGGAACAGATCAGAAAAGTAGTTGATCAGCCGATCACAAGGCGTTTCCTCTTTAAAGGCCACCTACTGTCTGCAAACCAATGCCCTTGAAATGCAACAAAAAAGTATTACTAATCGAATGCTCAAAACCTGGTTTAGATGCACGTTCTCAGTTTCAAGCTTTCGCGTTTTTAAAAATTGACATGACGTCATTAGACCCAGGAGTTTGGTGCCTTCGACTTTACTTTGAGCTAATTACGCCTTTTTTGCACAACACTTTTTGACTAGCAAGCTGTTATTTCATGCCTTTCCAAAATCGCCTATCCTCTGCAAAGATAAATTAGTCGAAGGCACCAAACTCCTGGGTCTAATGACGTCATGTCACTTTTTAAAAACGCGAAAGCTTGAAACTGAGAACGTGCATCTAAACCAGGTTTTGAGCATTCGATTAGTAATACTTTTTTATAGCATTTTAAGTGCATTGGTTTGCAGACATTAGGTGGCCTTTAACGCAAACCACGTTGACCTTTCGTTTCACCTCCAAAAATTCCTGTAGAATGGGTGCTAATGCTGGCGTCACCGGCCAACTCTCTTTGCCTTTCCATAGAAACTCGGGACCAAGCAACCATCTACTAGAACCTCCCACAAACTTTGAACAGGTTACTCCTCTGGATCCTTCATCAGCAACATTACTTTTTGTGTCAACATAACGCCACTGAGAGGCACAAGAGCCATCTTGAATTTTTGTAAGCCTATTAGCAACAAAAACTGGAAATCGTTTCTTTACATTTCGAATGCTTTGCAACACGGCCATCGAATCGGTCCAAAATACAGAGTTGCACTCTCTCAGATTTAATTCACGCTCTGCAAATCGATTCAGTTTCACGACGAGAACGGCAGCTGTCAATTCAAGCCTAGGAATGGATATTGATTTAAGAGGAGCCACTCTAGCCTTTCCAATAATGAAGGCACAAAAGATTTTGCCTTCTTCGTTTTCTACTCGTAAGTACGTTACTGCGCTATATGCAGCACTCGAAGCATCTGCAAAAGTATGCAGTTCAGTACTTAAAGCACGTCCAAACTCCAAGGGCTTTAGGGCTCTGGGAATTGCGAGTTCCTCCAAATAGTAAAGATTTTCTGACCATTTTGTCAACTTCTTCGCTGATTCCAGTGAAATTGAGTCATCCCAACCCAAATTCTGACGACAAAAGTCTTGCTGGGCTATCTTAGCTATTACAGTCACTGGTGCAACAAAACCTAAAGGATCATAAAGGGAGCAAGCTAATGACAAAATCTCACGTCTTGTGAGGGTTTTCAACTGTTTCAAGTTGACCTCAAACCCAAATGAGTCTGTGCTCACATTCCAATGCACGCCTAGAACATGCTCAGAACAAGAATCGCCATTTAATTGCAAGTTACTAGCAGATTTAGCTCTCTCTGCTTCGTCAACGTGAGAAATCACCTCCTTTGAGTTACTTAACCACTTGGTCAAACGAAAACCCCTGCTCTTTAATAAAGAAGTCACGTCTCTCACCAGCTGTATAGCTTCCTCTTCATTTGCCACCGACTTGAGGTAGTCGTCCACATAGAAATTTCTTTTGATGCTTTGAACGACGTCATCCGGATAGTCAGACATTGAATCCTCAGCTGCTTGCTTCAAACAGAAACTTGCGCAACTTGGTGACGATCGGGCACCATATAGATGCACTTTCATGTAATATTTCTTTGGGCTATCGTTTAACACCCCTCCGGGCCACCATAGAAATCGAAGATATCCGTAATCCGATAGATCCACTGCAACCTGGTGGAACATTTCTTAAACATCAGCTACTAGAGCAATCCTCTCTTCTCTAAACCTGGTCAACACTCCCACCAACAAATTAGTCAAATCTGGTCCTTGTAGCAAGGCTTCATTCAAACACTGTCCCCAATACTTTGCTGCGCAGTCAAAAACTATTCTCACTTTTCCTGGCTTCCTTGGATGGGTGACAGCGTGGTGAGGAATATACCATGCCGTACTGTTCACTTCTTCTTCTGGTACCTTTGCTGCATACCGTTTAGAGATGTAGTTTTCCATCGCCTTGGTATACAATTCCAGTAGTTCATCATCTCGAGCCAGTCTTTTTCTCAGAGAAGTTAAACGATTTATTGCCATGGCTTTATTGTCAGGCAGATTCATTCCTGGCCTTTTTAGTAGAAGCACTTGGTAATGTCCATTTACGAATTGCACTCCTGACTGCAAAATCTCCAATGCGAGTTTGTCTTCTCGAGACAAGTCTGTGTCTGAAGGCAAACTCGTGTCTTCAAACTCTGTCTTCCACATACGCTCCAGACCTTCATGAAGAGAGTGGTTGCTTGTTTGCACAAAATTCACGGGAAACACGGTATCTTGTCTATGTGATATAGGTCCCGTCAAAGCCCAACCTAACGGTACTTTAAAGGCAACAGGGTCAGAAGGTCGTCCCCGACGCACCTCCTCTACAATAAAGGCATCTGGAGCATCTAAGCCAATCAGCAAAAGGGCTTCCTTTGCTTCAGGAAATGATAAATCCTTTAAGTGAGGCATAGATTTCATATTATCTTTCTTAGGCACTTTATTCGGAGTGATAGGAAGAGAATCAACAGCGTAAACCTCTCGCAAGCTTAACCTTTCCGTACGGTTCATCGACTGAACAGTTAGTGAAGCCCTCTTAGCTTGTCTGTTCTTTACCTCATTATTGATTGTTTTTAACGATATGTGGCTTGTCTTTCCAGCCTCACCCAGGATTTTCAAAAGTTTCTCATTACACAAGATTACTCCCGAACCAGTATCTATTAGCACATATGTATCGACTACGCGATCATTCGCACTCACCTTTACCGGAACCATCATCAGATTGATGTGACAGCCGTCCTGAGAAGCGTGGTAAACTGGAGATTGAGGTTGTTGCTCTTGTAAATCACCTGACGATGCACGTCTTTCACCTCCCGACTTCTCATCGGTTGTCTTTTCGTTGTGCAGCAACGTATGATGGGCCCTGCCACAACCTTCCACCGTACAAGCACGTTTTGCATTACAATTAGCTGCAATGTGATTAAAGCCAAAGCAGTTGTCGCACAGTCTACATTGCCTGACTAGTCGTATTTTATCACGAAAAGATTTTGCCTTGAATTCGTTACAGTTTGCCAAAATGTGCTGTCGTTTGCAGCATGGACACTCTTTGGCGGGGCTCTGAACTCCAGAAAATAGCGGCCTTTTAACTCTATTATCCTTGCCAGGATAAGTTTTTGTTATCACGTGACTGGAAGTTTTTACTCTGTAAACATCTTTCTTCCCTTTGTGTGTTGGAATCTTCTCATCCATCCTCTTGCTAAAAGTTGTGTTTACTACTTTACTTTCTCTTTCAACAAAGTCAACTAAATGCTCGAAAAGCGGTTCTCGATTAGTCTCGTCAATTATTTTGGCCACCTTCCGCTTCCATCCTTCTTGCAGCCTATACGGTAGGCGCTTAACTACTCCGATGAGTGCAGGATAATTATTCATTTCGGAATTTTCACCGAGATCTGATAACGTCAGCAAGCAGTCTCGTAGAGTTTGCGCGAGACTGTTTAAACCATCCGCGTCGTCACTCCTCAACTGAGGTCCGTCGACGGCTTGTCGCACGCAAGCCTGCGCCACAATGTGTGATTTCCCATAATTGTCGTGTAAAAGCTTTCGAGCTTGATTATAGCCTGTTTCGGGATTCACTTTGACACAAGGCTCGATTAGTTTTTGTGCCTTTCCCTTACAATGCTGAATCAAAAGTGACAACATTACTACAAACGAGTCAAGATTTTCATCTATTTGGCACTCAAAATTTCGAATAAATCTCCAATAGTTCATTGGGTTTCCATCAAAAGTGATTCTTTCGGGCTTGGGACGGTTTAAATACTTAATTAAGGTCGAAAGTTCGGCATTGCTGCAATTAGACGAATGTTGCGCGCTGGAACTGCTAACGTTATTGGTTACAGCAGCATTTCGGTTAAGGTTAGCAATTTCAGTCGACATCTCGTTTGAGATTTGTTTAAACGTAGATTTTACGTTAACACCGGTAGATTCCAGCGGCGGTGCACATGCAAAATCACGATCAAAGTCAGCCTTATGTACTTTCGGTAGCGTAGTAGCAGAATACAAAGCATCGCATGCCGTTACCTTTGGCGCAATCTCATCCGGTGGGCAACTGAGATTCGCGATTAGCTCCAACCTCGTCGAGAGTGATAAAGCCAGGATCTTCCCTGGCAAAATTGTCCCACAACGCTTCCTCTACCTTTGCAGCTTCAAGATTGTGCGCCAATTCGAGGTCTTCCAGCCTATTCGTTAGTTCTCTACGCTCTGAAGCTTGTTTTATTTTTAATTCGCCCATTTTTACTTTTACTTTAGCTGACAATGCAGAAGCCTGTGTACGAATAGAAGAAGAACTACTAACGCTACGTTGGTCGTCACAATCGCTAGGTGGAGATAGAGCATAGTTTGGCAATTTGTTCGAAACCGCATGGTCTTGGTTTTGCTCCTAGTTAACAGAGTTTTCCCCATGTTTTTGCCAGCAATCAATCTTATAACGCAGCTCATCTCTAGATAGTGTCCTTCTGGACATGATCAAAATTAACTACGGTACCGCAGAGTAGAATAAAATTTCAAAACTTCTGGAACATCACCAAATATCGAAGTCTCAAATCGTTACTGAAGATGATTGACGCGACCAAATAAACTTTGCTGGCTTCTACTCCACGAACTCGCAGCTCCGTATACAGTTGAAACTCTGTTCCGTACTACAACTTCCAAACACACATAATTAACGAAACACTAAGAGTAAAAGTGGCGCAGATTTCAGATTTTTTAGTACATGCTAAAATCGTGCCGCTTTGAAAAGCCTTTTTCAACTTAAATTTACCACACTCTACACTGGGTAAGAAAAACACAGCACTTGTTTTTTTACATCTAACTAGCCATGGCTTGCTATGAAGTAGCAACATTTCTACAAACTGCTGGGGCACATTATGTTTCGAATATGTTCTAGCGAATGTCATAATTAGTGTTTGCTGCACGGCAAATTGCAAATAATCTGTCACGAATAGCTAAGCAATTTTAACTTCTTTTCTGGGCCTTATGCATAGTATCATAAAAAAGAACGTCTAATATTTTAACTTGTTCCCTCCAGTCAGGTGAGTAGCCAGAAATTCGCAATGGGGAGTCTATTTTGAGGGTGTGGCGGCGAAGCCCTCAGCGCTCGAAACTTTTGCGTTTTTTTGCAAAAATAACTTAAATTTAGGACTATTTTAATAAAAAAATAATGCTTTTAAAACGTGGCATTGAAGTTGGCTGTGCAACATGATTCAACTGGTTGCATAAATGGGCTATGTGGGAAGTAGCTAATGATAACATTGTAGTTCTTTTGTTAGCATAAATTCTATTATTCAATAAAACTCACGCAGAGTAATTTATTTTGTCTATATTTTATAAAGAAAAATAATTGGGGAGGGGGGTAATGGAAAGATATTTGAGAGAAGTGATTGGTAATTAACTAACACTGAATATCCCCCCTCCTATTAAAATATATTTGCTGATAAAACCTATGTTTGAATGTTTGGCGTTTTTACACTAGCGATCAAAGTTGATTGTTTAATTTTGGGCATTTTTCAAAGTTTTTATTGATTTTTGACTTTAATTTTTGACAAATTAGCCCCCCCCCCCTAAATATATGTTTCAAAAGAAGCTTTAAATCACTTTTTAGTCCATTCCAGCGCAAAAAAAAACAGTCTCAGAAGAGCTAAAAACGTGGTATTTTCCTTATTCCGCATTTTGGTTGATAGGCCAATGGGGAGCCTACCTTTCTAAAATGTTTAACTTTCTAGTCGTTTTGCTAAATTGCTTAAACTTCCCTACATAGTGTCGCCCATTTACATTCAATTAGAACTCTCCCTGCACTTTTTCATGTACTGTCATAAGTTTTTGTCGTCACGGAAGTGTACACCGACTGAGCAAATGCGTATAAGGTAAAAAATTTGTACCTGAATTTTAACTCAATCGCACAATGTGAATATTTTGTTTAAGTGATGTATATATTGTGTTGTTGTCGCCTGATTATATTGTGTTATTGTCGCTTTGAGCAAGATCGAAACGTGTCGCGATGGCTCAGCGCATATTGTTTTTGAATGCAACGCCGTGAAGATGACATAAGACCGTGTCGAAACACGTTAGCATCTCTAGTTTGAGATCCCAAACATCGAATTAAACCTTTCTAAAATGTTTAACTTTGTAGCCGTTTTGCTATATTGAAAGTTTGTGCTTTAATAATCCATTGTTTTTAACAATTTTGCGTTAAAATATAAATTAAGTAATATTGTTATCCAAAAGTTGGCTTATTTGCGTTGTTACAATTCCGTGTTAAAAGCGGCAAAGAGCATTTGATTTGGTTTGACTATTATGGAACTGATTTGACCGTAATGGAACTGATACTAAAACTTATTCTCTTTGGTTAAACAAGGAGTTGGAATATTAAAATACTGTAAACCTCTATTTTATGAAGAATTTTTAAAGCTAATTTTTTATGGTTTTTTCCAGTTATTCAATTCTGATGGTGACCTTAGATCATATGATGACATTGCGTCAGCATTTGGCTTAAAACATAATAATCACAATTTTATCAAATATATCAAAGTAACTGCAGCGATTTCTGTGAATGACACTACTGATTACAGAATTAAATGTTTGGTCGCGCAATTCACTAGGTTGATTGAAGAGGTCGGCAGCTTGCCTCGTGCGCACTGCACAGGGCTTCTGACATCTCCCCATTACACGATAGCTCTAGCGCCATTGACCGAGCAGAAAATATTGCTCACAAAATGACAGTAAAACAATCACAAAAAAAAAACTCAAGAAAAGCACAGATAGAAAACAGTCATGCGTTAACTGTCTGTAGCCAGTAAATATAAGGCATAGATACAGGATCAAGTTGGAGCTATATATATTACTGAATCGGCAAGCGTAGCAGCTAAACTTTGGCCTAAGTGAAATTCAGACTAACTCAATTCACATCCGGTTAACCCGCGGTTTCCACAATTGTTTTTCAACTTAGTGTGGTAAACTGTTTACAGAGCATAATTCATAGATATTTTTATACAGCCATAATCACAGGCCGGTGCAAGGCAAAAGATTGTTTACATAGGTGGTCAAAGGACAATGATAATGTAACCGACCCAAAGTAACCTTGACGGTAGCATAGTGAAGAAAGAAAAAGCATCCTGAAAGCCTCACGGAGTCAAAGTATAATAAGTACTACCTGATCACAGTATTCAAACCAAGAATTCAGCCCTCCCTTTCACCTAAAAAAACTTCGCATTTGTGCAAGCTTTAAACGTGGTCTGAACTTGATCTGAAAGTAAGGGGAGGAAGGCTAAAGAAGCTGAGTAATTTATCTTAACAATTTAGTTTTTTCAAATAGCTTAAAAAACATGCCGCTAAAATGGCTATTTTTTTCGATGATGAGAAAAATTGCTCAGCTGCTTAGGGCTTCGCCTCCAGACCCCTTGGCCTCCAGTGGATGGGGTCCGCCCTAGGCCCCGTACGTGACGCGCTTGAAATGCATCAATGCATCAGTTTGCATGCATACGCCACTCGTTGGGTACATTTTTTAAAGAAAGTTTTTATCTTTTTGGTTCAAGCCACCTTAGCAAAATCCCTTCCATCCGCTTAGCAAAATCCTGTTTGAGCGGTTGGTTTCATCCCATTGTGTTGTATGTTATATATTTTATATTTTCTTACATGTTGTTTGTCACCTCGAGTCGAATTGCAGCGTTCTCTTAAGATATTCTTAAGGCATAAGCTTGCATAATGCCATTACTGACTGTTTACTTTTCCAATGTTGTGAATAAACCCGACAACAGAATCCCATTTTGACCATTTGTCAGCCCCTTGCGGCGGCGATAGCTCAGTAGTAGAATATCGGGTTTGTGATCAAAAGGTTGCTGGCTCCGGGTTCGATTCTCGGACTGGCAATGCGTTGCTGTGTCCTTGGAAAAATATTTTATGCTTATTTCTCATTGGGCCAAGCAGTCTACACATTGCGGTGGCCCAGCCTGGCAAAAGACCTGCAAACAAAACCCAAAAATGTGCTTTGGGTTGGTGTGGATAGACAGACGCAGTGTGCCTGGTTGATACGAACAAATGAATGTCAGCACATTTATGACGTTTACGAGGGTCGCGGCGGCGAAGATTTTTCGTATACTGTACCGGTACGTTTAGATTGTAGTGGAAATGACGCGATGACAAAGAGCGCCTTGACTATACGATAATATAAGTTACGGTTGTTCGGTGCTCCTTGGACTCAGAGATCGTATATGATTTATTTGTATATTGTTTGATAATGTTGTACATTCGCTTTATCCGTCTACTTTTTGATCGCATGTGGCTGAGCACAAAAAAAACTAGTTACTTTACTTACTTACTTACAAAGAAATGGACAGCGACTCACAAAGGCGAAGAATCGATCTTCTGTTGCTGCTAGTTTCGCAAGTGCGTGCAAAGTGTATGAGCCGTAATAATCCCGTGTTTTTAATGACTTTGTGTTGGAAATCTTAAAAAGAAAAATTCGAGTATACTTTAAATTTAGTTTCGATGCATTTATGAACGAGGCTTACCTCAAATCAAAATAACGGAGAAACCTGCATATTCATGATTGAACGAAACCAGCCAATCAGAATTTATTTATTTATTTATTTTATTTTTTATTTTTAAATGTTTGTTGTAGCATAAAATGTGGCCTAAAAGTTATTGCCGAAGGCAAAATATCATAACAGTTTTTCTTTTCTTTTTTTTGCGGTGATGAAGTTAGTTACAAGGCAAAACTAAGCAGAGACTGAACAGGTTTGTCATAATACGTCATACTATTCGATGTCGACGAGTTGGTTCAAGCAATAATGGTTACAAAAAGACAAGATTGAAATGCAAAATTTTAAACTTATTTAACTTAACGAGTACAAATTTTTATTGTAGGTAATACAATCAACACTACAAAACAGTGAAGTACATGCATGTGGAAATGGTGAGATGTTTTCCTTTGGCCCTAGAAAGCGCCGTGTATTGAAAATGTAATCCGATATTCAGCGGTAAATCTTTCAAAGCACCGTCACGCCGAGCTTTCACTAGACTAATAAACGCTGGATTGGTTTGAGGCTTAAATTGAAATTGCCTTGGAAATTCGCGTTGAATGGATGAATGCCAAACTTTCGCTTACAACCACTTCAAAGTCGAAATATTACGCTTCTTTTACTTGGGGGTAGGCACAATCGTACCAAACAAAACTACAAGATAGATATTTCTGTATACTGTATCTGATATAATTGTCAAAGAAAATTACAAGATTTCAACTTTCAATTATTTATTTTATTTGCGCCAATATCGATTTTAATCAAATAAGCAATAAATGAATTAGGAGTAGCAATACAATTGACGTAACAAAACAGAAAAATTGAAGGCGTTCACAAGTTTGGCCTACAAGCATCAGTAAATAATTATATGCATTACTTGACTTGCAGCTTAGTAAGCGGCTTTTTCACTTTCCCACTTTAACTGGAATTAGATTTTTTGGGATCGAGCCAAATTTCCTACTTCTTTCAAAAACCCTAACCGACTACAACATTTCGCTATGCACAAATTTGGCATTTTGTTGTTAGAAGTGCTGCTGAAAGCGTATGCTTGAACGTTACTGATGACATTTGGAAGATGGACATGTTTTTGAAGGCAAAATAGCTGTTAATAATTACTATATAAACTCAAACAGTAGAAGCGTAAGGCATTGGTTTTAATTCTTTATACCTTTTTTGTTGTTTTCTCTGGAATTTAAGAGGTCAAAGCAAAAAAAAAAAACATATATGACTAATGAGCTTCTTCGAAAGTTGACTTGCGCTCAAACAAACCAAAAAGAGTATAAATTGAAAGTTTTTAAAGCTATTTTTACGCTTATTCGCCCTACTCTCGTTGATAATGACATGTTACGTACCAGTGCTGACTAATTGATTCGGCTGACTCATTTTTATATTCATTTGCAAGAAGCGCATGGTTGCTCTATTGTTTTGGAAGAATCCTCACCCGCTTAAGCTCAGCAGATACCGCGAGAAAAATCGTGAACGTAAGAGGGCATTTGGGGTTTATTTAAAACAGAAACTCGGTACGCCCCGCGTACCGCCTTATCAGTGTAATGCTGTCAGTTGGTTTAATAAACTAAGGATACGCGCGTACGCTTATGATTTGACACACAGCGTAGACTCCCCTTATAAGTTTTTGGACGTTTCAAGTTTTGAGGCATACAATCATCTATACTGGTTTTGCATTGTGAATTATGAGAGCGAATCGATTTGCTTTTAGACCAAAAATCCTGATAAAACAATGCAGGCGCACAGAAAGAGAGCGCAGTCGGTTCTTTGAAATAAACTTTTTGATTAGACCAATAAATGGTATTGGCTGACGTGCGGATCTATCAAAGAGATAGACTTTAGTTTTTTGAGCTACTGTAAAACACAAATCAAAATTTACGGTAATAGTGAAGACGAAAAAATAACAAACACCACGAAAATCTTATTACAGATTTTCTGTTGACGTGAAATTTTGCACTTTATATTATTCTGCTCAGTTTGGGGAGAATTAGTATTAGGTCTATTCTTTTAAAGAAAATATAGAAAAATTTTCATCTAACGTAAATTAATTTGGATCTTAAATTTTAAGTGCAAATGTTCAAAATGCAATCAACATTTAAAAACGAAGAGTCTTTTGCTTTCAGCTTGTGGTATTCTGCACTCCGTACCCACCTTAGTATCGCTTCCATAACCATGATATCTGGAAAACTCGTCATGGCCTATCTGAGTGCGGTTGAAAACACACAAGATTTGTAACAATTACAAAATTACAATGCGATATGTAAAGCAGGGACGAGCATTTCAGAATATCGATCCTAGAAGGATCTGAATTCCAAACTATCCGAAATCCAAAAATTTCTGACAACTTTCAGACAAACATTTAATCCTCCACTTTGAAAATTTTTTTACTTGTTTTGTTTTTTTTCTTACTTTTTTTTCTTTTTCTTCTTCCGCTATCTACTTTTAAACCGCTAAACGCACTGTTTAAAAGTGATTGAAGATATTAGGGAGGACTTTTGTGCAACAGAAATCGGGGGAGCCAGGTTGGGGGTCCCCCTCGATCGGGTCCTCCTAAATTTTGAACTTTAAAATCCTTAGAGTTAGAAGGATGAAATTTTGGAATGGGTAGATATTAAAAATAAACTAAACGAAGCAAAAATTTGGGTTGCCATAATGGGGATTTTCCCCCAAACAGGCAAGCTTGACACATAAAATTTTTAAGGTAAATAAGTAAGTATAACCGGCAAATCAAATTTATTAAAATCTAGGGGTACTAAACTGGAGGGCCACCCCAAATGGGGCCGCCAAAATTCAAACTTTAACCACTCACGCAAGACACATGAACTTTTCAGCGTAGGCAAATATGAAAAAAAGTTTTACCCAAACAGGGCCCTCCAATATTCTAACTTTTTAACCTTTTAAGCTGGACACATGAAATGGTGGTCCACAAATTCTTAACTTCCTCATTTGAAACAACTTGCTTCAAAATGCCTTTGCATTCCTGCAACATCAGCTTCTTCCGAAAGGTGTTTTTCCAGTGCTGACTTGACTGTGAGCGAATTAACCATGCAACTAAATGGTGAACATTTAGAAGTACTCAATGACATGCACTGCAATAAAGTGCTGCTTTAATTAAGCAAATCGTTGAATAAATTTTTTCTGAATATCGGTGGTGGTTGACTGGTTGTTCTCTTTTTCCGCAAATTAAGTTAATTTAATATGAGAATAAAACCAGAATAGGATTCGGTATTTTGGATTCGGTTTTAGATATTCGGAATAATTCTGGAATAGCCAATTATTCTGAAATGCCCATCCCTAATGTAGAGCACAAGTAATATTTTATGTGATAGTTTGCCCAATAATTGAGGTAAAACTTGCAAAATGATTGGAGCAGTAATACGCTTTATCAGGCAAAATAAACCCGGCACTTGTTGTACACCGGTAGTTCATCCAAATACTGAACGATACAAAAAAAATTCGCGCCGAAATTTGTGCCACGTAAAGAAATGCTTTTATGGAAAATCATCTTTCGGCAAACATTTCTTTTTTTTTTGATGAAAAAAACAGATATTGAATTTTTGCACTGCTAAAAGCGTCTGTCATGCGGCTTAATTATCACCGGTATAAGAAATCTTTATTAATGACTACAATGACATTTTTATTGACAGCTGACTTTTAATTTATTCTTCGTCAATGCTCTTTGTGACGAACTGAAGGGTGCTTGATGAAATGCATAAACTTCAATTAGGAAAAAAGATGTCGCCAAATAAGGTAATGCGACATTTAATTTTTTGTAATGATTAAAACACGATAACTTTAACTGGCGCGCCTTGACGTGACTTGGGAAGCTTTTCAATTTTCTTTATACGTCAAAAATAAGATTTGGCCACAAAACTACTTGAAAAAACGTAATTTTCGCGTCAAAGTCCTTTCATTTACTTTGAAAATATGTACAGTGTAATCCATTTTTGTTGCATAAAAAGGATTGTTCCCTAAAAGATAATTGGAACTAGTGTTTTTGAGCTATCAAAAAAAAGGGGTAAAAAGGAAAGCGGTCAGGCGACCACATCTAATAGGATTAAAATGATCGCTGTAAGTCCAGTTTTTTTTTGCACATTTAGGTTCTCTTCGCAAATAAAAGGATAAGAACGTTAACTGAAAAAAAAAAGAGTGCCAATACTTGGATATATAAAGAAGCTAATAGTAGTCAGCCATAAAAAGGTTTTATGAAGAAGAGTAGCTTTGCCAAATTAGGATTATACTGATGAGACTAATAGGTTTTTGTTCTGGCTCTGAGCTGAGCTGTGTTGAAAATAGTTCTCAATTTCTGCACAAAACTTCCTCGTTTTCATTTTGGATAAATAAATTCCGGTACACCGGTCAGCTGGTTGAATGGTAATGCGTTCATTTCTGGAGCGAGAGGTCTGAGGTTGAAATCTCGGGCCAGTCAAATCGCATACAGTGTTGCCAACGGCTTGCCACCGCTGCGACATTTCTTCGAAATTAACATCAGTACTTGCTTAACATTTTGCTTACTTTAAGGTACTTGCTTAACACCTGAGGTCTAAAAAAGATAGATACCAATAAAGATCTTCGTTTAGTCTCGCGTGGTCTTCAAAGTTGTTAGGCCCTGATGAATGACAGTTTTGATCCAGAAAGTGGTGTTCTTACTTTAGCCCAGGGTGCTGCTCAATTGTTGCTGAAAAATAGCGTTACCCTGGGTTTTGTCAAATTTGTTTGTGATGACCATGCCTCCCTAAGGTGAGGATCTTCTTTTAAGGAATAAGCCTTGTAGCTGCAATGAATTTCTGGAAAAATGCAAACAACAAAAGCGGAAAAAAGTCCACGGCCAAGCTCGACGGAAAAAATGTTCAAGACCTTTTTTGGTCTTCACCAAAAATTGACAACAAATTGAAAAGAAATTGTGGTGAAGCTTTTCACTTCTGGCTCAAA
The DNA here is from genome assembly GCA_963965965.1 of Trididemnum nubilum. Taxonomy (NCBI): domain Eukaryota; kingdom Metazoa; phylum Chordata; class Ascidiacea; order Aplousobranchia; family Didemnidae; genus Trididemnum; species Trididemnum nubilum. The sequence goes on along the minus strand of OZ014481.1, from coordinate 29,276,111 downwards.
CCTCTAGTTACGCCACTAACGATGCTTAATTATATAGTAATCATACATTTCATCCTCCTTTTGTTGGATTTAGTGTTCAGCAGTTTCTTTCAAAATTATAAATACGCTTTTCATAAATTTTTAAGCTGACTAACAATTACTTTTGTTTGCTACATGGTAGGGATAGCAAATATTGAAATTTAGAAAAAATTTTAAGTGTAAAACTAACTGCTGTACTATACTGTACCCTTAACTAACCCTAGTTTAATTCAGTTTGACAGTTTGTATAGTAACCCATAGCATTTACTTGGTTGAAACGATAAATCGACAGGCCATTGTCAGAAAACCGCAGCTTTTTTTTTCATTTAGTTCATCTAAGTTTGAAAAAAACATACAAATTACTAAGAAACTGACGATACATGACTTAATTTCACACATGGGACGGTTTATGTCTCAATAAGTGGCTGAAACAACCAACAATAACATGTTTAAAGTATATTTTAACCTTGAGTGGTTGTAGTTTACGCACATGGCGCGATTTTGCACTTTAGTTTCTTGATAAATAGCTTTAAATTTGATATTATTTTGATTTATGGTAAAGGCTATGGATTTATTAAAACAAAACGTAACTGCAGCGTGTAGTTTCACAGAATATTTATTAGTGGTTTTTACGTGGTTGTCAATGTGATTAGGTAACTGTGTTGGGCGTTTTCTTTTACCATTCCATTTCATTCAGTTACCGTAATAGAAGTGTTTATTACCCAAAACCGAAAAGTTATTAGGATATTAATAAGAGGCCAAAGTATTCTGCAGTCGGCAATGTGACGTTTTACTAAATGCTAATTAAGAAACTTCAACATAACTGCTTCTTAAAAGAGCATTTAAATCAGAGTTTTTTTGCTCGATTTTCTCGCAAAGAATTTTGATTGATTTGAAGACTAAACTTACCAAACTTGAGCTTTTTACAAATCGTTGGTTTCCGAGATAGTACAGTTCAGATTTCTCCTCAGACAAACTTTTTCCTCTTAGAAATTTTATTTAAATTGCAAATTAGAAACCGCATTTGAAAAAGTTACTGCATGCTTCTACTCCTCAATAAGTGCTCTGCGGCAGTGTTGTTGTCAAAGCAAAGTAAAGGGTCAGCCTTGTAATTATAGAAGCATGTAAGCTAGTTTTCCAAAAGTTAATCTTCTGTCACAATACTGACAAAATGGCAATACTGAAGTAAGAGGAAAATTATTGCACATAGCTGGACAATTCTGTTTCGAGCTTCTAGCTCTCTTCAGCAACCCTAAGCACATTTAATAGCGCTAATCATCATGACTTCTGGAAATTGAGCACGAACGCCACAAGAGGCATCAAGCTTTTTTAGTTTTTTTTTTAGAAAAATTATTGTTAATATTGAACTGTAATGTGTGTTGAAAACATTAAGATGTGAAAAGTTCAAATTTGGTAAGAGTGCATGGCAGGCTTTTCTTAACATTTTGGTCTTTTAATTTCATAACATTTTCTTAATATTTTAGTTGAACAAATTCATTATCATGCTAGCTTTAAATTAATGATGATACTTTTCGAAGCACTTAAAGAATCTTAGCAAAATCGCTGAAACAAGCTGTTTAAATTTTTTGATTTGAAATTTTTTCAAAGCGAAATTGGAAAACCACGATACAGTAACCTAAAGTTCAACGTATAATGTGACATTTTACTCTACCTTACTTAACACATGCAATATTATACCAAATCGCTTCATCCTTTTTGGCACTAACCTTTCGAACAAAAACAAGCCTGATAATATTACGTATCAAAAATTGTCAAAGCCATACCTTTGCTTAAAGTGTAAAAGCTATTAACTGCAAAAATGCAAGTAGATTAGCGCGCTAATTGCTAAAAACAAAAACTAAGCCGAACCAGACGATTATTTGAATAGTGGCAAATTATAAAAAACTTATAAATGATTTCAGAAAAAAAGCCAAAAGCGTCATGACGCTGCTTTAAAGTTCAAAAAAATTAAAAATTTCCCATCGTTTAAAAAAAGAAAAATGTACACGTTGATTCGTGCGCAAGCAGTATTTAAACTGATTAAGCAATGCTTTGCAGTTAGTTTGATTTATGCAATTGATAGTGACATTTGCAGGAGCTAGTTTTTATATCGCCTGTGGATAGGTGGACACAAATTCGTTAATTCGGTAATACCGAAGCTAACGTTTTCGTTAATTCGGTAATACCGTAGCTAACGTTTTCATTAACTCGTTAATTCATTAAAAAGTTTTCCTATGTTAACGAACTACATTAATTTCTGTAAACTTTCGTTAATTTACGTTACGGTTTTTTCGTTAGTTTCTTGCACCGTTTATTCATCGTACATGTACAAATCTGTTTGCATTAGTAACACTTGATGCGTATTATCACGAGTTTCATAGAAAAAAAAGCAAAGAAAGGAGCTCTTTTTTGTGGCAAATAATAAGCTGCAGCCTCATACGTCTATTAATTATCGCTGTTTGCAATTTCCAAAGATTTTCCGATCGCTGATTCGTTAGTGCATTTGAACCTACATTTTTCGTGAAATTAGATTAAACTATAAAATGTAACTTCCGAAACACAAAAAGACCACCATATCAATATATTTTTCCGTACAGTCAGCTCAACGGTGTCATTACGTGTTCTAGAAGTGAGTGAATAAAAAGAAATGTAAAGTACAATCAAAATGTTAAAAAACTAACGAACTTCATTAACTTCCGTTAATTAAAGCTGAAAATGAAGTTTGTTAATGGACTAGAGGCTAACTAAGCTTACGTTTTGTATGAACGTTTCACAAATGATGGTCTCGGCCAGTAGCGTAGCCAGTGGTGGGGGGGGTATGCATGCAAAATCTCACGTTTTTAGTGCTTTTGAGGCCGATTTTTGGTGAAAAAATGAAAACAGCCCTCCCCAAAGGAAATTGGGTGCCGAAGTTGTGAAGTAGATGTCGTGACTTGGCTTGAAAAAGCGTTTGAATTTCCGATTTTGGCCGAAAAATCCGTCTCAATTTCGGTGAAGACCTTTTTTTTTTTGGAGATCACCTGTTTTTGGGCTGAAAAAGCGTTGTTTGAATTTCCGATTTAAGCCGAAATTTCCGTCTCAATATTAAGAATAAATCGGCCAAAATCGGGCAAACCGTGTGATTCTGATTCAAGAACAATGAAAATTCGGGTTAAGGTCGTTTTCAGTTTTCTCACTCTTTCAAACCGACCCCCCTTTTTTTTCAAATCTTGGCTACGCGCCTGGTCTCGGCAATAGCGGTTATTTATGGACTATTCAATATATTTAAGTAATCTTTACTTTTTGTTTTGACCCGAGCTCGTTATTTGTTCATGATTTTCAGGAAATAAAATTACCGGATAATCTTCTACGGGATGAAAAATCGTGGTAGTTTTTTTCGAAAGTCAAAATCAAAATTTACACCTAAACTTTCGCGCAAAATGGATCGGCCCCGAAAGTAGGCCTACTTTTTAATATCGTTAATGGGCAGCAGTGCAAGCGATTCTGTTACCTTAGGTAGAGTCCACTTACACATTGCGCAGGCCTCATTTGGGCTCATTGCAACGATCGCTGCAATGTTGGTTAATTATTTAGTTTCTGGTTGAGCTCAGCAAACTTTCCAGCTTCCTTCAAGAACGTGGCCAGTGTAGTTATGTTGCATTTTATTACCACATTGTCTTGGTAAATGCAAAATATGTAAAACGAATACCTTGGTAAAACTTGCGATTGCTTACATGATGATTTGGTGTTTCATCTTCTAGGCAGCAGTTGGACACAGAAGACTCAGCGCGACCTGTAATTTTCTTGTGCCGCCGTGAATGCTTGGTTTTTATTATGATAATCACCTAATCATTTCTTGGTAGTAAGAACCAGTACAATTTACGTAATATGCAATTAATAATAGATACAAATGTTTGATTCAACGCAGAATGCAACGACTTAGAAATATAAACTCAGAACAAACTTAAATTAGGAAATGAACGAAAGACAACCTTTGCACTGTAGTATCAAGCATGGAGCACAGTTTTCAAATAAGGATTTTTAGGAAATCAGCAGAGTGGATGCTGCAACCTTTTATTCTGTTTTAGTCCATACAACAAACAAAGTTGCCAAACTTTGCCGAAGAGCAGCCTGAGGGCGACATCGAGGCAACAAAATTGAGAAAATTACTGATATAACACTTTGTTCCACTAAATATCAAATTTAGATGTTTTTGTGATCTTACTGTAGCAGGAGATATGAAACAAAAAAAAAATGATTGATTGCCCTTAAGCACGTTTTGTTTTCTCCATTGTGGAGGATGTTAGTAATAAGCGCTAAAACATGTCATACAGAGTAAATTTCTCACACTTGCTATTGCCTGCGGCAAGAAAACTCTTAAATTTTGAAATAGGTTATTTTTATTTTTCACGAGCTACTTTACCTATGATGGATTTTACCCAAAAAGGGGCTAAAATGCCCTCTCCAACTTAATTCCAAATTGAAGATCATAAGAACACCCAGTTTAGCGTGTAGGTTGCTGTTTACAAAATTTTTGAAATGGGTTTAAGTTGATGACGTCATGGTTGAGATGGCAGCACAGACTTTGGCAAAAATAATGTCATTTCTTCGATGACGTCATAGGTAGTTTGAGTTTTGCTCATACGTCGTTTCTTACGTGCCGGTGAATCATAATATGTCACAGTCAAAGTACAGTAATTACGTTAGAAAAACGTCTAGTGACGTCGTTTAAGCTAAATATATGCCAAAAATGATCAAGCTTTGGTGAAGTGGTCTCGGCAAATGTCAAAATTGGAAAATTTTTCTTCACGTTAGCAAGTTGAAATTTTTCAGAGTTATTTCTGAATAAATTAGGCTGTGATTCCCCTCCCTCTTGGATATAAACTAGGGTTAATAAAAAATGGTGGGATTATTTATACGTCGATCACCAACAAACAGCTGAAAATTGTTAACTCAGTTATTGGGTATCATACGTGGCCAACTGACCATTTCTTTTTCACTTTGAAGGTTGAACCAAAGCAAGATGTAAACTCGTTTTTACCAGAATTTTATAAAAATGATAAATAATGACTTTTGATGCTGCCCGAAGCATTTCGTGTTGATTGACTTATTGTCTTGTTTAGTATTTAGTGAAAAAACTCTAGATACAGTATCATAATGAATCGTATTGTCATTGGTTTATGTATGCTTGGTTTCGCGCTTGTGAGCGCACAATCTGGAGAGGAGGAAGAGATAATAGGTAAGCATTGATTGATTTTGTAAATATGGTCGAGCACAATTAGCATCATAACAGGGAATCAAACCCTAAATTACAGGAGTCACAAAGCAAAAAAAAGCAAAACGCATTGAATTGAAATACGAGTATTCTTGCACGGAATATGCGTGATTGGTAAACAGGCACCTAGTCCCGAACCCGAACAGATTGGCAAATCTTTATTTCAGTGATTGCTTAAGGCCATGTTTGGATGAAAATTACCAGCAATTGGGCAAAGATAAAAATTCGACGAATTCGCAGTAGGAATTAGCGTTGGGGTAAAATCGATTTCAGTGAATAAAATATGGTAGGCTAAAAATTACGATTGATTTCGTACGTGCCCGATAAAAGCTTGAGGCTGTTATTGTATTGTTTATGAGCAATAGCAAAGTATAATGCAAGATTGGTTATGTGGATTCATTCAATTACCTTTATATGTCATGCTCTACTCTTTCAAATTAATATTTTACTTCTTTTAGAGAAATTTGACGTTTATTTATTTTATATTTTTAATCAGCGCTACCCATTAGTTTCGAACTGGAGTGGCCTGGAGCGGGAGCACTCAATGATTCTGAGGGTATTGTGAGACTTGCATTGGACAACATCTTTTTAGATCCCAACGGGGCAATGTCTGTAAGTGTATAGTATTTTACTTAAAATTTATGCAATCGATTTTATAATTCCAAAAAGCAGGTTCAAGTGAAGTCTCTCTTTGCCTTTTTATTGTGCGTTTTTCCGTGAGTGTTGCAAGAAGCAGCAGCTCGAGATTAGGCTGCCACATGGATTTTCACTTGATAAATATTATTAGCCAACTGCAATGTTGACCTTTTGATCTCATTATTGACATTTCCTTGAATTTTGTCAGTGGCTCACCACAAAAAGGTTGTCAACTTTTCCCACGTTTTCAAGCTACAACAATCCCGGAATGAGTTGAGATTGTCAATGAGTTTTAGTGTTTACTCCGAATTCATTGTCACAGTAGACTCTGTAGTTTTAGTTGTCGCTACTCTCTCATATAAACTGTGCCTCTATTGCTTGCGAACAGCTGAGGAAGGCTTGGAGTACGTGTTCATCGATATTTAAGTGTACTTTTAGTTTTAGTTGCCCCCTAAAAGGTACTAAAATTCAAACTGAATAGCTGCATAATGCATGTCTTCAATTCATTCAGGTCATTTTAAGAAATTATCAATATTCACACTAAATCAATCTTGAAAAGATCATGGTATCTACACTCTCTATACACATGCCGAGTTCGCGGGCTCAAACTAAAAAAGGCAAAATGGCTTCGAATGTTGACAATTTATTGCAGTTTTTTTGATGGTTCTAAAACGTGCAAAATGTGACGCTAACAGCATTAAAACGGCATTTTTTTCTTAAAGCATAAAAATCTTGCGTCCAAACCCAGATGACGTCCAAACCCAAATGATCTCCTGCGGCTGGAGGCTACGTCCCAAGATACTGGTCTGTATTAAGCAGAGGTGCGCAACTTCCGCAAACTCTGCAATTGCGGAAGCTGCGTTACGCTTAAATTTTTTTATTTTGAAACATTGCGAAAGTAGCGTTGCGAACTAAGCCTTTGAAATTTGTTGCGCTTTTGCGCTGCGCTATCAATTTTTTTCAATTAACAATACAATTCTATTCTTTGACTTGATTTTGTTTCGTTTCAATCTTTTAATATTGTTAACTCTCAGCCTTGTTTCGCAAATTACTCACTCTTTATTTCTGTCTAAAATTGCAGAAATGTGGTATTTGCATTGTGTTTTGTAAATTTATTTGCGGAAGTTAAGTTGCGTTTTGATTTGGTACCAAAATGCTGTTGTGCAATTGCAAAATTGCGTTACGCTTCAATCGAATCAAAAAGTTTATTGTGAATGTTGGGCAAAATTGTTGCGTTGCATTTTAGGTATGATGTTATTTTTGCCCACCGTTGAGATGCACAAATTCGCTCAACACGAAGCCAAACACATTTCCTGACGCAAAAAATTTTAGCTTTCCCTTCAATTTAATTCTGATTTTACTCTTAGCATAATTCTGGTTTCGCGGCTGCTTAATTGTTCCGTAAGTAGCCCCTCTTTTTGAACATTTTTGTCGGCGTCATTCATTGCAGTACATAAGTTTTGCGATTTGAGCCCCCCCCCCCCCTTAATTGAAGATCTTTGCAACGCCAATGGCTTTTGTATTGATTGGTTCTGTGGCTCAAAGTTTTTAAGAAATTTCTAAAAATTGAACACAGTCTGCGAATGAAAAGTATTCAGCGGAAGATAGTTTGGTCATGTTCACAGAATAGCTCTGAATAGGCTTTCAGACATAACTTACTTGCAACTGCAAAGAAAAAAAAAAGCCTGTAAGACAACCACCAGCCAGAGGAACAACCTTTTAAAGATTGTGTTTGCACTTTACTATCTTTTCACATAGAGATTTTGCACTTTGCTGTCTTTTCACATAGAGATTTTGGCAATTAGGAATTAAGCTGCTTTTTCTCAAAATCTTGGCTGTTTTGAAATCAGTTTTCACATTTTTGTTGGTTTAGTAGGTCATGAATCAGCTTTAAAAAGTAACTGCTTCAAATCGGTTTTATTAAAAAAATGAAAACTACTTGAAACAATGAAGAGGTGCCACAAATCTTGTTCCACTATTCCCCTTATCGCGGGAAATAGATTTGATTTGCTTGACTCCGTACCACTGCCAAAACCTGCCTTTCGAAATTTCGTGACATCAGAAAAGGATCACTTTGCAAAATTTCTTGCCGAATATCGAACATCGCATTACATATTCTACAAGATAGTTTGTCAATTGGCAATTTTTTGCAGAAGAAGCTATGCGATGCTTGATTGTCGAACAGCGCGTTCTTTGTTTAGCAGCAAATTTTGAAAAGTCATCCTTGCCTAATGTCACCAAATTTTAAAACTCAGTTTTGTCAATGGTACGGAGTCAAATGGACTAAATCTATTTTCGCGGATTAGGGGAATAGTGGAACAAGGTTTGGAACATATTTTTATTACTTCAAGTATAATTATAGTTCTCGTTTCTTCAATGAAACCGCGATCTTGTGAAGTATTTTTTTATAAGCGATGCTGCTTTGCTACTTATATCCACGCTTTAAGAATGTTTTTTGCGGCAGTTGTAATCCATTAATGACTGGTGTATCTTTAAACTCTTGATATTCTTTATTTAGCTTATCATTAATTTCTACTTTTTTTTAAATAAATTATCTTTGTTCATGTAATTGTTGCAGCTTGTGATTATTAGAGTTTCTTTATTTCGCGTGACGGATGACAATTTGTTGTATTGCATATTTATCCTCCTGTCACTGGACAACGTCAGACATTAACTATTGGACAATCCGCACACTTTTCATTGCATCAAAAACTTCGTGCTTGGAGGAATCCGCTTTGAGGAATCCGCTTGGAGGAATCCGCACTTGATTGAGAGTTTTCTGTGATCCAAAAGTTCCTGTGTATTTCTTTGAATTCTTGTCCACTGAATATGCTGCTTGTTCGAGGCCACTAAACAGAGATAATCATCGTAAAGCGTCTTATCCAAGAACGCAGCAACGTGACCAGGGTGTGGTTTGAACCCAGATCATGCGATTAGGGTCGTTGTAAAAACGATGTGTTTTTCCTTTCGGTCATGCTGATTTTTTGTTTGTCTATTACAGCCTCCCGATACAGAGCCGATTACAAAACCAGCTGAAGGAACTTTCGTAATTGCGGTGAACCCATCAGATAATTGTGCCGAAGTGACTGTGACCGTAAGTCTCTACAAAAGCTAACGACGCAAAAAAATATAACCTTGCAGTGTGTGACGTTGATCGGTGCAAGTAGCAGTGATCGGTGATTGGTGCAAGCAGCAGTTGCTGTATTTACCTAAAATATGCTAAAAACAAGCCAACGAAACCAGCATGTCTCCAAATACCTAATCACAAAATTACACAAGTTTGAACTTTCAGACAAGTCAAAACTTACCCTTGACTAGAAAAAAAATTTTCAAATTTCAAAATATAATGGCCTTGGACTGGTCCAAGAGTTTTGTTTATTCCAAAGCTTCATCAGCAGGGCTTTGGTAAACCAAAAAAACAAAAAAATTACTATTAAATTCAAATGCAATCAGTACCTTTCATGGCAAGCCAAAAATCAACTACTGAATAAAAAAATATCTAACAGCCAAGTAAACCAATCAAAACAACTAGAGAAAGAAAGGCTTACCTAGATAAAATCACAAAGCACATCATCCGCACATAACCTCCTAGAAAATGTCCATCATTAGTCATAATCAAAATGAATCTTGTCACATTCAATTACTGTATATTTAGTATAATTCTTTGTAATTTTTTTGTAATTACTGTAGCTTAATAAGATTATTTTGTTACAAATTATTATATAAATGTTATATAACAACTCTTACAGTTAACCATTAGCGATTGTTATGGAACAATTCTTATGACTATGAGAAAGTTATGCAACTGCGGACGCATTACATATTTAGCATATTATGATAATTTATTTCTCTGACAGAATGTCATGTGTTTTATAGACTTGATTGATTACTGAATCTAGCATGCAAGCAACTTAAAATATGAAAACTTTTTGCCTACTGAGAAAGAGATAATGTACACTTTTTACAGTATCGATTTCCCGTTGTTATCAACGTTAGGGTCGCAAATTCAATTTGTCCAAATTATGCTTAAAACTGAGGGAGCTTACTTCGTTTTTGAGATAGAATAACTCAGGAATGAACGAATCAAGAAGAGTGGTGTCAACACCAATCTAATTTAATACGGCTACTCTAACTTTAAAAATTCTCATTGACTTTGCCTGCAATTCTCGTTCACATTATTTAATACCTTGCAGTATTATTATAAAATCCATCTTTTTTTTTGTTGCTTGTTATTGCAAAGAGTGTGTGCAAAGTAACAGCTCAAGATTAAAAGGCTACGTCTTTTTTATGATAACTTAGCTTGTATCATGCATGGACTTCTAGAAGTCCTTCATGTGTCAAGCAAGTGCTTTAAAGCATTCATAGATGTGGCAATTTGTTTTGCAGCAAGATTGGGTGATGACTCTTAAAGACGTAAGTGACGTGGAAGGAGCATCCCCAAATGTCCTCTACTTCGTTCAAGAAGGTACCGACTGGTTTTCCAACGAAGCTGGTAGGTATTTAATTATTGGTATGACTATGAAAAGGGTATTCAGGTTTTTGTGATTTTCAAAAGCTTAATATTAGACGCTATATCTATCCTTTTTACGTACGGTATTCACTTTGTGCCCGGTTTTTGATTGTTATTCTCAATTCCTTTTTTTCTGTCCTTTTATTTATTTTTGAAACCAACTCAAGAACAGTGCAGAAAGCAAGAAAATAAAACGAAAGCATTTTGTTAACAAAGTAGTAGCAGTTTGTAACTCTTGGACCCGGTTTGACTCGCGATGCAATGTTTTTGATACTGAACTCAACCAAAAATTTTTCCAGGAGCTGATTTTGTACTTATTTTTTGCTTGCAGGATTCCTTTTTGCGTTTGACGGTGAAACTTGCTTAGACCGAGAGTTTAGTGCTGAAGTCATCATCAACGGCCCTTTCGTACAAGCCATCGTTGATGCCCCAAATGCTGATGATCCTAATGTTGATGAAGAATCATAAAATATGACTGAACGCCCATTATATTCAATTGCATATTTTTATGTGACTTTCCTCTCGCTTGTTAATTACATTTCAATCTTTGAATGAAAAGTTTGCTAGAAGTGGAATAGAATCAATGCATGATGCCTCTATCCACAAAAATGAACTTTAATAAGGCCCATTCCGGTAATTTCTTGAAGGTTTTGCTTAATGCTGAGACCATCTTGCTTGAAAAGTAAATTTGTATTGTTGTAGGCTCGACTTTTATTTTTGATGTTATTCTTTCTTTTTGCTTCATTTCTCACTTGTTAATATTTCGTAGAACTAACTCTATCTGCTTTTCTTCATTTTAACTTGAAGTGTTTATTTTCGAACCGAACAATTTCAGCGAAGATAAAGTAAAAAAAATGAATAATACTCATTGGCAGACATTTCGTTTGCGTTTTCAAGGGTGAAGATTAGATTTTGTACATGTTAGAGTAGCGGTGAGATTTGGATCAGAATTTATAAAAAATCAAAACGTGATGGAATTTTCTAATTACTTTCAGCGTGCTTTTATTTTTCATTTTTTGCGAGTTATCAGGTTGAGCTAAACAAGTAAAAGCAATCTTTAGCACCATTTTTACTACATTGGCAAATACTTTATGCTGTGTTTTTTATAGCAGCAACTTTATAGGAACATTGTCACATATTTGTTCAAAATTTAAGAACGATTCAAGAGCAAATCCAGCCTGAGCGAGAAAAACATAATTAAGAACACATACTATTTTAGCACAACGCATTAGTGACCAGGAAGCAATGTTTTGTTGGACTTTTCCTGTTTTGCCTCTGCTGGTTTTTCTGAACAGCAGTAATGATAATCTAAAAAAAACACACCTTTTAATTGAGCAAAAAGAAATTTGCGTTACTTTGTTCTCCAATAAAGTTTAGAACTAACTAAGTACAAATGAGGCTAAAATTCGTAAAAATAAAAAAAACTACCAGCCTCAACTCAAAATTTACTGGTTCTTATAAAAAAAAAAAATGCAATGATAAAGTTCCTTCAGGTTTTATTTAGTATTGGTTTTTGCAATAACCCTTATGGCTAAACAAAACAAACCAATACTAAAAAAATCTGCTGTACTTTAACATACCGTAAATCTATAACGCATTTACTGTAATTGCATTTTATTCATCAAGTTGCCTTGGAAAGAAGACAGCGAAGGAGCCTTTCGGTCTTTGAGTCAAGCTGTGGCCTGCCCATCTGTCTACTACACACGGTGGAGGCTTCCCACTGTCCCCTTGCTGAACGTCAAGCAAGAAAGCTGTGAATACCAATTTTTATAGTGTTTGGTTTGACCGACCGGAATTCGAGCCCGCGTCTTTCCGTCTCAGTTACAGACGCTCAATCCACTCGACCACTGATTTCGGATAAACTGTATCGATTAAAACTTTAACATACAGTAAAGCTGTAACGGTTCGAGAAGAAAATTGTTGATAGTTAATCTTCTGAAACAGTGCTCGATGACATGTATAAAGTAAAATCAGAGCAATATACAACTATCAAATCACAGAAAAAGGTTAAAAGCACTACAGTCTGTTTCGTCCTGAGGACTCATCAAATGTTGCTGCTGTAGCGCATGTTTATCCTCCTGTCACTGGACAGCGACGATTCGCGCACTTTTCATTGCAATGACTACTTCATCGTTAGAGAAATCCGCACCTGCTTAGGAGTTTCCAGTGATCCAATCAATGTTCCTGTCGCTTTCTTCGATTTCTTGTCCGCTGAACTTGTTGCTTGTTTAAAGCCACTAAGCAGAGATAATCATTGCAAAGCGTCTTATCCAAGGACGCAACAACGTGAGCAGGTTGCTGATTGAACCCAGATCATGCGATCAGAATTGTCGTAAAAACGACGCATTTTACTTTTTTACTTTTACCCTCTCGGCCAGCCAAGCTGCCGCTGCCGACTATTCAAATAGAATTGGAATAAGGTTACAGTAGTAGCACGTAATAAGTCTGTAGGACAAAACAAACTGTTGTGCTTTTAACGCTTTGAGAAGATATCAGAACTTGAAACGAATCTCTGAAAAAACATTGTGAAAAGAGATTGCTTTGATCCGATAATTATACTCAGTGCCTTCAAAACCTTCAATTCCGCCTAACACAAGTCAAGAAGAACCGTCAAACCCACCTACTATTATTATTGCTGCGATTATGATTTTTAATATCATATTTATTATCAAATCAAATCTTTCATTATTCTCGCTGTATTACACCGAAGCCTGTATGGAGCTTGAGGGGCCCATCTGCGCGTTACTGAGCCCGGGCAACCCATACAGCTTCAATGTTGTTGCTGGCTCGCAGCAGTGGCAAGCCGCTGGCAATACTGTGTCCGATTTGACTGACCCGAGAGTTGAACCTCAGACCTCCCGCTCCTAAGGAGAAAACACTACCGCTCAACCGACAGTCCGGTATTATTATTACCATTGCATATGTAATCATTATAGAGTTGTAAGTCGGGTTGGGCTTTTCGGGTCGGGTTCGGATTCGGTCCGGGTTCGGGCCTAAAGTTGATAAAATTTCGGGCTTGCTTCGGGCCTGAGACGTGCTTTTTGTCTGTGGTGCTCAAAAATATAATCAAAACAACTTGGCAATAACGCTTACGTTTTTCAGACCTAACGTAACTTTCGTTTTTTTGGGACATGATTTGAGCTTCTAAATAGTTTTCAGGTTCTGGCCGGGATCGGGCCGGGTTCAGGCTTATATTTTCGGGTTCGGGCCAGGTTTTGGCCTGAACTAGTCGGCCTGTTTACAACTCTGAATTGTTAACATTATTCTCATTATTATTTACCGGCCAGTTGGCCGAGCAGCAACGCGTTCGTCTCTGGAGCAAAAGGTTTGAGGTTCAAATCTCGGGCCGGTCAAATCCGACTCAGTGTTGTAAACGGCGCGCCTCCGGTGTGACATTTCTTCAAAATGAGCTGTATTGCCCGGGTGCAATGACGCAAACTCGTCACACGTTTTTGGCGTAATACAGCGTGTATAATGAAAGATTAGATTAGATTATTAGACCATTATCATTATAATTATAATTGTTCAGTAAGATGATTCAACTTACTAATTTCATTTAATTAAGATTTTAATTGATTGAGCTAACCCTTGAAAATCCCTTAAGGGCAAAACAAACTGCTGAAGGGTTTTAAAATGCTCTTATCTGTGTTGTGCTAAATATTTGATACTGCTGTGAGTAGAAATGTTATTGAGCTATTTTCAAGAACGCTAATGGTCTGTTACAGAAGCCCTCCGTAACTCTGCTAAATGTTAGGTGCTCCATCGGAACTCTCGAGCCTTCACCGTATCCGTTTGGCCAAACTATAAATCGAAATTCTCCAAATTTAAACTGCATTGCTCCGAAACAGAAATAAATAATTATAGCTCAGTATGGCAAGGCAAAAAATAACTAAAATTTAATCCGAAATAATAAACTAAAAAGGTACCATTCGAACAGTATTGAAAATAAAATACACGTCCGTTTGCCAAATTACTCCACCGAAAAATAAAGGCAACATAACAGAAGCACATAACAAGAATCCTTAGATAGCGAAGGTAGCAACTTAATGACTCTATTCAAATAAGTATATTTTTGATGTTGTTTGTAATTACATAAATTGACTGCCTTTCTGAAACTAACAGAAAATGCCCTTTGAGGAAAGTATTGATTAAACTTTGTACACAACGTTGAGGAGCCGTCGGATTTTAATTAAAGTTGTCCCATTGCTTTGTCACAAGAAATACTTGGATGACCCTACATCGAAACCTTATGCTGTAATTTTGTATATTTACCTTATTTCCTATCGGTATTCGATGTTTGCAGGCGCAAAAATTTGTGTCATTTGGCTTGAATTAATTTTTAATGTTCTCGGTCGATAAATAACTTTTTATTAAAAAGGAATACATGTCCTCCAAAGAAAGGACGTATATGGTCAATTGTCACCCTATCTTACTGTTGTCCAGACTACTGATTATCCTTCACATTACTGATTTTACGTCATTGCTTTCAACAGAGTCAAAGCCATACTTAGGGATTTGGACTTCATAATACATTTTTTTAATTTCCAAAAAAATTGGTTTTACGCAAATCCATTAGATTAACAGACCAGAAGTTTATTCGTCTCCACTCGCATCGAAACGTAAAAAAAAAATAACAAAAAACAAAAATCAAAAGTTTCAGTAAGAATAAAAGAGCCAATTCTGTCGTAAACATTTTATTTAAAAAGAGGTTTTTTGACTAATAACTTAAGTTATTGACAATCAGTAAATAATGCACGAGAAAAATTAGAGTAATAGGTAACCTGCAAACACCGGCGCAGCCAGAAATAAAAAAAGAGGGGGGACTAAATTTTTTTTGCTATGATTAAAACATATGCAAATTGGAAAGTTTTCATTTAGGCAAATGGTAACAAATTACTAAGTTTTAGCGATAACAGTCAGTAGTCCTGCTGTCGTTCATGTAGCAGACGCCTAAAAAATAAAAAAATGAAAGAAAACAAAATAGGTTTCACTTGGTTTTACAATTTTATTTTATTTGATAATGCGACAGCGGGTGCAAAAAAAACGCGTTTTCTTAATGTTTAGGCCATACGAGAAAGTCGCGGATTGCCGTTATTATTTAGGCAAACTGACATAATACTTTGACTTTCAGGTATAGTATATTGTAACAAATTAAGAACAAACGTTATCTACAATTCGCAAAAACATATGAACAACTTCCATCTACACCCAAAACTGATTGGTTTTTGAAAAAATAAGTGCTCTCTATTGTTATTTACGTTAATTGACACTACGTACAGCTTGCTATCTTCAAACAGAAAAAATTGCGCTGTATTGTGTTTTGCCGATACAAAGTTTTATTAATTGATAACGGTACTGTACTATTATCGCTGATAGGAAATAGAGATCTTACCATAATGCGATAGCGAATAATGGAATAATGCGATAGCGACCGACCAGCATTTCTTACGTGCGGTCAATCTTCTCAATCAAATAATGCGAATCTGAACGCGGCGTTGGCCGAAAAATGGTCACAGCAAAGTACAATGAGTTTATTTATGCAGCATGTCCTCGAAAGAAATTTGATTTGCGCCGAAAACTGCGTAGAATGC
Source organism: Trididemnum nubilum (assembly GCA_963965965.1). Classification (NCBI taxonomy): domain Eukaryota; kingdom Metazoa; phylum Chordata; class Ascidiacea; order Aplousobranchia; family Didemnidae; genus Trididemnum; species Trididemnum nubilum. Next base: position 29,260,102 of record OZ014481.1, on the reverse strand, counting down.
TTCCAGAGCGAATTTTTAGGCTCGGTCTACATTGTGTGTAGCATCGTGAACGTGCGGGCGAATTTATGAATTGTTTGAAATAACTGGCTGCTCGTACGCTGATGAGGCGATACGCTGGGCATACCAAATTTCAGCTTAAAATAAACTTTGCGCTCACGATTTTACGCAGAGTGTAGATCGGGAATAGGTGGACGGCGTCTGCGCGACTTTTTGCTAGCAACCAGCATACTCAGTTTAGACTTCGACACAATTTGAACAATGTCGCCCGACTCGCTGCTCTGATAGACAACAAGAACACTGTTACAAGTCAACACAGCTATAGGGTGTAATATGCGGACATCGAAATTGATCGAAAAAGATTTCCTAAAAATAAATTAGCGTACTATTTACTGTAATAAACATTTGGCATTGTGCAGTTTGAAGTTGTAGGATTAATTCAAACCAGTCGATCCCCCGTTCCTCCCACCCCAGCTAAAAACAAAGTTAAAGGATCAAAAGGACATCGTAGCCACCCTTTTGGTAAACTGCAAAAACTTTTATAAACATATTATGTTGACTGCGCCGTTTTTTAGGCAAACGGGTTTTTTAGGCTGTTGGACCTGTTAGTCTTCTCTTAGAAGAGATTTGCTTTCCTTCAGCAATTAGTTTTTGCTTTCCGAATGTTTTCAATTTTGAAATAGTCTAGAAATTTATTAGGGTCCAAATACGATTTGAATAGGGTGGCATTTAATTCGCGAACTGATACGCCTCAGTTCTCGGCCAGCCCAAATTCTCGCCAGTATTTGATTCTACTTTTTGGAAAATGATGAGTTTTGATACAAAATTGATTGCGTTTTTTGGTGCAAAATCGCGTTGCGTTCTGCCTCGTTCGCGTTCTCCTGCAAAAGCAATGCGGTGTGCTGACGCGACATTATTCTTCCAAGCAGCGCGATACGGGCTGCGCAATGATCGAACATTTTCAATAAATATCAGCACTGAGCCACTGACTATAAAGCATTCCGACTCTCCGAGTTTTGTTTCCACCTTGTGTTGCAACACGACAACGAGGCTATGTATTCTTGTTTCAATTAAATCAAGTTTTTATGCTCAATTGTTACGTAAATGTGACGTAATAGATAACTTTTTCAATCATTCTTACCAAATTTTTCTTATTCTAACTCATTTCCATTGTTACGTTACAATGATTCACTTTGCCGTTTTTGCTGCAAACGTTTTTTCAATCCGAATATCTCAGAAACTAAACAAGCTAGACTGCTGAAATTTTTTAAAGATAGAGAAGCTATTGACCTTGAAAAAATTTTCCAAAAAATGCAAAAGTTTTGACGTTGCTTATTTGCAACTCAGGGTAGAATTACACTCGAGTTGGGCGTTTTTCGAATAGTTTTTTAACATTTTAGTTTTTTTAATAATTTTGTAAAATTGTGCACTTTCAAAAGGAAGGGGACTGGTCCCCCCCCAATCCCCCCCTGGCTGCGCCGGTGCCTGCAAAGTTAAGTTTAACAAAACAAGCAAAAAATTCCAAAATTAACGCAATACACTGTAGTTCTACAGTGTGAAGATATTTATTGCTTTCAAGAATCTGCCCATACCAAGGTTGTATGTATGGCATTAATAATGGCGTATTAAATCTAACTAGCTTTGTAATGTCTTGTAAATATCTTTTGCAATGTAATGTTTTTGTAATGTTTTGTAATGTGCGTATTAAATTTAACCAGTTTTGTAATGTACGAGTTTTGTAATTGATTCTTTTCCAATTCCACCTATTTTTTTTTTTAATTTAAGTTTGTTTACCTTTAAGGTTTTGGGGATATGTTTACTATTTTGGTTGCTTAGTAACGCTTTTTATAATTAAATTTTTTTGTAGAGGTTTATTATTTTAAACAACTTTTTTGCATAGTTTTCTTTTCTGCTGTGGTGGTTTAGATAAAACAAGGTTTTTAATATATTTGCTCTACAAAAGAGGTTTTACTATATACAGGAGGGTGCTGCAACAGCCACATAAATTTGAAAGTTTTATCATGGCAACTTTTACCTTGGCTTCGGACAAAAATCCTTTTGGTTAAGTTTCGACGAAATTTGTCAATGTTTAGGGATCGAACAGTGACATCAAAATTTTGGCAATTTCAAAAAAAGTTTTTTTTTTCATTTTGAATGTTATATGGCTTCAAGTCGAACCTGTGATCACTTTTGATCATTTTTATTGTTTTTGGAATTGTTGTTTAATACACACGCAACAAGAGAACTTCTTAAATCAAAATTATCAAAAGTTGTATTATAGAACTTACTGCCACCAGTATAATTAATACCAAATTATTGCTTATTTTTCTAATTTAATAATTAGTTCCATATCTGGCTCTAATTTCAAAGTGAAAAGCGCTCATTAGTACTATTTACCCAATGTCAGTGTTTTTTTTTTATTCTAGACAGTTTTACTAACAAAAAGCATTTTTTTTGATAAGCTGTCATAATTTCCTTTTCTTTTCTTCGACAGCCATTCCCTTATTCTCGATTCTGGTTTTTCAATAAACATAATGCTAAGCAAAAAAATTTTTTTTTCTTTGATTTTTCATTCATGTTAAGGCGTTGGTTTGATGACCAAAATTCCATTGTTTTGTTCGATTTTTTTTTCAATGTTTGAGAAATCTTGGAAATATGGCAAAGATCTTTTTGAATTCTTTGTCAATCTCGAAAAAGTATAATATGATTGCCTTTCTAACTCTGAAGAGTTCAGTAGAAGAATTGAGTTGATGGTCAGTTGTTACATACCATTAAGGCATTCTATGGTGCCGATTGGAGATTCGCGGTTGAGTAAATGGCCAGCAATCAAAGCTTTCCATACAGGCAGTAAACTCTGGCAAGGATGCGTTTTGTTTCTTTTCTTCTTCATTGTTTACATGTTCTGGATCAACAAATGCAACCAAGTTGATGAGTTTGCCCCAGTAGCGAACGCAGGATTTTGAGAAGGGGGGGCCAGAAACTTTAGAAAATTTGAGAGGAACATAGATCAGAATTTGAAATTGTCACATTCAAATTTAGTCCCATTTTTCGCCCAAAATCAGGTGAAGAGCAAAAAAAAAGGTCTTCACTCAAATTTCGTCCCATTTTTCGCCCAATATCAGGTAATTTCGAGCCCAAAGCCTGATGCCCAACTTGCAAAGAGGGGGGCATGCCTCAATTTTGCTCACTTTTCTATGCAATTTTGCAATCCTGGCGATCCGAAGGGGGGGCCATGGCCCAATGCCCCCCCCTAAATACGCCCCTGGTTTGCCCCGATAGGAAATTGAAAAATCAGTTGCTTGCATTGTGCTGATGATTTGATTCTGCTTCTACAAAATTTGGCTTTCAGCGCACATGAAATAGGTTTGCAGCTGCTTATGACTCTGCAGGAATAAAAATAAGCTCGGTCAAAACTGATCTCCTTCATGTTTCAAGAAACCCTAATCAGTGCTTGTTGCAACTGAATGGAGCGACACAGAAACCAGTATACAAGTTCAAGTATCTTGGGGTTGCATTCACTAGCGACGGAAGGCAAGACGAAGAATTGGATATCCGAATTGGCAAGGCAATTGCAATAAAGAGAGCTTTGTACTATTCGGTTGCTGTGAGACGAGAATTGTCGAAAAAGCAAAGCTCTCAATTTTCGAAACAGTCTTTGTCCCTTCCCTCCTACTGTATTTCTGTATGGTCGCGAAAATTTGGTAATGACTGAAAGAATGCGATCGCAAGTGCAAGCGTCCAAAATGAGGTTTCTCCGAAAAATCAAAGGAGTTACATTATTCACAAGATGTGCATTTCTTGAGATTTGAAAATCTCTAGAGCCGCTACTTCTCCTAATTGAAAGATCTCAGCTTAGATGGTTTAACCATGTAAGCAAAATGCCACAGGAAATACTCCCGAACACGCTGTACTTGCCGCGGAGCAAATGGGAAAAAAGAGTTGGACTACCTAGAACTACTAAAGATGAATCAATATTAAATGGAGGGTCTTGGATGGAATTGCTTGGAACTTCACCAGAGTGAAGTGATGGATGTGATGGAAGACCGTGAAGTGTGGTAGCTTAATCTCAACCTGCTGCCCCCGCAACTCTTACGGAAAAAAGGGGGAATGAAGAGAGAAAGATTTTTCTTTAAAGTTTTCAATGGTTTTGTTTGCTTTTCTATTGTTTGTTCTGTTAGAGTTGCATTTGTCCACATTTTTCATTTTATCTACTAGCTGCTTTATTTCCTCAATTATTTTTAATTTACGAGTTGTAGATTTCCATCTTCGTGGTGGGAAAACATGTGCTTTTGATAGTGTTGTCGTCAGGTCTAGAAATGGTACCTGACATCCAACCATAGGCGTAGCCAGAAAGGGGGCCAAGGGGCCCGACCCCCCCCCCCCCACAGTTAAAATACCACCAATGATAAAAAATTATGACAACATAGCCTAGCGATGTTTAGTTGCAGTTCTTTTTTCAGTAATTACGCACATAAAAATAATTAACAACAATATTAATGACTACAAGGGAGCCCCAAGGCCCCTAACTAACGACCAAGGGGCCCCGGTCTCACTGACAACCAGGGGGCCCTGGGGCCCTTAACTGACAGTCAGGGGGCTCTAAGGCTCGTAAGTAACGACCAAGGGACCCCAGGACCCCTAATTGACAACGGGGGCCCTTAAATAACAACCACGGGGCTTTGGAGCCCCTAAATGACAACCAGGAGGCCACCGGACCCCCAACTGACAACCAGGGGGCCCAGGGTCTCCTAACTGGCAACCAGGGGGCCCTGGGGCTCCTAACTGACGACTAGGGGGCCCCAGGGCATCTAAGTAACGACCATGCGGCCCGGGGCCCCTAACCAACAACTATGGGTCCCCGAGACCCGTAACTGACAACCAGGGGACCTTGGGACCCCTAACTGACAACCAGGAGGTCCCAGGGCCCATAATTAACAACCAAGGGACCCCGGGGCCCCTAATCAACAACCAGCGGGCTGTGGGGCCTCTAATTGACAACCTGAGGGCCCCGTGGCCCCTAACTGACGACCAAGGGTCCCGTGCCGGGGACCCCTTAATTCAAATTTTTAACAATTCATATGCAAAACCTGTAAGAAACCTTAAAGCTTTGTCTTAAAAGTTGCTACCCCAAGCATTCGCTTAACGTTATTATGAACTTAATGCTATAACTTCGGCGGTAGTGCAAACCCCCCCAATTGAAATACTATCAATGATCAATATAATGAGAGCATTGCCAGCATGTTGTCCTCTTCCGGAATCGCAGTTTTTTTAATTTGGGCTTTTCGCGTACAAAAGTAAATAATAATAATGACGACCACATGTCCACGTCATAGCCATGTGATGCAATTCTTGGAGGTTTCAAAAAACCGTCAAGTGAATTGACTCGAGTTCTCAATGTTTTGGAAAAAAAGTTATTTTAATTTTGCTTAAAATGTTTTATGTTTTTTAATGAAAGAATTAAGGGCGCGATCTTATCTTAAAATCATAGGCGTAGCCAGAAGGGTGGCCTAGGGGGCCCGGGCCATATCAATGTCACCAGTGACAAAAATTTGACAAAAAAACCTTGTTTCTTCATTTTCTGTTTCTTTTGGCATCTTTGCGTACAACAGTACACGCGTACAACAGTAATTAACAGTAAATAATATTGACAACCAGGGGGCCCGACGCACCCGCTTAATTCAATTTTTTCCGACTAATTTAAACTTATAACCAGGGTGAAATCAAGGGTTTTTGTCCTAAAAGTTGCTACCTCAGGCCCTCATCTAAACTTTTTATGAACGTAATGCAATAACCAGCGCCGTATTTGCCATATGGCAAAGTGTCAGGGCCCTGCGCTCAGATAGTAGGACATTTTTTGGTCTTCAATTAGATTTGGCAGGAAGATGGTGCAAAAATCTCCCAAGTGCCAGGGGCCCCGCGCAATGTAAATCCGGCTCGGAAATAACACGTTTAGTAAACGTAAACATCTATTGTACCATTTTTCAATAACGATTCACCACCATTTCGCCAGTTTTTACGCACAAAACACTTTTTAAAAAATAACTAGGAAAAATGCTCATTGAACAACTTAATAAATTTGAATTGAGAGGTCCTGTGCCCCCTGACCGTACATGTTCTACTCCTATAACTGGTTAACTTCATGACAAAACAAACATCTCTAAGGAAAATGTACGAGTGGATTATTATTTACTGCTAAAATATTGCACGAGGCAATATGCCTTGCTTCTCCCTACATGTACCAAATCACTTACAATTAAAATTTTACACCATATTGCAAGGTTTTAAAGGTGTTTTGGACTTTAATTGCTAGTAAAAGGAGGATTGAACAATTAAGTTTTTTCGATTGGCATTCAAATGTTAAAAATCTAGTTCTTTCAAATAGCTATGAACACGTGCAAAATGTGATCCAATGGGATCAAAAAATGGCTTCTTTTCCAAAAACTGACAAAAATTGCCCAGCTGGTGGGAGCTTTGCCCCCACACCCTCATAGCCTCCGGTGGCTGGGGTCTCCAACCCCAGACTGTGACACGTTTGAGTACACTAGCTTACTCAACAAGTCTTCTAAGTTAGACGTTTGCACTTTCTAACTATTAGTTTTTGCCCTCTCCCTTTACCAAACTTCTTGTTAAGTGCCAGCAGGCTACTGCTACAGATCTTCCATTCTACGATACCTTTGCCCAACAAAAAGTGTTTTTTTTGAAAAATTTCGATGACGTCATTGCATGTGATTTGTGGTTTGCCCCCCCCCCCCCCAATCAAAAATCCTGGCTACGCATTTGCATCCAACTGCGAGAATTTACAAATGTAGTGATAGTATATTGCTTGTAGATTTACTTATGTTCATGTTGTATAGATCTTGTACTAAGTACATTGCTCTGAACTCCGTATCTTACTCAGCACAACATAGCAAATATGGTTTTAGTAAGCTACTCCTGTAACATAGTCAAGTTAGGACAGCAGTTTAATACATTTCAATAACTAAGCCTAAAGCATAGTCTGCACCGTCATTCTTTAAGAGAGTAACCTAGTAGGCTAAGTTTCATTCTGTTTTACACCTCAAGCCAAAATAGATACAGTAGGTCTAACTCAAATAGAGTTTCTGTTGTAGTTTCGCAGCAAAGAAACGTGATCAAGACCACTATTAATTCTGAAAGAAACAAACAAAAAACATAGATGTAAACTGTTTTAGAAGTTAAAGTAAAATTTTTTTGAATTCAAAAGAGCAAAAGTAAATGTTCAATTTTGCAATAACTCCTTAGCAACAGTGATTTCACATAGCACCATCTAGCGGCACAAAATCACACAAATACGAAATCCTGGGTAAAAAAGATCTCTGTCCGACCCCTAATTTGAAGAAGGTAGAAAAAAATCCGAAGAGGTCGGGGCTACTGCAACACCCTAATATACAGTATTATATTTTCTTTAACTTCGCTGTTTATTGAAGTCCGTTTTATTTTGTTTACAATTTCAATTTGATTGCTGTAATAGTCTGTTTAGATTTTTGTAGTGATTTTGGTTTTAACCCTATTTGTAGGGGGAGGGGGATTTGCCCCCTCTTAGTTATTTTAATATAGCTTCTAAACGAAAAAAAAATTTGCTTTGATGCACCCTGACTTTAAATAAAATTTAATAGCACACATTTTCAGAAAGTTAGGGGTTAGCTGGACAACTGGAAGTGACGTCATTTTTGCCTTTATCAGAGGCACCTAAGGAGTTCCATGCAGTTTTGAGCACAAGGCAGTCTTATCGGTGCGCGTATTCTATCCATTGTACCGCGTATTCATTATTGATTCTAATCTTCAGCTGGAACAAAATATTTTATTTACTGATAAATACATTGCATCATCAGTACGTCATTGATGACGTCATAATCTAAAATATTACTTTTTCTGCTGTTTCTCGAAAAAAACTGCGTTTGTAGAAACAAATATTCGTTTTCATCAGCTGTTGAATGATAAAATGAAAATAATACTGCAGTATTCTAAAATTTTGTGAATTATACTATATCTCAGTTACAAAATATTACAAATAATAATCAACACAAGACATAAAAGATGACGTGATCATGCATGATGACGTCATCATCTGCGTGAATTTGTCAGAGATGTCTTTAAAATAACAAAAGTCTAAACTGAAAATAATATTTTGCTACATTTAGACAAATTTGCATGCTGTTATAAGGATTTACTGGTTTTGATGACGTCATCATCGTTTTGGTGACGTCACTACCTCAAAAAATTTTTTTTAATTTTAGCAAAAAATAGCTTCAACAAGCAAAAAATCTTGCTTTTATCACTTACCAATCGGTTTGTAGATAGGGAGGGCAAATTTGCCCTCCTGTACAAATAGATTGTAAAAATAGCCTGGTAGATATAGGGCTAAAGTATACGCTGATTGTTTATAGACCTAACTGATGATGCCCGCTGAAGTGAAATCGATTTTAGTAAATAAAATATAGTAGTATATAATTTACTATTGATTTCGTATATGCCCAATAAGCTTGTGGCTATATTATTTTAAATCTAACCAAGCGACACTCATCCATTCAACTGCCGAAGTACATCCAGAAACCGTCTTATACAACCCAATTTTGTTGAAGACAGTTTGAAAGTCAAACCAAAATCACAGAACCCGAGCAGTTACTCATAAATTGATGGGATACCAGCAATCAGCTCTCCTTCAAATCATCACTATTATCTCTCTACTGATTATATGTAGTACTGCTTGTAATTAGCCAGCGCTCCCCCACTTTCAGACACACTATTTGATGCACATATATCCCCGCAGTATTGCAGGCGTATCCAACATTCAGGTTATCAACCACGCCAGTTACTGAAGTTGTAAAAGTAAACTCTACACCAAATTCTAAGTTACTAAAAATTGCCAAAAGTTCCAAAAGGGTTGAAAAATTAATAATAAGTTATAAACAGTATCCAGAGTCTTACAGGCACAATCAAACCTTTGATTAACCACCTAAGACATACTGTTTCGGAATCGACATTCGTCTTTAATTATTCCTCGTCAGTATAGCTAAAACTGCAGGTATGAACATGAGCGTAAAAAGGCAAGAAATCGCAAATTAACCAGATCATAACACATCTTTTTTTCTCTTCTTTTTTTAATACTGAACCCCAACTAAAAGTTTCGATAAATTAAGAAAAAATCCTATCTTGAACTGTTGTTTCTTGAAAACAATATCCAAGGACTGACAACTAACACCAGTTAAGCTAGCATTTGACATCATAAAAGAATTTTAAATATAACTGCAAAAAGTTTCGCACCTTTCACCTTTCACTTAAATGCAAAATGCGATATTAAAAATTATTTCTGCAAACAGGAAACTATGATAAATGTCAAAAACTAAGTGACGTCATAAACAAAAATAAAAGAAAACTTACGTTACGTGATTTACCCGAATAGAAAACCGAAACACCAAAATGAAAGGGTTGAAAAAAATTATACCAAAATAAATGCTAAATTTAAAATATTTGTCAAAATTGCGATAATAAAAGACAAGAAAGAAGGAAGTATAATAAAGCAATGACAAATAAAGATCAGTTATTGAAAACAAAGCGAGGCAGAGAAGAGTCGCCAACGTCAATATCTGGCCTATGCTGTTGACTTAAAATAGTTTCTTTGATCAGTAGCTCTTTTTATTTTAGAAGTTACGAAGCAGATTTGGAGCTGAAAGTTTTTTCACAGCTGTGAGGTAGCACTTCCTCACATATCTGCTTTCCCATTTGGCTAAAGTTTCATCTGCATCTGAATTCACACGCATATATCAGATATGTGAGGAAGTGCTACCTCTCGGTTGTAAAAAAACTTAAAGTTCCAAATCTGCTATGCAACTTCTGAATGTTCAAAGCACATACGAGTAAATGAAAAATTATTTGTGTGGGTGTTGACTGGCGTTGTATAAACCAATTTGCTCTACTGGCAAGTAGGTTAATTTTGGCTTTTGGGGTTCAAAATTTGTAGTACTGTAGGCATTTACACAGTTATGTACGCCCAGTGCCGTTGCCACGAGGGAGGCCAGGGGGGCCGTGCTCCCCTAACGGTGTATGAACCCCCTCATTTTGGTTTACTCAAAATACTGTTTTTGGAACATCACATAACGACAAGACTAAAGACAATGATGGAAAAAGGGAATAATTACGTTCAAACATTATATTCTCCTTCGGCGCTTTCTCGATTTTTTGCGAAATCGCTGGAAGCCAAAGTCCGTAAAACTCAGTAGCCTACTTCATTTATCTAAATAAAGTCCGTGAAACTCCGTGCTGGCAACCCAAAGTTCGTAAAACTCCGTACTTCATTTATAGACTTTGTGGCAACCAACTGCTGTACATAAATGTCACACAACAATCCATCTTATTAACACGCTTTTAGGGACGTGTCGCGAAAGCGACATATAAGCCTGCAGAATCGTTACCGGTACATCGTTAGTAATTATGATATAAAACAATACGTTAAAATATTTTTTTCGAAGACCAGTTGTTTTGGTTTTTGGAGCATACTCAAGATTTTGAGGTCGCAATCATTGGTGCAATCAGGGGAATGGGTTTAAGCCCCATTAGCCAAGTCACTTTAAGCTGGTGTGACAGGTGTAGCAACCATGCAAATAAAAATCGTTTTTTTGTCTTCAGTATCCTCTGCATGTCTTAACGTCTGACATTGTGTCGCTTCTTCCTTTTCCTGACTCGACGTGTTATTATTGTGTTACCATGCATTTGCAATTTTTGTGGTGGTTAAGAATAAAAAAAGAATGAATGAATGAAATGAATGAGCCAAGTCATTAAAAAATTTAACCTCAAAATACGAGCGTTTAAACGTACTTTACACTTGACCTGAAGTAGGGAGGGCTGAATGGGCTAAGCAATTTAATTCTTTGTAATGGCTTCGGAATGTTAGCAAGTTAGTTATTCATATTGCTTCAAAAAGTGCGAAATGTAATTAAAATGGCGTTAAAATCGCTATTTTTTACTGCAAAATCACAAAAACTACCCAGCGGCTGGGGGCTCCGCCCCCACTCCCTTGTCCACAGTCACTAAATATTTAGTGACGATTCCGGTCTGTAACACGCTTGAGTTGCATCAGTTTGTTTAGCAAGGTGACTAATTCAGACATTTTTTGGGCAAAAACAATTTACTTTTGGTTCACCCCTTGTAGTAAAATCCTTGTTGCTCTTCTGGTTGCATTTACCACTTATAGATAGATTTTTTAAGCGATTATGGGCCGCAGACGAAACGAGCTAAGAAACGCTGCCAGACTTATTTTAAAATTCCGCATATTTGTAGCCGTGCAAGATCTAAATATCAGTTTTTATATGCAAAAGTTCAGTTTATTTTAGTGCCCCCTCCCTCCCACTTTCGGCTAGTGCCCCCTCATTTCGTTTGCTTTGGCGACTGCACTGTGTACGCCTGATGATAACAAACAAGTTTGAAATGTGCATATAGCGTGCTATTGTGGTAAATTGCTAATGTGATGTCATATATGGTGTTCATGCTTAATGATAGTAGCGCAATGCGGTTGAGCTAAGTGGAGTGCCTGTGTAATACTGGTCGAGAATCCTCGCTCTGGTAACCTTGCTGTCTGACCATAGTCAATAAATCTGACTTTGATCAGAGTAATTTGAGAAAAGGGTGCAATGGCAAGTGCAGTAATTGCCCTCCTTTGTGGTTTGAAGGTTCGGGTGGGCGGCCACTTGCCAGGATAGGCTATGTGTAAATTCAAATGTTGATAAAACACTAGCCTAATGGGAAAGCAGATATCTGAGGAAGAGCTATCTTACAGTCGTGAAAAATCTTTTAAATTTGAAGCTGATGCTAAAACCTCAGTGTGTTCAAAATTATTGGTGTGCTCCGGATTATCCAGTAAATGTTTTGTAACATCCGTTTTGTAACTAAATTTAGCTTCAGGGTTGTGCTCTTCCATTCTGGATTTTATGTTTCTTCTAGTTTGACAAATATAGCACCTACCACATGAACATTTAAGACGATAGACAACATTACTATGTAATAATAACAGTTGCTCTTCCTCATGCTTAAAAAATTGTTCTAGTTTATTTGTTACATGTATTATGGTAAGTTGAACTTTGTCTTGCAATTTCTTCCGAAAAAAATGTTTAGGTTCTTTTTCAAGGTAAACAGAAGGTTTTCGATATAACAAAACTTGAAAAAAATTCGAGGAAGCTTGTGTTGTTGAGAGATCGACTGAGAAGGGAACTGTTACAAAAAGATTCTGTGAGATATTTTTTGTTAATAAATTTTCGGATTTGATAATCTATAAAACTTTTTAATCGTTTAATCTATAAAACTAAAAAAAATCTATAAAACTTTTTAATCGTTTACTTTTTAATCGTTTTAATCGCTGGCCTAAAGGCTACCAGCGCTGAAGCCTAGGAAGAGTCACCAGAACGGCAACTACTTCAAAACAAGCAATGCGAAAAAGTTGTCTTCCCGCAGGAATTGAACCTTCCTTGGCTTTCCTAGGTGACTCTTGCTAGGCTTCCGCGCTGGTAGCCTTTAGGCCATATATAGCACGCAAACGATTAAATATTAAAGCTCTGGCCAGCAAACGTCAAAACATCACAACTAAAATCTATAAAACGCCGCGGATATTCGTTATTAAGTAAGATAAAGGAAATCAATTGAAATTCAAAATGGTTAGACATATACGAATTACAAATGCGATAAGCTGGTTCAAGTAAACAAATCACTAAATTAATTGCGCTTGTATTTAACTGGACACAGGCTAGACCATTTCATGTAAAAACCAGTGTTGGTTTTCTGGCGATAAACTGTGGTTTTAATAGAGTCATTATTCCTAGTCAACAAAACATCCAAACAAAGCAGTTGATATTCATGCTTTAGTTTTTTTCTAAATTTAATGTTTGCGTGAATTGCATCGAGTGTGTTGAAAAAACCTTTGCACTGTAAAAATATGTTGCGTTCAAATTTTTTTGCCTGTTTTGTTAAACTTAACTTTGCAAGTTACCTATTACTCTAATTTTTTGTATGCATTATTTACAGAGTGACAATGATTTGAGTAATTAATCGAAACGTCTCTTCTTAAATAAAATGTTTACGACAGCTTTGGCTCGTTTATTCTTAGTGAACTAAGACCAATTTTTATGCTCCAAAGAATCAAAAGAATTTGACATACAACTAATGAACACGAATGGGGACTGAGAAGTTGCGAAGAGACCTTCTTGGTCTTCAATTCAAGCAGCCACCCGATTTGCTTCTTAATAATTGGCATTGAAAAAACGAATTGAAATTAATGACCAGGTTGGTTGCCGACCAATTTACCGCAAATATTCGAAACAAAATCAACTTAGCTCACCTTGATAAATTTGCATTAAATGTGGTTTCAATTTAATTTTAAAGCGTTACTTGAGCCGTTTTAGAATTTCGACGGAAATTGAGTTCCAAACTTTTACATCTTGATATTTGATTCCTCGCTTTATCTTGTTAGTTTTATAGCGAGGAATATGTGAATTGTTGAGGTTAGAAGAAGATCTTGTTGCACAAGCAGTGACTTCACTGCCTTCACAAGAGTATCAAAGAAGGATTGTGGAAGGGTATTATAAATACATCTATGCACAAATTTGGCAATTTCAAGTTTGTGTAAGTTCGAGAGTTTTAAATGTTTAGTTTTGAACAAAACAAACGAGCCTTATCAAGGTAGTTTCCCACCAATTAAAGTAACCGCTTTATTTTGTAATGTATTAAGTTTTGAAAAAGCTTGACTTTCTACGTGGCCGACTCCCGGGAAGTCAGAACGACTTCCACTGACAGTTAAGTGGCAATATCAACCACCAACCCCAATAGCCGAAAGCAACTCGAGTCAATGATGCACATAGCTGGACAGCGCTGTTTCGAGCTTTTAGCCTTCATCAGTAGCCCTAAGCTTATCTATTATTTCTTATAAAGCCTCTGTCACTGTGCAATCCATTAAGGTTTTGTCCAGTTTGACTGAGAGGCGGCTGGGGAATACCTTTGGTTTAGATATGCTGAGGGCTGCTGATGAGAGCTAAAAGCTCGAAATAGCACTGTCCAGCTCTGTCTGTTTAGTTTTTCTACGTAGGAAGGAAGCGTTGAACCCAAATGACTAGACTGTACAATAAATAAGGATGTACTGTATGTAGCATAATTTTAGAAGGGCATTTTGTGGTAATACTGGCTTTAGTTTAAACAATATTGCCAAGAATATAAATTTTCGGAAAAATGTAAATTCTGGAAAATAAACTTTTGAGACAATGCAGTTTCTGCATAATGAATCTAAAAACAATATTTTGGGGAAAATATGATATTTCTGCGAAGGGTAAACTCTGGAGATATATTTTTCGGAATAATATTTCTGCTATATGTGGTTTTGTACAGTGTATAAGTCAGAGTTGTAAGTCAGGCCAGGCTTTTGGGGTCAGGTTCGGGCAAGTTTAACAAAAGTTTTGGTTATTTTAGCCTGATTCGTGCTTTTGCGTTTTAGGTGCATTGGAGCAATAAGTAAAATAACTTCACAACACTGAATGAAAAGTTGAATTTATTTAAGTATTGATACGATCAACAGTACACAATTGCTATTATTGCGTCACAATTCATCTTCCGAATTTTAGCTATTTAGTTCTTCAAAATGGTTCCAAAAGCGTGCGAATGTTGATCCAAATAGCGTTAAAATGGATATCGTTTTCGAAAAATTACACAAATCGCCCAGCGGCTGGAGACTCTGCCCCCTGACCACCGTTAGTAAAACACTCGAGTAGCACAAGTATGCTCAAGAACGACCTCTAACAGAAATAGTTTTCGAACAAAACAGTTTTGATTTTTATTCTAACCCCCTTCCCCCCTCAGCAAAATCCTGGTTGCGCGCCTGGATGCGGTAGACCTGGCCAACTCAGCTTTTTGGCTAAATTTATGCTGTGCGTTTTGTGCGCTGAAATAATAAAGTTACATAAAACTCGGCTTTATCCACACATTATCAAGGGATAATCTTTTATTATGCAAAAATACACAAAAGGAAAAATATAGAACTTTCTGCACATTTGCTTGTAAAAAAAGAAGCTATAGAGTATCTTTGCCACATTTTTTGAGTATCTAGTACTCCAATGCCAGCCCGAATTCTTTTTAATGTTTTTAATTGATAATTTGGTAAAATAAAACGTAAAACAACGCTTTTTGGAATCAGTTTTATTTAATAAACGGAGTGTGTGGGAAAGATAATTGAAGGAAAAAATAAAGAGTGGCTTGAAAGGAAATTATTTAATATTCCATCATTGGCGCATCCACAACAGCCTGGACTAAATCTCCTCCGATCATTACCTCCGCGTTCACTTCGCTGCGGTCGGGACAGATTTCTGGATTGTATCCGTAAATAAGCCCTGTAAATAAGTTGAAAGTTATTATAAATGCTCAAATCACCATCATATACTGCAACAGCTTGTCAAAAGTATTAATTAATGTGTAGCGACGTGACGAAAAAACAGATTTTAATTATTATCCAATCTAAATTCTGACGTTAATTTTACTTAATGTTAATTAATTGTTCTTATACATAAAATGAGTGCGCCTAAGAAGAAGTTTGTCTTCAAATAAATAAAGGAAAACCTGCAGTAAGTTACCAAGCAATAAGATACGATATGATGCTAGGAATTAACGTCAAAATAATTTATTTATTAACAACCCTAGCCGCGTGCCAAGTACCACTTCAGCTTTACGTCTTATTCACAGCAAATATAGCGGGAAAGAAGTTAAATCTAATCTTTCATTATACTCGTTGTATTATGTCGAAACGTGTGAAAAGTTTACTGGGCCAACTTCCGCGTCATTGCGCCCGGACAATACAGATCCTTTTGAAGAAATGTTGCACCTCTTGTTAGCCGTAGGCAACACAAACTTTTCTTTTTGTGATTGGGCATAAAGCATGGGTTTTTCAATCTTTTCATTAATCATTATCCGTAAGTGTTGTATATGAGCGAAAACGGTTGTTTTGTAGTTGTGAAAAAAAAAAAAATTTAGAAGAATCGTTTCAGTCATAGTTATGTAATTTTTGCAGCAAGAACACACTTAGCTCTACAGTATTGTTGGTGGGCAATCTCAGCAAAAATCAGTG
Source organism: Trididemnum nubilum (assembly GCA_963965965.1). Taxonomy (NCBI): domain Eukaryota; kingdom Metazoa; phylum Chordata; class Ascidiacea; order Aplousobranchia; family Didemnidae; genus Trididemnum; species Trididemnum nubilum. Next base: position 29,243,997 of record OZ014481.1, on the reverse strand, counting down.
ACTTTGAACTCATACTTTGCAAACCGCTTTTTGCTGGGTAATTATTTCGAAATAGTAATACTAAAATTATGTTAGTCTAGAGCAGTGGTTCCCAAAATTTTTTCACATGCGTACCATTTTGAGCTTTTGTACAGTATTCGTGAACCACCTACTATAAGTTGCATCTGACTAGAGCAGGGGCAGTGGTGCCGATTTTTGTTGAGCATTGGGGGGGGATAATTTGCAATTTTACCCCAATTTTGCCCTATTTTCAACATTAGGGGGGATGAACCTCGACCACAATTTTGTTCAGGTTTGGAAATTTAGTGAAGACCAAAAAAAATGCAAATGGAACACTTTTTTCCCCAAATTCAGGTGACAACCAAAAAGAAAAAAGCTCTTCATCGAAAATAGAATACTTTTTTCCCCAATTTTTGCTTAGATGTACAACCATTCAAATTATTGGGGGAATATATCCCTCCCATACCCCGCTTGTTTTGGCACCCCTGAGCAGGGTTCGGCAATCTTGTCGGTATGTGGGCCACATCCAGACGCAGCAAGATTTCAGTGGGCCCCAACTATTTCAGCGGACCAAAAAAAGGTCTTCGGCTGAACGTTAGGCATTTTACAGCCAATTTAATGGCGCTGACCAAAGCAAGTGAAAAAAAGGTCTTTGCCTGAAAATTAGGCAAATTTATAAGTAAGCTGAAGTAGGTCGCGTACCACCTAAAAGACTCTAGCGTACCACAGTTTGGAAACCACTGGTCTAAAGCATAGGCGTAGCCAGAATTTTTGATTGGGGGGGCCCAAACTACAAATCACATGCAATGACGTCATCAGAAATTTTCAAAAAAGGAACTTTTTTTAGGGCAAAGATATCGCAGAATGGAAGATCTGAAGTCGTGGTCTGTTGTCACTTAACCAGAATTTTGGTGAAGGGAGAGGGCGAAAACTAACGGTTAAAAAGCAAAAATGTCTAACTTAGGAGACGTGTTGAGAAAGCTAGCGTACTCAAACGTGTCACAGACGGGGGTCTGGGGGCGGAGCCCCCAGCCGTCGGTGGCTATGGGGGTCTGTGGGCAAAGCCCCCAGCCGCTGGGCGATTTTTGTAAAATTTGGAAAAAAATGTTTGTTTTGGAAAAAATTTGTTTTGGAAAATGAAAAAATTGTTTTGGAAAGTTTTTGAAAAAAAATGTTTGTCTTGAAAAAATGTTTGTTAAATGTTTGTTAAAAATGTTTGTAAAAATGGGATTAAAATAGCTTTTTTTTACCCCTGGACCACCCCCCTGGTTTCGTCTATGATTTTGAGATAAGATCGCGCCCTTAAGTTTTTTCATAAAAAAACATTTAAAGCAAACTTAAAATAACTTTTTTTCCAAAACGTGGAGGACTTGAGTCAAGTCACTTGACAGTTTTTTTAAACGTACAAGAATTGCATGACATTATTATGACGTGGACACGTGGTCGTCATTATTATTACTTACTTTTGTGCGCCTAAATCCTAAATTAGAGAAATGCAATTCCGGACAAGGACAACGTATTGGCTATGCTCTCATTATATTTATCATTGGTAGTATTACAATTGGGAGGTTTGCTTTACCGCCTGTGTTATCGCATTAAGTTCATAATAACGTTAAACGAAGGCCTGGGGTTGCAACTTTTAGAAAAAAACTTTTAAATTTCTTACAGGTTTTGCTTATAAATTTTTAAGAATTTGAATTAAGGGGCTCCTGGCCCAGGACCCTTATTCGTCAGTCAGGGCCTCTGGGGCTCCTTGATTGTCGGTTAGAGGCCCCGGGTACCCCTGGTTGTCAGCTAGAAACCCTGGGGCTCCCTGGTGTTTAATTAGGGGCCCTAGATCTCCCTGGTTGTTGGTTAGGGGCCCCGGGGTCCTCTGGTTGTCAGTCAAGGTCTCCGGGGCCCCCTTGTTGTTGGTTAGTGTCTCCAGGGCCCCTGGTTGTCAGTTAGGGGCCCTGGAGACCCCCTGGTTGTTGGTTAGAGGCCCCGGGCCCTCTGGTTGTCAGTTAGGGGCCCCTGGTTGTCGGTTAGAGGCCCCTGGTTATTAGTTAGGGACCCTGGGGCCTCCTGGTTGTTAGTTATGGGCCCCGGGGTCCCTGGTTGTCAGTTAGGGGCTCCGGGGCCCCCTGGTTGTCTGTTAGGGGCCTGGGGCCCCCTGGTAGCTGTTGGTTAGGGTTCTCGGGGCCCCTGGTTGTCAGTTAGGGGCCCTGAAGCCCCCTGTTCGTCGGTTCGGGGCCCCGGCCCCTCTGGTTGTCAGTTAGTAGCCCCGGGGCCCTTGGTTGTTAGTTAGGGGCCCCCTGATCGTTATTTAGGGGCTCTGGGGCTCCTGGTTGTCAGTTAGGGGGCCCTGGGGCCTCTGGTTTTTGGTTAGGGGCCCCCTGGTTATTAGTTAGGGGCCCTGGGGCACCCTGGCTGTTAGTTAGAGGCCCCAGGGCTTTTGGTTGTTAGTTAGATGCCCCGGGGCCCCTAGTTGTTGGTTTGAGCCCCATAGTCGTTAATTTGGGGCCCCCTGGTTGTTAGTTGGGGGGCCCCGGGGCTCCCTCATTGTCATTAATGTTATTGTTAATTACTCTTATGTACGAAATTGCTGAAAAAAACCTGCAACTAAACAGCACTAGCCTACTTTGTCGTAATTTTTATCATTGGTGGTATTTTAATTGGGGGGGGCCGGGCTCCCTGGGCCCCCTCCCCCCTGGCTACGCCTATGGTCTAGAGTCTAGACATAAAAACAGATAACGTAAACACTTCGTTGATCTAAAGCACATTTATTTGATATCCATCGACAGATATTTATAATAAATCTTCATTCTATTGATTATTTTTGCCCTGGAGTTGGACTTGGTAAAAAACCTTGTAATGTGACTTCTTGATATAAGCAAAGTTTTAGATTTTATACTTTGTGTTGCTTTTGGCAGACAACCTTGATGAACCAATTTCGGATAAAAAAGACATTAGGGTTTTAACTTTTTACTTTTTACCAGTGACGTGTACTGCGTTATGTTGATATTCGCTCTGGTCTAAGCTGTCAAACACTTTTTTGAATCGGTTGAATTCAGACTCCACTCATCTTAAACAAAATTAAAACTGCTCAGAAGTTTTTTAAAATCTTACCCACCTAACAATCATGAAATCATGAAATATTGCAAATTATAATGCTGCTGTAAAGAAAATTATTATTTTTTCTTATCATGTATCAAGTTATGCCCGAAAGTCTTTACATTTCATGGTAAGACCTTTTGCATCCCTTAAAAAGTCTGGCAGGATCTTTTTTATTGGATTTATCTAATGGTGAAAAAATGTAGCCTTCCTCTTTACCTGCTTCGTTTGAATACCAATCTGTGTCTTCTTGTACGAAATACAAAACGCCTGGAAGGGTTCCGACTATTCCGGAAACATTTTTGAGGGTCATGCTCCATGCGCTCTGCAAAAAAAAACAGTTTTTTAGTTAAATCTATAGGCTAGTTGAACATTAAGCTAGTACGGTAAAAGACAAAGCCTTTTAGAAATAAAAACACTGTATGACCAATTTGACTTATTTGAAATGGTGTTCGCGAAATCATGAATAAAAATAATCCAGTAATTAACAGTATGTTTACAAAATTTGGGCTCTTTTTTCACCAGCATTGGTAAGAAAAATTATTAATTTAAAATAAAAGTCATACTGCACAAAATATGCACAATTTATTTTTACAAAGAGAGCACTGAATGTTTTTAATTGGGATGTTTGCAAAAACAATGCATACTTACAGCTGCAGCAATTCCGCCAGGGCATTCAACCCCTGGGTTGATAGCAATGACTGAGTCGTATACCGCTGGCTTAGGAGGAAGCTCACTGTCCTAAAAACAAATCGAAATGATGAAAAAGGATTAAACTCATCCTACATTAATTGCGTTAAATTACAATAAATATGAGGCCACAAATTGTGGAAGAGCTTGCTTTTATGCAAATCTTATGAGTTTATGATTAGTATTCGTTGGCCGCGTGGTCGAGAGGGGAAAAAGCTTCGATTTTAGGACGATCCTAATCGCAGGATCTTGGTTCAAATCGCACCCAGGTCACATTGTTGCATCCTTGAATAAGACGTTTTACAATGACTATCTCTGCTTGGTGACTTTGAACAAACAGCAAATTTAATGGCCAAGAATTCAAAAAAATTTACATGAACAATGGATCACTGAAAATTCTTAAGCAGGTGCGGATTCTTTCACGCACAAACTATTTACCGCAATGAAAAGTCTGCGAATTATTCGATAACTACAGTAACTTTTGACGCTTTTCGATGACAGACGGACAAACATGCAATACAACAATAAAAACTACCGGTACCGTACAACAAAACATGCAATATGGCGCATCCGCAAAATTTGGCAAGATATTGGTTTTTGAAAATCACAAGTTCAGAAAAATTCTTAAACGTTGTTCCCAAAAGCGGAAAGCAAAAGATATTCACAGCACGCCAAGGTTTACTTTGGAAAATTAATTAACCAGCTACGTTATAAAAATTAGCCGCAAGATGAGATAAAAAAAATATAATTTTGACAAAGCCGATTTGAAAACAGAATATCTAGCACTTTTAATTCATTTTATGCACCGATGTAACATTTGTTGCAAAATTTCAAAAATCAAAAATTGGGACGAAGCGAAGAAGTTTAGGAAAAAAACAGAATTAAAAAATGAAGCATTAGATTTAATACGGGGCGTTTCAACTTGAATATAAGTCATTGACTTAAACGTCAGCCATTTTTAATATTATTCAAGTATTTTCCATGCTATTTATTTAAATAATTGAATAAGATTGAAAATGATTGGAGTTTAAGTCGAAGCGTCTTGCATGAAACAAAATTCGTAATTTTTCTTAATTATGGCACGTTTTTTGTTTGTTAAAGAAAAAAAAATTAAGCACAGTATTTTGTTTGCTTTTTTTCTTTTTCTGTTTTCTATGACATTTGCGAAATTAAATATGCATTCCGTGGTATGTTTACTTTAGAGATCTCGCAAATAACAAGGTCATTGATTGTTAGGCAATAGAGAGTCTCCGAAGCATCTTTTTTGATAAAAAATCAATTTAGTTTTATATCAAATTAATGCGTAATGCAACAAATTTCACAAAAACAGTAATTCATGGCCTGCACTGCCCTGTGTGCCTTAAATTAATGGCCTGTATTTAGCGGATGAAAATAATGCAATGCTGTAAGTTTTTTTTTTGTCTTAATTAACCCTATTTTACTAGGGCTATTTGTCCAACGCATGTTATATTAAAGGCAAAAATTTTCCCTCTATCTACCTCATAAACCAAAAGTCATGCGAATACAAAATTTGGCATTCGAGTTGATGTTCACCAAACTTCTTTAGAAAAATTAGTTTTGAGTTTGTGACGTCATCATAATGACCTGACGACCACAATTTGGAAAAATAACGTCATTTGTTTCAATGAATTTGCCCAAAACTGCTCTAATTTAGAAAAGTTATTTAGGCAAGCCTTAAAATTGAAAATTTTTTCCTTACCTTAGCAACTTCAAATTTTCAGGGGTTATTTGAAAATAAATTTGACTCAAAGTCACATTGGTTTAAAGAAAAAGCTGTTTTCTGGAGCGATTTATGACAAAAAATGGGAGGAGCTTTTTTCCGTGTAAAATAGAGTTAATAAAGCTACTTAACCATCTTATAAGCGCCATAAGTTCAAAACACGCAGATTGCAAATATTTATAAAATTAATTGCAAGTCTAACGGTTGATGATTTTATTTTCCATCAAATCGTCCTGCACCCCTTTTTTCTACTCAGCTGAAGGTAAAGTTATAAATCGAAACTAATGCCAACCTCCTCAACTTCGTTAGTGCTTCTGAACACCTGGTTTAAACGGACTCGGACAAGACCTGCTGTTTTCACTGCAAAATTGGGTACGTTAAGCCATTCGTTTCTCACAATTGGAACGTCTGAAAAAATAAAGAAGACTTCTGAAAGATATTCTTAATCATTTGAAAAGCACAAATTGCAATCGTAAAGGTGAAATGCACTAATGAAAATTAAGTTAATCCAAGGTTAACAGTTTAGCTATCTCCCAAACTGTTGAATTTTTCCGTAAAAAATCCATTAGATTCGTATGTTTAAAGAAGTAATCCTGCAATTAATTGACGAACGAAGACTAAACAAGACTTACCAATCAAATCTTTCACACTACTCGCTGTATTACGACGAAGCGTGTAACAATGTGGCGGGTAAATTTTCGTATCATTGCGCCAGAGCAACACAGCTTCTTTCGAAATGTCACAGCTGTGGCTAGCCGTTGGCAACTCTGTGTTTGATTTGACCGGCCCTAGATTTGAACCGGAGACCTACAGCTCTAGAAACGAACGCGTTACCGCTCGAACGACTGGCAGGTGACAATAAACTAAAAGAGTTTTAAAAACATCAAAAAAGCAATTTATCCAGAGTTAAATTTTTTGAACTTAGACCTTAAGGTTCTCTAATCGCACTTGAGTATGTGCGAAATTTTCGGAAATATTAATATGCAGCCTACGAGTTAGTGAGATAAAAAAGTTTTTAAACCAGGTTTTGTTTCCGAAAGAAACTCTACTTTGGTTTTATCAGATTAACACAGAAAACCAGGGAGATTATCATTCAACACATCGTAAGGATTGCGATGTCGTAAACTCTTACGAAACTTTGCGTAATACGGCCCCAGGTTCATAGTTTACTCAAGAATTAATTATCGGAAGTTTTATTCCAACAACACAAATTAGAACCGTAATCCCGACTCACCCATTGTTTCAGGTGCAACTTCATCACCAGGGACTACAATACCAAATGAAGCTGTTGGCAAATCGGTTCCAAATGTGCAGTTGATTCTGCAGAAATTAGTACAACAATTTGATGATAATTTGCCGGCGTTTTACCTTTATAGTTCGCTGAACGTGCCGATACAGTTTTGCAGCTCAGTAAAATTTTAGCTAGACTGCTAGTGTTTTACCAGTACATGGAATATTTTAGCTTGTTGTCTGAATATTCATTTTGTTCTCTTTTTTCGTTGAAACCAGCAACGCTGGGGTAAATTTTGCCAAATGTCTTTTTTGATTGAGTATTTTATAACCAGCTTGATGATATCGATGAGCCACAATAATGTGACATGAGGTGTTTTTACATGTCCACTCTATAAACCCGGTTCTCGTTTCTGGTGCCTGCTGGCTGCTGAGTCTCACAAAAAAGAGCTGTATCAAGAAAAATGGTGCCGATCAAAAGTTTGGTTGCCACCAAAAGAACATGGCTAATACAAAAAAATTATCAGATTGTGACGTTTTTTTTCGTATTTTTGTACTTTTTGACATGGCGTAGTAATAAGGAGGTACCGGAGCCAAGAACGAGACCTGAAACTGGACATATAAAAACGTTAATTAAGGACATTTGTTCTTTTTGTTTGAGTGATGATCGATTTATCATTATCATCAGGCAAAATGATTTAACAACATATTAAATCTACGTTTAAATAGCCCCAATGAAACTTCACTTTTACTTACCCTTCTTCAAATTGAAAGTTAAGTCCAATTTCTCCTTTGGTTCTTTGCCACGATTGACTTTGCGTCACAATAATTATCCCAAGACTATAGTCGGACAGTTCTCTGTTGATATCGGCATTCCAAACCTTTAAAAAAATGTGCCTGCTTAAGCGAGGATTAAAGGCAAAATCAATGGGGGTATCCAAAGTTAGGCCAATTGTATTAGATTGCAATGGCGTTGACTTCATTTTTCTTGACTCAGCCGTTCCAGAAATATTCCTCATCAAACACGACGTAGGGGACTTCAAATTACAATTTTTATTGGCAACCTTGACGTTTCAATGCAGCAGCTTAGCATACTGAGGTTCAACCGACATAAAGGTTAAAAGGTTCTGTGGCTTAGTCGCAGATGTTATCAACGTAAGGGTCGCCAATAAAAATAATAATTAGAGAGGCCCCTACGTCGTGTTTGAAGTAGTTTACCTTTCAAACGGCTGGGCCAAGAAGGGTGGAGTCAATACGCCGATCTAATCTAATACGATTGACCCATAACTTCACTCTGATTGATTCTGCTATTCAGTCCTTCAGTCCTCGTTTAAGTTTAGAAAATAATTTGTTCCTTACACTTAACGATTTTCATGTTGCTGAGTTACGTCAAAAAAAGTGCTAAATCATGAAAGAGGCGAGTCTGTCTAAGAGTTTTAAATGCTGGCGATGTTCTTTAGGAGAGATGCAGTCTCTTTGATTGGCTTGGTTCTTTTGCAATTGTGAATTTTTAGCGTGGCTCAGCAGCATGGAGGCACCGTAGTGGGACTCAGCTGCATGGAGGCATCTGAGCGTGGCTCAGCAGCACGGAGGGACCGAAACCGGGCCAGAAAATTAAACATGTAGAACCGCTATTTGAACTGTGTAGCGCTTCATGTTGTAAACCGACGAACAATAATAAAGTCGTGGTGGATGCAGCAAAATATAGTTGAGTACACACTAGAATTTCTTTAAATTCAGTGGTTTTTAACAACGCAATGAAACGTAAATTGAATAAATCGGCAGATATTTGACTTACGTTAACCTCAACCAACGGACAAGAAATTAAAACTTCAACGGAGTAAGATCCTCTCGGAATTTGAAGAGGTCTAAACAAACAAAAGTTTAAAATAATACTTCTACACAAAAATTCGGATTACGAAACTCAAACCTTGTAGTACCGGCACAGTAATTTTTTTGAAAGACTTTGCATTAAAATGTTGTTTTTGTAGAATTTTACCTTTTTGATCTACGTCGTATAGTAAGTTAGCAATTATAGCTACGTAACTTGACAACAGAGAAACATTAATTCAAGCAAGTTATAGCAAAATAAAACAAAATTGAATAAAATGATAAAATAGAGACCAACGCCAGTAATGTATGTATAATTGTTTATTATTTATATTTATCGGTTTCCTTCATATATAATGCCGTCATGTATGCCTTCATGTGTAGTTGGTTATTATTTTTGTATAATTGGTTATTATTTATTGGTTTCCATTATACAAAAAAAGTGTGTTTTATAAATGGAAGGATAATACTGAAAACCAACAAAATATCATCCCCTGCACATGTAATTTCAGCTATCATACACAAAATAAAACAATATAGCTACGTACAAACTCTTTATAAATATAATTTAACAAGAACATTCGAAGTTTTAGCATTGCTTTAATGTGCAGAAACTCTTCTGACTTGTCGAAAGACGCAACAGGCTGTTGTTTTTTTTGGTGAGTTGCTTTCAAATTTTAGATTTTTAAGTTTATAGTATATGGTTGGCTGTTTGTATAGCTCTGAAAAACCATCGGGCATTCTGTGAAAGCACCGACCTAGACTGCAGTTATTTTACAAGCCTGCACCTGAGTACAAGAATTTGACCTCCAAATGTATCGTTGGGAGAATTCTGCCAAATTCCATCAATTTGAACTCCAGAGCCATCAGTTCGTACACTAAAAATGTTTATTTTAATTTATTAAACATATATGAACAATTTTATTCTGCAGTGTGGCCCAAAGGGTAAAGGCGTCGTTTCTACGACGACCATCACCGCATGATCTTGGGTTCAACCCGCACCCTGGTCACGTTGTTGCGACCTTGGATAGGGCGCTTCACGATGACCACCTCTGCTTGGTGGCTTTGAACAAGCAGCAATTTACGTACAGACTTCATTAAGCAGAAATTAAATAATTCTAAAAAAACAGTTTACCGGTAAACATAAAGGTTTTATCAAGTGGTGGTTTTATGCGAATAGAATCCTATTTGCACAATGCATAAGGCTATTTTCTAAAGCTCCCCTCATGAGTTAAGACAAAGTTTGAAGTGCTTTGCTACAGCATAAAGTAAATTAGTAATAGCAGCAATATTATTCATAAAAACTGAACAATATCTGCCAAACAGTTTTCAAGTGCGTATAGCATCTGCTACTGAAACGATAGACACAGGTTCAATTTCCGGTCAGGTCAAATCAGATTGTCAAAATTAAGATTTACAATTTTCCTGCTTGACGTTCAGCATTAAAATAAACAGTGGTAAGCCTCCACCGTTGTAGTAGACAGGTGGGCAGGTAGCAGCTTGACTCGAAGACCGAAACTTCCCTTTGCTGTCTCCTGGCCAAGGCAACTTGATGAATAAAAATGCAATTACAATCAAAATCACCTAAGGTCGGCGGTGTCGCTTGATCCTTCATCGCTATCAGCTGTCACATAGATCATGTAAAATGTGGTGGCAATCAACCCAGTGAAGCGGGCGCTAGTTTCAGCCGTCACAATCTGGGTTTCTTCACCATCGACTGAAAAATAAAGCTTAGTTTAAATTTTTAGCTTGCCCACAATGACATTTACAAAGGCCAAGGTTTTCGGTTGATGCAATGCAAATATTTTATTTGCCCCTGGTTACTAAACTGTGTGCTTGAGCGTCAACAATGAAAGCAATAGCTGAAACGTCAGCAATAATTTTTTTTGAAAATCTTGCATTTTTTAGTCTTGTTCATCAATCAACTATTAAATTGCGCTTACCGGTCTAGAATTATTCAGTATTGGTATAGGTCTAGTTAGCTTTAAATTGATGAGTTATGTATGCATAAATGCGACAAAAATTTGTTATAATTGCATAGAGTAAATAATAGTTGACTGTTTTCGAGCATTTCAAAAGCACTGAAAAAAAACTCACCCATTCCAATCTATGTTAAATGCGATCAAGCATAAGGGTCAGGCAAATATAATAATCACATACCCTCTGATTCTATAACAACGGTGTACGAGTTGGCGCCTTCAACAGCTTCCCACATAACTTCAATCTCGGTTTCAGTAGCTTCGACCAACTTCAAGTTCTGTACCCCAGCCAGCACTAAGACAAGTAAGAAAAGATTGAATGGAATGAAGCTTTCGATGCGTAATACGTTGCGTAGATATTTATACAATTGTGTACAGAACCGTATAATTATTGATCATAATGGTTGCTACAATCCAACCTGTGGGCAAAATGGTGAGCAATCGAGTTTTTTGGATATGAATGATGACGTCAATAAATAACATCACATTTATGTGTTGTTTTGAATTAACTAGAAAACGAAGAATTTCTCAGCAACTTAAACCTTGCCAAATACGGTGGAACATTCAACAGTTACAATAGTGCACAAGAAAGTAGCCGAACATTCTTATGGCTTCCTGATGCTAACCTACGGCACGTAGAGAGCCTATTCACTGGCTAAGAGCAGAAAACTTAGTCGTCGTATGGGAATGTATCATCCTATATAAATTACAGTTGAAAAATGGAAACGTGGCAAAGTCCAAATCGGTTTAGGTCCATTAAGCAACGATGCGGACGTTTTGAATTAATATTTTTAGCGATTGTGCTATGATGTTTAAGTAAAAAGTACTTTTTATTCTTTGTTGATTTCTTAAGACAAACAAATACTTGAACTTGAAAACATGAACCAAAAAAAAAGCTCACATGTTGTGAAAGTGACTTCCGCTGCATCTGACATTTCTTCGTCCCTAGTCGATTTGATCATAGCAGTGTAGGTGGTTTGAGGAATCAAACCGCCGATTTGAATCTGGCTTTCTTGCGCGTTTTGGTCTGTCACATTTTCGATTGTTACCTGAACAATGAAAGACAAGGTTTAATTTTGAGCTATTTGTTTTGATGAAAGTCACAATTTTTTTTACTGTGCAATTCATCAGTTTTGATTTTTCCGTTTCGCGTGGATAGTAGTCCTTTAGCAGCAATCAAGTTTGCCGTGGCGCCATTCTGGTTCACTAATTTTTTTTGAGTGGTGGAAAAGTGTTAAATAAATATTGTATATTAAATTACTTAACAAAAACATACTGTAAATACATGCAGTTTGTCAGATAAATAGAAGTACAGGTTTAGTTTTGTGATTTTTTTGAATAATTTAAGTAAAAATTCAATAAAAAAAGGTCAATAGTAATTGTTTTAGTTCTTTAAAAACAGAAGTCAACTGTTATACGAGAGTGTTTTTCATTTTGAAAAAAAGAACAAAATTTATTTCAATGGCTCGATACTGCAGTCTCGTGACAAAATTAAAAACAAGTAAAACGAAAGAATAAAATGCAAAGCGATTAAAAAAAGTATTAAAAAAAACGAAAACAATCACTGCAAGGCAGATTTAAACCATACATAGCATTTATGAAAATATTTAAGGAATAGATCTAAGAGATGGGATATGGGATAGAGAAATTTTTTCTCAAATTATTGTTCTGTTTTTGTTTTTTTGTTTGTTAATTTCAACAAGATTAAAAATTAAGTTTTACTCGATAGTCAAAACCTCTCAATTTAATTGTTATTACTAATCATGTCTCTGGCTCTGCTTTTCGTAAGTGAAATGATAAAAGATATTTTCAATCCAAAGGTTATTTCCGGCCTAAATTTTTCATTACTATGTTTATGCGTCAAAAAACAAACGTTTGCTTATTTGGTGTCGTCTAAAGTTTTAAATAATCGCCAAGAATAGAGCAGATTTTCAATTAAAAGTGCTCACTTGGTACCCAGTTGCACCCTCCACCATATCCCAAGTGAGGAAAACGGAGGTCGACATGACGTTGACTTCGATGTTCATTGGCACGGTCAACATCACCATTTCCATTTCATCACCACTACCCATCATCATATCTATGTCTTGAGCCCGTGCTAGGGCGACACCAAGTAACAAAATGGATATCAAAATGCGATTCATAGTGCTGAAAACACAAAGCATTTTGAATCATAGTTAACTGTCATTATGATTAATGAAACATTATTGCTTTTCATTATGTTAAAATGAAACAAACTACGGGTAGTGAAATATTTAATTCAAGAACATTTTATTGGTAATGGCGAGGCACAACATTCTAATAGATAAAATCTTGAAACCTTTTAACAAAATTAAGCTATTTGGAAAAGATTATGTGAAAAGTTTTTAAGTCTCACTAAGTTAAAACCTTTCAACTGACTACAAGATAATGCGCTTGAAGTTGTTTTCCAAAACTGTCTACATGCACCTGACGATTTCCAACAGAGTGAAACGGTTTCGTCTGCGTTGACTGAGTTATTTTTAAGTATATTTGATGTGAGACTCATTCAGTCTTTTGCTAATTTTTTATTGATTGGACAAATTACAATTCAATTTTCTATTGATTGTATGCTCTAACTTATATTTTGGTTATAATCCAATTTTCTATTTTTGAAATTTATTTGGTTTGTTTCGACAATAAATAAACTTACTTTAATATTGTGTTTGCTGCTGGGGTTAGAAAGTAAAAAAAATTATAAAAAATTAATCAAACCTGAAAAACAAAGTCAAAGCGATAAGTGAAAATAAAATAATAAAAATACTTAGTCGCACCGAAAATTGAAAATATAAAAGCCCTTCAGATTAGTGATAGCTTTTTCTGTTAAAATTTTTTATTTTCAATTTTATAGAAAAAAAAATGAATAGATTAAACCGAATTTCAGCAATATTATGATGCTGCAATAAATTATTCTTACAAGCATGAAATCTTCTGCTATTTTTTAAAATAGCTCCCATTTTGTACTCAAATTGTGGAATATTTTTGAGCACTTTATTCTATTTTGCTAAAAAATCCAAGTTATATCTTTTTTGTTCAAAGTGGTCTTTCTGATGCCAGGCGCTGGACTGAATGACCAGACATTGAAATCTGGTTTATATTTGACGAAAGTATTAATTACAGAGTACCTACATGACGCGTGCGCTACAGATGTTTGTAATAATTGCAAATAATAGCGCATAATAAAGCTTATTACATAATCCCGCTTCCCGCTGGATAATTTTACAAAACTATTGGAATAAAAATCGCCATGTATTTAACAATTATGTAGTAAAATACGTTACGCAATTAAACAATGTTAAGTGGTAAGATTTTGTAATTTTTAATGACGTAACATGAACAGTAATATCAACAATGCCGTAATGTACAGTACTTAAAAGTTGCGCGACCTGTGATATTATTTTCTATTCAGTAGTTAATTTTAATTCCGTATAATTTTGATAATCAAAAGCGGTAAATGCCATTCGGAACGAATTGCAATTATAGACGAGGGGCTATTCACATTCCATTCAGCATCGGTCTGCTTTATGTTGAGTTTTAAAATTGATTAGTCTCATCTTTACAAAGATTTGACAAAATTTTTTATTCAACTTATCATCAATAAACTGTTAATGAATTGATAAACTTTAATAATACTTAGTTTCAGTTACTCCTTCATAAAATTTAAAGAGAGAGTTTAGGCTTTTTCTTGGTTTACCGTTTGGATAATGAACTCAGGAACTAGCATTATCAGCTTGATACGTAACATTTCTAAATTTTACCAAAACCTTCCCAAATCTTTTACATTGTGTTTCTTATGTTGTGCTGTCAAGTTACAGAATTTGCGGTAAAAATCTTTTTATTATAATCAATATTAGAAATCTTTATGATTAATTAGCCCAATAGTAGCGTCACGGAACAAATTCCAAAACAGCAATAAAACACTTAGCCGTTTGAACTATATTATTTTGATACGAACTGAGGCAATCTTCAAAAGTGTTGGCAAAAAGAAGCGGCTTTTCATAGAACTTTATTTCACGATTTTTGCATGTCACATGTCACGATGAAACGATTGAATGATTGGACATAAATTTACATATACATTTTTTCACTATGTACACCAAGTGTTGACAAAAATTTGCAATGTCAGTACGTTATGGTATTTAAACAAAATTCAAGCGAAATCTAAGCGTTGTTTAAACGAGTGGCAAAGATAATGACAAATTACTTTTTTTTAACTAAAGGCCTGGCAATGAAAACACATAACTACAACAATTCTTGGCTTCTCAGCACAAGATGTGTTTCAATTTTCAAGATTTTGTGGTGGGATTCTTGATTCTTTTAAATGTCACCCGCTTGTTAAACTTATTTTTACTCATCTAAACTTGTTAGCACTAGGATTAAACTTTGCACATCAACACTGAAACGGGGGATATCGAATTCACATGTCGAGTAGATCAAATCCATCGTTTGCCACTACTACGGCAAATTTTTTGTAGGATGCGTTGTAATCCAGGCGCAACGATGGGAAGATGAAAATGACTTCGCCGACTCTTTAACACGCTTATAGATTTTGAAGTAGTACAATAAATAGCAAATAATGAACATTTAATGCAAATTTGAATAATGACTTCAAAAACCTATAAACGCTGGAAGCAATTAACAATTGTTGTTATTGCATACTTATCTTTCTGTCACCGAGCAGCGTCAGATGCTCACTATTGGATGATACGCACACTTTTCATTGCGGTAAATACTTTGTGCTTGAACGAATCCGCATATACTTTGCATTTGAACGAATCCGCATCTGCTTTTAAAAATTTTCAGTGATTCAATGTTCCTGAGAATTTTTTCCAATTTTTGTCCATTGAAATTTATTACTACTCTAGATGCCACCAGCAGATATAGTCTTCCAAATAAACAACCACGCAGATAGTGTGCGAGTTGAACCCCGATTTTGCGATCAGGATGGACGAAAAAACGAAGCCTTTACCTTCACGCAGCCAACGTGCGAAACGTAACTTTCTTACCACCAACCAAAGTAGAATTAGCTATTACTAAGCAATTGCGTATTGTAACCATTAACAGTAAATAATTGCCGCCAAAAAAACCGCATGATAGTTGATGAGGTAATTCAATTTTTGGTTCCACCTTTGTCGGTTCCATAATGCAATTTGTTTTTGTTGGTTCTGTCTTTTTTTATTTTATTTTTTTATCTTTTTCTTTCATGAGAATGAAAAGTAATGGCGAAAGAAAATAAACACGAATATATTTGAAAATTTTTAAGATTAACTGGTCTTTCAACCCTGTTATTCGGTAAGGAAGAAATTTCTTGAAAAGAAATTAAAAAATAAATAAATCATGCAAGCTTAAACACACAAAATATAGCAGTCTAATACAGTTGTTTTTGAGTAATAAATTTGAGATATATTTTTGTTATATATTTTGGATATATTTGAGATCAACATAAACTTCAGCTCGACCAAACATGTAAGACACGAAAAATTCTATTTTCCTGTAAGTTACGAAATATTAAACACATTATATTACGTATTAAAACGTCTGTATATAATTACAATTCCTTTTGATTGGTCAATTAAACGCCTAATTGCTCACGAATGAACTTGTACAAATGTTTACATTGTCATTAATTTAATTATCAATGATGTAAGGATACTTTCAAGTTTTAAGGCAATGGTTCACGTTTCAAATAATACAAATTAATTTTTAACGTCAAAAAATTAACCAAAACCAGGAAAAACTTTAATTCCGATCTTCACAAAAGGTTTAATTTGTGTTACCCGCTGGGTTAATTTTTCAGCAATAGCTAGTTTCAGAATGCGCAGTCGCCCTTTAAGTTAGACTGAGGATCTGAACTCGGAGCAGCTAAGATTTTCATTACCTTCACAAAAGGTATTGCGCACTCAAAAGTGGAAAAAAAATTTTTAGAAAAAAGTTGGAATGATTTTGCTCGTAACTTTCACCGAAAACAGTTTTAGCCAAAGCATCTCGACCTTTAATCTTTTCATTCCAAATTTTACACTAAAGCTGCTTTAACAGTAAAACTTTGCCTTCTTAGTTAAATAGAACTGTTTGGAGTCACCTAGCACAAAAAATAGTACCTATAAAAAGGGCTTTTATCTATCGACTCAACGACGCAACCGGTCAGTTGGTCAAGCAATAACGCATTAACGCGCTCAACTTTGTAACGCAGGAGGTAACAGGTTCAAACTTAGGGTCATAGGGCATAGCAGAGCTGTAAGTCAGACCGGGTTTTTTGGGTTAAGTTCGGGTTCGGGCCGGATTCGGGCGGGGTTGGATCCTAAAGTTGACAAAATTTCGGGCTTAATTAGGGCCTGAGATGTGCTTTTTGTCTTAGGTGCACAAAAGTATAATCAAAATAATTTGGTAACATTGCTAAATTTTTCAGACCTAACGTAAGTTTCGGGTTTTTTTGCATGATTTGGGCTTCAAATTAGTTTGCGGGTTTGGGCCGGTTTTGGGCCTGAACTAGTCTACCCGTTTACAACTCTGGGACACAGTGCTACCAACAGCTCGCCAAGCAGCGACATTTCTTCGAAAGAACCTGAGCTTTGGCGCCATACAGCAAATACAATAATGAAGACTTGTTTTTGTTTTTTTTTATCATTTAACCGGCCTCTTGGTCAATCATTGGTAATGCGTTCGTCTCTGGAGCAGGAGGTTTGAGGTTCAAATTTCAGAATGGTTAAATCGGACACAGTGTTGCCATCGCTGCGACATTTCTTTGAAAGGAGCTGTGTTCCTCGGGCACAATGACGCGGAGATGGGCCTTTAGCAAATCCATTACACGCTTTGGCGTAATACAGCGAAAGTAATGAAAGATTTGATTATTTTTAATTTCGTGCAACGGCACAATGATAGGGATGTAGGTTGAGCCCAAATCAATACCATTCATTCATACGTATGAACCAAATAAGTATACACTCCAATTTTGCTGAGAGTCTATAGATTTGTAACTCTCTTTTTTTTCATTATTTTGTTGGATTACTTTTGGGAATAACTTAGTGCTCAACTTTCTAAAATGGGCACATCACCATAAACTCAAAGGTTAAGTATCCTTTATCAATTCCTGAACGGCAATAAACTTTTTTTTTGTAAGAACCAGTAAATTTCACGTTGAGGCTAATTATTTTTAATTCTTTTGCCAATTTTCAGCCTCATGTGTTCTTAATTTGTTCTTGAATTTGAGAGCATTAAAGTTAATTTCAGTGGCCATGTTTGTAAAATTGTTTTATTCTGAATGCTCTGTGTGCTTGAGTAAACGCTTTATTTGTTGTGTTTTGTTGCAGCATCGTAATACACTTTTTTTATAAGAACCAGTAACTTTTGAATTGAGGCTGCTGTTCTTAATTTTTTGCGAATTGTTAGCCTCATTTGTTCTTAAATTTTGAAAGCATTGATGTCAATTATGGCGACCATGTTTATAAAACTGTTTTGTTCCTAATGCTCTATGTGCTTAAGTAAATGCTTTTTTTTTGAGCATCGTGAAATTGCGAAAGCGAAAAAACGAGCATTTTTATTCGAAGGAGAGTCAAAAATTTTTAGTTGGCTTCACAGTAAGCAGCAGCACTCTATAGTCTCAAAATCGTAGCAATTTTGGTGGTAAATGCCAGTTAATCGCTCAAATTTCATCATTTTAAATCAGAACAAAATGTTGTTTTTTTTTATTTGAAATTTTTTTTTTTTCGGTTGTTCTTAATATTATTTTTAGTTGCTGAGGCTGGCATTGTTCTTAATTTGTTTCTAAAGTTTGAGCAAAAATGAGCCTCGCGTTCAGTCAAATTGCTCTTATAAAAAAGCGAAAAAGCGAGTTTTTTATTTAAACAACAGTCAAAAGTTTTTCTCAATTGCCTGCGCAGTGCGCAATAGTACTGTATAATCTTGAAATTGTCGCAATTTTGGTTGCAAATAGTGGCAAATCGCTAAAGTTTCATCGTTTTGAATCAGTACGGAGTATAGTTTCTTTTTAGATATGAAATTTATTCTTTTTGTTTGTTCTTAATTCTTATTCTACTGCTGAAGGGGCATTGTTCTTAATTTGTTCTTAGATTTTGAGCTCAAATGAGCCTCGTATTTTTATGAAATTGCTCTTATAAAAAAAAGTGTTTATAACACTATAATAGTGTGTGTTTGAAGAATAAGTGGCTGCACTGCGCATGGCATTGTGGGAGTTAGGACAACAAAAATTGTTTGTTTGAAGTTAGAACAAAAGCAAAACAAATCATACTTTCTGACTACCAATACCTCGAAGACGGTCATTAGCAAATTAGCAAACTATAGTGCACAACAAATCTACTTTTATTCCATCAGTTTCGTGATCACAGTAGATAAGAATAATTGTTCATTAACTTTCAGTATGCATAACAAAATAAAACATTTAGATATTATCTCGTAATATTTAATAAAAATGCAGAGTCCAATTTGCAAATTATATTTCCAATATTTATTGCAAATAATTTTTGGATGGGAGGGGCTAATTTGATGAGATGGATAGTGTTCGCATTTTTCGATTTTTTTAAACTACGTGTATATCAAATAAGGGGGTGAGAAGAACGTGAAGAGTGCATGGTAAATAAGTTTTGAGGACATCCGCCCCCTTAACTCTCACGCAAATTCTTGTAACAAAAATTAAAGGACAAAGAAAAATACTATTCACTAAGTACGTATCTACAATGACATGGATGTAACAATTATGCTTCTGCTGTATGATGTACATAAGCAGTGATCAATCAAAACAAGAACATACGCAATAAATAAATAAAAAATTTCTACTAGTTTTTTTACAATTGTACAAAAAAGCAAATAGAAATAAAAATGTTTTGTCTGCTGTAGACTAAGCTCTTTTTATTCCGGTTGAATCTTACTTTCAGAACACAAGAGACTTGTTTAAAGTTCAAGGCGAACAAAAGGAAACGCTAAATGATTCAACAAATAAAAATTTTTTTTGTCTTTTCCATTGTTGAAAGTTGTTTTCAAATTATCATTAATCTATGAATTTTTAGTTAAATCTGGCTCGGGATCAATCATCGCTTTTGTATGCGACCCTTGGTAACGTCATTGCTCGTAGTACAGTCGTCCAAAGAGACCTTATCGTTATTTTATGATTCAGTTTTTCACTTTCAAAGCCACTAAAGCCTAATACTTCAGAGGTATTACTTATTTCGAAAAACAATAACGAAATTTCAGAGCAACAGTATTATAATTATGTACGCAGTATATCCCTGCGTTAACACAGTATAAGTAACAATACTTTTGCTTAAAAGTCATAAGGATATTTTAGTTACTTTTTGTTGTTTTAGCACTTTTTTAATACAACATTGCATGTCAAATCAATTAAACTTCTTTGCTGCACCTTCTGTTTCGGCAAACTTGTTTGCTAACTCTGCTCTCCAGAATTTTACCCAAACCTTCAAATCCGCTTTCGGCCTCAAAAACGTTGTTAGGGCCTCCCCCTATCTGTTCTAACTGAGTCGAATTGAGGTTTCCTTTGTCGTTGCGGATTCCAATCGCGTAAGTCTAAAAAAGCAGATCATTGAATAATTATTATTAGGGAGCATAATGCGGCTACTTTGCCGATTAAAATTGTAGGGAAGTGATTGATTTTTGCATTGCTTGTTTGAGGCAGCCACCTTTTTAGTGTTTCTTTCCTGGCCTTTCGCTCTCATATCTTGTGTAGGCCAGAAAGCACATATTTATCATACGATCATACGAAGAAGTAAGTTGAATTTTTGCATTTTCCGACAGGAAAGAATCAAGTGCGATGCGCGGATCGTATTATTTGGTTGTTTATTTAGCTCAGTGCTCTTCAACCGGGTATAAGGGTGAAAGGTATACAGCCCGGGGTATTGGGTTAAATACTCAGGTTATAGTGATAGTAAAAAAAACTTGACTTTACATTAGAATCAAATCGAGCGGTAATGCGTTCGATCTCTGGAATGGGAGGTCTGAGGTTTAAATTTCAGGCCGGTCAAATCAAACACAGTTTAGCCAAAGGCTCGCAATGACGCGGAGTTGGGCCTCGCTAACTCGTTACACATTTCGGCTTAATACAGTGAGTATAATCAAAGATTTGATTTGATTTTTGAATTTACAGTAGATTAGATTGACGAAAATAGCGCACTGACTTTATTGTAGAACACAACAAACAAGCTAAATTAACGTGCTAGCTTTGCCCCAAAGTATTTTTCTATTTAATTTTTATTAGAATAATGCTTTTGTAATGTAATTGCTCATTACCAAAACATTCTTTGCAATGGCGCAATTAGGAGAGGGTTTTTTCTGAGCCAAGTCACTTAGAGAATTTAGCCCAAATATGCCAGCTTTTAAACGCATTTTTAACTTGATCAGCAAGTAAAAAAGGGCTGAAAGGGCTGAAAAAATTCAGTTCTTTGAAATGGCTTCCGAATCCCGTCAATCTGGGCTGACATGACAAAACGTGCTAGCGAGCTCGTAAATGCCATTCTCGCTCACAAAAAAGCACTAATGAACAAAAAACTTCGTGAACAAACTACCATTTCTGAGCCGTCTCAACCAACATAGGTTAAAACTACTCGCTCGATTTTCTTTGCGAGATGCTCATAACTTGTGTTAGTACGTAATAAATATCTCATTGCGACATCAGATGCATTTCTTCTTCAAAATAATGCGTTCAAGCATATTCTAGGTAATGCATTGTTATGGCAAAAGATACTATAAGCTACATAGGCGTAGCCAGGGGGGGGGGCCAGGGGGCCCGCCCTCCTCCAATTGAAATGCTACCAATGATAAAAATGTCACAATAAAGATAATTGTTTCAACAGTTTCAGTATCTTTTAGCATTTTCGCGTACAACAGTAACTAACAGCATTATTGATCCAGGGGGCCCGGGCCCCCTCAATTTAGTTTTTACCAACCAATTCAAATGTGTACTCTACAATAATATTTAAATGGCCCCCAATTTAAATGGGCACCCAACAATAATATTTCTCCAGAGGCCCCGGGCCTCTTCAATTTAATTTTTGCCAACCAATTTAAATGGGCCCCCTACCATAACATTTAAACGGCCCCTAATTTAATTGATCCCCCAACAATAATGTTGATCCAGGGGGCCCAGGCCCCTTCACTTCAATTTTTGCCGACCAATTTAATTGGGCCTCCACGATAACATTTAAATGGGCCTCCAACAATGCCATTGATCCAGGAGGCCCGGGCTCCCTCAATTTAATTTTTGCCAACCAATTTAAATGGGCCCTTTACAATAATATTTAAATGGGCCCCCAATTTAAGTGGCCCCCCAACAATAATATTGATCTAGGGGGCTCGGGCTCCCTCAATTTAATATTTGCCAAGCAATTTAAACACATAACCCAAGAGATATTAAGTGTTTTTATCCTAAAGTTGCTAACTCAGGCCCTCATGTAACCTTTTCATGAACGTAATGCAATATCCAGGGACGGATTTAACGTATGGCTCAGTGCCGGTGGCCCTGCGCTCATATAGGACTTTTTTTGGTCTTCACCTGTATTGGGCAGAAAAATATTGCGAAAATCGCAAAGTACCAGGGGCACAACTCAATGCAAATCCGGCCCGGGCAATAACATGGTTTGTTGACGTAACCATCTATTGTACATTTTTCAACAACAATTCACCTCCACCGCGCCAGTTTTCATGCAACGAAATAGTTTTGAAAAAAATTACCTACAGTAAGAGGAATGCTCATCGAACAAAATCTTGATGACCCCCTGGCCGTATATGTGCTCCTATAACTGGTTGTTTTCATGACAAAACAATAATCTCTAAGGAAAATTTTTGAGTGGGTTGTTACTTACTGCTAAAATATTATAGAAGGCAATGTACTTTACTTCCCCTATCTGGGCCAAATCACTTACAAAATTAACCCCAAAATGCAAGATTTTAAACGTGGTTTGGACTTAAATAGCAAGCAAAAAAAGGACTGAACAACTTGATTTTTTAATTGCCTTTCAAATGGCTCTGAATAGGTGTGAAATGTGATTCAATGATGTTAAAACAGCTTTTTTCCAAAAATTTACGAAAAATCGCTCAGCGGCTGGGGACGGAGCCCCCGGATTCCCGTCAATGACACGTTTGAATTGCAGTACACTTTTTTACTCAACACGTTTCCCAATTTAGATATTTACTCATTTTAACTATTGGTTTAAGCCCTACGCTAGAACGAGTTCCTAGTTACGTGCCAACACCAGGCCACGGATTCTAATCTTCCATTCTACGATATCTTTGCCCCCACAAACACATTCCTCTTTCAAAGTTTCTAATAACGTCATTGCATGTGATTTGTAATTTGGCTCTCCCTCCCCCTCCCAATCAAAAATCCTGGCTACGCCTATGATGAGCCATGCGTTATTATTCTAAGCAAGCAAATTCCTCAATTGATAATAATTAGCAAATGAACGACAGAATTTAATTGTATTTTTTGGATCAATCTAAAATAAGAATAACTTTTTCCATACTACAATTTTTTAAATGATGTAAAGGGCTCTTGAGGTTGTTGGTGGTAAACTTATATCTTAAAGGCGTTGAATCATCCAGCCAAGTCCAGTGGTTTACTATAGCTAAAATTGAACTATAATTTTTGATATTTTTGGTTTTGATTTTGGAGCTACGTTCGCAAAGATATTCAACAAATACTAAAAGATGCCCTCCGAAAAAAGTTTTTGGAAACTCTGAGTTTTGATCTTCCCGCCAAAACCGCAGTTCTCTAAACTATTAGGCCTAACTATCTCTAAACTATTAGGCCTAATAGTTTAGAGATAGTTAGGCCTAATTAGGCATTAACTATTTAGAAATAAACCATCTCTAAACTATTAGGCCTACCACAGTTCTCTAAATCATTAGGCCTACTGTGGTTTTGGCGGGAAGAACAAAACTCAGCGTTTCCAAAAACTTTTTTCGGGGGGACATCGTTTTGTAGTAGTTGAATATCTTTGCAACCGCAGTCCCAAAATTAAAACAAAAAATATCAAAAATTATGGTTCAATTTTAGCTATTGTAAACCACTGGAATTGGCTGGATGATTCACCGCCTTTAACAGCAACTTTAGGTTCCAAAATTTTTGAAAGTGAGCAAGCCGAAATGCACTTTTCTTTTTTAGCGCCGGTAATTCATGAGTTGAGACAAACTGTTTTTAATTTTTTTTTTTGCCGATATTCAGTCTCATTTGTTCTTGATTTTTTAAAATTTTGAGAGCATCGATGTCAATTTTAGCGGGCATGTTTGGTAGCAAACATGGCGACGATTTTAATTCGTTTTCAGCAAAAATTCGCTTTAGTTAGAAGTTTTCAACATTTCGTTTTCTCGCTCGCTTAACTAGTGCTTCAAAATCTTATCGTTAAGTTGGCGAAGAAAATGTGACGTTTTTTGACTCAAGTTATATCGCGCAATCGGCCCAAGCAACTTAGCGAACGAAAATGACGTTATCCAGTTTGCAGAGCTTCAATATTGCAAAAATAACCTCTTGCCTTTAGTGAGTATTTCGCTCGGTAGAGCCTCTTAAAAAATTCTCGTTATAAATGCGAACGAGAAAATTTCTGTCATGTGGGCCCTGGTTCTTTCAAATGGCTGAAAAACTCACGAAATGTCAATTAAAGGACATTAAATCAGTTATTCTTCTCCACCCCCTTAAACAATCGACCTGCAGCTGGTGATCTCTTGAAATGTATTAGTTTGTTAACATGCCGCCCGAAAAATCTTGATTAAGCCCTTGTTTCTTTGTCATAAATTTCTTTGGGCTAGCATTTGAAGTAACATGATTTGCAGAAGGCGCTGCATCGTTATTGGTTTCAGAAGGCTTTGTCATACTTACGTATTGCTTTTATGTTTGAAAGCATTCATGATACTGCAGCAGGTCTAAATTAGTTTTACGTTTTGACAACTTCAGTGCCTTAGCCATATCAAAATACACATATGCACTCGGTAACAGCTAGCAGATAATTAGGGGATCTCCAAATCACTGACGTGTAGAGGTTGTTCGGGAAGAGTTTTACTTGGTCTGGCCAGATAGATTTATTTCGGATGTGAAAAGGGCTTTTGAGACTGAGTTTTTAATTGGTGTGAAAATAATTCAAGATTAAGTTAAAGTTACAACCATACCACTATATAGATTGTAACCTCGTTGCTTAAATGCTTTAGCAATAATACTAGTACAGTTTTTGTTGCACACCTGCGCGCTAAAAAGCGCTGAACTAATCGCTAAGCGCTAAACTGCTAAACTTCCAACTGGCATAAAGCGAATTTCATAATTTAAAATATTGGACTGACCACTTAATTTTCATTGTTCTGCGTTTAATTTTTAAATCCGGTATATGCAGGGTATACAAAAATTTTTTTAAATTGTGAAAGGTATAGACGACAAAAAAAATTGAAGAGCACTGATAGCTATCTTAGTGAGAAGAGCAATGACCTCTTTTGGTAAAATGTTTGTCATTTGAACAAAGAAATGCGCTAGCGATTGCTAAGATTTGAACTTCTTTCTGGAGGCAAACGCGAAAACCATTTATGATCGATTCGTGGCTGTTTTTGTGTTTACCCAGCAGTTCTTGAAAATTTAAAGTTTAGTGAGTTTCCAGGCGCATTATTATATAATTCAGCCCTTCTGCCATTTTTGTGAAGATAGGAATGCCGTAAGAGAAAACAAATCAAATCAAATAAAGAATTACGAGTAATGCAAGGCTCTTGTACTACTTTATCATACTTGCTGTATTCTTTGAACTACGTTTAACGAGTTTGCGGGGCCCGTCTCGATCCGCCTTACAGTATAGCTCCTTTCGAATAAATGCCGGAGCGTTGGAGAGCCATTGGCAGCCAGCTGGCCCGATATTTGCACTTTGATTTCTCGTTCCAGAGGCGAAACCGTTACCGAGCGGTACCACAAAAGCAAAAAGTTCATTTCAACTTCACTAATTTGTGGGTTCGGTTCCCGACTGGTGCGATAGCAAATTTTGCAAGTCCTATTACACGAGGCTGATTGTATGTGTAAAAACTGTAAGTGTCATTTTGTAATTACGTGTTCATTTACCAATTTTTCTTGACCTGGATGAGGTAGGGACACTTTTAGGTCTTTAAGTCAAGTTGCAACCTTTGAGTCACCTTAGCGTGTCTTTACTTTACTGAAATCGTATTACATTGGTGCTGCAATTCAAAAAAAAATTGCGATTAGGCTGGTTAAAAGCGCTAAGATTTCACTTACTTTGGCCTTGTGATGAGTTCGTAAATCGTCAGAAGCATTTCTAAGCAATTCTGCATCCCCGGATGTTCCGTCAGTAATCACAATTATGACGTCTTGCACTTTAGGCCTGTCTCCATTTTTCTCAGTCAGTAATGTGGTATTGACATATTCAAGAGCTTTCCCTGTTCTGGTACCTATTCGTTTTTACAATAAAATATACTTTGAAAACGACATTTTGCTAAAGCAGACAAACAGTTTGCTATAAACATCCAAAAAGACCAAGTAGACAGAAAGTCAAAAATAACAAACAAACAAACAAACAAACAAACACAAGATCAGACAGACCAACATAAAGACAAACAGAGATGTACACAGAGAAACGAGACCGAGTTTTTTAATTATGAATGCATAAAAAGTTGAAAATTAGTGCTTTTTTTAACTAATTTAAATATATGGTTTGCTTTAACCAAAATTCTTGAATAGATGGTTTTTAAACCCTAACAAACCCAACAAAAACTAGATTTAAAATTAGTCAGCTCGAAAGCATTTTATTGAAAAGAAAATTGCTAACTACTAGTCACAAACAACTATTTGATAAATATTTATTTGATAAATTGTATTTGAATATTATTTTAATATTGAAAGTTAAGAAATATTATTTGATAAAATTTCATTAAAGAAAGTTTTTTTTAATAATATTGCTTGTGACAATCACATTGCAGTTTGGTTACCTTTACTCCGTAAACGACTGAAGATGTTCCATTGAAGGCAAAATTAAGTTTACTTCTTATACATAATGCTGTCTAGTGAACTAATTTTAATCAAAAGTTTTATACTTCTCGTCTTATTGAGTAAATTTTACCTTAGTTACTGAAAAAGTTTTTACGGAAAGTGAAACTAAAAAGTATTAAATCTTTCTTTATAAGTGATCCATGAATAGTCTTAGCGACCACTCAATAGTTTACGTTTAGAAAAAACTCATTGCTGCTTTTTTTCAAGTACCGCAATTAAAGCACTAATGGCAAAGTTCGTACAGTATAAGTAAACGGTTAATGCCCCTACCTGAACCATCGTAAGGAATCACGTCGAAAGCAGCCATTAGACCAATTTCGTCATCCAAATAAGAATTAAATAAGATTTGCGAATTCGTGTCCACTTCACTATTGTAGCGGATAGCAGAGAGCCGGGAGAATTCCGAGGAAAAGTTAAATTTACTACATAAATATTTATTATTAGATCACTGCTGCCTTAACTCCAAAATTGGGCAGCATTGGTAAGAATATTGAAGTTGATTAAGCCTTTTCTGCAGTCACTCTTGTTTTTTGAAGTTCATCTTTAGTTTCAATAAACCAAGATGCTTTATGCTACCGATGCGAGCAGTGGCGTAACCATAGGGGGAATAAGGGACTGAAGTTTCCCCTTAGTCCAGTCACTTACACAATTTAACCCATACTATACATGCTTTTAACCCTACTTTACGCGCGCTGTTTGACAAACGCATTTTTTAAAGAAGAAGGGCAAATTTGCGCCCCTTTTTAACTCCTTAACCAAAAATTGCGGAAACACCAAATTTGGCATGCGGGTTGGTGTTAACGAAAATTTTGTAGAAAGAACAATTCTGAGTTGATGACGTAATCATATTGACGTCAGAGCCATATTTTGCAAAAATGACGTCATGATTTTGAAGAAATGATGCCACTTTTCGATATCAAAATTTCATTGTTGCATGACGCCATTTTTCCGAAACATGGCTTTGACGTCAATATGATTACGTCATAAACTGAAAACCATTTTTTCAATGATTTTATAGGAAATTCAAATTTTTAACTTACGTTTGTTTTTTGATACTGAATCATAAAAATCCTAAGTCAAAGTAGATAGGTTACAAAAATGTCTAATGACGTCATTTCAGTAAAATATTCTCAAAAAATGCTCAGATTTCAGAAAATGACGACGGCAAACCTCAAAATTGGGAAAATAGCAACTTCAAATTTTCAGGAGTTATTTTTGAGAATATTATGGCTCGAAGTTAAGTTGGTTTGAAGAAAAAACTCATTTCTGATGGAATTTATCACCAAAAAATTGAGAAGGATTATTTTTACCCTCCTCCCGTGTAAACTAGGGTTAAACGTTAGAAAATTAAATTATAAACTTAACTTAAATTTAAATTTAAGTTTAGAAAATTATAAACTTAACTTAAATTTTGGAATAAACTTAACCGAAGAATTACATTATTACCAGAGATTAAGGTTGATATTTACATTATTTTCTCCTCTGCTTGACGTCCAACTAGCATTAAAAAGGCAGAAGTTAATAGCAGATTTGGAACTAAAACTTTTTTCACAACTGTAAGATAGCACTTCCTCACATATCTGCTTTCCCATTAGGCTAGTGTTTCATCAGCATCTGAATTCACACATAGCCTATCCTGGCAGCCCACCCGAACCTTCAAACCACACACGAGGACAATTTCTGCACTTGCCATCGTACACCATCTCAGATTACTCTGATCAAAGTCTGACTACAAGGTCACTAGAAAGAGGATTCTCGACCAGTATCACACTGGTACTCCACTTAAGCTCAACCGCATTACGCTAGCATCACTAAGCATGGACACCATACATGACATCACATTAGCAATTTACCACATAAATTGCTAATGTGATGTCATGTATGGTGTCCATGCTTAGTGATGCTAACGTAATGCGGTTGAGCTAAGTGGAGTGGCAATGTGATACTGGTCGAGAACCCTCTTTCTGGTGACCTTGTAGTCAGACTTTGATCAGAGTAATCTGAGATGAGGGTACAATGGCAAGTGCAGAAATTGTCCTCGCGTGTGGTTTGAAGGTTCGAGTGGGCTGCCAAGATAGGCTATGTGTGAATTCAGATGCTGACAGTAGTGTAGCCAGGGGGGGCGGGGGGGGGGGGCTATCGTCCCCTCCATTGGCATGTCGACCAAAATGCAGAATGGGAAAAACACTGCGTTTTTAGCACTTTTGAGACTGTTTTATGCATTGGAGTGGACTAAATAGTGATTTAAAACATCTTTTGAAACATATATTCGGGGGGGGGCTAATTTGTCAAAAACAAAACTAACAAATAAATGAAAACTTTGAAAAATGGTAAAAAATAAGCAATCAATCTTGATCGCAAGTGTAAAATTGCTAAACATAGGTGTCATCAACAAATATACTATAAACTTAGAAATAGGGGGGGCTATTCAGTAATAGTTAATTACCAATCATTTCTCTCAAATCGCTTTTCATTAGCCCCCCAGTAACTTTCCTCTATAAACTGTATACGAAATAGATTACTCTGTGTGAGTTTTATTGAACTATTCGATTTTATAATTTACCAGCATCTAAACACGAGAACTAACATTTTAACATTAGCCACCTCCCAAATAGTCCATTTATGCCACCAGTTTAATCATGTTTGCCCTACCAATTTCTAAACCACGTTTTAAAAGCATTATTTTTTAATCAAAATAGCCCTAAAATGTTGTTTTTGCAAAAAAATGCAAAATTTTCGAGCGCTGGGGGCTCCGCCCCCAGACCCCCAAAACAGACCCCTCATTGCGAATTTCTGGCTACGTGCCTGGATGCTGATGAAACACTAGCCTAATGGGAAAGCAGATATGTGAGGAAGTGCTACCTTACAGTTGTGAAAAAAGCATTAAAAAGACTTCACTGTAAAATATGCGTATGTGGGGGACTTAATTTGCAGACAGTAATAAGGTTTCGTTGATATTGCTACCTTCTGGTGAAGAGAGTTTGAGCTAATCAATATGAACGCGGTTATACAAGAATACTAAATAATGGAATGCCACAACCCAGGGGCGTATTTAGGGGGGGGGCGTGCTGGTGCCTTCCGGTCGCCATTATAGTATAATTAGCACAGAACAGTATGCAAAATTGCGACATGCCCCCCTTTGTAACTTGGGCAGAAAGTTTGAGCACAAAACCGGACTAAATCTAAGTGAAGACCTTTTTTTTCTCTTTACCTAATTTTAGGCCCAAAATGGGGCTAAATTTGAGTGAAGACCTTTTTTTGTTTTCACCTAATTTTAGGCCAAAAACGGGACTAAATCTGAGTGGAGAATTTTTTCTTTTGGTCTTCATTATTCTCAAATTTCCTGCTCCCCCCCCCTTGAAAATCCTGCGTACGCAAGAGCCACAACCCGTAACTTACAATGTAAAGTTTTTGACAATAGCTTTCATAACGTTCCAGTTAGATCTTCCTATTGAGCTAGAGGAATCAAGAACTACTACCAAGTCCATTATAGCGTATGGAGGACATGTACCTTAAATAACAAAAAAATAAACTTATAAACGAATTGATAAATTTTTTATGCTGCACGATGTCAATTATACGTAGCAACAAATTTGAAAATTCGAACGCTACTGATTTCCTTTGCCAGTTCGGCTGCTCGACGAAGCATAGCAAGGTTTGCGTTGGCAGCAGTGGCGTTGCCTGTGTCTCTGTTTAAAATAACCCCGACCAGTTTCATACCTTTTTATCCACTTCTTTATATGACGGAAAAGTTGAGAGACATTACCGCGAATGAGCAACAATTAATTAACCATAGGCTCTCAAAGCGCTACGTTCGGACCGCCAGAGCTACGTTAGCAAAACCTAGGAGCTCCGCAAGCTATTTGTTTTTTTTTCGTTTTTATTTTAGAAATTCATTTTGGGTTTCCGTAAATAATGATCAACCTCTTCACGGGCTCCATAACACAAAAGCTCGAGAACCCCTGAATTAAACGATTCGGCCAACAGTTTATATTATCTGCTACTTGTTACTGAGGGAGTCAAGTTTACTTTGATGTTTTATAAAATTTTCTTTTTTTTAACTTACGTTTTTGTTAACTTACTCTAGTTTATGCTATAGATTTTTGCAGCAATCAAATTTTATTCATACAGCTAGTAAAATTCGACTCCGATAGTAATTTGCCGTAGCGGTAAAGGGATCCAAATGCGTTTCAATTTCAACACGTTCTACAAACAATGCAAAGCATGAGCCGGGTAAGGCCCTGGTACCTGAACGGTTAAAATGCAAAGCAACTGATTAATTTTGTACAAAAATGGGAAGTTTTTTCACGTACGAGCACAGCAAGGAGCAGATTTATCCCACTTTCCATCAATAGTACAAACTGTTTGGTTCGTCTCTGGAAATAGTATGAATCCTTTTGTTTCGTCACAGGCAAAAGTACAGGTCGAGTTGTATTGGTTGTTGTTTGAACAGCTGATGTTACCATTCGCTGGCGCTTCTAGTTCTTGGCAAATTGCTGTAAAACAAGCCAATATAAACTTTAGACTACTGCTTCATTGTGCTATCAGTGTACTTAAACTTAACCGATCAGTGTACTTAAACTTAACAGATCAGTGTACTTAAACTTAAGTACTTAACCGATCAGTGGTCGAGTGGATAGAGCGTCTGCTACTGAAGCGGTAGACACGGGTTCGATTCCCGGTCGAGTCAAACCAAAGACTATAAAAATTGGTATTCACAGCTTCCCTGCTTGACGTTCAGCAATTAAAGGGACAGTGTGAAGCCTCCATCGTGTGTGGTAGACAGATGGGCAGGTG
The DNA here is from genome assembly GCA_963965965.1 of Trididemnum nubilum. Taxonomy (NCBI): domain Eukaryota; kingdom Metazoa; phylum Chordata; class Ascidiacea; order Aplousobranchia; family Didemnidae; genus Trididemnum; species Trididemnum nubilum. The sequence continues at coordinate 29,212,628 of OZ014481.1, read as the reverse complement.
GCAGCTTGACTCGAAGACCGAAAGGTCATTTCGCTGTCTCCTGGCCAAGGCAACTTGGTGAATAAAATGTAATTACAATTACAATCTCAATCTTACAATTAAAATGTGTTCAATAACAACAGGATTCTATTTCAATAAGCTAACCTCAGAAGATTCCGTTATGCGTGAAACAGACAATAGGGTTATTAATGTTTTGATCTGTAGTGTGCTAAATATTTGAAGTTTAGGCAATGAAAAATGACACTACAGTATATGCCAGAGTCTTGTTAAGGGGTTTTACAGTGGGTTTTTCCATCTTAAAAAACTTTTGCTTTCTTTTTTGGCAAGTAAGTGGCGCTAGCCCTAAAAGAGATTCAAGATTTTAAAAATACTGATGGCGTTTTTTTGATCAAAGTAAGGATTTATCTTTTATGCTTTTTTGGCTAGTTATCTCGAATTTGACGTTGTGAGGTAAGGCATTTCAAGATTTGCTCATCCTCATTAACCTTGACCTAAAATTTTGTCCACTCAAATTTTAGATCTTGGAAAAAAGATATTGTTTACTTTTTTATTGTGGATGTGAGGTCACTGTCTGTCACTCACAAACAAATTATTTCCTACAAATGAATTATTTTTATGTGTCTGTCATTTGAGATTAGAAATAGAACTTTGACTCCAAGATTAGAAATTGAATTGATTAAGAAACTGGGTACCGGTAGTAACAGTACCGTACTCAGGGAACGAGAGGACTATAGCCCCCCCCCCCACACCCCATTGGCTTGCCAGCCAAAATGCAGAATGAAAAAAATATCGCGTTTTTAGCACTTCTGAAACTGTTTGTTGCACTGGAATAGATTTAAAAAACTATTTAAAGCAAATTTTGAAACGTTAATTTAGGGGGAGGGCTAATTCGTCAAAAATAAAACTCATAAATCAGGAAAAAAAACTTTGAAAAATGGCCAAAAATTGGTAAACAAATTTGATTGCTCATTTAAAAATGCTTAACATAGGTTTTATCAAAAGATACGTATATAAGATCAGGAATAGGAGGGTGGGCTATTCAATATTAGTTAACTACCAACCACTTCTCTCAAACTTCCTTCGATTAGCCCCCCAACAGCCCAATTATATCTTACTCTATAATATATAGACGAAATAGATTACTCCTTGAGAGTTTTATTAAACTATACCGGTATAGGATTTATAATTTGCCAGCTTGTAAATAAAAGAACCAAAATTCTAGCAATCGCTACCTCCCACATAGCTCATTTATGCAAGTAGTATAATCATGTTTTTGCTCTGCTGATTTCTATGCTACTTTTTAACAGCATTAATTTAATCAAAATAGGCCTAAAATTAAGTTAATTTTGCCAAAAAAGTACAAAATTTTTGAGCGTTGGGGGCTCCGCCCCTAGACCCCCGAAATACCCCCCTTTGCAGATTTTTGTCTAAGCGCCTGTGTAGTAAAATTATGCATATACAAACATTACATTGAGTCTTTTTTTTTAGGTACTGAAGAAGCTTCCGTAGCAAAATGTCGCATGGGTGTTTAATTTTGCGGGAAAGACTAGAAACGTTTGTGTTTGGTTGTTAATAACTGTGGACATTTTTTTTCATTTTTTCCTGGCAGACAATGAATGGGCTGTTCAGTACTGATCTTTGGCAGAGTTAAAGCGTCATTATTACGATAACGCTGATCGCATGATCTGGGTTCAACCTGCACCCTGGTCACGTTGTTGCGTCCTTGGATAAGACACTTTATGATTATGCTGTCTGCGTGTTGGCTTTAAACAAGATTAATTTTTTACATAGGAAAGAAGTCAACTACAAAACTTGAAAAAATGACTAACCGCTCAGCAGTTGTGGATTCGTCCAAAAAATAGTCCCACCGTGCTTTCTCACAGCAGGAAAATAAACATGCATAAATTAATCAGAATGTTACTGATGTCGAGCGTGGGGTGCTTACAGAATTGTTCATTATCAGCACGATACCGGTACTAACACCCGATTTTTGCCAGTGTTGAGTGTTTTTTAATCAAACGTTTTCCAAAATGCTGAAAATTAAAACATCCACAAACGAGAAATATGGTGAAGCACAGGAGAGAACAAAGCTTGTTGTTAATTCTATGCTGATATTGGTAAAGTTAATGCTATACAACGCGAGAATTACATGGCTACAATGTCAACTTACGGACACATTTCGGTGCAGGTCTGTTAAATCTAGGCTGCAGAGTTTCGCGATCGATGACACAAGTACTCTGATTGAAACCTTCAAGATGAAAGCCTAAAATAAACTACTTCGTCAAAGACAGCCGGAAAGGTTAAAAGAATGAGCTGTTTACTGATAGTGTATCGCTAAGTTGTTTAAATGAAAAAATCCTCTATTTTTAGGTGAATAATAGTCACTCATTTGAGTGCAGAGCAAAATTTTGTTATATTTAGCGACACCTTGAGATTAAACACCTAGCAGTTGTGCTTACGAGATTATTAATAAACTTTATTGACTTTATTAAAAACTAAAAAATAAATTTCAAACCGTACTGAGCATAAATTATAAAACAGTTATTTGAAACTTTAAATTATTATCATCTTATATCATAAATACAAACAAAGTATTTTTCATTTGATCCAGAGTTGTTAGCAAAAAAGGTTTTGCTTTAATTATGACCGACGAAGAAAACTCTCAGTTTGAAATAGTAAAACGTTGCAGATGCAGCTCAATTGTTTACACTTTATTGAGGTTGTGCAATCGATTTATTGTTTTTTTTTTTGTTGCTTTTTTTATTTTAGGCAAACCTGAAAGAAAATTGACTTAACCGAGCTTAATATTTAAACTATTCAACAGGAATATCTGATATTATTATCATTCTATTAAAATCAACAAAACAGCTATAAAGCAATGCCCCAGGCCCTAACATGGTATTTCGCCGGGAGGCTCGTCAGGAAAGACGCAGTAAATTTAAAAATCAAAGAAAACGTCGGCAATAAAAGAACCAGGGGAGAGCTATCATATGGATAAGGTTTCCAGTTTACACCTCTCTCCACCACGCGGGATCAGCCAGGACCACTTCGACGACAACTGCTTCCACCAAGAGTTGCGAACACGTCGATTGCTGCAGCGCATCACCGGCGACAGCCAGTGGAACAGAGAAAGAGGGAAAGATAAATGAACAAACACATGGTAGAGGTACTATGCAACACACTTGTTGGGCTGTAATAAAGCTATTAGATTTATAGTCCAATCTGCTTTACGCATGACAAACTTTGAACTAGATTCTATGATTTGATTGGCTGTGCTTTCTAGGCAAACTACCTATAACGGTTCTGTGCTGCATAACAAAGAAGTAAAAAGTACTCGATTTGGAAGCACTCACTCACTAAAAAACTCACTTACTACGAAACACTCACTATAAAGCACCTACTCACCAGAGCTGCAGTTAAACTGGCATTCTGTTCCAATTTCAACTTGATTAGTTTCCAATATGGTCTTGTTTTTCAGCTTACAATCCATAATGTTGCCGTTTTCAGGTGACTTAATGAGCGAGCAAACAGGATTAGGAGGATGCGCAGCAGTGGTAACAGCAGTAGTGGGCACTAAAAAATCAAACAAAAAATTTTGTTGCTTACGTTTGATGAATTATCATGTAGGCTCTGATCACTCACCTTTAATATCTATTGTACTATCTTGGTATTTTTGCGTTATTGGCATTATTATTTATTTATGTTTTTCAGCCAAGAAACTGAACCTCAAAACTTTCAAGATGAAAAGACATGCAAGACCAAATTTGTTTTCAATCATGATAATAGTAGGCTAGTCGGAGATTTTTTCAGTTTTTGCCTTCTGAACTAATAAAGCTGGTTTAATCTGGAATGATAGCAGAAAATGCGAGCATCCTTTCTGTGCAGAAAGCAGTCTTGCTTGCAAGATGAAAGCATTTTAAGCTTTTCTCAGAATCTATCTAAGGTACTGCGTAAATCCTAAAATTACAGCCTGGGCATGTTCGAATACAATGCGATGAACAAAAAATCCAGGATAAAAAACATCAAAAGAGAGATTGAATTTAATTTTCACTCTGAAAATTTGTCATTGACCAACTTATTATCTTATTATGAATGCTAGTAAATGAAACTTTTGTCTCCTCCTTACTTAACTGATTTGGGTCACCTTGTTGATGGAATATGTTTGGTATGATGATACATTTTGGTATGATGTTTGATTTTATTTTTTTAAATTTTACTGTGGCACAATAGTGCTGGACCAGCAGATTATCATTATTATTAAAAGCAACCGTAGTGCTGAGAGCTCAAGTGCTAGCAATCTTAGGAATTTATTCAATTGTGCTGGAATGATACTTCAAATCTTATCCAATATATAAATACAATATGATTTCGACGATTTTAATAATAAACCTTTTGTGAGAATCGACAACATTTTGATAAAATTTTGAAGGTTAATTATTGGTTTAGAGGCATAACTTCTTTCAAATAAATTGGATCGAATTTTTTCAAATCAGTTTACCTCGACCACAATCAATTGAATCGCGATTGCAAAGTTCAGAACCACAACAACATCTGCATACTGAGCTTGGAGCGCGGCTGTTGCACTGGCTTGGAAACCATGCTGGTCGAGGGTTCTGAAAATAAACTTTGTATAATATTATCAACTACATGGTTGATAACAAAATATGAGGATTAAAGAATCCTTCTCCGGGTTTTCATTCAGCAAAAATGTTGTTACGGTAATGATTTGTCAGAGTGCTGTATCGGATTTTTTCTGCCAGAACTTATCCTTAATTTTTTTTTTAAACAGGACAAACACAAATTGAAAAAAAAAACACAAGACAATTTTTTCGACTCAGATATTTACACGCACTTATGAAATTTGCAACGTCAGGTAACCGAACCTTCGCTCTTTCAAGTTTGTGTCCGATTCTTCACCACTAGGCCATCTGCAAGGGATATTTTACTAAACTCCCGAGACAAGACACTAGCTTGGAAGGCTATATACCAACATCAGTCAGTTGATTTAGAAAATTAATTCGCTTGTAAATAACTTTTTGTTATTGCCCTGAAAGTACGTACTTTTATTAACTTTAAAAAATATCGTGGTGGCAGTGAACAGCAGTTTAACTTTCATTGAGACAACTTGTTGTGGGCATGGGTTCGAATCCCACTTGTAGTCATTTTTTCTGGGAGCGAAAACTAATCCACCTGGTGGTTTTGTGTTCTATTTTCATAAGCAGTAGCCTACGTAGTTAAATTTGGAAAACGGTTTTCATTTTCCTAAACTTAATTAAATATCGCCGATATTAACGTATCCTTTAATAAAACAAAATATGTGCAGTAATATTTTAAAAGGCGGATTTATATTTTAGTGGCAATAAAAAAAATTTCACAATCTGCTGGCACCATAATTCACTAATTTTTTTTTTTGCTGACACTTTTTAGTTGATTGAACTGCGCCACTCATATCTGTACGTCATGCAAAATAATACTCCGTAGACTATATAAGTTTACATAGTGGAGCAACCAGAAGGAGCTGAGAGGGCTTCAGCCCCCGTTTAGTCAAGTTACTTAAAAAGCTTAACCCAAAATTGCCAGCGTTTTAATACCTTTTGGACCTGGCCTGTAAGTAAGGGGTGGGGGGAACTCTAAGGAGCTGGGCAATTTAATTCTTTAACAGATTTTCAAACCTTAGTAATTTAGTATTTTCTTTATGACTCCAAAGAGGTAAGAAATTTGATCCAAACGGCCCTAAAATGACTATTGTTTCTGAAAATTGCCCTGTGGCAGACCTCATGGCCTCCTAGGCTGTGATACGCATGGGTTTCACGAGTTTGCTCAGCATGCTGCTTAATTTTGAATTTTTTCTGGAGAAAATAAACCTCTTTGGGTTCAAACCCCTCCCCTCTTCGCAAAATCCTGGTTGCGCGCCTGCTGGTGTATGGCAAAGCCTACGGTTAAATTTTAAAACAGCTGGAAAGTTTTTGTTTTTGCTCAGTAGGTAACGACTATTTTACTCACAAAAAAAACTTGAATCATTTGTTCTCTGGATTTTATAAGTTCCATAGCAATTTTGTTATCTCTTTTGTTTTTTCGTAAGTTCCATTTGTTAGAAAACCACGCAAAAGATACGCGCCTATTCATACCCACAACTTTCAAGTAATTCACATGCATTTGTTTGACGTTCACTTCCCAGAATTGCAGGAGATTATTTTTACAATGTATTTTGCACCAAACAATACTGTAAAAATTTAATTTTTTTTTTACCTGAACGTAGTTATTGCCGCAAGCTAGAGATTGCTTGCATCGTTTTGTGATTAGAATTCTGTAATCTCCTCTACGTAACTCGTTTTGGCAAGAATCCTAAAATGAATTCATATCAGCAATCAGGGTTACTACGCTGTAGCTCTACAAAAAGTGATAAAATTTCAAAAATAACTGTAAGTAAAATTAGCTTCAAAAAATATTTTATGGGAGCTCTTCAAACAAAGTCCTCTTCGAGGCATAAAAAAAAGCTTTTATTTACTGAAATACAATATTATAATTTATACATCCTTGCCTCCGCAACCCTCATGGGAATAAAGCGTGCAATGAAGAGAGAAACAGAAAGAAAGAGTAATTCTTGACGAAGTTTGAGTAATTTAGTATTATAAGGATTGATTGATTGATTACCCACTCACTTATATTACATCTCAACTTTATGTTACATCTAATGCTTAAAGAAGTTTGAGTAATTTAATATTATAAGGATTGATTGATTACCCACTCACTTATATTACATCTCAACCGCTGCAAGGTCTGGGATGTCGGAATTTCACAGAGTCTTAAGCCTGCCCAAAATTATTGCATAATGATTCATAGGCGCCAATGTGAAATAAACTTAAAAGGGCATTCAAAACGACAAAAATTTTGTTCCGTTTTCTCTCAAAAGATTTTGGCAGATCTGAAGACGAACTTCACTAAATTTGAGCTTTTTACAACCTTCCGTTCACCAAGATATGACAATTAAGATTTTTCCTTAGAAAGGCTTTTTACCCTTAGAATATTTGCCAGGGTTACCAACGACAAACAAAATTTCAAAAACTTACTGCGAGCTAGTTACTCTCAATACGTGTTTTCAGCAATGTTGTTATCAAAACAAAGTAAAAGGTCAGCATTATAAATTTTTAAATGCTTTTCAAGTAAATTTAAGCTATATTTCCGAAAGTTAATCTTTTGTTTATTATTACTGGCAAAAAGACAATACTGAAGTAAGAGGAAAAATTGTTGACTTTGAACTGCAATGTCCCAAAAAAAGCAAGACGTAGGAAGTTCAAATTTGGTGAGAATACATTTTAGGCTGTTCCCAACATTTTGGTAAGCAGTGAAAAATTTGACTTGAATGCTTTTTTAAATTTTAGAACTATCAATTTTCTATTTGTTACACTTTGAACTTATTAGAAACAAACTGAATTCGCAAGTTCAGAGAAATACTCCTTAGATTATGTAATAAGAATTCATCAGATCGCTGAGCTTTTATATTCAACTTAAAACTTGCAAACAACATTGATGATTTAACTACGTAAAGTAAACTAACTCGAAAGCTGGGCACTGAAATACTGACAAAGTAACCATAACAAAGATGTGGGTCAAAAGATAAACAAAGTGGCGATTCAACGCTTTATACAAATCAATTGCACAAGAACTTGCTCGGTCATTTATCCAAATTTTTCTCTTAAAATTTTGTTAGTCTTCGGATTAACATTTGTTTACGATGGGGCTTACGGCCCATTATCTCACGCAAAATATTGAAAAAGCCTAAATGAGCTAAGCTCGTACAATATTGTATAAAGTGTGATTTATTTATTAAAATCTTCAGTTTTGCATTCTATATTTCTTAAAAAATGCTCAACGAAACAAATAATAGATTGCGCTATTTTTAAAAAGAAATTCTGCAGGTAAATGAAAAAAATGCTACGCCAACGTTAATCGTACCTGGTGGGGCAAACACGTTTTTGCTTGACCTTTTCGCAAACATTCAAAGTTGCTTCTCGCGTTTTCACAAACCCAGCACGTCAATGCTAAAAAGTACATAGAATTTAACAAACATTCTCTCGTTTTTTCTTAATTGGATCATCATGGTTTCGCCGGTCGATAAGACTACAACAAAGTTTTTGATTTTGCATCAAAATAACCGTGTAGATGTTACATGTAAAATTAATTGCGTTTGATTTTTTTTTTTTTTTTTTTTAGATTTGAACGTTTTGACTTCATTTTGTGCCGATTTGCCATTAACCTAAGGCGTTTAAAGTCCGACCTCCACAGAAGCTTGATATTCACTACTTCATGCAAGCCTCGACTGGTATTCGTCATTGCATACCCATTTTTACCCAGCAAGGAGGATAAAAATTATGAAAAAATATCAAGAACACAAGCCATGAATCTATTTTTGGTCTAATTCTGACCAAATTCACACATTATCTATTGCTTTTCTTCTGACATTCGAAAGCGCTAAGTATAGTGTCAACAAAAAGCTGCCAGTCCACGGGAGTTCTTCCGTAGTCTTACTCTAATTCGGCAGTCGTTTAAAAAAGAAGTCGAGACACTTTTGTCTTGCACCCATACATAGACTTTAATTTAGATTTTCGGGTTCGGACCTGGATAAGCATTATTGCCAAACAGCTAACACTTTGACTAATCGACTGCTTTGTCCATTTAGCCCGACCAAACAAACCCGAAGTTTTCTTCTACTTAGAAAGTCTATCAACCCTTATCTTTTCTTTTCTATGCCTCTTTAATTATTGCTGTTCAGAAAAAACAACATTAAGATAAACAAATACCATTTTTTTACCTTTTGAAAAAATTGCCAATCGAAGCATTACAACTAGACATAGCAAGACTTTCATTTTTTACTTTGGGCACAAACTTGTATTTGTAATTGATTCAAAATGAAATTAGGAATGATGAAGACCTTCAGGTCATATGCTTTTATATATTTTCTTCGATAGGTGATTCACCGATTTCAGTTCCCGATTGGGAAATTTAGTTTGTGAAACCAGGCGAGCGAAAAAACTTCCGCCATTTTGCTGTTTGTTTGTTTAAAAAAATGCTACTGAAAAAAGTATCACCATGCGAAACAAGATAATTTTATGGTTGCACCGAATGTTCATCAAAAATTCCAAATTGCACCGGGCCGTTATTTCACATACCATGACTAATTATGGTTGAGTTGGAATGTTTATAGAATTTTCGATTTAAAAATACTGGCAGCAGAGCAAAACTTTTTGAAAAATAATCACAAAAAAAAATTCAAAAAAAATCAGTCAGCAAGAGCGCGGGTCAATTTAGATACAGCATATTCTACAATGTCTTTACAAAATTAAGGTTTAGGTTAAAAAATCAAACCCTTTACTTTGCGACTTACGGTTCAATTTTGGCACACGAGCATGCCTACCCGGAGGTACACTGTAGTGTAATTTTAATAAAAAAAGATGAAGTAAGTGACACTTAATGTGACAATTTAATCTCGAGCTGCTGCCTCCGAAATTAAATCAAATTTTTCATCATTTATTGTACTCGCGGTATTACGCCGAAGCGTGTATAAGTGCGAGTTTGTGCATGGGGCCTTTGCGGTGTAACAAGTTTTGCGGAGTTTCAATAGACTATTTTCGTTATCTTGTCGCATAATTTTGCAAACGTTTTTGAATTAGTTTTTATTGTTTGCTTATCTATGCCAATGAGTAGTATATAGTACGCGTGGATGATGGTGAATGATATATTTACTGTTATATTTGTTTTATAACTTAGTGCTTTTAAACCAGTATTATTTTTGCTTTAGCTAGAAATTAGCTATTTTGAGAAAAGACTAAAATTGAAAAAAGAAAACAAGTTAAGACGTTGATTTAATTACTGAAACATTAGTTTATTTTTTCTTGGTCAGAGAGAAATAACGCTCTTTTTTGTTGAAGTAACAATCTAATTTTGTTATTTTATTTACTCGAGTTAAAGCCAATTAGATCCTAACAGCGAAAAAAGTTTGCAAAAAACTTTATTTGTCTACAAGTCTTTAGAAAGCACGATTTTGCTAGCTTAATTTAGTGTAATTCACTGTGACAAATTAGGTGGCAATCACTTTTTAATCACATCTATTGCAAATAAGTTAGATTAAGCAGTAAATGTTCCCTAAAATGGACAAATCAAGAGTAAGGCCATGTCCACACAGGCCGTAATATCGTAAGCGTTCGAGCGTATATTTAGCTTACAATCAACAGAAATGCGGTACCCTCGGGCGGCGCATACCGCCATAACAGCGCACAAGCTGCCAGGGTATAAGAATACGTTCGTAGACCTTCGATTTTACGCTCAGTGTAGATTGGGCCTAAAAATTAAACGTAGAAAGTAAAATAAGGCTTGCGAGTGACTATAAAAATAAATCATATTTGGTTTTGAAATGAGTTAACGGTAGAGAGTTTCAACAGCATCAATGAAAGACCACGTAGATTTTTTTTTTTTTTAAGCTTTTTTAATACTGTGATAATCATAAAAATAACTTTGCCGAAAAAACGAAAAAAAAGATAAACTTGTTTTCACTTTGGTTGTAAACAACAAAATGTAAAATGACTTTCCAAAAAAACGTGAAATGATATTCCAAAAATAATTTTTTCATAACATCGTAAGTTCTTATGAATCAGCGGCAGAAAATTCCATGCTAAATCAATCAAAATTGCAAAATTTCAGTTCCTTTGTAGATAGACCTACCATATTTTTCTTGCCTAAAAAGAGGACAGGCTCGAGAAACGATGGCAAGCCGCCCCAACCTGCAGAAATTTTTGGGCATTTGAAGCAAATACCTTTTTTTTTAATTACCTCAAAACTCGCAGGCGATTGTGGGTTTCCGGCCAAAAGATTTTTTTTTCTCTTTCGGTGTTCAATTCACGTATTAAGACCTAAATCTTAAAAAAGAGGACATTTGGCTTCTTGTGTCCTTGGAGGACGAGTCATTTTAAAGGAAAAAGAAGACGTATGGTAGCCTTTTTGTAGACAGTATTTATTTTTAAACACAGCACCGTGCAGTTTTTGTGGGATATCATAATGCTTTTTTTTATAATTACAGTAGTTTTGCTCAGGGGCGCCGAGAGCCGAACGTGGGCCCTGGGCCAGCTAAAATATGGCGGATTTCCGGTTTTGTGAACTCCAAAACAGACGGAGAAAATGCCCGATATATGAACTCTAATGGTTTTTCCGGTAGAAATCGGGTGATCTCAAAAAAGAAAAAGGTCTTCAGCGAAATTCTAACGGTTTTTCCGATAGAATTTAGCTGATCTCAAAAAAAAACAAAGGTCTTCAGGCCTCACTTGCTGATTTCTCAGTGTCATTTCCATGGGCCCCTCTCGAGCTCATGGGCCCTCTGCTGGGCGTCTTTTCCTTCCTGAAGCCCATGGGCCCCCTAAAGTCTATGGGCCCCGGGGTCATTGTACCCCCTGCCCCCCTCTCGGTGGCCCTGGTTCTGCTTAAAAGGGTATTCCAATACAAAACTGTGTTCTTTTTCAAATAGTGTTAGACCGCACATAAAACAATGTGTAACTTGGTGAAAAGTTGTAAGCAAATCTAAAGAACGACCGACGCATTAATGAATTGGAATGCCACCTTTAAACCAAGCTAAAATATGGGTCTCTTCAGTATTTGCTGATATCACAAAAAACTCTCTAGCTTATAAAAGCCGTTTTTGAACGGCTTTACTGAGGTTCTCCAAGAGTTAGCACCCTTATGCCATGTCTATATATGTTTGACTTTTTTAAATATCTACAGTACTGATATAAACAAAAAAAAGATTTCTAACTCAGCCCGTTCAAAACATTAATTTTTGGGCTGTCTATTCGGAAGGTTTTTAAAGATGTGGCATCCCCAAACTGTACGCCAAAAATATCCGTCTTTTAAGGTATATGGATATCAAAAAAAACCTGCAGCTAGCTTGTGCCGTTCAAAAAATCCATTTTAGTGAGTTCATTTCCCTGGGATTTCCGGAAAAGTTGCCCCAAAAATTTAAAAAAACATAACTTCGTTTGTAGTTTTGTGTAGCATACGGACTCAACCCAGTTTCAAAATGCCACAAAAAAGTTAGATTTTGGTGTTTCACCCTTTAAAAAATAAACAAGGTCGTACAAAATTTAAGAAGAAAAAACAAAAAAAAGAATTGAAAAAACTCAGTGCAGCCAAAAATGGATTTATAAGAATAAAAGGTTTTATCTTGAAATAATAGGGCATGCACAGTGGTTATAATTATTTTTAGCCGTGCGAGATATTTTTTAATCTTTTGAGTGCTATCTGGCCCAAGCTACCAGCGCGAAACTCAAGAGAAGTGCCACCAAAAAGCCGACTATTTAAAACAAGGAATGCGAAAAAGTTGTTTTCCCACAGGACAAACTTGCAGCTTTTGAAGAGCTAGTAGCCTTTTGGCCAGAAAGCACGCAAACAATTAAGTATTAAACTTTTATCTTGCTAACTTCAAAACATCACAATTAAATTATTGTCGAAATATTATTTTACTGTGCTTGAGCCAATTTTGAACGAGACCATCTTGTTCGAAAACCTTTCGTGTTGAAAGATGTTATAAATCTCATGCAATCCGAATTTCAAGTTGTAAGACTCAACCTTTTGCGATATATAAGCAAAAATAGGAAATTTTGGACTCATTAGTTTCAAAAAAAAGCACCTGATGCGTCGTGGTCGGTCGGTCGGGTGTGGTGCGTCGGTCGTTCTAATATTCCAGGTATGCGCACATTTACCAGCAAACAACTAGAGTGCTCGTTTATCATACGCATCTTTACTTTATCAGACAACCGTAACGCGTTCGTCTCTGGAATGGGAGATCTGAGGTTTACTTTTCGGACTAGTCAAATTGGACAAATTATATGCTTGCCAACTGGCTCGCAACCGCCGCGACATTTCTTCGAAAGAAGCTGTGTTGCCAGGGAGCAACATATGACGCGTAAATAGGCCCACAAAACGGTTTATATGCTGCAAGTTAATTGAATGTTATTCAAGCCCCCAGTCAAAGAAAGTCTTCCGATCGGTTGGCACAAGGTTCAATTTTTAAAGAGTTTGAGTTCCGGTTTCCGATAAACAACAATTTCCAGAGGTGGGCAGTACCAATTACAACAGTACTGACGCGCTTTTTTGGTAGCGATACCAGTACCGACGGTACTTTTTCAAAAATGCTACCAAAGTACATGCGCTTGGCAATAAATCTGTTATAGGGGGCTGTTATGGGGCTGGGGGCGGTGTCCCTATCCGCCGGAGGCAATTGGGGTCTGGAAGCGGAGCCTACAGCCGCCGGAAGTACGGGGGTCCGTGGTCGGAGCCACAAGCGCTCAAAAATTTTTTTGGCAATAATAACTTAATTTTAGGCCTATTTTGATTAAATCAATGCTATTAAAACGTGGCATAGAAATTAGCAGTGCAAAAACATAATTTTACTACTTGCATAAATGGGCTCTGTGGGGGATAGCTATTGCTAGAATTTTAGTTCTCTTATTTAAAAGCTGGTAAATCATGAATTCTACACCGTTTTAGTTCAATAAAACTCTCAATATAATTTTATAGAAAAAGATATAATAAGGGGAGCCAATGGAAGGAAGCTTGAGAGAAGCGATTGGTAATTAACTGATCCTGAATACCTCCCCCCCTCCCGTATTCCTGAGCATTTTTTTTTTTAATGGATCGTATGTTAAGCATTTTTCAATACGCGATCAAATTTGATTATCAATTTTTGGCCATTTTTCAAAGTTTTTTTCTGATTTATGAGTTTTACTTTTGACAAATTAGCTCCCTCTAAACAAGCTTTAAATCATTTTTTGAGTCTATTTCAGTGCAAAAGACACTCTCAGAAGTGCTAAAAACGTGGTATTTTCCTTATTCTGCATTTTGTTGGCAGGCCAATGGAGAGCTATAGCCCCACCCCTAACTACGCTACCGCCGAAGTAACGTGGTACTTTTTTTGAAAAGAATTCGGTATTTTCAGTTTTTTGTTATCACGTATCGATTAAAAATCAAACTATCTCTCTCTCTTTGGAGTATAGCTAATAAATTTTTACTCCAAAACATACCGTTATGGTTCGCTCCAACGAGAGGTTCAAAGTGTATTGGCCAACGATGAGTATTGAGTATGTAATTGCAACATCTCTGCATCCGCAGTTCCGTATGATGACGATCGAAGATAAAAAAGACAAAACTCTTTTCTGTATAAAGGAATGCAACAAACGGTCAAAGCTAAAGTAGTAACATTAAATTGTTTCAAGAGAAGTTGGAAGCGCAAGATGCTTCTAATAAGAGCAGCGATATGAACGAAAGTGAACATTCTGACAGACTTTTTTTTATGCAAAACAATGCAAAACAAGCAGTAACGTTTGCTGAGACGTATATTGCTCAATAGCCTCAACGGCAAATTGGTTCATCTACTGTCTAACTTTTAAAACTATGCGCTGAAAATCTCTTTATTTGACATAAATAATATCATTGCATTGCCTAGCACAGCGGTCGAGCGAGTGTTCTTCATAGGTAAAGATATTACAACTTTATTTTATACGGGGTATTTGGCCAACGTCATTTTACACGGGGTACGGTGGAGGCAAAATGTTCTTCCTATCTAACGCCCAAACCAAACCTCAAGAAAACACCAAAATTGGTATGCAGGTTCGTGTTCACCAAAACTTTTTGCAAAAACTGGTTCTGAATTCACAACGTCATCATAGTGGCGTCACGGCCATTTATTCAAAAAATGACGTCATTTTTGCAATAACGCTACATGCGGGTCAAATTTAAACATAGATTTGTGAATTATAAAATGCCCATGAATTATAAAGTCAAGTTGGTACGTCACAAAACGTCTTATGTCGTCATTTAAATTAAATATTGGCCAAAAAGTGCACAGATTTTGGAAAGTGACTTCGGTAAACTTCAAAATCGAAAAACTTAGTGATATTTGACAACTTTAAATTTTTGAGTAGAATTTATCACAAAAAAACCGAGAGGGAGGCAAAAATGCCCCTCCCCTCTCGAGTAAAACAGGTTTAAAACCAAAAAAATTGGGTTGAAGTGACGAATTGACAATCATTTTGAGATGCTGATTTTTGTGGTCTTGGTTTGTCGAGCTTTTTTTCAACAAAACTTACAAAGTTTGTAAAACAAACGTTCTTCAAAGACTCTAAGACAACTAAGTTGAGTCATCAAAAAGTACCGTACCGAGTCCGGTACTGCTGTACTAAAAATAAAACTAGACTGGGTACCGACGGTACTTTTTTAAGTAAGTACCGGTACCGAAGTACTTTGAGAAACTACCATGCCCACCTCTGAAAATTTGTAAATAGTTGATAACTGCCATTATGCAGAAAGATCACAGAATAAAATTAATTAGGAGAACCACACAAGCAAATTAGTTGTATTAGAGTGGGCAAGATGTCGTCAAAGGCCAACCTGTCGAAAAACCACGCTAAGACCAAAAAAGCTTTAGTCGCTTTGTACTATAATTTTGGAGTTTAGCTGAAAATCAATAAGTTCACAAAAACTACAAAAAAATATAGAAAAGAGGTTTCGAGTGCTTTTGAACCCAAACTTTGGCTTACATCCAGTACTTAAATTGTAGGGGGGACGCGGGGAAACGCGTTTCCCCATCAAGAGTTAGCGTCCCCCATCGAGATTTCAGCGCTGGATGATCAGACGAAAAAGTGGCTGTCAGCACGAATAAATCCCAAATTTCGGCCGAATATAGTCCCAAATTGCGATGAAGACCTTTTTTATTTTTTGGTCTTGAACCGATTTAGACGGCAAAAACCCTTCAATTTTTGGTAAAGATCTTTTTTTTTTATTTGGTCTTCAATTGAATCTGGAGATAGCTTATGAACTTGAATAATAATTTTCACTAATTTTCGTTTGCATTCCGAATGCGTTTGGTCAAGGCTGCAAAAGCGTCCCCTTAAGCAAAATTTTACAGTTTAAGTACTGCTGCTTACATCCACTGGCGTAACTAATACGGGGGTAGCAAAGTTGTAAACAGGTCGATTAGTACAGGCCTGAACCTGAAAAGTGATTCGAAGCCAAAACCAGGTCCGGAAAAGCCCGAAACGTTTTCCTAAAAATTCTGTACCGTTAGCGTTATTGCTCGTATGAGGTTAGAATATAACTAGTTACTGCCGACAAAATGTGATGCAAGAATAATTCTAATCCTTGGGAAAAATAATTATATGATGCACAAACAAAGTCGTAATTCATGGTTACAAATCAGTTATATATTGAAATTACGCTTTAATATAGCACCTAAAAAGCAAAAACAATAGGCAAGTACATGTCAACTGTTAATCCCGAAAATTTGTCAATCTCAAGCCTAAATCCGGTCCGAACGCGGCCAGAACTCGAACCGAAAAGCCTGGCCCAACTTACAACTCTGGGGGGCAAGTGGGCATTGAAATTGCATTGGCAGAGCCCCCCTAACCCCGTCTATGATACGTTTCAGTGCACCAGTTTGTAAAGCACACATCGCGATTAAGACATCATTCGAACAAAAAAATAACTTTTGGTTCAAGTCCTTTTCAGCAAACTTCTGGTTTCGCGCCTGTTCCAGGCCACTGTCAGATTTTTCGGCACCGTTACGATTAGGACCAGCAAAAGTCAATAAAGTCTCTGCAGTCACGTAAAGTAGATTTTGATGGTCAAAATAAAATTAAAATTTTGGATTCGGTCAAAATTTCTCAAAATTGTCCTTGATAAAAACTTCTTCTTTAAAAGCAAACGAAGTTTGTTTTTTTCTGAATATCTGAGCAGGAATCAAAACTTTATGACCAGTTTTATGTATGTTTTAATGCAGTCTTGCAACTCAAACTTCTGTAAATAAAGTTGCAATATGTCACAAAACATTTGCCTGGGTTAACTTTTAACAAAAATAATTTTATGATAGAACGAAGCTCTTTTTTTTGTAAAATTGAAAGCAAATTAAGAATTCCAGCCTCGGCATGAATAAAAAATTAAAAGTAATACTATGTTCTAATTCAAAAATTAAAAAGTCAATTTAAAAAATCAAAAGGACCAGGCAGTTGGTCGAGCAGTAACGCGTTCTTCTCTTGAGCGGTAAGTGTAAGATTCATATCTCGGGCTGGTCAAATTGCGTGTAGTGTTTGCCAACGGTTCGCCACCGCTGCGATATTTTTTTGAAAGGAGCTGTGCTGCCTGGGCGTAATGACGAGGAGATGGGCCCCTGAAACTCGTTACACGCGTATGCGTGATACAGCGAGTATAATGAAAGATATGATTTGATTTGAAAAAGTAAATTTTTAGTATACTAACTCTACCATGTACCACAACAACATAATCAGATTTTTTTTAATTTAAAACTGTAGTTTCGTTTTACAGCTTTAACAATCACCAAAACTTTTACACAACTTTTTACTAAGGAAGCCTGAGATTGTGTCAATCTATTTTTCAATAAAATTTTGCAACAAATGAAGCTGAAAATTCATGAAAATTTAAGAACAGCCAGTTTCAATTCCAAATTCACTGGTTAAAGAAAAATGTAACCGACATGAAAATGTAAACTGTTTCCTAGGTTTTTGTTCTGCATCGCTCGGATGCTTTAATCACAAGACTGACTGATGAAAATTTCGATCTAAATGCCGTCATAAAAGCGACGAAGTTAATTGCAAATCGCTAAACATCTTTTTTTAAGCAAACGCGGAGCTCAATTGGACCAAAACGGTACAAGTCAAAATAAAGTCAAAATTTAGCAAAAATAAAATCAAATTGTTGTTTTAGGTAAAAATAGAACTGGCCCTAGCTTATTATCATTATCAAACACCGGTACTTGAGTGACGGTTAGTGGGCCCCTCAGCAAAGTTTGCCCCTTTTCTCAAACCCTATTTATCTAATTACGCCACTGCTTACTTAATGAAATCTCCAAAAACAAAGACGTAAAAAAAATTTAGAATGAGCCATAGCTTTTCATAACGGGATAAGTCAATTTAAAAAGACCTACATTTTTCACAATCCAAAACCAAACTTGTTTCGAGGTTATAGCGATAGATTTTGCGCTATAAAATTACGCAATATTTTACTGCAGCTAATTGTTGCTCTTTAGGAAATGATGTATACGTAGGCCTACACTTCATGCCACGACTTATTAAAAAAACGCTCAACGAAACTTGATTCAAAACCAGAAATTTGACTATCTCAGCCAAAATGATGCTATTAACGTAAAAATCTCAAGTGGCTAAAGTATCGAACTATCGATTGTCGGTATTCTTTTCTTTGTTTCATTAGTTCTTTGAATAGATACCCATTTTACTCAAAACAGTAAAGCACTATTTAAAAATAGTTTAACTTTTAAACGTTTTGGAGACAACTATGTCCATCATCAGTAAAAAATAAAATCGTATTACAACAGAAAGCAGTTTTTACTGATGATGGGCGTAGCTGAGTTCGAAACATTTAGGTCTACAAGTTTTACTATTTTAAATAAGGCTTTACTGTTTTAAATAGACAAGGCTGTAGTTAAGACTGACTCGTTCAAGACCAAAACCAAGATCAAAACCGCAAAATTTGTCTGAGACCAACACCGAGACCGAGACCGATCTTAACCTTGGCTTCGAGACCGAGACCGGCAAAGTTCAAGACCAAGACCGAGATCAGAAAAAACGAAGTCATTATTGGTTTTTTTGATTTTTTGAAAAAATTTTGTGGCTCAAATTTGCTCATAAATTGATTTTATGATGTATTGATTGAGTCAGATAACAAACTGCTGTAGTCGAAGTAATTACTTCATCAAAGCATCTTGACGACGTTATTTTATGCAAGTTTTTATTGAAATTACTTTTGAAGATTGTCTCGACTAAACTTTATACCTTTTCCTCGAAGATTGAAGAATGATCGCCTTTATTTTGTTCAGGAATTATGTGTCAATAAAAGTGATTAAACTTGAATTAAATAAAGTCATAAAAAAAGAAAATCATTAAAAGCTCATTGTGCTGTATATTTGAAGTACCGTATATACGTAGCTACAAAAACGCAGCCAGGATTTTCGATTTGGAGGGGGGAGAGTTTTCGGGCGCGCAACTACGACTATGCTAAAAGGAGACTTTAACCGAGCAATGAAATTTTTTACCCAAAAAATATCTTATCTTGTGGTCGTGCTGAGCTAACTGGTATACATTAATCACATCACTGCCCAAGATTTACCTCCAGTTGCTCGGCAATTTTTGTGATTTTTCGTAAAAAATAGACATTTTTACGCCATTTGAATCATATTTTGCACGTTTTTAGAACTACTTGAAAGAACTTAATTCCTAAGACTCGAAGCCGTTTGAAAGAATTAAATTGCTCAGCCTCTTTAGCCCCTCTCCTTTACCTATGTCAAGTCCAACACACGTTTAAACGCTTGTATTCATGAATTAAATTTTCTGAGTAATGTGGCTAAAAGCAGCATAGCTGAAGCTCTCTTTGCCCTCCTTTTTGCGTCGCTGGCCAGTTTACAATTAGGTAATGCATAACGAAGTAATAAAATTTATCAATTTTTAATAGTTGGTTTGTTTGCTGTAGAATGTATATAAAAGAGAGAAAATATGTAGGTTATTATCATTGTTATCCACAATAAAATAATATGCATATATATATTCAATCTTTTTTTTGTATAAGAATCAGTAAATTTTGAGTTGTGACTGGCTGTCTTTAATTTTTTGCCGATTTTAACCTCATTTGTTTTTAATTTGTTCTTAGATTTTGAGAGCGTCGAAGTCAATTTTAGCAACCGTGTTTGTAAAACTGCGTAATTCTCAATGCTCTGTCTGCTTGAGTCAAGGCTGTTTTGCTGGTTTTGCAGCATCGTAAAATTACAAAAGCGAAAAGGCGAGCTTTATTAATTGTCTTTATCTTAAACAAATACGAAAAAATTTTTCAGTTACTTGCGTAGCGCTGTATAATCTCAAAATAGTTGTAATTTTGCTTGCAAACACTATAAAAATCAATGAAATTTGATTTTTTTGAATCAGTACAAAATTTAGTATGTTTTGAATCAGTACAAAATACGTTTTGAAGCAGCACAAAATCGAGAAAGCACTTAGGCTGCGTTCAGACAGCGGTTTTCGCGATCAGAACGAAACTTCAGCCATGTGTAAACGAGTTTTCACATCGTGAAATCAAGTTTGACACCTTCATTTTCCCAGCAGTTTTCACTCCTGGTTTTGGAACGTGAATTGGTCAAATTTCATTGTGTAAACACTTTGACACAAAAACTTCAATCACATGATGACAGATTGAGGTATGTTGAGAAAACAGCTGCGGCGCTCGAATTGGGCAGGAACTTTTTAGTTTTGCCTGGACTTTGTTTTTCATTCATTAATGCGTTTCAGGTTCAAATCCTCGAAATTTGCAGGTTTGAAAACTAGTTTTCGCTACTTTTGACCGTTCACACATGCGTAAGGTTTCGTTCCTCGTAATCAAAACCGCTATGTATAAACAAGTTCTTTTCTCATGTGTAAACAGACTAAACACGACAGGTTTAATTTCCTGGTGCGAAACCTATACCGTAAATTGTCAAACATGCGATGTAAATGCCGCTTTAGCCTCTTACGAAACAACTTTATTTTAAGCACAGAGCTGGACAGCGCTGTTTCGAGCTTTTAGCTCTCATCGGCAGCCCTCAGCTATGTTTCAAAGGTATTCCCAGCTGAACAAACATCTTGGCCTAACTGGCAAACCTTAATGGCTTGCAGGACGTCAAGATGTTACAACTTTATTTTAGTTACAAAAATTACTCGGTCTGGAGACCAATTTTACGCTACGAGACCGAGACCATGGTGGTTCGAAACCAAGACCGAGATCGGTGCGAAAAAGCTGAGACCAAGACCGAGACAACAAAAAATCGGTCTCGAGTCCGAAACCGTTTTAAGTATTTCGATGTAACAGTCGTTAATCCATGTAACACTTGCAACAGTACTATATTTAATCACACCAATCAGTGTGAAGAACCTACTGTATTTCCTTACATTCGAAAAACCGTGAACACTAACGGAATGCATTTATCTATGAAAATATTTCTCAAACCAATGAAATCAATCAAGGTATGAAATTAATATTACGCTATATACTTCGCAAATAAACCGAAATAATTGATAATAGCAGGTAGCCAGGTAAACATGCAGCAACAACGCGATGTTCAGGGTTCGAATGTCGCGTTGCTTATTTTGCAAGAAATTTTGCAAAAGTCAGTACGGAGTAAAACGGATTAAATCCATTTTCGTTCATAAGGAGAATAGTGAAACAAGGTTTAGGTCACCTGTTTATTTTCTCAAATAGTTCTCATTTCTTCAATAGAGCCGATCTCGAGCAGCAAGTATCTTTTTAACTCCTTATTAATCTAAGTCACAAATTTAAAAACTAGATGATTACTCCTTCAAAATCCAATCAACTGATTACTTCTTATCGAATTAAAATATGGCTATAACTCACAGTGTGTGTAGGTAGGCCTACTTAAGTTCAGATTCAAAACCAACCAAATTTAGCTCTTTTTCATTCGGGGTTGGGGAAGGCGGTAAAATGGCCCCTCTTGTATTTTTTGGTGATAAATTTGTTCAGAAAAAATATTTTTAAATTGGATCAACTTGACTTTGAGTCAAATTTATTCACAACAGCTTCCGAAAATTTAAAGTTGCCAAGGTAAGGCAAAATTTTATCATTTTTGAGGTTTTCCGAAGTTCCTTTTCCAAAATCTGAGCATTTGTTAGCCATATTTAACTTAGATGATGCCATAAAACATGTTTGTGAAATAACTACTTCGACTTTAGCATTTTGTGATTCAGCGTCGCTACTTGAAAAACAAGCCTATATGTATGAGGAAAGATGACGTCATTTTTCAAAATACAGTATGGTTGTTGTTTCAACTTCATATTATTGCGAATCGTGCTACTTTGCAGTTTTTGCCTAATTGGAACGACCTACGCTTGCGCAGCGTGTTCCTTTGTTTTTGCTCGGCCATTTTCAAACACTGAAGGCAAAGTTTTAGACTTTTGCTTATAACTCGAGAAAGGTTAGATCTAGCTATAAGAAATTCGGACAGCTGTTTGAAATTAATCAGATGCTGGCTTGTACAAAATTTTGAAGCAATAGGTCCTGTGACTTTGGTTTTAGGATCCAAATTCGGTCCAAAAGCTTGGGGTAAAAGGCGGTGTCATTTAAAATGGCTGAAGTACAGCAAAAAATATTTCACTTAGCCATATGTCTTAGATACCTTTTCTTCCCTACCCACCCTTAGTCGCGATGAGTTTTTTTTCTTTTTTTTTTCTTGTTTTCTTCCTAAATCTTGCACGCTCTTCTCCTGAACTACAAAACAACGAAAACTATTTTTTGTTTGAAGTTATTAAGCTGCAAACACAGTTTTTTCCCCCGAAATTTTTAATTCCCTCTCCCTCCAGGTAACTTCTTCAAAATGGGGTCCCACAAAAATCAATTTTTTGAACGGCTCTAGCTAATGCGCTAGTTTTTTTGATTTGTTTTTTTTGATATTTGAAGATATTTTAGAGAAAAATCTTCGGGGCTGATTGAACGGCAGTTTTATTTAATTTGATTAAAAACAGTAAAGCCTTATTTAAAACAGTAAAATTTTTAAACTTTCATTAAAACTTATTTAAAACAGTTTTACTGATGATGGACATAGCTAAGTCCGAAGCTTTTAAAAATTTTACTGTTTTAAATAAAGCTTTACTGTTTTTAATCAAACAGAAAAATATTTTGACATTGTTTGGAGATACCACCCTCTTGGGAACCCTACCAAATGGATCCAAAAAAATCCATTTTTCTACAGCTTATAACTAGACCACAAATATCATTTGTTCTCAGTTGATATTCAAGAGAAAAGTATTTTGACATTGCTATGGGGTGCCACCCCCCTGGAGAAACCTCCAAATTTCATTTTTTGAATGTCTTGAGCTAGAGAACTAATTGTTTTTAATTGTAGTAAATATTTAAGAGAAAAGTATTTTGATATAGTTTAGGGGTACCACTTCTTCAGAAAAATCCCAAAATTGGACACCCGCTAAAACAACTCTTTTCAACAACTTATTACAGAGCTAATCGCTTTGATATTTTTAGGCTTTTAAAAAATAAATATTTTGGCATGGTTTAGAGGTGACACCCCTCTCTTGAAATCCCCAAATAAATCCCTCAAAAGTTGTTTTTTTGATCTAAAACAGATTTTTCTAGAGGTTGGCACAAGTACGTTAATCGTTAATCCGTTAATAACGAAGCGAACGTTTTCATTAACTCGTTAATTCGTTAAAAAATTTTTTGATGTTAACGGACTACATTAACTTCCGTTAAGTTCTATTAACGGTCTAAAGCAACTTCCGTTAAGTTCTGTTAACTTCCGTTAAGGTCTTTATCGTTAATATTTTGCACCATTCATTCATCGGACCGGTTCAAACCAGTTTGCACTGGTAACACTTATTGCATATTTTCACGAGTTTTATAGAAGCGAAGAAAGGAGCGCTTTTTTGTGGCAAATAATAAGCTGCAGCCTCATAGGTCTATTAATTATCGCTGTTCACAATTTCCAAAGATTTTCTCATCGCAGCTCCGTTAGTGCATTTGAACTTATTTTTATCTTGAAATTAGATTAGACTGTAAAATGTAACTTTCAAAACAATAAAAGACCACCATAGCAATAAATATTTTTTTACAACCAGCTTAACAGCGTCAATACGTGTTCTAGAAGCGAGGGAATAAAAAGAAATGTAAATTACACGCAAAATGTTTACGGATTAACGGACTTTATTAACTTCCGTTAATTAAAGCTGAAAACAACGGATCAACGTTAACGGAGGTATGAAGTTTGTTAACGGACTACTGGTTAACGAAGCTAACGTTTTGCATTAACTTGCCCACTTATGGATTTTTCCTTGATTGCAGTATTAGGTACTGTATTCAAAAGACAAAGAATTAGAAATAAAATTAGCTGTCTGTTTGAGATAAACAATAGGAATTGCTGTTATCAATATAAAAAATAGATCTGCGACCACCTTACATTGCGGAGTATCTTATGTGAATAAAATATGCAATAGGCTTTAGATAATAGCATTGTACGCAGTTTGAATTTCTGCTTGAGTTAAAATATACGCACTTACAATACTGATGGTGGAAGTCTTAAGAGTCAAGTTCTACTCTGATGAAATTTAAAGGCAAAATTAATGATTTTTTTCTTTTTTATCGTATTTTGGCAAAATTGAATAAGTGCTGTGAGACAAAACATAGAGCAAATGCCACTTTGACGTAAGCAGTTCGAGGTTGTAGCTAAATTAGGTGAGTCATGTAATGAAATGAAAAATTAGTAAAACTCTTTGCGATTACCTGATTTTTTTTTCTAGCATCAAGTCCAAATTGCTAGATTTTTTTCCAGCAAGAAGCAAATGGATCCCCAAACGCTGTATTTTAAACGGCTTAAGCTAGAGAGCAAAACGTTTTTAATGTTATTAAATATTTAAGAGATAAACATTTGGTGCGGGAGTGCACTTTGGGAAACTGTCCCAAATGTGGCCCAAGCAATCAATTATCAAACGGCTAAAGCTAATATAGGATGCTTTTTTCATTAATGTCAGTCACTATGTGGTCTATAAATACATTTTAACACAGCTTGATATTCAAACCCTTCCGGGTGGCCCAGAAAAAAATATTTTTAATTGTTATTTTAGCGGCAAAGAGATGCTTTTTTGAGAATCTCGTTATTCAACATGCGCCACTCGTTCAATGGCCTTGCTTCTTAAGACGTTCCCATCCAGTTTACAGTAAGGTACGTTTAGTTTTCATGCTGTTTTGTTTTTGTAATAATTAATATTACCAAATTTTCATTTGGCCAATCACTTTTTGAGTTAAATCTTTTGCACACGGACCTTTGCAGTAACGTCATACTCACGTGGTACGTTGGCCTGTCTCGCGAGTATTGGTCTCCTTGGAATTCGGATTTTTAATTGTGCCGCAAAAATATCCTTTCGTTTTTTGTGTTGTTTTTCTGAGAACTTTTTATTTGGGCAAAATTATTTTCTTGCCAGCAAAATCTGAATTAATTTTTGTTGCCTGTTTTAGTCTCTATTTCAATACAATCAGATCAAACACAGTCTTTGACTGAATCTTAAATTTAGCCACGTCTGGAAAGTTTACGTTGATCCAGCATACCGGAGTCAAAGCAACGCAGCAAATGCCCATGGGGCTTTCCCCGAGTTTTAAACCAGTTTCCAAATTGAAACAGCTGTGACGTCACTATGATGACATCATCAACTAAAATTCAAATTTTTTACCTAAATTTTAGTTAGCACCAACCTGCATGCCAAATTCCCCCCTCCCCGGTGTAAAATGCGTTGATTAAAGAGCCGGTTTAACACAAGGTTAACTTTTTCTTCCTAAGGCTTATTAACCACGTTAACAAAAATCATTGAAAAATTTGAAACCTTTTCCATTCCACAATAACACTATTTCCCCAAGATTTAACTACTTAAAACATTTGTTGAAAAATAGCAGTGTTGAGCGGTAAAATGCAGTTGATCAGAGAATTGAAAATTCTAAATATTCTTCAAAAACAATTTCAAAATGCTTCGAAGCAAAACACGCTCCAAACAGACGAGGTTGTCCCATTTTCGTTCGAGGCAAAGTAGTGAAGCCGCAGACCGGGTGGGTCGTAAGAGTTATCCAATGAAAGCCATCCAGTGACTACTCAGATTTTACAAGGACCGGATCTACAACCAATTACAGGGCCACCGAGAGGGGGGGCAGGGAGTACAATGATCTTGGGGTCCATGGACGTTAGGGGCCCCATGGGCTTTAGGAAGGCCATTGAAGGCCATGAAATCAGCATGTGAGGCCTAAAGACCTTTTTTTTTTGCTTTTTGGAGATCACCTAATTTGGGCCGAAAAACCGTTAGAATTTAGTGAAGACCTTTTTTTTTTGGAGATCACATCATAAAGCGGCATTTTCGAAGTCTGTTTTGGAGTTCACAAAACCGGAAATCCGTTATATTTGAGCTGGTCCCAGGCCCACGTTCGGCTCTCGGCACCCCTGACCAATTATCTAAAAAAAGCAACCAATTCGTGCGAATTTGTTGAATAGCATCAGTGATGGGCAATAGCGTAATGTTTGAGCCAGGGGGCAAGTTTGGCTGAGGGCTTACTAAGCGGCCCACTCGAATATATATGTTTTTTTGTTTGGGGCATTATAAATTGTGGTGGTCTGATTTGTTTTTGCTCTAATTCGTCATCGAGCACCTCTCTGCGGCCACATAGTAAGGCATTCGAAAAAACACAAATATTCGTGTTTCGGAAGTCATTCGATCGGGTTTCAAATTTTTATTCGGAATAGATTTTAACGAACATATTTTTTCGAAAGCTTGAAATAATTTTTCTTCGTAAAATTATTTCCTTCGTGATCGACATTTCCTTGAAAAAAAAGTAACAACCAAATAATCTTCGTATTGGTATATTCATTATTTAGTTTCCAAAACAAAGTTTTAGCTTCAAAAATCTTCGCAAAAAAACTTTTAAGTGAATTCCGAACAAAAAATCATCGTTTTCGTGTTTCTAAAAGCAATCAGCTGAACTTTGGCGTTCAAACATGAATAAAAAACATCATTAAATTCGTAACAATCGATCAATAATTGACTATTTTTGACAATAAAGCACAAATAATTGTCACCTCGTTCGCTTTATGCACGTGTTACATTTAGGCTTAACTTCAATTTAACTGTATCAATTTTTTTGTAAAGTTATTTATGCAAATTGATTCAAAAACGATTTGCAGATTTAACTCAAGAAGTGAATTTCGTAAGCTTAAGGCGAGTTTACACAGTATTCGATTTCTATCCTTTTTTTAGATGGATTTTGCGTCATCTTCAAAAAGTATGCCCTTGTTCTTTCAAATTTTTATATGTCCATATCCTCACTATGTAGACCAGCTTTTACATACAGTGCCGTCGCTACGGGGGGGCCAGGGGGGCCGTGCCCCCCCCTAACGACTGCTTGTGCCCCCCATTCTAGTTCACTCAAAAAACTGTTTTCGAAACACCATGTAACAAAAAGACAGCAGACAATGACGAAAAAAGCAATAATTCGTTCAAACGCAATATTCTCTTTTGACGTTTTCCCGATTCTTTGTAAAATCGCTGGCAACTAACTGCTGTACATTGATTTCTTATTAACATGCATCAAGGATGTGTCGTGGAAGATAGATGAAAGCAGTGCCGTCGCCAGAGTAAACAAAGTGAGGGGGCACTAGCCGAAAACGGGGGGCATTAAAATAGACTGAACTTTTGCACATAAAAATTGATATTTTACGCCTACACATCATGCACCATTTAAAAAACTGTTTAGTCATGTTAGAAAGAGGAGACGTATAAGCGAGGCAGCGTTTATTAGCTCGTTTTGTATGCTGCCCGTATAATCGCTTGAAAAATCTGTCTGCAGAAGTGAATGCGACTAGAAGCTGAAACCAGGATTTTTTTAGAGGGAAGGGGCTTGAACAAAAAGTAAATTTTTTACACCAAAATAGTCTTAATTTAGGCTCCGTGACAAACAAACCGATGCAACTCAAGCGTATCACAGAGGGGGCCTGGGGGCAGAGCCCCCAGCCTCTGGGTGATTTTTACGATTTTGAGGCAAAAAATAGCAATTTTAACACTATTTAAATGGCATATCGCAAATGTTTTAGTCTTATGAATTATACAGCAAATTGCTAAAATTCAGAAATCACAGAAAAAATTAAATTGCCTGGCCTCTTGAGCCCCCTTAAGTCCAAAACACGTTTAAACGCTTGTTTTTTGGTTTATATTTTCTGAATGACTTGGCTAAAGGGGGCAGATGCCTCCGTAGCTCCTTAAGGCCCTTCCCCTGGTTGCGCGACTGACGGCGACCTTAAAAAATATTCAGTGTGCTCTAAAAAAATAAAAACAGCTGGTCTTTTAAAAAAATGTTTTCACGTTTTGTTTCAGGTCATAAGCACTAATGAGTACCGGCAAGGGCGCCGAGATCCAAATGTGGACCCTGGACAGCTTAAATATTAGGCCCCTTGATGTTTAATTTATCGTAGCGTCTATTACAGCAAGGGATGAAAAATTTCTATGACTTGGTTTATTTTTGATGTTTTGAATTAAGGGTGCTGACATTATTTTCTCCGGATTTTGAAGTGTTCTCCAAAAAAAAAGGTTTTCAGGGCAAAATGGCTTGCTGATTACTGTTTTTGGTCTGTTTCCAATAAGTTTAATAATATTCATATGTATAGTTCTCCGCACCTCAACTGAATACCTATCTGTTTGCAGAAAACCATGTTTGAGTTAGATCGTTGCTCCAATGTTATGATAATATCTGATGGGCCCCCTGAAGTCCATGGGCCCCGGGGTCATTGTCCCCCTTGTCCCGCCCCTCTCGGCAGCCCTGAGAACCGGTAACGATTCTATAGGCTTACATCCCTATTCCGCGACACATCCGTAAAGGCGTGTTAATAAGACCGATTATTGCGACACATTTATGTACTTGGTGGGCAGCAATTGGTGGCCAGCAATTTTGCAAAGAATCGAGAAAGCTTCAAACGAGAATTATCTTTGAGCGTTATTATTCTTTGTTCCATTATTATCTGTTGTCTAGTCGTTACGTGATGCTTCAAAAAAGTATTCTAAGTAAACTGAAATGTGGGGGCACGGCGCCCCCTGGCCCCCCCGTAGCGACGGCACTGGATGTAAGCCCGCAAAATGGTTACCGGTACGTTAGTGATTATGACATGAAACAATACTTGAAACCATTCTTTTCAAAGACCAACTTTTTTGATTTTTAGAGCACACTTGTCAAGATTTTGAGGTCGCAGTCAGTGGCGCAACCAGAGGTAAGCGGCTTAAGCCCCCGAAGCAAAGTCACATAAAAAAATTAACTTAAAAATACGAGCGTTTTAACGTACTTTAGACTTGACCTGAAGTAAGAGGGGGAGAGGAGCTGAAGTGGCTAAACAATTTAAGTCTTTGAAATGGCTTCTTAATTTTAGCAATTTAGTTACTCATTCGGCTTCAAAAAGTGCGAAATGCGATTAAAATGGCGTTAAAATTGCTATTTTTTTGCTGCAAAATCACGAAAATTGCCCAGCGGCTGGGGAATCCGCCCCAGGCCCCTGCCTTAGTCACTACTCGTTTAGTGACTATGTCCCGTCTGTGACACGCTTGAAATGCATCAGTTTGTTTAACACGGGGCCTAAATCAGACAATTTTTGTTCAAAAAAAATTTACTTTTGGTTCACCTCTCTTAACAATATCCTGGTTGCGTGCCTGGTAGCATTTATTGCAGAAGATAGATTTTTCAGGTAATTATGGGCCGCAGACGAAACGAGCTAAGAAACACTGCCGGCCTCATGGGTCACTTTTTTTTAGACATGAATACTGAATTTTTTAAATTATACAAGATTTAAAGTACTAGCGTGCGCAGGATTTTCGAAAGGAAGGGGACCAGGAAATTTGAGAATATTGAAGACCAAAAGAAAAATTTCTCCACTCAGGTAAAGACCAAAAAAAAGATCTTCACTCAGATTTAGTCCGTTTTTTGGCCCAAAATTAGGTGAAGACCAAAAAAAAAAAAAGAAAGGCCTTCACTCAGATTTAGTCCAGTTTTTTGCCCAAAATTAGGTACAGACCAAACAAAAAATCTTCAGTCATATTCTGTCCGTTTGTGTGCTCAAACTTTGTACCAAACTCACAAAGGGGAGGGGGGGCATGCCGCACTTTTGCATACCATTCTATGCTAATTATACTATTCTGGCGACCCAAAGAGGGAGCCATGGCCCCATGCCCCCCTAAATACGCCCCTGGTTTACATAGTGTAATTACTAATTGATTAATCCAGCTCGTATCATGAAGCTTAAAGTTAATCTGTTGTTATAGAGAATGCATTGTTTGCGTTTTTTGGCCCAAAATTAGGTAAAAACCAAACAAAAAATCTTCAGTCAGATTCTGTTCGTTTGCGTGCTCAAACTTTGTGCCAACCTTTCAAAGGGGGGGGGGGGTGCGTGTCGCACTTTTGCATACCATTCTATGTTAATTATACTATCCTGGCGACACAAAAGGGGCGCCATGGCACCATGCCCCTCCTAAATACGCCCCTGATCTGAAGATCAGTTTTTATACGAAAACGTTCACTTTATTTTAGTGCCCCTTCACTTCGTTTGCTCTGGCGACGGCACTGGTTACATATTGATAAAAATTTTCTTCAAAAACCGATATTTCAAAACAGAGCAGTACCTTTTGTACAAAAAATGTTTTCGCAAACTACTGTCCAGTATGTGACAGTCTGGTTAGAGCGGATATGCAGAAATAAAAACGCGGACGAAAAAAACATACTTTTTCATGGAGAAGAAAAAACGTACAAACGCGAACGAAAAGCGGATACCGTGTAAATTCACCTTTAGTTAGTCAAAATTATGACCATCTACCATCTTTGCTTTCCGCCTGCAAGACGAAAAGCATGTTGGATCAAAAATGAAAGCGGATTGCTCATTCCATCGATTGTACAAATGACAATTCATTTTCAGTAGAAAAACTAATCTGAATTGGTTCGATTTAAAGAAATTCATTAGTAAAAAAAAAACGGTGACTCTTACAATAAAGAGCTATCAAAGACGAGCGGTGGACCATACAAAGCGTTAAATTCTGCAAGCTCTTGATTAGTTTCGTCCTCTAATAAACAATTAAGATTTCTTCATTCCAAAATTTCTCTCCGCATTCATAAGTTCAAACCAGAGTTGTAAGTCGGGCCAGGCTTTTCGGATTGGGTTCGGGCCTAAAGTTGACAAAAATTGCGGACTTAAATCGGGCCTGAGACGTACTTTTTGTCTTAGGTGCACAAAAATATAATTAAAATAACTTGGCAACATTGCTAAATTTTTCAGACCTAACTTAACTTTGGGGGTATTTTAGGTCATGATTTGGACTTTAAATTAGTTTTTGGGTTTGGGCCTAAACTAGTTGGCCCGTTACAACTCTGGTTCAAACAACAAAGCCATGATGGAGCAAGCAATAAATGTGTAGCACACTCTTTTTTCTCTACTACATACCAACAATCAGCGAAAAAATTGTGTATTTTCCGGCAAAAAAATCACGTAAATTTTACCAAACGCTGGACTCTAGAGCATTTGAAAATTTATCTAAAGATTTGGGCTAATTCACAAACATTTTGAGCCATTTTCCGTTTTTGCTTCTGTTTTGTTTTTTCTGAAGAAAAAAAATACTAGTACGAACAAAAAATGCTAGTTACGAGCAAAAAAATCTTCACACGAACAAAAAAATTTTTGAAAAATGATTCAAAATCTTCGTTAAAATTTCCGAAAAAAAAGTTTTCGGCCAAACAGAAAAATTTTAGGTTGAAGATTTTTTTGTTCGTGAAGTATTTATGAATATTTGGAAAAATGAAAATCTTCGAAACAAAGATTTGGAAATTTTGTTCCTAATGAAGACCATAGTATGTCAATTTCATAAAACACGAACGTTCGTGTTTTCCAAAGACCATAGTCTTTGGCCTCTGGTTTGCGCATTGTTTTGTGTTTGGTGTATTTTATTTACTTTCATCTACTGTATTTTTGCTATGGCTCAACGGTCTGAAATAAAGAAAGAATAATAAAAGCCTTGCAACAACGCCAAGAAATCTGAGCAGTACCCTGGTTCAGAAGCACAACCAGAACTTTGCTAAAGATGAAAGGGGGTTTGAACCAAAAGTTAAAAATCATTTCGAAAAATGCACTCACTTGAGCTTCATGCTGAGCTGCTAACTGGTGTACCTCAATAGTAGCCTATTATACTGTAGACTAGGTCTGGGAGCGAAGTCAATCTTTGTAATATTTTGAAAAAAAAATAGCTATTTTAACGCCATTTGGATCACATTTCGTACGTTTCTAGAGCTACTTTGAAAACACTAAATTACCAAGGTTAGGAAGCCATTTGAAAGAATTAAATTGCCTAGCTTCAGCACTTTCTTTACATACGAACAGGCAAGTCCAAAACACGTTTAAACGCTTGGTATTTGGGTTAAATTATTTTTTAAGTGATTTAGCCAAGGGAAACTGAAGCCAAAGGCTGCTTCACAGTCCAGAAGAAATGAAAATGTTAGAGTGTCAATATTGGGGAGAATTTGTAAGCAATTATCAGAACAGTTTTACGGTAATTCACAGATGCTTTTGCTTACAAGCGTTATTTTTAACAGATGACAGTTTTTGCATTATAAAAAGATA
Organism: Trididemnum nubilum; assembly: GCA_963965965.1. Lineage (NCBI taxonomy): Eukaryota > Metazoa > Chordata > Ascidiacea > Aplousobranchia > Didemnidae > Trididemnum > Trididemnum nubilum. The sequence continues at coordinate 29,180,398 of OZ014481.1, read as the reverse complement.
GCACCAAACATCAATCAGAATAGCTTTAGATCTACAAGATATTTTTTGCTGAAAGCTTCTATACTTTGTAGCATTTTTGATTTTCAAATCACTAAATCAGCTTGGTATATCTCTTCAATTTGTTTTTTAAACAAAATTTAATCTTATTATATTCATTCAGCTTTAATAGGCTCATGCACATGCACAAACACTGCAGTTCAATATTAACCAAGCAACAAAGGTGTCGCCAGGATTTTTGATTGGGGGGGCCAAAGCACAAATCACATGCAATGACGTCATCAAAATTTTTTGAAAGAGAAACTTTTGGGGGACTTAGATATCGTAAAATGGAAGATTATTGGCCTAGGGTGGTGTATAGCACTTAACCAAGATTTTGCTTAAAGAGAGGGCTTAAATCAAATTTTACCAGCGAAAACGGCTAAATTGGGGGACGTGTTGAGTAAACTAGTGTAACTAAAACGTATCACCGACGGGGACTGGAGCCGCCGCAGGCTATGGGGGCCTGAAAGCAAAGCGTCCAGCCGCTGCGCGATTTTTTGCAATTTTTTGGAAAAAAAGCTACTTTAATGCCATTGGATCACATTTCGTACGTGTTCAGTGCAGGGCATGGTATGGAATGGAATGGAAATTTTGGTATGGAATATGGAAGATGCCAGAATGGAATGGAATGAAAGATTTCAAGGATGGAATGGAAGACAATCTTCCATACTTCCATACCAATTCCATGCTAGGACTCGCGAATGGCATTTACAGAAAAACATTTACGGATAGTGACAACTAAAGATAGTAGGCAGCGTTTAGAAACTAATCATCTGTCGACATATAATCACCTGTTGACAAGAAAGGGTCATTCGGTCATGCACATTGAGCAAACAGTGTAGGCATTGCATCATCAGACCATACAATATGTTCATTGGAATTTGCAACTGCAATGTTTTGAGAATGACAATTTGTCTTGTGCCGTTACGAGAGCAAACGAAGAGAGGGGCACAAAAATAGACTGAACTTTTGTATACGAGTATTTAATTAAACTAATCTAAAACTAATTAAACTCGTATTTAAACTAATCTTGTAGACCTGGGAATTACGCGCAATTTCAAAATTTTGTAATCATCTACAAAAGAAACATGTACGTCTGATAGCGTTTCTTAGTTCCTTTCGTTTCCGGCCCATAATTTCTGGAAAAGTTTGTCTGCAGTTGTGATTGCGACCCAAACAACCTTGAGTGTGTTCTAAAAAAACAAAAACGAAATAAACGATTTTGTTGGTCTACATTTCTGCGCTACGACACACCCATTAACAGACGTGCAACCATCATTTTGGTAAAAAATGGGGCTTGAAAGTTAAAGTTCTTTGTTTGAAAAATGCCTCGATTGGATGGCGAGCTGAGCAAAGTGCTGCAACTCAATTATCTTCTATAAACGGAGGTCTGAGGGTGAAGCCCCTGTTGCTGGGCGATTTTTTGATTTTTCGAGAAAAAAATAACTATTTTGACGCCATTCGTATTATATTTTGCACGTTTTTAGAATCCAGTAGAAAAGTAAAATTGCTAAGCCGATTCAGCCCTTACGTTACCCACAAGTCAATTCAGAAACACGTTAAAACGCGTGCATTTTTTGGTTAATTTTTTTGAGTGACTTGACTGTGGGGCAGAAGCGCCGAGAGTCGAACGTGGGCCCGGGGCCAGCACAATACGACGGAATTCTGGTTTTGTGAAGTCCAAAATAGACGGAGAAAATGCTGCTGTTTGGTCCAAAATATGATCTTAAAAAAAAAAAAAGGTTTTCACCAAAATTTTAACGGTTTTTTCGGTCGAAATCAAGTGATCTCAAAAAAAAATAGAAAAAGGCCTTCACCGAAAATTTAAAGGTCTCGATGGGCCTTTCACTCTCATAGGCCCCCTAAACTCCATGAGCCCTAGGGTCATTGTCCCCCCTGCCCCCCTCTCGGCGGCCCTGCTGGGGGGTGGGGGGGGGCTGAAGACCCTTTGCCCTCGTAGTTCCGCCACCAAATCCGTAAACGCTTAGCGGCCCGTTGTGCATCCCGGTTCTTAGTTTGAGAAACACTGGCTTCGAGCTTAGAATACTTTGAATTGAATACGATGCAAAGCAAACGTTCATGGTTTTAAAAATTGATATGATTAGCGTAGTTGGTACTTGATGACCTATTACTGATTAGGTTCAAAAGTGTAAACTTTGGATGTTAAATTTGTTGTTTGAAACTTGAACCACCAAACTTTCGATCTTTAAAAACTTTAATATACTGCTGATGTAGGTAACTTTAATCAAGTTGGTAGGATTGAGTGTTATTATTACTTTTTGCATCATTGTCGGTTTTCTAGACCTTACATGATGTTCCGAAAAATCGTATTTTAGTAAGTCAAGATGGAGGGTAAGGCCCCTCGGGTCCCTTGTAGCAATGGCCTTGAACTTGCCAAGTGACAAAGCTTTTTCTTCCACTGTAACAAAAGTTTGTATTTATTTTTCTATCTTCGAATGAGCTTAATTCGTTGTTGTTGTTTTAGCGTTTAAACTTTTTTCGGTATTTTTGTAGAATGTTTTTTGCAATTTGGCTATGCCAAATTTCATAGTTTGCGTGATTACAACCTTGCAATCATTAAACCCAATGCATACCCATCAACCTATTGTCTGTTGATTAAGTGGTTAATTTTTTTATGCTGAATGAATTTCTTTGGTAGCTCATTGCAATTGTACTTCAAATATGGGATGAGGTGCATTGTACCAAGCTACTTACCTTCTCGAGCGACTATTTGCAAAGGTAGGCTTAACGCTTAACGTTGCAAAACTGCAATACAAATTACGCGTAGCTTCCGGTCTACACTTACCTTGGTATGGAATGGAATATGGAAGAAAATTTTAGTATGGAATAGAAGATTTTTAATATGGACTGGAAATGGAATGGAAGAAAATTGCCAGAATGGAATATGGAAAAATTTCCTTCCATTCCATACCATGCCCTGGTTCTATAGGCGTAGCCAGGGGGGGGGGGCCGCCTCCCTCCAATTAATATGCTACCTATGATAAAAATGTAACTAAAAAAACTATTGTTTCTTCCGTTTCAGTTTCTTTTAGCATTTTTGCGTACAACAGCAATAAACAATAAGATTGATCCAGGGACCCCGGACCCCCTCAATTTAATTATTACCAACCAATTCAAATGGGCTCTTTACAATAATATTAAAATGGCCCCCAATTTTAATGGGCCCCCAACAATAATATTAATCCAGGGTCTCAGGGCTTCTTTAATTTAATTTTTGTCAACCAATTAAAATGGGCCCCCGTACAATAATATTTAAATGGCCCCCCAACAATAATATTAATCTAGGGGACCCAGGCACCTTCAATATAATGTTTGCCAACCAATTTGAACGTATAACCCGAGTGAAATTAAGGGTTTTTATCCTAAAAGTCGCCAACTGAGGCCCTCATCTAACCTTTTTATGAACGTAAATCAATAATAACCTGGAATGGATTTAACATTTGGTGCAGTGCCAGGGGCCCCGCGCTCAGTTAAAGCCTTTTTTGTTCTTCACCTGCAATTGGTAAGAAAATATTGCGAAAATCCCAAAGTGCCAGGGGCACAAACTCAATGCAAATCCGGCCCTGGCAATAGCATGGTTCGTAGGTGTAACTATCTATGGTACATTTTTTGATAACAATTCACCTCTACTTCGCCAGTTTTTATGCAAAAAATGCTTTTGAAAAGAATTAGCTAAGGTAAGGGGAATGCTTATTGAACAAATTTTTGAATTGAGAGGGCCTGGGCCCCTAACCGTAAATGCATTCCTATAACCGATTGTTTTCATGACAAAACAATAATCTCTAAGGAAAAGGTTCGCATGGATTGTTATTTACTGCTAAAATATTGCAGGAGGCAATATACTTTACTTACCCTACCTGGGCCAAATCACTTACAAAATTTAACTCCAAGGTGCTAGATTTTGAACATATTTTTGTCTTACATTGTAAGCTAAAGAAGGACTGTGCAACTTAATTTTTTCAATTGGCTTTCAAATGTTTGAAATCTAGTATTTCAAATGACTCTGAATACGCGCGAAATGTGATCGAATGGTATTAAAATAGCTTTTTTTCCAAAACATTACGAAAAATCGCCCAGCGGCTGGAGACGAAGCCCCCGAATCCCCATCTGTGATACGTTTGAATTACAATACGCTTCTTTACTCAACACACGACTTCCAATTTAGACATTTTTGCGTTTTAATTATTGGTATAAGCAATCCGACACCGGGCCACGACTTCTGGTCTTCCATTCTGCGATATTTTTGCTCCCACAAAAAATTCCTTTTTCAAAGTTTCTGATGACGTCATTGTATGTTATTTGTGGTTTGCCCCCCTCCCCCAATTAAAAATCCTGGCTACGTCTATGCCTGGTTCAGAGCTATTTGAAAGATTAAATTTTTAACATTTGAAAGCCATTTGAAAAAATTAAATTGTTTAATCCTCCTTTTACTCGCAATTTAGACCCAAAACTATAGAGCGCCGTTTGTGTACCCTGATTTATGCAATGATTTTTTGCATATTTAATTAAATAGTCATTTTAATTAAATATACAAAAATATATGGTCGAAGTCGAAATAAATATTCAAAAAAATAGCGCGTAAAATAAACCGTTGCAAAAATAAGTAGTCAAAAAAACTGCGCTCAAAATAAAACGTTGCAAAAATGTGCAGCAGACGTTTTTGTTTATGTGTTAGTGGAGCTTGTCGAAGCGCTCTTGGCTTCTCTTTGATGCGCTCCAAAAGCAGCCTAGGGCGCCTCGTCTCGCTCCACTAACAAATATACAAAAGTTTGCAGCGCATTTTTGCAACGTTTTATTTTGTGCGAAGTTTTTTTGACTATTTATTTTTGCAACGGTTTACTTTGCGCGCAGTTTTTTTGAATATTTATTTTGACTTTGACTATATATTTTTGTATATTTAATTAAAATGACTATTTATTTAAATACGCAACAAAATGTTGCACAAATTAGGTTACACAAACGACACCCCATACAAAACACGTTAAAAATCTTGCATTTTGGAGTTAAACTTTGCAATTAATTTGGCCCAGGTAAGGGAAGTAAGATACATTGCCTCCGCAATATTTTGGCAGTAAATAATAATAATCCACTCGAAGATTTTCCTTCAGGGAATTTTGTTTTGTCATGAAAATAACCAGTTTAGGAGTACATGTACGACCAGGGAGCACAGAACCCCTCAAATCAAGTTCAATACCTTGTTCAATGTGCATTTACCAAGCTAATTATTTTTTCAAAAGCATATTTTCGCGTAAAAACTGGAGAGGTGGAGGTGATTTATCACTGAAAAATAGTACAATAGATGGTTACGCGTACTAACCATGTTATGCGGGGACCCGCTGGCACATGGGAAATTTTGTAATATTTTCCTGGTAAATGTTGAAGACCAAAAAAGTCTCTCCATCTGAGCGCGGGCCCCTCGATCTGTATGATATGGTAAATCCGTCCGTGGTTATTACATTACGTTCATAAAAACTTTAAATGAGGGCCTGAGGCAGCATCTTTTACAACAAAAAACCTTAATTTCACCCGCGGTATACGTTTAAAAAGGTTGGCAAAATTTGAATTGAGGGGGCCCGAGGCCCTGTGGTCGTCACTATTATTGTAAATTATTGTTGTACGCGTGTACTGTTGTACGCAAAGATGCTAAAAAAACTGAAGCTGAAGAAACAATAAATTTTTTGTCACATTTTTATCACTGGTGGCGTTTCAATTGGTGGCCCGGCCCCCCGCCCCCCCTGGCTTCACCTATTCAAATAACTGCTTGGGAATTTACCTGTTAAATGCTGCTTAACTTGGGTAAATTGCGTTTTGCGATTCCTTACCTTCCTCTTCATCCTTGTTTATGGAGTTGACTATTGACTGTAAGGGAACAGACTTGTAGATTGGAAGAAAGGTCCTTAATTGGCCTTTACATCGTAATTTGAGACTACTTCGTTTTTTCTGTATTTTTCTTTATTCAATATAATAATAAATTCCATTAAAAAATCAAAAAAATCAAGAGCTCAGTTGTGAGGAGAAAGGGATTAGGAGAGTTTGGCATACTGGCATAGTTCTCCTACACGTTATTGAAGTTGGCTATAGTGCTCTGCATCGTCGCCGTGCAAAAAACACAAAATGGTTCGGATTGGCAAGTTTTGGCAGATATTCAAATCTAAGAAATAAGCTTTAACGAGAAACGATTTGGCAAGCTGACACATATCGCAAGACCGGGTTAGAAAGAAAAACTTTATCGTTTGTAACATTATCGCAAAACTTCCTCCTTTACCTAAGTAAGAGGAGAGAACTTAGAAGATCAGGAAAGATAGCAAGTGAAAGCGGGAAGACTGAAGATTCTTCAAGACGGAACTTCAACAAGGAAAGTGACTTTGTTTCTGCTTATTGTGAAATTACCGATCTAAGTTTGTGTACGACTGTCTGTAATTTAACGTTAATTTATAACTTTTTACGCACGGTATCATATATTTTTGGTTTAAGCATCGATTTATTAATTGTGTTGATAACACGTTTACTCATAACGCTGAACCATTCGAAAACCTGCCTGACTCAGTCTCGATTCCTGCAGAGGACCCAACTAACTGGGGTGGGGAACCAAACACTGGGATAGATTCGACTAAGGGAAGGGTTGGAGAAGCACGATTACGGCAACGGGACCTTCAAAAAAGGATACAGGCCTGCACTGATCGGCTCCTAGCTTTCGAAACCGAAGAAGAAATTCTTCTTTTTGAGGAAAATGAGGTTAAAAATCTAGATTGGGAGGTTCGAGATTTTTTGAAAACGGCACAAGAGTTAAAAGAGACTGGTCAATCCTTGGGACCCGAGGAGAGGGTGTGGGCCGAGTTTGAATCCCTGGTGAGGCATTGCAAGGCTCGGGCTGCTGAACTCTCGAAGTCTATAGAGAAGGGGCCATCAGAAATTTAGCTGGTAAAAAGTTCTCCAATTACTATGTCTAGGTATAGTTCTCTAGCCTCAGAAATAATTCACAATCAGCTAGAGCTTGCTCACCTTCAAGCAGAAGTAGAGCAGCATGAGATGGAGCGGCAAGCTGCGGAAAGCTGACGGCAAGCTGAGGTTAAAGTTGCAGAAAGCCGACGGCAAGCTGAGGCTAAAGCTGCAGAAAGCCGACGGCAAGCTGAGGCTAAAGCTGCGGAAAGGCAACGGCAAGCTAAGGCTGATGAGGCAGAAAGGCGACGGCAAGCAGAGGCTGATGCGGCAGAAAGGCAACGTCAATTAGAAGCTGAGGCTGATAAGGAAATGAAACAGAAAAATGCACTGGCCAGAGCTAGGGACAAAGTTAAACTTTTCAAAAAACAGGCAGAAATTCAAGCCAAGTTGCGCAAGCAACAGTCCATGGGGAGTCAGTATTCTGTAAGGAGCTCCCGAAATTCCAAGTCCAGTAAGGCATCCTGATCCATCAAAGCAGAGGTGGAACAACGACTGGGCTCTGGGTTTCTAAACTTTAACTTGGGCGGTCACACTTCCAACGTAGTAAAAATGGGGAAGACATTGGGGGCCGCTGCTGAACCAGAAGAGCCACAAAACGAACCTAAGGAAAAAAAACACAAAATCGACGCTAGCTAATGGGGCCGCTTAGGACCCTTCATTGCGCGTAAATTTCTTTGAACCTGAGCCCACTTCTGTAGCAGAACGGTTGCAACGAGGCTGCACTAGTCAAACCTTACTAGAGGCGGGTAAGAGTGATCCGGGGACCCCAGTGGCAAAGGCACCTGTGAAGTCCGGGATAAAGGATAAGGTTAATTCGGGACAAAGGAATGGAGGAAGCGTTTCATGTCCACTTGGTTTAAAAGGGATTACCCTAAACCCGTTTTGAAATATTGCTCAGGAAGGCACGGGCATGTCAAGGAGCCAGAATCTGAGACATGTGAATCAGAGTCGGAAAAACTCAGGAAAAATCAGATTCAGGAAAAACAGGAATTAGGTCACCCCCTTGAACCCCCTAGTTTGCGTAAGGATTTTTGGATGAGGCACTGTTAATCAGCTATGATGGGTCTGATATGCCATATGTCATGTTTAAAAGTCAAATAACGAACCTGATGGAACGATGTCCTTACCCAGATCGTAAACTGCCACTGTTGCGTGCGGCGTGTGTTCGGGCTGCGGCCCATACTATTGCGGTAGTTATTTCTGATACCCCTGGGTTTGATGATGAGTCAAAGATTAGCATGGCTTTCGATCGGTTGTCGCAATGATTTGGTGTTTGAGGTGGCTTTGTTAATAAACCCGAAATAAGGCAGATAAGAAACGGCCCTAGTATGACTTCCACTTTGGCGGCTGCTTGGAAGACATTTAAGAATGAATTGACACAGAGTTTTGTATTTGCGCATTCCTATAAAAAGCCTGAATTGTAAGAGGGTCGTTTGGTGGTTGATTTCTCACGTAAGCTTCCGACTTATGCGAAACAATGATTTTTGGATTTGTTAAGTGATCGTTTTGGTAGCACGGGTGACCCTACCTTTGCCAGCCTACTGAAGTTTGTTGAAAGCGAGGAGGAGAGTGAGTCATCAGATTTTGGTGTGCAACTGATGGCTGACGAAAAATCTGAGCGAACTTCGAAATCCAGTGCAAGGAGTAGTGGAAATCCTTTGTTTAATGTCAAAAAGACTTCGGCACAATTTGATAGTAATGGTCGTAGGGGATAATGATGGAAATTTTCAGAATGGCAACATGATTCCTGCGAGAGCTAAACCTTTCTCACACTCTAAAAATAATGATTTGGTTAGCGTTGCTCCGCAGTGTTTCGTATGTGTAATGGAAAGATTGGATAGTCATCACGAAGTCGCGAATTCTCAAAGGTTTAGGAGGATGAACCCCTCAGAGCGCAAAGATGTGGTGTTTAAAGCTCGTCGGTGTTTCAATTGCCTCCATGTTCATTTGGTTAAAGACTGTACGCAAAGATGTGATTGTCGCAGATGTCAAGGTAGTGATATTTGTAAACATTTTTTCATGCTGCGTGAGTACTTTGCTCCCTCTGTAACTAAGAGTTTTTTAATATTGAGCGTGTTGATGGGGAGGAAAATGATGACAGAAACCCTAGTGTTGCTCATGGTCCTTCTTTTCCAGTTCGGAGTGTGAAACTTGGTTCGACTAAAGCGGCACTTAATCGCATTGTAGCCGGTAGGGTCATAAACCCGCAGACCGGTAAGTCTAAACTTGTTTACTGCCAGCAGGATGGAGGTTCCCACTTGACAATAATTTCGAATAAGTTGGTCGAGGAATTGAACTTGCTACCTTATGATCAGCCGTCCTTTACAATTGAAACTATGAACGGAGCTACATTGACGCATTTGGATTTGGTTAGGTTCAATTTGAAGTCCTTGTTTTCAGATGAAACGTTTGCTTTGAGTAATGTGGTGACTCACAGTCCATGGCGTGATGATATGAATACGTTGCCACATAGATAGGATATGAGTACGTTTGCGCACTTTAAGGAGGTAGAACTTTTTGAATTGCCGGAAAACAAAACGGTAGACTTGCTGATTGGAATGATAATGCCTTCTTAATGACCGTACTGGAAGAAAGAGTAGGTGCTTCACGCAGTGACCCACATGCTATTTTGACTCCCTTAGGATGGCTTGGTTGTGGTGGTAGAGGTCCATTGGAAGAGAGTCCGGTGAAAGTTTGTCGAGTTCAAGCATGTGTCAACACAGGCGCGTAGCCAGAAATTCGCAATGGGGGGGGCTGTATGGGGGGTCTGAGGGCGGAGCCCCCAGCCGCCGGAGGCCAATGGGGGTCTGGAGGCGAACCCCCAGCTGCCGGAGGCTGGGAGTTTGGGGGTAAAGCCCCCAGCCGCCGGAGGCACGGGGGTCTGGGGGCGGAGCCCCCAGCGCTCAAAAATTTTGCATTTTTTTGCAAAAATAACTTCATTTTAGGCCTATTTTGATTAAAAAATAATCCTTTTAAAACGTGGCTTAGAAATTGGCAGTGCAAGCAAGATTAAACTGGAAGCATAAATGGGCTATTTGGGAGGTGGCTAATGGTAAAATGTAGTTCTCTTGTTCAGATGCTGGTAAATTATACAATCGAATACTTCAATAAAACTCACACGGAGTAATCTATTTCGTATACAGTTTATAGAGAAAAATAATTGGGGGGGGGCTAATGAAAAGAGATTTGAGAGAAATGAATGGTAATTAACAAATACTGAATAGCCCCCCCATATTCCGTAGTTTATAGTATATTTGTAGGTGACACCTATGTTCAGCATTTTTACACTTGCGATCAAATTCGATTGCTTATTTCTTACCATTTATCAAAGGTTTCATTTATTTGTTGGTTTTATTTTAGTCAAATTAGCCCCCCCTGGACGTATGTTTCAAAAGATGTTTTAAATCACTATCTAGTCCACTCCAGTGCATAAAACAGTCTCAAAGAGCTAAAAATGTTGTGTTTTTCCCGTTCTGCTTTTTGGTCGACATGTCAATGGGGGGGGGGGGGCTATAGCCCCGCGCCCCCCCACCTGGCTACGCTACTGGCTAAAAACGTGGTGTTTTCCTTATTCTGCATTTTGGTCGGCAGTCTATTCGCCCCCCCCCCCCCCCTAAATAAACGTTTCAAACTATGTTTTAAAGCATTTTTTTAGTCTAATCCAGTGCAAAAGAGAGTCTTAGAAGTGCTAGAAACATGATATTTTCCTTATTCTGCATTTTGGTCGGCAATTCATTAGCCCCCCCCCTCTCTTAAATAAACGTTTCAAAATAGTCTAATCCAGTGCAAAAGACAGTCTTAGAAGAGCTAAAAACGTGGTGTTTTCCTTATTTTGCATTTTGGTTGGCAGTCCATTAGCCCCCCCCCCCCCAAATAAACGTTTCAAACTATGCTTTGAATCATTTTTTAGTCTAATCCAGTGCAAAAGAGAGTCTTAGAAGTGCTCAAAACGTGGTATTTTTCTTATTCTGCATTTTGGTCGGCAGGCCAATGGGGGGGGGACTGTAGACCCCCCCGCCCCCCCTGGCCACGCTACTGTGTCAACATGACGGCAGATGTTACAGAATGTCCAGAAATAGTGGCACGAGATAATCGGATTCATAAACTAGAGCAGGCTTTGAAAGACTTAACGTTACAGGATGCCGAAATAGATTGCTCCCGGAGTGATAAAGAGGCTAGGCAGTTGGTCGAGTCAAATGTGATTGTGAAGGATTCGAGACACCAGTTCCCTTGAAGGAAAATGTTGAGACGTTGCCCAATAATCTAGCTGTGGCCCAAAGTCGTTTGAAGATCCTAAGAAAGAAAGCTAATGAAGGATAATGACTTAGGTGTTTTTCTGACTCAGTCGTTTGGTGAGCTACAGGATTCAAATTACATTGAGCTTGTTAACGATGGTGACGAGGTGAAGAAGCCAGTGTGGTATCTTCTATATTTTGTGGCTTCACAGGCTAAAAAACGCATTGTTTATGATTCGAGAGCAGAATTTGGTGGTGTTTGTGTAAATGAATTTATAGAAACTGGACCGGATTTATTAAATTCGTTGGCTGATATTTTGGCAAGATATAGGTTAGGAAAGTTTGGCATGATGGCTGATTTGACAAAATGCTTCTTTTAAATTGGTTTACCCGAAGATCAACGCGATCTGTTCCGAATCTTGTGGTTTGATAATAACGACATAGGTCAGGGAAAAGTTGTGAAGTTTCGGTTCAACCCATCATCCGTGGGGAGTGAAATGCAGTCCTATTATTGCAAGCTTTGCGATTCAGAAGATTCTGGAGGACAATGCCACCGGAGCATCCGACCTAACCCGAGACACTATCCACAAAAACATTTACATGGTTAACTTAATCTTTAGTGTTGATAGTTTGGACGAGGCTAAAACTATTGCTCACGAGGCCGTAGAGTTGTTTGACAGTCGTGGTTTTAAGTTGGAGTGCTAATCGCGATTTAGTTTCAATTTCAGCAGAGTTGGATAAAGAGATCTTGGTTTCTAACATGCGCGAACTTGATTTATCATTGGATAACGGAAATGATTTACCTGATGCTAAAGCGCTTGATTGTGTTTGAGAGACTGGAGAAGATCGTTTAAGGATGGTTAGCTCTTTGAAATCTTTGGATAAATACACCCGTAGATCAATGTTGAGCTAGTTGTGAAAAGCCTTTGATCCTCTTGGAATTTCTCCCCCTTTTTTGTTAAAGCAAGGTTGATTTTACAGCGCTTAGCCATTGAAAAGTATGGTTGGGATGACGTAGTACCTGAGTCTATCGTTAAAGAGTGGAAAGCGTGGTTTCAGTTGTTAGATACTTTGTTAGACGTATCTTTGGCTAGTAACTACTTTGAAGGTTTTATTCCTGTGTCACCTAAGGATCACGTCATTTATTAGTTGCATAGCTTTTTGGATGCTTCGAATTTTCTTATGGTTCTGTAGTGTATCTGCGAAGGCTGGTAAACGGAGTTGCGTTGGTGTCAATTGTGTTTGGAAGAAGTAGAGTGGTTTTGAGGCATCAAGAGTCTTGGTCTATTGCACGAAAAGAGTTGGTAGCCGCTCTGACTACGACCGAGTTGTCTAGACAGACGTTTGAGGCACTAGGATTACCTGGGTGTGAAAAGTATTTTTGGTGCGATTCTCGTAACGTGTTGCAGTGGATAAAAAAACAAGGATTTTCGCTTGGACAGATTTATTTCACGACGCGTGGAAAAAATCTTGTTGCTTCTGAACCCACAGACTGTAGGTACTGCCCCACGAGTTGGAACCCTGCTGATGTCGCTTCCAGTCCAGATGGTGTTAGAAAACCGGAGGCACGTAGTTTGTGCTATGAGGGACCAGACTTCTTGAAACAGAATGTGAATGAGTCTGTGGTTAAAGGCCCTAGTGTTTTGATGAACCGAGTGGCGTGCGGCCAAGAATCGGAGGCGCTTTATTTTCCCGATAATATCCAGTGAGACAAATTGATTGAAAGCTACCCATCTCTCTATGTTTTGACCAAGCGGGTTGCATATTTGGCTGCGTTTGTTGATTACATTAGATGTAAAGCGAAAAATCGTGAATTTGTACCACCTAGATTACATACTTGCAATCTAGACATGGCGTTGAACAGAATTGTTGGTTTTGTACAGAGAAAGTACTATAGTCAGACGTTGAGTTTGATGAGAAGTGATTCACCTGAAAGTTTGACAGAGGCAATTGAAAAGTGTGGTCGGCAAAACTCTGGTCAACCTAAAAAGTGGCTAAAAGAATTACGTGCTTTAAACCGATTTCGGCCATGTGTTGACAATGAGGGTCTAGTTCGTGCTGAAGGTCGGTTCAGCAATTCACCTGAGCTTACAGAGGACATGAAACACTTTCTCATTCTGCCATCTGAGTGTGCTCTAACTCGTTTAGTGGTGTTACAGTATCATGTCGATAGTTGTCTCGTTGGCGTTCAGCACATTGGTCGAGTGGATTGATTGATTGGTGCATCTTTATTCTCCTATCACGAGAAAGCGACGGTGCGCTATATTTTGGACGAATCCGCACCCGCTTAGGAGTTGACCATTTTCCAAGCTTTCCTGTTGACGTTTTGACTTCTTCCCACGTAAATTTGCTGCTTGTTCGAAGCCACCAAGCAGAGATAATTATCGTAAAGCGTCTTATCCAAGGACGCAACAACGTGACCAATGTGCGGGTTGAACTTATGATCCTGCGATCAGAGTCGTCGTAAAAACGACGCCTTTACCCATTCGGCTACGCTGCCGACAAGGATAAAGCGTCTGCTACTGAAGCGGTAGACTCGGGTTTGATTCCCGGTCGGGTCAAACCAAAGACTATAAAAATTGGTATTCACAGCTTCCCTGCTTGACGTTTGGCAATTAAAGGGACAGTGTGAAGCCTCCGCTGTGTGTGGTATACAGGTGGGCAGGTGGCAGCTTGACTCGAAGACCGAAAGGTCCCTTCGCTGTCTCCTGGCCAAGGCAACTTTGTGAATAAAACTTAATTACAATCACACCCTGTTATTCTACTCGGAAAAAATTTTGGATTGTAAATGGTAATGTTGCTGTTAAGCGTTATTTGAATCAGTGTGGGCGATGCTTGTTAGAAACGGCGAAACCAGTTAGACAATTGATGGCTGATTTGCCTGTTGAGAGGACTACGGCCGGTCATAAGGCTTTTGCAGTGTTCGGTTTGAATTACTTTGGTCATGTGAATTATGTAGAGAGGCGAAGCACTAAAAAAGCATGGGGTTTGCTGTTCACGTGCATGTCTTCGAGATCTGTTCACGTGGAAGTTGTCACCTCCCTCTCACATTAGGACTTCCTGTTGGCCTTCAGTAGGTTTAATGACGTCGGGGGAAAAGTTGAGATTATTTTTTCGGACAATATGGTTCTTCTTTCCAGGCGGCACCCAAAACACTCCCAGACTTATTGAAATCTCCCGAGCTAAGGAACTCATTGCGGGAAAAAGGCATACGATGGTAGTTCATACCCCCATACGCTGCGGCACAGGGTGGAAGTTGGGAGTCGATGGTTAAACAGGTTAAGCGCATTTTACAGAGAACTTTAGAAACAGCTACTTACAAACCGAGCTTAATGGAGCTAATTACTCTTTGTAGCAATGCTGTCCGGGTGGTAAATGAGCGTCCACTCACGGCCTTGAGTGATGATCCTAGGGACTTTGCTGTTGTGACCCCGGCCTCACTTCTCACTCCGGCGTTTGACCCTCACACCCCTGTAGGGAGGGCGCATGATCGGGACCATTTAAAACGGGATTACAGGTTCAATGTGGCTCTGGCCGATCGTTTTTGGCAAGACTGGGTGGCTTTTTATCTACCCACGTTGCAAGGGAGAAATAAATGGAGAGAGACCTCCAAGAACTTACAAATTGGGGACCTCGTTTTAGTGGGTGACTCTGCGGATATTTCCAAAAGGGGAAAGTATCGTGTAGGAAGAGTGGCAGAGGTTTTCCCCCCAAATGCATAATGGAAATCCTATTGTTTGGAGAGCCAAAATTGCTGTGACAGAATACGATTCTAAAACTGACTCTTACAAGGTGGAGCATATACACCGTGACATCTCACGTATTGCATCTGTCCAGCAGGCTAATTCCACCGATTAATTTTCTCTAAAATCTATCAGACCTGATTGCTTTTGAAACTTGATTATGTTTTGCATATTATAATTGTGTGACGTTTATTCTGTTTATTTTGTTGTGTTTTTTATTTTGTATGAATAATAATACGTTCATTTCTTTTTCTCATGTTCAATGTGGATCTTTTTTCAATTGACAATGCATAGTAAGGCAAATTATTTTTTAACTCTGATTTCGTGGGTTATAAAATTGTATGAAATTAATTACCTACTGGATTTCATAGGGGCCGCTACGTTAAAATCATTAAAATAATCTGCCTTGCTTTCAACTAGTGACTGAAAAACCAATTTTAAATCTTTGTTTGTGCATTTGTGTCTGATTAATTATTGGATTTTGCAATCTTGTGACTTAAATCAAAAAAATCATTTGTTATTGTCTAACTGGTGTTTAAGTTAAATTAATGAGTAATTATTATTCTTTGTTAAAAATAAGCTGCTAATTAGCACATTTTCAAAGACCTTCAAAGGCTAATTAGACCGTATTTAGAATCGTTGAGTTAGACTGTTCTTTTCGTGCATTATTTGTGTAGACTGGCAGCTGACAGCCTTTGTGTGTTAATTTCTGGCCTTTGATGCTAGACAATAAGCGATGCCACGTGTTTTTACTATTTGGAACTATTTAAATCTGCTTGGAGGCTGAGAGCTCAGTAGTGACAAAAATGAGTGAAGTAAACAGCGTCAGTTTTTGGTAATACGTGTTAAATGCTGCTTAACTTGGGTAAACTGCGTTTTGCTATTTCTTCCCTTCTTCTCCATCCTTGTTTATGGAGTTGACTATTGACTGTAAGGGAACAGACTTGTAGATTGGAAGAAAGGCCCTTAATTGGCCTCTACATCGTAATTTGAGACTACTTCGTTTTTTCTGTATTTTTCTTTATTCAATATAATAATAAATTCCATTAAAAAATCAAAAAAATCAAGAGCTCAGTTGTGAGGAGAAAGGGATTAGGAGAGTTTGGCATACTGGCATAGTTCTCCTACACGTTATTGAAGTTGGCTATAGTGCTCTGCATCGTCGCCGTGCAGAAAACACAAAACGGTTCGGATTGGCAAGTTTTGGCAGATATTCAAATCTATGAAATAAGCTTTAACCAGAAACGATTTGGCAAGCTGACACAGATCGCAAGACCGGGTTAGAAAGAAAGACTTCATCGTTCGTAACTACAGTATAACCAGTACTTAAATTGTAAAATTTTGCATGGGGGGACGCTTTTGCAGCCTTGACTAAATGCAGTTGACATGCGAAAGTACTTTTGTAAAAATTATGTACTTCCGTCCCCGAAATTGAATGAAGACCAAAAAAAAAGGTTTTCTCCGAGAATTGAAGTGTTTTTTCCTCAAAATCAGGTGAAGACCAAAAAAAGCTCTTCGCAATTTGGAATTATATTCGGCCAGAATTTGTAGAATTTATTCGTGCTGGCTGGCTCTTTTTCGTCTGATCATCCAGCGCTCAAATCTCGATGGGGGGACTCGTCCCTCCGCGTTCCCCCTACAATTTAAGTACTGTATATAACAATATGAAGCGAAAGGGTTCTAAATTAGTTTAGAAAGCTAAAAAAGTCAAATAAAAGGGCATATTTTTAGAAAGGGACCAATATACGAGTTGTTGAAAAAAGCATTCGCCCCCTGCCTCTTCGAAAGTTGCGTCAGTGCTGATAGGAATCCATCAGCGGTGGCCACATGAGCAGCCTAATGCTGTGGAAATGGCCTTTTTTCGTGTTCTCGGTTACAGCTGGAGTTTTGTAGTATAATAGTACTACAATACCGCTACACCACCACGTTCTTGCTTCTTCGGTGGGGCAACGAGGTGCAATAAAGCACCTGCGCCTCAACATGTTTTAGAAGCCTGCTATCTTGCGTTGGGACTAGCTGCGGGTTGAATCCGTATTGCAGCGCTTCACACCATCCTGTTCTCTCCTTTTCTAAGCAATCTGCGCTTTTTTCACTCCGCTCTTGCGACCACGTTATTTTGGAGACAAAGCAAAGATTGCTTTATGACCTTTTTTGGTAGAATAAATAGGCAAGTTTTCTCGCACGAAATCTTTTTCTGTTTCAGAACCGACAAGAAATTTGATAACTTTTAACCAAATTTAATCATACATTATGTGTTATTGTGCTGCCCCACTGGCAATTATTTATGGACAACAATCTGCGACTGGCTGCGACAAAAAAACGTTGTTAAAGGTTGTTGCATATTTGCACAATTCTTTCTTCCAGAGTTGTATTTTGAATGCCAACTTGCAACGTCGACACCAAAAAAGGAGCAAGAAAAACGTAAGCTCTAGTTATGACGTGACCAAAAAAGGAGCAAGAAAAACGTAAGCTCTAATTATGACGTGACAAAATCATTACACTAAAATATTTATAAAATAAAAAAATTATTTAAAATCGCATGGCTAGAGGCAATATGTTAATTGGCAAGGTAATGTAGGCTACTATTGTTTAGCAGTTACTCAGTCAAATTGTGAGGGACCCCAATACCCCCACAGTATGAATCCAGTTCTGAGGCAAGGACGTCATTACGGCACGAAATACAGCGATTCTAGGCCGCATTTTCGCTTCTGGTCTCCACCTTGAACTTTCGGCGAAAACCGCAGCTTAGTTGAAGCGAAGATTTTTTTTTTGTTTTCACCTTAAATGGGCTGGGCATTCAAGTCAAGTTTTTCACTGTTCACCAAAATGTTTGGAAAAGCCTACAATGCATTCTCACCAAATATGAACTTTCTACGTCTTACCGTTTTCAAGATAATGCAGTTCAAAGTAAAAAAATTTCCTCTTTGCCATTTTGTCAGTATTGTGACAGAAGATTTAAGTTTTAGAAAGTTAGCTTAAATTTACTTAAAAAGCAGCTAATTTATAATTCTGACCCTTTACTTCGTTTTGACAGCAGCACTGCCAAAAAGCATTTATTGAACGTTACAAACATGCAGTAATTTAACGAAATTTTGTTTGAAGTTGGCAACCCTGGGAAAACCTCTAAAGAGAAAAAGCCTTTCTAAGGAAAATCTAAACAGTCATAGCTTGGAAATTGAAGGTCGTAGAAAGCTCAATTTGGAGAAGTTAGTCTTCCGATCTGTAAAAATTTTTGAGAGAAGAGAGCAAAAAAATTCTCACCCTGAATGACCTTTCAAATTCGGAAAAATAAATAGCTCTTTTAAGCAGGGCGAGGTCCCTATTTTTCTTCATTTTTTTTGTCTCCGGCCCAGAAATTTCTTTCAATTGCCCTGCTCTTATCCACGGAAAAAGAGGACTGCCGGCAAATTTAACAAGGTTTCTTGAGTTAGTGCGAGAGTAGAAAAACAAAGATAAGTAAATCAAGTATAGACTGCATCCTTCCAGAATGTACAACTTAAATTCAAACTCGTCGTGCCCCGCAATGTTAGTTAGCATGGTCATGAAACGTTGATTTTTAGCTCGAGTTCATGAGTACGGTATAGTTTGCTTATCATGCAGCATTCAAGTACAAATAAAGACTGAAGCTAGCTGCATGCCTGCACAACTATGAACTTACTCTGTTCTAGTAGCCTAATAGAAGCCAGGTAGCCCACCACTATCAACTTACTATGTTTTAGTAGCCTACTAAAGCTAGGTAGCCAAAGCTACTGGTCTATAGAAGGCAGCGAGTTCAACTACAACTTAGAGGTCAGTCAACTGTGACTGTTCCATATAAATAGCAGGTAATCCACAAAATGAAACATAACTTTAGAAACATTAGTATATAAAGCAAACCATACTCTAGCTCGTACGTTCAACCGAGCTGGTTTACCACATTGCGACGGGTCTTTTAACAACGAATGCTGAAAGCTCATTTGGACCAAGAGACTTCTCCTTTTGACTGACCCAAGTTCGAGAGTTCAGCAAATAACATCACGTAGCGTAAAAACTAGATGCTTACATTAACAAAATTTTACGCGTGTAAATAAATAAACACGAGGTTGTTTGATTGCATATTTGCATGCCTTTCGTTTTTGTTTATTTTTGTGTTTTTTTTGTAGTTATTACGTGTTTTACAAGCGCGCTAAACCTATCAAAAACTCAAAATTTGAAACAAATTTTTATATTTCCACTTCTGCTAAATGCAAAAAAGGATCAAAAAAAATTTTTGATACATTAAGACAAAAGTCTAATAAAAATCTGACGGAAAGATGCCTCATTTCGGAGCCATTGAGTTAAGTTTCGCGATGCAAGCGTTGAGTGTGGCTTTTTGCTGCAAAAAGAAACAAACAATTGAAAAACCACGAAAATTAAAACAACAATCAAAATACGAAATGCATATAATCCATTAAAATGATAGATTTCATTTCAATGTTAAGTCGCTTAGCAAAAAAAAAGTCGCTTATACAGCACTTGACCCCATCTGGAGGGGATAGTTGGAACTAGCAAAAAAGTATAATTATTCAGTGCTACTGTATCAAACTTTGGAATCATCTGAGGCTGTGGGAAAATAATGGACTCAGTGGCCCACTTGCTGCCCACCTTTATAATAAAAGGACTATGTAGCGACCGACGTGCATTGTGCAACAATGGAGTAGTAGAAATGCCTAACTTCTTGGCTGTCGTGGAAAACATTGTTGTTTTAGGGAGGGGGTTCTTCAAGGTATTGCTAGGTTGTGGAATAATTTTTGGTGATTGCATTCTCTCATTCACGGGAAATAGTCGCATAATATCAAGTTGAAGACTCAATATTTATGATCTGGTAGGAGGAACAACGTACAGAACAGAGGAAACTACGTACCGTTTCAGGGGTAATAGTTTCTTTAACTTTGTTTTCGATCCAGTTCACCATGTGCTCCTGCTCAATGTCATTCTCAGCTTTTTGCACTGCAACCTGAAACAAACATTAATTAGCTATAAAGTACGTCTGCCCAAAGATCTGCTTTGTGGATTGCATGTTACTGAATTGCATCTCCAAAGGAAATAGAGAAACTAGATTTGCCACAAAATTATTTTTCTGATTACTACTTTCTTAATTCAATCTAGATTCCGCAATCCAAACCTTTTGTCATGCTTCATCTATCTTTGGTATTTAGTTTACATATGCTAGAAAATTCCATTATCAGGCAAAAGTAACTCATTTCACATTTCGAGCGCCCATTTGGGGGTAACCCTCCGACGCGGCACCCCCAACTTGGCCAAATGGTCAAGTTTCATCTTTAGTTAGTGCAACGCATCCTGAGCCTCTCAGCTTTCTAGCTTTAGCGATAAGTAAAATTTCACATTTTAAGGGGACCAATAGATGAGATTCGAACAGAGTTGATGTTGCTAGGAGCACGGTATTTCTAACCAAACCCCACATTGCAGTCAAGCCAACTAATTAACGAGATCGCAGAATGATAGCGAAGTGCATAATGATTTGGGGAGGATCAATTCTAAGACAATGCGTCTGGATTATACAGTTATAAAGGTTCTTGCGGAACCTTGTTGAAGAGGTGACGAGCCGTGAGCAACACTGCCCAATTTGACCGACTGATTACAAATGAGCCGAGATCACCTTTTCTAAAGCGGGCAACCAACTGGAGGTGGCTCTGAGGATACATATTTCACCGACTAAGTGCGATCGGTGACGAAATAGTCTAGGTATTCACTAATCACTAACATAATTTGTTAACAGTCTAAGCACATAAAAAATGTACATCCGGTCAGTGCATAAACCTAAGCTTTATTGATGTATTTTTTTAAATTAAGTCATGTCCTCCTTTGTTGATCGCTTTGATTGAAAGACAAATGCCGACTGAGGCCGTAGCAAAATAGACAAAAAAACAAAGACTGTACCATTTACGCCTTGATCTGAAATGACATGAGCTAAGCAGTTGAATAGAACAAGCTAAAACAGCTTTGGTAGTTCAATTACAAACCAATGCAAGCAAAACAAGCTTTGATTACTTAATTCCAAACCAACGCAAACAAAGCAGTTTATTGCAAAGCATTTAGGTTTGTAACCAATTGTATTTTTCTCCTGAACGTTTTTTGAAAAGACATTTCGATGAAAGTTCTAATAAATGTTCATTCTAATGTTTTTTTGCTGATTCTATATTTGCGAAAAAATATTTTTAGTGTGAAAATCTATAGTAAAAAACATCACGATGTTACTATGTAGCGCTTCAAAGCGTTTACAGGCTGTCCACTGTCCACCAACCAATGAAGAAAAAAATGACAGCAATTCGCAGAAAATGAAAACATTAGGTTAAAAAAATGACAGTGGACTGGATAATCTGCGTTTAATTGACAGGTAGCAATAGTTAACAATTTCCTAACCAAACCACACGCTTATGCGATGGGATTCTCGCTCGATGTCTAAATCCATTCGGTCGCGTCAGTCCTGAATCCTGACCTTTCTTGCGATTGTCTAAATGTGATTGGTTAATGCATGGCCAGAGCGATACATTTTTTTCTTATTTTGCACTGCTACAGGTTTCACTTCGTCTCTGAAACTACCTTACAGCTAATTTCAGTGCAAAGAAGTTACAAGCGAACTTTCTAGACGCCGAAACCGAATACTTCACTACCGTAAACATATGCATATAAATTGCTTACCTTGGAGCAATGAAGTAACAATTTAATATAAACCAATTTTTAAAAAGGTAGGTTGTTGAGTGGGTTTGTAGGTCTGTAAACTATTAAAAAGATGCCCCTCACCGATCGTCACTACACCAAATAGACTCAACAAAAACCTGGTCACGTGATCGGGGGGGGAGAGAACGCGTTCGTTTCTGGAGCAAAAAGTCTGACGTTCAATTCACGGGACAGTCAAATCCGACGCAGTGTTGCCAACGGATCGCCACAGCTGCGACATTTTTTCAAAAGCAACTGTGTTGCCTGAGCGCAATGATGCGGAGATGAGGCTCGTAAACTCGTTACATGCTTCGGCGTAAAGCAAGTAGAATAAAAAAATTGATTCAACTCGACATAAATACTAAATAATGTCGAAAACCATCTGTTTTTGCAATTACAAACATGCTTCACTCATGCGAGGTTGCAACAATTAGCATACTTTAACTGAGCATTTTAATCTTAATTGGCACAAAAATTTTAACTGACGTAAAATGTCTCTTAAAAACGAGAAATTACTTGGTTCTATCTCCATATGAATAATCAATATGTACGTTAATTTTGATTTCTTAGCTTAAATATGTTTATTTGTACAGTAAATCGGGAAAAACCAAGAAACTCAAAATAGCCTGAAAATTTACTATAGTAATTCAATAAAAGTAGTTGTTACGCCTTTGAAAGATACAGCGCGAATTAAACAAACAAATTACAATCAGCAAATTCTTTTAGGCTGAAGCAAAGCTTTGCGGATAAAAAATTATTTTACAGAGCTTAAACTTGCACTACTATAGTTAAAACAGTAATTTGCTTTACACAAATATTATTTTAAGATTTGTGCGCCTAAACTAACGTTGAGAAATTCGCCATCGCAAATCATGCAAAACCAAAGGCAAACCAAACTTTAAAAAGCGGCCATGTTTTACGAGGGGGGCCTAAAATTTTTTTCAAAAACCAAGGACGCATAATACCTGGTAATCAAGCATCCTTTTCACGGTTTCAGTTACAGTTGCTTGTCTGTTCAAGTATTCTGTTTCCAGCATCATGGCCAAGTTAGACTGAAAAAATATACAAGCAGGTTTTAATGATTTTAAACATGCAGTTTTTGTTTTACGAGTGTGTAGAATTGTCTATACTGTCAAGCATTTAATACTATCCCCCAACAGGCTGTTTCGCTGTTAGACTCTTCAAAGGGGGAGGTGGTGACAATAAATCGTGGTGAAATGGAATTCTAAGACGAAACAGCCTGTTGGGGACATTGTTTCATCAGTGCTTTTACTGATTTAAACTTGCTCTGACCAAACGTCATCATGCTCGTTACCTGGTTTGCAGCAAAATACTTACTATACTATCAAGCATATTGCTTACATAAAACTTTGATTTTTTATCTGAGATTTCTATTCATCAGTCAATTTTTTTCAATTTTGTGAACACAGGTCGAACAAGCATTTTGAATTGCGTGCAGAGCCATTAATTTTATACACTTTTTTGCCTCTAAAAAAAGTTACCGTAATTCAAAAGCATGCTACACTATAAGACAAATGACTGCTTCGTAATTAATGTGGTTTGTTAAAAAAAGCAGGATGAGAAGGAGTATAAAAAAAAATTTGCTTATGGTTACATAATGTAATAACGAATTAAATAAAATTGCTAATTTTAACTAAAATGTCTTGAAAAAGTTTAAGTCGTTAAAAGTTAAAATTTGGTGAGGATGTATTTTAGTTTTTCCATCTATTTGTTGAGCAGAGAAAAACTTGACGTCATTTCAAACGTCATTTAAATCGAAGTCTTACCCTTCTAGCATCGTTGATTAAATCTTGACCTTTGGCGCGCCATTGCTGAAGTTTAATGTCATCGACGGTTTTGATAAGTTCCGTCATTTCCTCGTGCTTCACTTGGTCGTAGAATTTAAGCTCGTCCTTGAAAAAAAAGTAGCATTCAGTGTTTTCTCATACCTTTACGTGAGCCTGCGTGAGCCAGAAAAATCAGTGACTTTTTTCAAAAAAACTAAAGACCTTGTTCATTTTTGAATTGAATGTGCTTCTATAATTTCTGGAAACTGTAACGAAGGTTGAAATCATGAAAGATGAAACAAATATTACAAACGAGTCGGTTTATGCCCAATAAAAATGTTAATTCGCAGATAAAATGGGCTAAATAGCTACATACAGGTATCAGACAAAATTGGTACGGTGTAAAACCCTCAAAATTATGGGAAATTGGTGATCTGCCCGATTGAGGTTTTCGAGCTGGAAGTATTTCTCCTAAAGCAAACCAGGACGGCCTTGCAAAGGGAATTGAATTGCAAGTAAACTAGAGTTCTGCTACGTCTTTCACATGAGCGTTGTTACCGATAATCTTGAACGAAACTTCACGCAAGAGTAGAGTGAAAGCTAACAAACCGAAATTGATTTTTTTTCTCAAACATTTGGCGAATGCTTCGATATCTGTTTATCTACGTAAATAAAAAATAACTGTAAACTAGTTGAATGCGCATGAGAAGTTGAAATAGTAGGGCTGAACATCAGCGTCTAAAGGTCCTGGTCTGTTTCATTCGTGCGTACGAACCAAGCTCTCTGCGTCGTAAGCTCCAACCAACCAAGCCAACGTAGAGCGTCTTTTTTTAGTTCTATTTGCCAGTCTTTCGTCAGGCTGGGATTAAGTCTGCAACTCTATTAACAAAACTACGCCGCCACAAAGTTGAGAAAAAAAATAATCCGACGTGCGAGTTGGAGTAGAAAACTAGAAAGAAACTAGCAAAAAATTGATTAAGTTCTTAATTTCACTAAACTAAAAAGATAACGAACATTGAAGTACGACAAAAGAAGATAAACCATGAGCAATGAACAATAAAAATTAGCAAAGTTCAGATTCGTAGTAGTGATTGAGTTACAAGCAGCCATAGGTGGGCACAAATCCGTTAATCGTTAACAAGGAAGCTAACTTTTTAATAACTCGTTAATTCGTTAAAAAGTTTTTTTGTGTTAACGGACTAAATTAATTTCCGTTAAGGTTTTAATCGTAAATATCTTGTACCATTCATTCATCGTACTGGTACAAACCAGCTTGCACTGATAACACTTGCTGCGTATTAGCACGAGTTTTATAAAAAAAAATAAAGAAAAAAGCTCTTTTTTGTGGCAAATAATAAACTGCAACCTCATAGGTCTTTCAATTATTATTGTTCGCAATTTCTAAAGATTTTCTGATCGCTGCTTCGATAGTGCATTTAAACCAATGTTTATCTTCAAATTATTCAGACTGTAAAATGTACCTTCCAAAACACTGAAAGACCACCATAGCAATAAATTTTTCCTTACAATCAGCTCAACAGTGTGAATGCGTGTTCTAGAAGTGAGTGAATAAAAAGAAATGTAAAGTATACTCAAAATGTTAACAAATTAATAGACTTCATTAACTTCCGTTAATTCAAGCTGAAACTAACGAATTAACTTTAACGAAGGTATGAAGTTTGTTAACAAACTAGTGGTTAACGAAGCTGACGTTTTGCAATAACTTGCTCACCTATGCATGTAGCTATTTGAGCGACCTATCTATGTTTTTAAATTGACATTGATTTAAGAATAAACCGAAACGCTTTTAGTTCAAAAATGCTACATGTGATTTTAACTCTAAAAATTTCTGATTATATCAGGTGCTAAACCTACATTTTCTGCTCCGAAAAAATTATCGATTGTTTTTTGTTTGTTTTTTTTTGGCTTTTTACAGCCTGCTACTTTAAAGTACAAAGGTTCGTTGTCATTAAGCATCTCATCAAATGTTCGGTTAAGTTTCTTGCAGCCAGCTGATTGAATGCTCATCCAGTAGCATCAATCCATCTTTACCATGGTGGGAGAGTAGCATCAATCCATCTTTACCATGGTGGGAGAGTAGAGTAGAGCGGACCGTCTGTTGTTATGCGGTCTGCCATTTGGTTCTAAAGGTGAAGTAGCGAAACTTGATATTTTTGCCAAAGTCGAACTTGAATGAGTCAATTTAAAACGTGCCAAATTGACTGAACTTGAAAGCGCAAAACAATTGATCAACTTTAGTCTCTGCGTGGTTGCAGTAAAGGGTTGTTATTAATGCCTTGCCCATTATATGATTGGAGTAAACAAAGCAAAAAGATAATACATTGAAAACAGTATACAGATTTTAACGGAACTCACGTCCTAAAAGCAAAGTTAATACTGCAGTTGTCACTTACCAGTCGTATATTTTCATAAGAAGTTCTTATGTAAGGTCCGCCTACATATATGTTTGCAAATGTTGCAGCCGCAATTAATGCAAGAAGATGTGTAGTCTCCGGAGTAACAATATAAAATTCTTTTGACACCAGCATTGCTACGAAGCCACCGAAAAGGACATAAGGCCCTGAAAAATATCAAAGGACAAAGACTTTAGCAGCTTACTTGCAGTTATCAAACATGAGCAAAATCGGAGTCGGAGTCTCGCACTTTTTCGGACTTAGAAGCCCTTTTTTTTAACTTTGAAGTCGGACTCGGAGTGGCTTTGACAGTTAGGCACAACAGTTTTTCCATTGACTTTGCTTCTTCTTCAAAGTCACAGAGCAGAGATAATCATCGTAATCAAAGTATACAGCAAAAACATCAGGGTGCACGTGCGAGTTAAAATTATGGGATGAAGGTCGTCGTAAAAATGACACCTTTACGCTCTCGGCAGCGCAACCGACAATAAAAATTAATCATTTTTTTCAAACATAGCGCAAAATTTCCACATTATATTGCTGTCCTCTTAACGATGACAATGTTTGACAAAACTTTGCGGCAAGCAAAAATCAGAAAAGCACAGCAAGTGCTACACTCGTTTGACGGATTTCTGGGGTAAAATTTAAAACGTTATGGTGGTGTTCGCCTATAGCAAAAGTTTTTAGTCCAACTTTGTCGCAGACAAAATGTAGCAACTGAGACAGCATCATAATTCCACTAAACTTCATCAACGTTGAAGTGATTTTTTAACACAAACCAACAAAAATTTATTGATAGTTTCTTTATATCTTCCTGCTACAAGAAACTGGCAAAAACGCTATCTGTGTTTGAACAAATCTGCTGAGTAATAAAATAAACTTACAAAAGACTTAGAAAATGTAACTGTAATTACATTTTATTCACCAAGTTGCCTTGGCCAGAAGACAGCGAAGGAACCTTTTGGTCTTCGAGTCAAGCTGCCACTTGCCCGCCACTTTACCACACACGGCGTAGGCTTCACTCTGTCCCTTTAATCGCTGAACGTTAAAACAGGGAAGCTGTGACTACCAATTTTTATAGTCTTTGGGTTTGACCAGACCGGAAATCGAACCCGGGTCTACCGATTCAGTAGCAAACGCTATATCCACCCGACCACTGGTCGGTTTAGGCCATTGATCGACTTAGAAAATGAACACTAAAAAAGATAAGTAGTCAAAAACATGTAAGGTGAATTTACACACTATCCGTTTTTTGTCCGTTTTTGCTTCTGCACTATTTCATCCGCATTTTCATAAGTCCGTATCCGCATCAAGTAGACTGTAGTATACAGATAAAAATTTTGTTCAAAAATTTTGTGTATGAACAATAAGAGCGATATTTCAAAATAGAGCTGTACCCTTAACAAAAAAAGTTTTTTCGGACAACTTTTGTCCAGTATGTGACTGTCTAATTAGTACGGATATGGACTTTAAAAAATGCGGATGAAAAGCGCATACTTTTTCAAGAAGAAGCAAACACGTAAAAAAACGAACGAAAAACGGATGCTGTGTAAATTCACCTTGAAAAAGCACGCTGGAAAAGGTGATAAATAAAGCATAGATTGATAAAAAATAAAGAGCAAGGTTTTTCTCCGATTATTGACCTAAATTTTTAGCGAAATAACAACAAAATTGTAATTTTTCTTAAAATGACCAATTTCAAAACATTCAGCATATTTTAGCATGCAAGCCCTGATATTGCACTTGCAGTTACCATAAGGGTCTGATTTTTTGAAATGACTAAAAAATGTTTACTAATTCGGACGTTTCACCCAAAAGTGTGAGCAAAAACATAAACTCGGAGAGCTCTTGGCCCAATAAATTAGCAAAACCTAATGTTAGAATTATCAATAAATAAAAACCAGATTTGATTAATTAAAGAACTTTCTTCTAAAATTATAAACATGGTTGGGCAGAAAATCTACCATATTTTAAAACCTGAATTTGGCAATGCTGTTTCAGTTATCTACGTAGTTGGAGAGAATTTATGTCATGACTGAGTAGCCATTAGGCCTAGAATAAAAGACTAGAAAAAACTAGTGATAAATTTTTTCAACAATTTCAAAGAACCGATTTGGTCTGAAAA
The DNA here is from genome assembly GCA_963965965.1 of Trididemnum nubilum. Lineage (NCBI taxonomy): Eukaryota > Metazoa > Chordata > Ascidiacea > Aplousobranchia > Didemnidae > Trididemnum > Trididemnum nubilum. The sequence goes on along the minus strand of OZ014481.1, from coordinate 29,152,393 downwards.
AAATTGGAGTGTGTCCCTACTTTGATGAGGAACCTGTAGCACTAATGACTAAACAGAAGCCATGTTGAGTCTGCAACTTTAAACTCATAACCCATAGCAAATAGAATTTGTTTGCTTTGTATCAAAAAAAGTTTGTTTTGCTTAGTCGAAAATGATATCTGAAATTTCTTGAATTAGCGGAGGCTGCTTCTCCATGAGTAACAAAAATTTTTTCACAATACATGCACAATTTTTCACACGAAGGCTAAATAGAGAATTAAAAACTCTTGAAAAACTTTAACAAATTAATCCCAAGTTTTCTCAATATTTTATTTTAGGCCAAATGGCAATTCAATCACAACATAAATTTGATTTTGATTTTGAGGATATGAAGACTCGGTGACCGTTAAACCCTAATGGTTGCAACTCTAGTCTTTCGTATCTCCTCGTCAATGCGTGCTTTTTGTTATTATTTCTCAATCGGTGTACGATCTATCGACATAATAAATACGTTTAATTTGTTTTAAATAAATTGATGTTTAAAGTTCCCTTGGTTCAATTAACATTTTCTATTAAATCAAAATTTTTAAATCCATGGACTAAGTGTAATAAGATTTAACCCAAAACAAAAATCATTTAAAAGCTGGTTGGTGATGGTACAAACTCGAGAATCGCTTTAATCAAAATATTCATCTCTTGGAAGCTTTTGATTTGACACTTGTCAGGAAGGATCATGAGAAGAGAGCGCAGAAAAAAAACGGCAAACAGAAAAAAGCCGAGCCGTGACTGGAAGGAAAGTACCAATAGGAGAGCAGCGTTAGTGTGAAATCTTGCCTAACGCCACTCTCCTGTCCATTTATCTGCCCTCGAAGACAGTTTCATTAAAACTTCCAACCTCGTCCTCTGCACACAAAAATATTCGTGTATAGTTTGAAAATTTCACACTAACGCCGCTCTTTCATTAGCCCTTTCCATCCGATCACGGCTCGGCTTTTTTCAACAAATAGCGGTTCTTTTTCAACGTTCTTCATTCTGAAGATTCTTCTTGACTAGTGTCAGACGAAAAGCTTCGAAGAAATGAACATTCTGGCAAAAAAAAATCATTTACAAACACGTTATCATGTAGCTCTTCAAAAATTGTAAAAACAAGCTAGACCTGTTTCACCAGTTCGAGGACGAAGAAATTCAAACCATGTTTCCGGGAAAACGTAATGTCGGCAAACTTTTTCATCGCAGTCTGGTAGTGGTGGCAAAGGCCCCATTCCTTCATAGGGGGCACCAGGCATTTTAAAGTTCTCCCAATCTTGTAGACGTGCCTTACAAAAATGGAACATTAAAAATAGTTGGCATGCAATGTAAAGAATTTGAATACAAGTTGCAACTGATTTAAAAAAGTGCTCGATAGCAAGGTATACCGGTACTATGTTTTGATAGTTGACAAGCAAATACAGAGCTAGGCAACAGCTACTTGAAAAGTAATTAACATAAATCCAAAAAGCTGCCCCTATTTGACAAAAAAAAAACGTGGTGCTGCCATTTACCAATACTTCATTTAAAAAGTGGTACCACCGCAGCTACTGCATGCAAAGCGAGGGGTGCTGCACTGCTGCCGCTACTTTTAAAAAAATAGACTAAATTTTCGTTTTGATTTTTTTATTTGGATATTTATTTTCATTTCTACTAAAAATTTCTGTTTCAGCATTGCCGGAATTTTCAATTTTTTTTTGTACTATGCTTAATTAAAAATTGCTCCATTCTTTTTAATGACTAGATAATATGATTATATCGACATTAAATTAAATGCTGGTATACCAATACCATAGTAATAAATTGAAACAAAATATTGATCTAAACTGAGTAGCCATAATTTTAGAGTTGCTTTCAAACAACAAACTCGCTAAGGACTGAATGATTAAATTTAACCTTAAACTTTCGGCAAGTCTCGAAATTGCATGATTTTATGTTTTTTTTTGCATCCAAAACTTGCAATGTAACGTGGGAAAACACATTGTAGTTCCATTGTTGCATTACCTCAATGATTAATATTAACTATATAACTGTGAATAATGTACTAGCTGCCAAGCCTTCCAAGAATGCATGTACCAAGCTCAAGAGCAAATATGTAAGTTGCAGCGCGTTTTTTCCAAATCTTTCCCATTTCTTTTCTGTAAAGACAGTAGTTTAAACCTTTCTTTATAAGAGCCAGGGAAGTTTGGGTTGAGAATGGCTGTTCTTAAATTTTCAGCCTCATTTGTTCTCAACTTTATTCAAAAGTAAAGTGACACAATCTGTTCTTGCATGATTAAAGTTGTCTTTTGTTACAGTAGATGATTGATCAATATTGGCAAATTAATAATGGCTATATAGAAACGGCCAAGAAAACCCTGCTGATGATAAAGTACTTGCAAATGCCTTTCACTAGCCGGAGATTTTAAAAGTATTTTTTCATACTGATACTAGAACTGTTTTTAATTTGTTCATAAATTGAGCAAAAATGAGCCTTAAGTTTTTATAGCATTGTTTTTTACAAAAAGTGTATTATTCCTACAGAAATTTCCATAACTAAATTTTTTTTCAAGTTTGTTAAACACTGTCTCAATTATTTAGTTCGATTCTCAGCACACTATAAATTCAACTCTTTAATTTTACTGTTGTCTGTTGTAGCCAAACTGACTTTACTATGCAGCACTTTGCAGTAGTAACGCATTCATTCTGGAGTAGAAAGTCTACGGGTCAAATCTCAGGCAGGTCAAATTGGACACAGTGTTGTCAACGCCTCGCCACTGCTGCAACACTTCTTCCACACAGAGCTGTGTTGCTCAACAATGACACGAAAATGGGCCCCACCAACTCGTTAAATGCTTTGGCGTAATACAATAAGTATATATAATGAAAGATTTGATTTTGATGCATTAATGTTACTGTTGTCCACAATGTCCAGTTCACAGAGCACAAACTGTTTTGTAGCTTTCGACCAGATGGCCAACAAATCAGTTGTCAGCTAAATGCCCACAACTTTGGGTGATGATAGCGGAAAACAGTCTTAGCTTATTTGCTATAGATATGTAAGCTAAGAGCAATTTATTGAACTGTAATTATTGTATTTTTGATTCAACATATTTTCAACAAAAAAAAGAACACCTACACATTAACTGTCCATCTCAATGCTGTGCAAGTGCACATGTAACTACGTTAAGAACAGAGCGTGACAAACGCTAAAACTATTTACTTGAAGTTTCGGATTCCAACACAGCACCAACTGTCAATTAGCATTAGGTACTGACTTTTACTACCAAATTCCTTTATCTTGTTCTCCGAACATTAAAGTGTGAGTTAAAAATAAATTAGCTGGACCATGAACTTTGAAAGAGTTAATTGGCAGCAGTAATAGATCACTATATTTGCTTTAAGAGGTGCTGAAGCACTGCAGCTTTGTGTCCATCACGGTTCAAATACATTAAACTTTCACTTTCTGAAGACCGGTTAAGTTAATTGCAGATATTTATTACTCATATACATAGTAAATGAGTAATAAATTATGGTATCTTTGCTGTTTTCTATACAGTCACATTCCTCGAAGGCAATGATGCAATAAAAGAAAACTAGATGGGAACTTGCTGAGAAGCAATCTCAGTGAACGACCGACCCATGTTGAACAATGAGATTTTCCAAAAAAACTTTCGCTTTTCCGTTAAGAAATTATCATATTTATTCGATTATAACGCGCACTCAGGTACAGCGTGCACTAGGGTGTTGCAATTGCCCCGATCTCTTCCGATTTTTTTCTACCTTCTTCAAAATAGGAGGTTGCCAAAAAAAATCACGAATACAAAGTTTGATAAAAAAATTGAGGTTTAGGGGTCGCACGGAGACCTTTTTTACCCAGGATTTGGTATTCGTTTTATTTTCTGCCACTAGATGGTGCTACGTGAAATTTTTGTTACTAATGAGTCATTACAAAATTGAACATTCACTTTTGATCTTATACATTCAAAAAAACTTCAATACAACTTCTAAAACTGTTTACATTTATGTTTTTAGTTTGTTTTTTTCAGAATTAATAGTGGTCAACATTGATTACGTTTATGTGCGGGAAAACTGCAACAGAAACTCTATTTAAGTTAGACCTATAGTATCTATTTTGGTTGGCTGTGTAGAATAGAGTGAAACATAGCCTACATTGTTACTTTCTTAAAGAATGACGATGCAGACTATGTTTGAGGCCTAGTTATTGAAATCTATTACACAACTGTCTTAACTATAGATACAGCAGCAGCTTAGTAAAACCATATTAGTTATGTTTTGCTGTGTAACAAACGAAGTTTCGTGCAATCTATTGAAAATAAGCTCTATAAAACATGAATATTATATATCTACTAGCAATATACCATAACTAGATCTGTAAATTCTCGCAGTTGGCAGCCAGGAACTATCTCTAGATCTGATGACAGCACTATCAAAAGCACATGTTTTCCCACAAAGCTGGAATTCCTACAATTCGTCAATTAAAAATAATTGAGGAAGTAAAGAAGCTGGTAGATGAAATGAAAAATTTGTACATATGTAACTGGAACAGAACAAGCAGTAGAAAAGCAAGCAAAACCATTGAAAACTTCAAGGAAAATTCTCTCTCTCCTACTTGCCCTATTTATTGTGAGGATTGCGGGGGCAGCAGCTTGAGTTTAAGCTACCACTCTTCACGGTTTTCCATCACCCCCATCATTTTGCTCGGATAAAGTTTCAAACATTCCACCCAAGAGATCCTCACGGTAATATTGATTTATCTAAAGTAGTTATTGGTCGTCCAACTGTTTTTTCACTATTTGCTTTGGCAAATAAAGCATATTTGGAAGTTTTTTTGATGCATTCTGCCTACATGGACAAACCATCATAGCTGAGATTTTTTAATTTGAAGAAGTAGCGGCTTTAGAGATTTTCGAATCTTAAAAGAAGTGCACCTTGTCAATGATGTAACTCCTTTGATTTTTTGGAGAAACCTCATTCTGGACGTTTGCACTTGCAATCGCACCCTTTTAATCATTACCGAATTTTCATGACCATACAGAGATAGAGTAGGTGAGAAGGGACAAAGACTGTTTTGAAAATTGAGAGCTTTGCTTCATTTTAGACAATTTTCGTCTCACAACTACTGAATCGTCATAACTACTGAATAGTGTAAGCTTTCATTATTGCAATTGCTTTGCTAATTAGGATACCCAGTTCTTTGTTTGCCTTCCGTCACTCGTAAGTGCAACCCCAAGATACTTGAACTTGTATACTTGTTCCTGTGTTGCTCCATTCAGTTGCAACGAACACTGATTAATGTTTCTCGAAACATAAAGTACCGTACATCAGTTTTGACCGAGCTTATTTTTTCTTATTTAATGTGCGCTGAAAGCCAGGGGGCTCATTACATGCTCGTTGGTGTTCGCGTTCGTGTTCTTGATCGTGTTCGGTTCGGGAAGGAGTTTTTTGTTCATATTCTTTTCGAGCGAACACGAATAAAAACGCTTGGGAGAGGCATTACACGCTTCATTCGTATGCGTATTCTTTATTTGGGAGACATAGAAACGTATACTTCTATAGTGACATCACTAGGGTTGTACAAAGTAGAATAATGCAGTATTCTAGAACAATTCTAGAATAGACATTTCGAATCTAGAATTTCGAATCCTATTCTAGAATAACTCATGGCAAACTGTGACAATACAGTTTTATTGCAAAAATTAAAAAACACAATCCTGACTAAGTTAGACAACTGCCACTTGAGTGCGTGCCCGCTTGTTTGAGTGCAATGCACTATCAATGAAATGCGACTAGACAATTAAGTAGCTTAAAATTGTGTAATACGCACCACTCTTTGCGGTTTGGCAGCCCTTTAAAAATTTTTTTTCGAATCCAATTACCCGATAAAAAATGCTTTTTGAGATTCGTTTCTCCGGAGATTCGAATCTCAAGGATTCGAAATTCTACTTTGTACAACCCTAGACATCACACAGTATTTTGTTGCGTGAGACAATCATTTAGAATCAGTCGTACTCATATAGGCTCACATCATCTCGTTTGTCATCATACTAAATAGCCTAATACTTTCTGGCCTAAAAGCTGAAAATTATTCCTGAGCCGCAATGCCGAGACGTTGGACATCCGAAGAAGTAAACGATTTGGTGGAGAATGTTGAAACTCACTATGAGTTTCTAACGGGTCCACTCACTAATTCCAAAACGAAAGGTATGGTAGATGCAAAATGGCTGGAAATTACTCAACGCATAAATGCTCTGAGTGCGGGTCCGAAGCTTGAGGTAGATTAAGTGAAAAAGAAGTGGTTCGACACAAAATCTATCGCGAAAAAAGCTGTAGCAGAGTACGATAAAGAAGTCCGTAAAACTGGAGGGGGTACTAATGCAGCCTCGACTCCCACAGAATTGCAATTTAGAATTGCGAGGTTTATAGGCCCGGTATTCACGGAAGAAATTCCAGAAACCCAAAGCTGTGATGTGGCAGGTGCTACTGCAATATTAAATTCATCACCGCAAAGTGATGGCATCGATCAATCACCACCACTGACAAATGTGCATAAAACAACGTCGGTATCATCGCTCTCAAGTCCTATCGATACTACAGTTGATTTGGGTACCAGTGAACCTCAGACTAAGCGGCAAAAAATTAGCAAACGAGAATCTCAAAACGAAGAAATCATTCAAGCTCAGCATGAAATAAAAAACGCAGTTGTACAACATACGAATGAACTGCAAAAAACTAATGCTGTTTTGCTGGATATTGCCCAGAAACTAAAGCGAAGAAATCAAATCGATGAGCAATGCCGTCTTCCTGCTCCACAACAAAATCGACAACAAAACTATTTCAACGTGCCTGAATTGCACTTCAACCAATAGGCTAAGCAGAGCACGTCACTTTCTTGTGCTGTAGTTTAGTCGCGTTTTGTTTTCGCATGTTTGTGACTTTAAAATTAAAATCTGAAAATTGGGGTAATTATAAACCTACAGATTCAAATAGGACAAAATTGAGTCTATTACAATGTATGTTGCAAATAAAGGTTACTGGAGAGTCACAGTTTGGAATTAAGTTGCAGGTTGCAGCATTTCAACGATTCTCATGTGGTGTTGTAAAGCACTTGTAGCGTTGGTTGGCATTTGATCATCATCTGTTATATCCAGAGAAAGCGACAACAATTAAAATCTGAAAATTGGGGTAATTATAAACCTATAGATTCAAATAGGACAAAATTGAGTCTATTACAATGTATGTTGCAAATAAAGGTTACTGGAGAGTCACAGTTTGGAATTAAGTTGCAGGTTGCAGCATTTCAACGATTCTCATGCGGTGTTGTAAAGCACTTGTAGCGTTGGTTGGCATTTGATCATCATCTGTTATATCCAGAGAAGGAATAGGTGGGTTTGGAACCAGAATAGGCGTTCCATTACGACAGCAAATGTTATGAAGAACACAACACATTATTGTAATTTTAGCCGCTTTCGTTGGAGAATAACACAGGCTACCACTAGTGTGATCCAAGATTCTCCACCTACTCTTCAATACTCCGAAAGCTCGCTTTCTCAAACACCGCGTTTTTCTATGCCTAAAATTGAGATTACGCTCGGCAGATGTTGCTGGGCTGGGTATGGGAGTAATCAGCCACTTTTTCAAGGGATAATCGCTGTCACCCAATAACCAACTGTCCCCGTATGTCCCCTGTTCGAAGTCATCATTTACTTGAGAAGCTTGCAATATAAACGAGTTATGGCTTGATCCCCCCATTTAGCAACTACGTCAAGAAACACAAGGTTGGCATCACAAATTCCTTGTACGTTTATAGAATGAAAGTTCTTTTGATTCACATAAGCATACTCATCTTGATGGGGGGCTATGATAGGAATATGCGACCCATCTACGCAGCCAATTACCCCCGGAAATTCTGCTACGTTATAAAATTCCCGATTTGCTCTTCGGATGTCCATACCGTTACTGGCCATATAAATGAAGCTGGGAGCAATTTTGACCATGTTTTCCACAAATTTGCTGAGAACTTGACTAACTGTTGGTTGAGCAACGTCAATACAACCTTTGCTGCAGTTTTGGAAACTTCCGGATCCCAAAGTTTTTAGGCATACAAGAACTTTTTGCTCAAGTGAAAGATCTGTTGATCGCCCAAAGGAGCCATGCTACTTTGCAGTAAAGAACAAAGGTAGCTTATTTCTGATTTTTTAAGTCTAAATTCTTTAATTACCTCTTCTTCCGTCCAACCTGCTAGACTGAAATCTTTTTCTCTTCTTAAAATTGAATTTCGCGGTGTATTGTTTATCAAAAAATATCTACCAGCCATTTTAGGTGCTAGCCTAACTCAATTTCAGTGAACTAAACACAATGCCGAAAGAATTTGGTTGATCACGAATGGTCTTTACCGTTCGTGTCCTTTCTCGAATATTTTTTTGTTTTTCACAAAGATGCTTATTTCGTGTTCGGGAGAGGCAAGCATGTAATACCAAACGATGCGAGCGTTTGGAGACGATCTGAATGCAGAAGATTCTTGTTCTTACGAAGAGCATGTAATAACCCCCCAGATTCTGTAGAAGCACAATCAAATCATCAGCACAAAGCAGGCAAATGATTTTTCAATTCCCTATGGTGGCAAACTCATCAGCTTGGTTGCATTTGTCGATCCAATTCATCTAAACAATGAACAAGAAAAGAAACAAATTGCATTCTTGCCAGAGTTCATGCTAATATGGAAAGCTCTGATTGCCTGCCATTCACTCAACCACGAAACTCTAGTCGGCACCGTAGAATGCCTTTATGGCATGTAACATCTGACCATCAACGCCATTCTCTTCAGAACCCTCCAAAGATAAAAAGGCAATTATGTTACGCTTTTTCGAGATCGACAAAGCATGCAAAAAGCTCTTTGCCATATTTCCAAGATTTCTCAAACATTGAAAAAAAATTGAACACAACAATGAAATTTTGGTCATCAAACCAACGCCTTAACATGATTGAAATATGAAGAAAAAACATTCTTGCATGGCTTGATGTCTGATTAAAAAACCAGTATCGCAAATATGGGAAAAATTTTGGCTGTTGAAGAAAAGAAACGGAAATTAAAACAGCTTATTATTAAGATGCTTTTTGGTTAACACAGCTGTCTAAAATAAAAAAAAAAGACTGACATTTGGTAGATAACAATAATGAGCACTTGTCAGATTAAAATCAGGGCCAGATGTAAAATTAATTATTAAATTAGAAAAATATGCATTAAGTTGGTATTAATTATGCTTGCGGCAGTAGGTCTAAAATTCAATTTATGATAACTTTGATTTAAGAAGTACTTTCGATGGCTATGTACTAAAGAACGACTCGCAAAAACAGTAAAAGTGATCAAAAGGGATCATAGATTCGACTTATAGTCCAAAAACATTCAAAATGAAAAAAACATATTTTTTTAAAATTGCCAAAATTTTGATGTCACTGTGCGACCCCTAAACATTGACAAATTTTTACGAAACTTGACCACAAGGATTTTTGTGCGAAGCCTCCAACTTGAGCTAAGGTAGACATTGCCATGGCAAAATTTTCAATTTTATGGGGCGGCTACAACACCCTAGCACGCACCCTCATTTTTTGCATGAAAATTGGTACATTTTTTTTTCACTTTTTCTCAGCTCAGACCAAGGATAGTAAGTGACAAGTGCTGTTGAAGACATGCGGCCATGACAAACAATTCATTGATAACAGTATGCTGCAACATCAATGTCGTACTTAATGTTGTAACAATTTTGCTGTAAGTAGCGCTGAAACTGCAAATTCTCAATGCAGCAGGAATGTCCAACAAACCCTCAGATGTCGCGTTTGCGCTCACAAAATCATCTTGCACCAGAATGTTCTCACATGAGCACATGCACATGTTCGATAAAACTAATACATAAAAACGTTAGTGCTTGAAACTTTTGTGAAAAAATCTGATTTGATTTCACATTTTGCTAGAAAACTCATGTATACGATGAACCCTTTAATTTTTGATTGAAAATTAGTACAAAATTTTGAGCATAATACACGAATAAATACAATAATTAGAAATATTCTCTGGGACACCCAAGAGGGTTTGGAATTTCTAACATTGTCAAAATATACATTTTACTGTCTACATAGTGACTGATAATAATAAAAAACATCCTATTTAAGCTTAAGCAGTTGGAACGATGTCAAAATCTTTGTCTCTAAAACATCTGAACGTCCTAGCTTGAGCAGTTCAAAAAATTGATTTTTGGGGGTCCATTTAAGGGGGTCTCCAGGAAGATGATACCCCCTTAACTACATCAAAATATTTGTCTCGTACACATCTGCCGATATCAAAAAAACTAACGCCTTAAGTTGAGCCATTCAAAAAGCTGATTTTTGGGGGGTCTCCGCATGGGTGGTACTCTTAAACTATGTCAAAATATTTGTCTCTAAAATAGCAACTGATATAAAAAAAATGTCGCCCTACTGTGAGCCATTTAAAAAAATTGATTTTTGAGGGATCCATTTGGAAGGATTTGAAAGCAAAAAACATTTGATAAAAAAATATTTTGACATAGATTGATACCCTTAAACTCTGTCAAAATATTTTTCTTTTAAATATCTGCTGATATAAAAAAAACTATCACACAAGCTTGAGCCATTCAAAAAATTGTTTTTTTGGGGGGGTCCCATTTTTTGAGGCACCCGGGGGAGTGACCCAAAAAAATTTCAGGAGACAAACCTGCGTTTGCAGATCAACAACTTTACACAAAAATTAGATTTTGATGTTTTGTAGTTTAGGGAAGTAAAGCGTTTAAGATCTAGGAAAAAAAGGAACATAAAAAAGAAAAAAACTTTATCGCAGCCTAAAGTGGATTGGTAGGGATGAAAGGGCTTATTAAGAGATATAACCAGAAGAAATATTTTTTGTCAAATTTAAGTCATGTTTGAATATGATTGCTTTTTAAGCCAAACTTTTGAGGAGGTTTTCGAGTCCTAAAACTAAAGTCACAAGACCTATTGCCTCAAAATTTGGTACAAACATATAACTTAATAATCTCAAACTGCTGTCGAAATTTGATGTAGCCAGGCCTAACCGTCTTGAGTTATAAGCAAAAGTTTGAAACCTTGCACACGCTAGTTTGAAAATGGCCCAGTAAAAACAAAAGAATACTCAACACGAGCGTTAATCGTTCAAATAATCATTTTATTCATAACATAACTTACAGGATAGTTCATATCTACTATTTTGATGTCACTTTTAGTAGGTCGATCGCCATCTAATGAAGTGGAATTTGCTCTTGCACTTATCACTCGAAAACATATTGAAGGATTTCTTGTTACAGCAATACCTACACATATAAACCTTAATAAAAAAATGTATTTTTTCTTTAAATATAAACCAAACAATAAGTACGGTAGCCTAACTTACGGTAGCCTAACTATTTCAACAATTGATTGGTTACTTTTTAATAACCAGCCAGCCACCACCAGAACAAGAATCACAATTGCTCGATTGTGCAAGAACATAGAAAATAAGCAATGATTATTATCTTTTCCTACAATTCGATCACCATTAGAATTGTTTGGTTTAATTAATGGCAGCACTCTAAATTCTGGACACAATTTCTGGAGCATACCAATTGCGGTTTTAGCAAAACTTCAAATCAGTCTTAAATAATGATTAAACCATAGAAGAATAAATATTATTCCAATACTAATCACTCAGCACACTGCAAAATTATAACACCAAGTTACACATGCCAAATTGCATTATAGATTAATAAAAAATATATAAAATTTACTTATAAAATATTCTCACCTGCTTTTGAAAAAAACTTTGACAGCATATTTTCAAAAGTGGCACATTTACTGATGCTATTTAAATAAAAGAGACTAGAAAAAACAGCAAGTCTTTGTTATAGGTTACAGTTAAATCCCTTACTTCAAACCAATGTCTCCACTAAGCCAATCTTGGTTAGCAAATCAGTAGTTTGTTTAATCAAAGATAAATAATTTTTGGCAATATGATAAACATAGCTTTAGACAAGCCAACAAATTTGTAAAAATATGACTTTTAGTATACTTTAATACTAGATTGGTACAAAATTTAGAAACATAAACATATTTTACAGCTAGGGGCATAATAGTCTTATGAAAATTTGGGCGCATGCCCTGAACCTTTACTTCTCAATTCCAACAATCTTGAACTTGAACAGTCAGACAGTTTCGTTTTTGCTCTTAGATTTTCGTGAATCTGTATATACCCAAATAATCAGTACTTTTTTTGATGCAAATAATGGAAATCAACTAAATAAGTAAGCTCACCACTAGTGCCTCACAAAAATGTTGATTCGCTGAAAAATTTGCATTACTGCTCGGTAATTCAATGCTTAATTTCAGGCAAAAAAACAAAGTCTTTGGACTTTTGTAACATGTTGTATCATGATAGAGTTAAGTAAAAGAAGCAATTTTTAAAAAATTTGAGCGTTGTAAGGAAAGCAATTCAAAAGTTAATCAATAAAATGTATTTTTACACATCAGTGATTTTACGTTTATGCCTCACTACTTTTGAGATACATATATATCATTCCAGTGTTCCCTATAACTCTTTGGCAAACCAGTGAGTGCACAAATTTGAAAACAATTGTGCCCAAAGCAATAAAAATGCATTTACCTGCTTCAAAGTTTGTACTAATCCAGTATTGAGGTATACTGAAAGCAGTGTTCCCACTAAGCCGATTTTTGTCAGCAAATCAGCGATTTGTAAGAGTATAGGCTAATAATTTTTGGCCATATGATGAACATAGCTTTAGAAAATTAAATAAACTTGTGGAAATATGACATTTAGTATGCGTTAATACTGGATTGGTAACAAACTTTAGGGCACATAAACGTCTTTTTACAGCTTTGGGCACAATTGTTTCAAGATAATTTGGGCACTCGCTGATTGGTCAAAAAGTTAGAGGAAACACTGACTGAAAGTTATTTATAGACAAATTTGAAGACTTTTCTACAGCTCTCTTTATCATATTTCCAAAAATTATTTGCCATTGATTTGCTGACAAAAATTGACATAGTGTGAACACTGCGACACACTTTAAGGTAAAACTAAAAACTTTGTTTTTATCCACATTTTCTGGGGTGCATATTTCAAACAACGCACTAAAATGGGGGTAACATTAACTTTTCATGGTGAAAAAAGCAACTTAAAGTGTTTTGCTTCAAACAATGATTGACCAGCTTACCACTGCCAGTGATCTCATCACAAAGTGAGGGTTAGGGCAAGACAGCTCTGGGGCTAGTAGAATATTTTTAGACTACGATACCCTTGGCCTTAACAGTAACAAGCAATGATTTAACATTGCAGTTTGTATGTTGAAAGTTGCCAGAGATTGTCTTTCTCAAAGCAGAATGTCATTGAAATCACTCCAGACTTTGTGGTGAGATCACAGGCAACCATAATTACTGAGCAGAAAGAAACCTGACTTTTGTATATCACACCTCACCTATATCAGAAGTGGCATTTAGCTTGATTTGGAACATGGTGCAATGTCATTTAAATTCATAGCTTACTTATAACATTTCTGCAAGAAGTGCCTTTGTGTATAACCATTTCTTTTTTCAACTACAACTTGTGGATTTTGTTCCATTCAAAAGTCAAAAAGCACAATAAACAAACTTTCATGGACACATAAACACAAATAAATGGAACAGGAAGCTACACAGGAGGTTTCGGTCAATGAGCCAAGCAGCCACCTTACATTTGGTCATTTTAAGCAGCTGGTTGTGTCAGTTTTTCAAGCTGATTAGATTATGTTGCATTACGTTAAACTTGAGCTTTGGTCCAGTTCTTAAAGAATTGTGAATCATTTGCAATTTAATAATGAATATTTTTTGAGCTTATATGTTACTGAGTTCCAGATTGTGGCTCCTTGATACTTGAAATTTTTTCTTACAGTTTTTGAGTTCTGTACCAAGGTAAATACAAATTGAGTTCAGATGAAGCAAGGGACATTGTTCATGTGTGTATGCTCTAATACAAGCGAAATGACAATTCAGGTGATTTGGTACAGACATCAATCACAAAGTATGAAAAGTAAAATTTAAATAATCATGTTAGAGTACTGGGTTAAGTTTTTAATTCTTACTCAGCTTAATTACCAAAACATTTACATTGTATTCTGTACAAATTAAATTACAATATGAAAACATAAGGTGAACTTTGCTAAACAAAACTCACATACGACGATATGAGAACTTGAAATAGACCACTCTACATTATAACTTACTGAATACAGACCATTTCAATCTCAAACAATGGGTTATGTCAGTTAGCAAATATAGGTAGATAGCACTGATCAGTGATCACTATTATAAATTTTGAATATAAATTACTGATTAATATCAGCTTGCCAATTAGCACCATAAACGTAACACTTCAAAACAAATGCAGTTTAAAGCTTACCAAATATGTTTAATAAGAAAGCTCACAGTATACCTAGCTCAATATACAAAATAAGGTAAAATTTGCTTGGTAAAACTTCAGAATTTAGGTATGGGTCAATTTTTCTCATATTCATCCACATCCATTAACATGAGAAACAAATGATCAAGGTAATTTAACCACTTTGAAACGAGAAACATGCAAGTGCGTCAAATTTAACTTTGCACTTAGAGATGGGGGACATATAATATATATAGGTCCACATGTTTTGCCCAAAGTACGGCTATAGATAATAAACATTGCAACTGTTGTTTATGTTGTGTAACAGTAGTCAAGGTGAACGAAGGGGGTTTTTCTGCTGCTTTATCTCAAAAACAAGAAAAAACCAAAAATGAATACATGTTATAAGTCTATAAAAGCTTTGAGAGGCAGAACGAATGTTGCAACATTACAGGGTAAAGGGGAATTAGAGACGTCATTAATGACACTGTGATATTTGTCATCACTCAAAACAAGAGTGTCACTTACTATAATGTGCATTCCAGACCCGGGGCCAAAACAGTGTGTTTGGGGGGGCACAAAAATAATTTTTTAGGGGCCACATTGATTTTGTGAACTAAATAGACAGAAGTCAAAAACAACAACCACAGTCAATATATACTGGGGATTTCTCTGTTGCTTTTAGCTTGAAAACAAAAAAAAAGCAAGAATGAATGCAGTACTGTAGTGTTACGAGTCTTTAAAAGCTTTTACTATAGGTGGGCACAAGTCCGGTAATCGTTAATCAGTTAATAACGAAGCTAACTTTTTCATTAACTCGTTAATCCGTTAAAAAGTTTTTTTATGTTAACGGACTAAATTAACTTCCTTTAAGTTCTGTTAACAGATTAAATTAAACTTCCGTTAAGTTCTGTTAACTTTCGTTAAGATTTTTATTGCTAATCTTGCACCATTCATTCATCGTACCGATACAAACCAGTTTGCACTGGTAACACTTGTTGCGCATTAGCACGAGTTTTATAGAAGAGATCGAAGAAAGGAGCTCTTTTTGTGGCAAATAATAAGCTACAGCTTTATAGGTCTATTAATTATCGCTGTTCACAATTTTTTAAAAATTTTCTGATCACAGCTTCGTTAGTGCATTTGAACTTATTTCTATCTTGAAATTATATTAGACTGTAAAATGTAACTTCGAAAACACAAAAAAACCACCACAGCAATCAATATTTCCTTACAATCAGCTCAGCAGCATCACTACGTGTTCTAGAAGAGAGAAAATAAAAAGAAATGTAAATTACACGCAAAATGTTAACGAATTAACAGACCTTATTAACTTCCGTTAATTAAAGCTGAAAATAACGGATTAATGTTAACGGAGGTGTGAAGTTTGTTAACGAACCAGTGGTTAACAAAGCTAACGTTTTGCATTAACTTGCCCACCTATGCTTTTAACTGTTTAAAAGGCAGCCCAAATGTTGCAACATTACGAGGTATGGGGAAATTACTGACGTTATTCATGACCTCACTACTGTGATATGCACGAGCCAAGTCAACTGACCGCGACAAACTGACCGCGAACAAACTGACCGCAAAGCGACGATTTCGTTACAGTGGTTTCGTCACTGATTTCGTCGCAGTGATTTCGTCACAAAGTGAGAGTTTGGGCAAGATGGCTCTGGGGATAGTAAAAATATATTTAGGATCGCCCTTTTCAACCAATCGGCATTGTTCGCGGTCAGTTTGCTCGCGGTCAGTTGGTTCGCGGTCAGTTTGTCATGGTCAGTTGTCGTGGACCCGATATGCATCATCACTCAAGATAACAGAGTCACTTACCACCATTATGTGCAGTCCAGGCCCAGCGACATACCGGTAGCAGTGTGTTTGGGGAAAGCACAAAAAAATTTTTTGGAGGGCACGAAAAAAATCTGAAGGGGCATATTAATTATTAATTATGTGAACTCAATAGATAGGCTAGACGTTTTCTCAAAATAATAACTACCGATACAGTACTGTTAGGCTTCAGTATTTAAGGCACGTTCACTCAACCCAGGGATATCTAGAAGACCGGGATCGCTTACTTTGCTTTTTTTGCACGTTTCATGTGACAACAGTGGTGCTATGCAGCGCTTTTAGATTCTCGGACGCTTGAATGATCACAAACCGAAAATGCTTGTTCTGTGCAATGCGCGTTGGTAAAATCACTAGCACGTGTTGGGTAGTGAGCAGTGGTTGACACTTAGAAGTCTAGTTACTTTAATACTTTCAGTAATTGCAATCAATGTTGAAAGTTCGGGAAAACGTTCATAATAATAAGATTAGGTGTAGATTATAAAAGCGCAGTTTACAAGACTAGTCAACAGTGCTATGGCTTACAATCTGTAATCTTGTACTACACTACAGTAGTCTACTAGACAGTAATCTATGCAATTTTTTCAGTGATTGGCTTGGTAAATGCGAATGTATTAGCTACTTTTTGAAATTGTAGTTGTTAAGATCAAGTGCAGTAAAGTTAACTCAACAATACTGTGCTTGCACTTTAGTTAGTTATGAGACTATTCTTGGATATCCTTGCTTGGAACTCTTTGGAAATATCAAACAGCTTTATGCTTTGGAAGAGCATAAAAGTTTAAAAGTTGCTTGAACTTTAAAGAAGTCATCATTAAACCCAATTATTGTAGCCAAAACGTCTCCCCAACCTGCCATCTGTAAGTTATATGTATTGTATTTGTTTTTTCTCATTCTGGTAAATGAAATTATTAAATTTGCTTGTTTGTCGCTGGCATTCTTTTCAAGTTTTTAAGTTCAATTCAATTCAGTTTATTTTTGCCATGTCTGGCATGGAAGCAGCGAAAATGATCATATGGTCTTCAAAGTTCAATGCTACTGTAAAAAACAGCAAAAGAAAAAAGCAACATAACATCAGCACTTACATATTTACAACATTTTGATCAACTTAGCGTGTAACATTTTACATTTTTTGGCACAGAAAACCAGCAAAATGAGTAGTTGGCATTATCAATAAACACTACCGTGACCCCAAAAATAGGAATAAAAACACTTTTCATATTGGCATTATAATAATTTCGTTTACCGGAGCATTTCAACTATATCATAACATTATTAAGTTGTAATAGTACCTTGCTGTTTTGAGACTAAATGGTCCTATAGTTTTTTTGAAAATGTCTTTGGGGGATATTTTTTGAGGTATGGGGGAATTTTGGCGCGGATTACAGGACCAGTTACATTTATTGCTTTTCTTCCGAGGGAAAGATTGGTTGTTTGGATGTAATAGTTACCTTTATCACTGTATCTTGTGTAGTGTTTGAGAATTGAAGCAGCTGTCTTGAATAAACTAGAGGTTATATTGTTTACCTTGTAGTGGATTCGATGCATAGATTTGGCAGTTTCAAGGAAGAGCCTGTCATTACTTGTTAGTTATTTCAACTAAAGTACAAAGTTTGTATATTCAGCAATATCGTTGTAACAATGGGTAACATCTCTTTTGTATCTTTATATGTTTGAAAAAGAAATGTTGCAGTACGTCTACCTAAAAATTAGCTGAAATTATTTTACTGCTAACTCATGTAACTGATGTACAAAAATTAACTTTGTAGTTCAAGGGATGACTGTTGTGTTTAATAGTACATTTATGTGCTTATTTTCAGGTTTCTTCAGTAAAACCCACAGCCCATGTTGAGAATCACTATACCATAATGGTATATATCCAAGCTTTTTTGCAACAGGAAACTTAGTGACTTTTATTTACAATTGTTGAAAAGTGATGTCTCTCAAATTTCCATGAAAAGGTGAGATTTTTTTTCTGTTAAAAATTTACTTAATAAACTGCAGTTTGTATGTAAAATTTACGGTCTTTTTTGAAAGTTTGATGGTAAGTTAAAATTTATGTTTTTTTTGAAAGTTTGATGGTGAAGTTAAAATTTTAATCTAATTAAATGCTGAATTATTCACAACCTTCAGACTCCGGCTAAATCCTGCTGCATTTAAAAGCTGATATCTAACAACAGAGCATTTTGTGTAAAAGTATTAAAACCTCAATATTACTGGCTAAATCAGTGTGTTCTTGACAATTAGTTGATTGCTTGATTTGACCGTGAAAGGTCCTTTCGCAACTTGCCTCTGGCAATTCTAATCGATCTTTATGACTGTCGCGTATACTTACTGAGCGACTAAATAAAAGTTTGTTTTGTTCTGTGCTGGTAGTTATTGTAACCAAAATGTTATTTTTTTAAACTAATACCTGTTCGAATGTTTATGGCTATAACTGAAAATAATCACCAATTGCACTGTTCAGGATTTCGAAAGAACGATTGAATGTGTGAACCGCTTTGTCTCTATGATCATGGATCTAGCAAATCTTGCAACTACACTTTCCATTTTTTGCTGAAAGCACTTGCAATTTTAATTAATGGAAAGCATCTGGTCAATTAGGCTTAACATCTGAAACTTTTTCTGCCTGCATATATCACTGGAGGTAATGTGGCAATGACCTGCCACCTCATTAACAAGTATATGGATTTATGTACGTATTATCTCGCAAATTTACCAGTGATCCAATTGAAGAACCATTTGGCTGGTATAGTCAAACAAAATGGTGGCAACTTGTATACGTCATCTCCGCCGCTATTTTAAGCTGAAAAAAATCCGTAGCCTGAATCTACTTCGCCAAAATGCTTTGCATACCTTGGCCCAGCTAATACCAGCCCAACTAACTCAACAGATGAACAGAGGATGACATGGATGCTTTGGACTGTATGGAGGAAATAAGTTATGATTTCCGTGGTCACACAAGGGGAACCCTTGTAGTAGGGATAGCCTATGGCTATCCTTAATGCAAGAATTCAGCAATTTTTTCACTTGTTTATTTTAAGTACCACAAGTGAAAAATCATTTATTCCCAAGAAAGTCTCTGCCGCTGTGCAAGCCCGTAAGGTTTGTCCAGTTTGGCCAAGAGTCTTGTCCAGCTGGGGAGTAGCTTTGTTAGAGAAGCTGAGGGCTGCCGATGAGAGCTAAAAGCTCAAAACAGCGCTGTCCAGCTCTGTGCAAATAAGTTTTTGTTAAAAATGGGCTTCAGAAATTGAACTTGACAAAGTTAGTGATGATGATGCCGCCGCTGTCACCTATTGTGCTGCTGGGTACATTGGAAGATGCATTTCTCGGCAAAGAAAATACATTAGCTGCAAAGAGTTGTTGACTGATACTGAATATGTTCTGGGTTCGGAGAACAAAAAACCTTCTTGCGGCATTAGCAAATCGTGTGGCCTAGCTGCTCTCAAGCAGTACTGCCGATGCTATTTTTGTGTTATGATTGACAACAAATTAGCAGTCTATGAAAGCGCTCGACAGCAGTTTTTCTGTTTAAAGAACCAAATAGCAGTCTTCGTTGCTATGCTAAAAAGCTCATTGCTGAAAAAAATCTTAAGCATAAGTTTTTAGTGACTCCAACCTGTGCGGCAAAGCCAGGCCCGGCGCCACGGGGGGGCATTCCGGGACTGTGCCCCACCAAATAACTGCTTGTGCCCCCCCAACCGAGGACTGTGCCCCGAAGAAATTAACAGGCTCGGAGCTAGTGGAGTGCAAATCGAGGCTTAAGACTCCCGAATTGGTGTTTTATGCTCATATTCATACAAATTTCATAAAACTTTTGGGACGAAGACCTTTTTTTTTGGTCTTCATTTAAGAATTCCAGAAAAATCGCAAGAATTTTGAGACCATAACCAGAATTTGTGTCCATTTTTGTACTGAAAACCTTTTTGTTGGTCTTCACCTTTTTTGTTTGATCCACACTCGAATAAATTTCTCGTGCCCCCGTGCCCTTCTCGACTTCACATGAATAAATTTCTCGTGCCTCCCAAAATTTATTTTATTTTCCCCCAGTCACGCTATCCTGGAGCCGGGCCTGGGCAAAGCATTGCAATTTCAATCGTATCCTGAAAGTTTTATTCAATTCAATTGCTTTGCCAAAATTGAACTATAGCGCCTCAATCAATGCAAGATTGAGCTTCTTGCAAAGTTGAGTCATGGCATAAGAAAACTTGCCTTCAAATCCACTGCCAAGTGTTTGATTATTTACTGTTTGTATTGTTTAAATTTGTGAATTCGTTTTTTCCTTGTCAACTTTTTATCGTTTTTTCTTTTTTATTTGAGTATTGCTACGGTTTGATTAAATTTTTAGTTGAAGTTCAATCTGCATCATTTAGAAGCGATTCTGGAATCGAACCCAGGTCTATAATTTTATCATGGAAATAGTGATGGATTTTAATGTACCGGTAGTACTGTTTTCGTATTTCGTCAACTCTGTCTTTACTATATATCAACAAAACATAAAAAAATCCTAGCACCACTGTTGTCAGCGCATAATTACAGTGAGCGATCCCGATGTTCTAGATATCCCTGATTCAACCTTTTCTGCTGTTTAGCCTAATAGAAGAGCGTTTGTGAACAATTTATGGGGAAAACCTTTCTGGTACTCTTGAGCGGGTAACAAAAGTTTACCCTTGCTTGGGGGGGACAAGCGGTGATTTGGGGTGGCACAGACCCAAAATGCCCCCCGTGGTGCCAGACCTGGTGCATTCACTGCTAACCTACAGTGATCAAAGATGCGTAATAAGCTAGTAAAAAAACCGTGACACTGATAGAAGATGAAAAAGTGAAAGTTAGAAAAAAGGTCCCGTTTGGAGCGAGATCATAGGATATAGGCCTAGTGACGTCATTCATGATGTCACTACTAGTGTAGAGACAGTATGCGCAGTAGGCTACTTAAATTGTAAAATTTTGCATGGGGGGCGCTTTTGCAGCCTTGACCAAACGCATTTCAGATTTGGCATGCAAAAGAACTTTAGTGAAGATTACATAATTCCGTCGCCGAAATTGAATGGACACCAAAAAAAAAGTCTTCACCAAAAATTGAAGCGGTTTTTGCCAAAATTAGGTGAAGTATGGTAGGTCTTTTTTGTCTGACCATCCAGCGCTCAAATCTCGATGGAGGGACACCTAAATCTCGATGGGGAGACGCTAACTCGCGATGGGGGGACGCCAACTCTCAATGGGGGGATGCCCCGCATCCCCCCTACAATTTAAGCACTGAGTGTGCGTCATCACTTACCGTACCGTACGTTAGCAGTCGACAGTAAGACGACAGTGTCAGTTACCATCACATGCATTAACCACTAACCTAAAAAGATCAAAGACGTGATAGGGTGATTACGGTAGCTTTCTGGCTCTGCACTAAAAACTTCCGCTTAGATTAGTTACTTCAGCGTCTGCCTAGCCCACTTACAAGTATTTATGTAGGCCTATTTGCACCAAAAAGAAAAGGAAGGCTTTATTTATTTTACCGGAAATAAATTTTTATCTAGTTTTTTATTAATTCTGACTCAAATCAAACCTAAACTCAAACGCTAACTCTAAAACTATTCCCAAATCGAACCCTAACCTAAACTCTAATCTTAACCCCTAAAAAAGCAAATGAAAATAGCGCGGATGAATATTTCTCATTTTCGTTTTATTCTCTTTAACTTGAAAATTTTCGGTGAAATAGTCACTACCAAAAGCAAAACGAGCAAGGTCAGAATAATAAGCGGAGTTGTGTTTGCGGAGTGGTATTGATTAAGTAGTTCGCTGTGATTAGTAGCAGAGGTGGAGTCGAGGACACAAGGCTCGAGGCCAAGGCCAAGGACTCAAAAAAGTCCGAGACCAGGGACAGCCTTTCCGAGGACAGACACTCTCTAGGCCAAGGACAGGAATGTTCGAGGCCAAGGCCAAGGACACAGGCGCAAGTGTTCTCCAAAAAAGAAAAAAAAAAAAAAAAAAAGGTCTTCAAAAATTTTTTTCAGGCGATCTCCAATTTATTGGCGCACCCAGAATTTTTGATTGGGGTAAGCCCAGCACTTAAATTGTAGGGGGGACGCGTCCCCCCATCGAGATTTAGCGTCCCCCCAACGAGATTTGAGCACTGGATGATCAGACGAAAAAGACATAATTCTTCACCTAATTTTGGCAAAAAAACGCTTCAATTTCCGGCGAAGACCTTTTTTTTTTGGTCCTTTCCTAATTTTGGCGAAAAAACACTTCAATTTTAGGCGAAGAACTCTTTCTTTTGGTGTTTGTTCAATTTTGGCGACGGAATTACGTAATCTTCCCTAAGATATTTTCGCATGCCAAATGCGTTTGGTCAAGGCTGCAAAAGCGTCCCCCCATGCAAAATTTTACAATTTAAGTACTGGGTAAGCCTAAACCACAAATCACATGAAATGAAGTCATCAAAATTTTTCCAAACAGGAAGTTTTTGTTGGACAAAGATATCGTAGGATGGAAGATCTGAAATCGTTGCCTGTTGGCACGTAACCAGGATTTTGCAAAGGGAGAGGGCTTAAACTGATAGTTCAAAAACGCAAATATTTAACTTTGGAAACGTCTTGAGAAAGCTAGTGTAACTCAAAGGTATCACAGACGGGGGATCGTGGGGTGGAGCTCCCAGCCGCCGGAGGCTTTGGGGGTCTGGGTGCGAAGCCCCCAGCCGTTGGGCGGTTTTTGTAATTTTTTGGAAAAAAAAGCTATTTTAATGCCATTAAATCACATTTTGCAAATGTTCAGAGCCATTTAAAAGCACTAGATTTTTGACATTTGAAAGCCAATTGAAAAAATCAAATCGTTTAATACTTTTTTTTACTTGCAATTCAAGTTTAAAACACGTTTAACATTTTGCATTTTGGAGTTAAATTTAATTGTAAGTGATCTGGTCCCAGAGGTGGTCAGTAACGAAGTAGTTCTACTTAAGTAGACTACTTAAGTAGTATTTTCGATAACGAGCGATTTACTTAAGTATTTTTCATTTCTTATACTTCTACTTTTACTTCAAGTAAAATCCTCTCGAAGTAACGCTACTTGAGTAGTAATGACTTTTATGTAAAGTAGAAGTAAACACCTAGCCATTATTCCACCTCACAACGTGTACAATAAGTACGTATCGAGTTTGTTTTACTGTACAGTACTACGAAACTTATTGAATAGTTACGACGATTCATTTACAGGTCATCTAGGGTAGTGTGTTTTTGCGTTGCATCAAATACCAGGTGTTGACTCAGTCTCACTAAAAAAAAAAAACATACCGAACCCTGATTAGCATGGTACAGTAGACAAACTAGACATGCGCGTTACTCCTGGTTCATACGAAAAAGATTAGCGGTTAACGGCGTTGCGTTTGCTGCGGCCCGTCTGGGGTTCAATTCCCTAGCCGGTTAACGAACAGTGTTGCTAACGACTCGCCATCACTGCGACATTTCTTCTCAAGCTGTGTTGTCCAGGCGCGGAGATGAGCCCAGAGTCCCTACTAAATCGTATTCGTAACACGTTTCGGTGTAATTTCAAGAGAATAATAAAACTTTGATTTTTTGATATGCTACCGTAAGTATGGCTTTGCTTGAACACTGATCGTAAGCGTCACAACAGCAAACCTTCGAAGAATAAACAAACACGTGAAATTCGAAATTACTTTCTACTTTCATTACTTAAGTAGAATTGATTTTGACTACTTTCCTACTTTTACTTAAGTGGAAATGCTTCGTCATACTTCTACTTTTACTTGAAAGGCATTTTTGAGTAAGTAACAATACTTCTACTTAAGTAGATTTTTCGACTACTTTGTCCACCTCTGTCTGGTCCAGGTAGGGGAAAGTAAGTAATAAATTATCAGGTTTGTCAAAAATCAGCTCCATATTTTAATGCAATCACAAACACAAAAAAATTGTTTATACTGGTACAAATTTATAGATTATACAGTTGCAATTGAGCTATTGCGACGCGTTTCGACCTTGCTCAAGGGTCTCATCAGGCAAAAAAAAAAAACTATGAAAGTCTCCAAAAAGTCAGGTACCGGTAAGCACAGCACTGGAAAATTTGTTTTACAAGCGCATAAGTAATTACATCAAAACCTGCAGTACAACTCCAAACACGGGCAAGTTTGCCAGAGTAAAGGCAAGTTTGCCAGAGTAAGGGCAAGTTTGCAATCTATAAATTTGTACCAGTATAAACAATTTTTTTTTGTGTTTGTGATTGCATTAAAATATGGAGCTGATTTTTGACAAACCTGATAATTTATCGTTGACTGCCTTGTAAGCGACAACTTTGTGTAGGTCCCCTAAACTTTTGAGAATTTGGCAAGTTCTCACGAAATTTTATTTGATCTTGTCTTTATAAGTCGCCCTGTTGTGTGGTCACATGCAATTCTGCATTTGTGCTTTTTAGCTCAACCCTTTACTCTAGCAAACTTGCCCGTGTTTGGAGTTGTACTGCAGGTTTTGATGTAATTACTTATGCGCTTGTAAAACAAATTTTCCAGTGCTGTGCTTACCGGTACCTGACTTTTTGGAGACTTTCATAGTTTTTTTTTTTTGCCTGATGAGACCCTTGAGCAAGGTCGAAACGCGTCGCAATAGCTCAATTGCAACTGTATAATCTATAAATTTGTACCAGTATAAACAATTTTTTTTGTGTTTGTGATTGCATTAAAATATGGAGCTGATTTTTGACAAACCTGATAATTTATCGTTGACTGCCTTGTGAGCGACCACTTTATGTAGATCCCCTAAACTTTTGAGAATTTGGCAAGTTCTATTGGAAATTTTATTTTAGGGGAAAGTAAGGTGCATTGTCTCTTGCAACATTTTAGCAGAAAATAATAATCCACTCGAGCAATTTCCTTAGAGATTTTTGTTTTGTCATGACAATAACCAGTTTTAGGAGTACATGTTCGGCCAGGGGGCCCAGGCCCCCTCAATTGAAGTTCAATGATTCGTTCAATCAGCATTTTCCATGGCTAATTTTTTCAAAAAGTATTTTGTGCGTAAAAACCGGCGAGGTTGGAGGTGAATTACTGAATTGTTATTGAAAAATGTTAAAATAGATGGTTACGTCAACTAACCATGTTATTGCCGGGCCGGATTTAATTAGCGCTAGGCCCTTCGCACTTTGGAGATTTTCGCAACATCTTTCTACCTAACATAAGTGAAGACCAAAAAAAGTCTCACGATTTAGCTCGGGGGCCCTAGCTGGTACTCAGGCGCGTAGCCAGAAATTTGCAATGGGGGGGCTGTTTTGGGGGACTGGGGCGGGCCCCCAGTCGCCGGAGGCCAATGGGGGTTAGGGGGCAAAGCCCCCAGCTGCTGGAGGCTTGGGGCGGAGCCTCCAGCGCTCAAAATTTTTCCATTTTTTTGCAAAATGAACTTAATTTTAGAGCTATTTTAATAGAAAATAATGCTTTTAGAACGCGGCATAAAAATTGGCAGCCCAACATGATTCAACTGGGTGCATTAATGAGCTATATGAGAAGAGGCTAATGTGCCCAGTTCTCTCGTTTACTTGCTGGTAAATCATAAAATCCTATTATTCAATAAAACTCACTCGGAGTAATCTATTTCGTCTATATTTTATAAAGAAAAATAATTGGGGGAAGGGCTAATGGAAAGATATTTGAGAGAAGTGATTGGTAATTAACTAACACTGAATAGCTCCCCCCTCCTCTTATTCTTGAGTTTATGATATATTTGTAGATAAAACCTATGTTTGGCGTTTTTACATTAGCCATCAGATTTGATTGTTTATTTTCGGGTATGTTTTCAAAGTTTTCATTGATTTGTGACTTCAATTTTTGACAATTAGCCCTCCCCCCCTGAATATATGTTTCAAATGATGCTATAAATCACTTTTTAGTCAATTCCAGCGCAAAAAAACAGTATCAAAAGAGCTAAAAACGTGGTATTTTCCTTATTCTGCATTTTGGTTGACAGGTCAATGGGGGGGAGGCTATAGTCCCCGCCTCCCCCATGGCTGCGCTATTGTTGGTACTGCGTCATATTATGGTAAATCCGGCCCTGATCAATGCATTACGTTCACAAAAAGGCTAGATGTGGGCCTGAGATAGCAACTTTTAGGACAAAAACTCCCCGTTTTCTTCGGGTTATACGTTTAAATTGGCTGGCAAAAATTGAATTGAGGGGGACCTGGAGCCCCTGGTCTTCAATATTGTTGTTAGTTATACTGTTGTCAGCGAAAAATGCTAAAAAGATACTGAAACTGAAGAAACTATAGGCTTTTTTGTCACATTTTTGTCATTGGTGAAATTTCAATTGGGGAGGGGGCGGACCCCCTGTCCCCCTCCCCTTGGCTACGCCTATGCTCCAAATGAGGAAAACAGAAAAGGTGCCCGCAAATTTTCTGCGAGGTTTCTGGCGTTTTCCAACGAAATTTCAACTGTTCAAAAAATACTGCTGTCCTCGAGCCGAGGACAGGGCAATTTTCTAGGACTTGAGGCTTCGAGGCCAAGGACTTGACCTTCGAGGCCAAGGCCTAGGACTTGACCTTCGAGGCCAAGGCCAAGGTTAAGGACTTCAAAATGTGTCCTCGAGGACTCCACCTCTGATTAGTAGTATCAGCTAAAGATGGCAACAGCGCAGCGTACGCGGCCGCGCGCTGTTGTTGGTGTACCGCGCCGCGTAGCGTGGCAACTAAAATCTGCATTACGTAACAGCGTCAGCGCAGTGCCGCGTACTATAATTTTTTACGGTTTTTTACAATTATTGTAAGTAAAGTAAGTAAATTTTATTTTTGGACTCAGTCACGTACGATCAAAATAAACAAAATAGAAGCGTATAAATAATACTATCAAAAATCATATAAATAAACGTATCGTATACAATTACTGAGTCCAAGGAGCGCCGAACAACCATGAGGTATATTAGTCAAGGCGCTCTTTGTTCTCATCATTTCTACAGCAACCTAAAGGCATTAATTATTGAGCAAAAAATTATGGATTGTAGAATTTTCAGGTCTCCCAAATTGTGTTTGTTTTCTGCCGTTTTGTTTAGTTAGTACATTCGAGCGTTTTATGATACGAGTGGAAACTCACTTAAGATATCAGTTTTCGCTTTTTCTTGAAAACAGCATCATCTATCATTCGAACTACAGCTGTTCTCTAACGCGAGTTTCTTTAATAAGTTTGGTAGCTCTTGTTCCATGTACGTCTTTTTCTCTCGTTTTGACTCAGCTAAACCTTGTAAAATCATTTTCTAGTTTTTAATAAACAATGTGATACCGAAAGGAGTGTTTGGTTTGGCTGCTTTATTTTATGACTGTAAACTGAATTTGAAACTTGCGATGGAATATCTTAAATTTGCAAGGTCGTTTATGGAAAAATTTGTAATCAAACTTGACCGGTTTGTAGGCCTATTGTGCTTCGTATTTGAATAAAAAAAAATTATGCTTCGTATGTAAGCTACGTATTTGTGTTTAAAGTTTACTGTTTTAATTTTTGGTAATTTAGTGCTTACTGGAAGTTAGTTAATATTTATATGGCTAAAATTAATGCATATTTAAATGTCTTTCTTTCAGTTACTGTTTTTTGAATGCCTGAAGTAGCTTTGACGTTGTATTAATTAATCTCGAGTTAATTGAATAACCGATAATGTGTAAGTTGTTAATTTTTGGCGTTTATTTGCTGTGCTTTACTCGCGTCCTTTTGTCTGTAACGTCCCGAAATTTTTGGCTGCGGACCGATCATAAACTGGTAAATTGATTTGTTCTAAATTGACGTCTATCGAAAGTTTGGCATTCACTGTTACTGATATAATTTACAGTATATTCACGATAAACTGTGTAGATATAAATTTAGTTAGCAATGTGTTTTAATTGAATGATTTGTGCATTTGAGCGTTAAGTTGGTTACTGTTAAATTTGAAGTTTTTTGATTTAGTGTACGTCGCAGCTAAATTGGTGTAGTTTGCATGTCTTGAAACTGTTAGACATCCTGAATGTTTGTGTTCTTTACAGAAAACCGTCTGAACATTCGTCTACGTCTTAGTCTAAATCTACGTCTTCGTAACTGCTTGTTTCTGGATATCAATACAAGTCTGAATTGCTTAAAGACGCGTGAAAAGTTTTTAAGATCCGACAGACAGCCAAGGATTACTAAATTCTATATGGATGCAAAAGGAAAAACAGAAAAGGAAAACAAAGAAAAAAAACAACATGAAATAATCAAAAACGTATTTGAATTATACATCACGACTTAAAAAAAAAGAAAAAAAAGAATGCAAACACATCAAAATTCTCATAGTTGAAGACGATTCAATTAATTTGATTACAGTACCAGACGAATCAAAACCAAGTCAATAATGTGATACAATTTTTTCTTTAAAACATTTTTTGAAGGAATTAAACGTTTTATGCTTAATGTCTTCATCGATTTCATTCCAAAGTTTGGCGCCTCAAAATTCTAATTTTTTTTTACCTGCAGTTTTGGAAACGCGAGGTAAAAAGTAGTTCATTTTAGTAAGTTTTGTTGTTTGATGAGAGTGTACTATTTCAATTTTATTAAATCTTTGTTGAAACAAAAGTGGCAATTTATTATTACAAATTTTATGCATAAACTTAGCAAGTTCCAAACAGTAAATGTCATTCAATTTCAGATAATTTAATTTTTTATACAAATGAGTAACATGAGAAAACTTTTTGTTCCAAGTTATAGAGCGCACAATGTAGTTCATTCTCACGTTTACTTCATGCAATTGGTTTTGAGTTGCTGTGCCCCAGACAATGATACCATAGTTTAGACTGCTATACACAAAACTATAATGCAGCATGTTTAAAGAATGTGGGGTTACGTAGTCACCAATTTGATACAACATTGCATTGTGCTTAGTCACTTGTAAAGACAGTTTATTAATATGAACAGACCAGGTCAGTTTTTCATCAATGTAAACACCTAGTTACGGTACTTAACAAAACCATTACGTCTAAGTACATTTTCATTCATGACTACCGTGAATTTGGTTTTAATTGATTGGTAAGGATGTTTATTGCATAACAATTAGGTCATTTTTGAATAATTTAGGATAATTTATTTCTTCTGAGCCAAATATCAATATTTTGAAGGTGTGTATTTACCTTGGTTTCAAGACTCACTCAACTTTTATCTGATAGGGCCAAATAAGTATTGTCAGCGAATAGTATGGTGGAAAATTCTGAAACTTGAGGAAGGTTATTTACATAAAGCATGAAGAGTAGAGGACCAAGCGATGATCCTTGTGGAACACCGCAATCTATTTTTAGCTGCTTGGATTTACTATTATCAATTTTGGTGTATTGTACTCTATTAGTTAAGTAACTTTTCATTAAGTCTAGAGCATTTCCTCGAAATCTATAAAGTTTTTCTAACTTGCATAATAATTTGTCGTGTTGGACAAAACCAAACGCTTTACTTAAATCTAAAAAAATATAGCAACATATATTTTCCTTCATCAACATTATTTAATAATTCGTCATAAATGTTGCATATTGCCAAAGAAGTAGAATAATTTTTTCTAAACCCAAATTGTCTTTCGCTAAATAACTTAAATTTTGATAGGTAGGAATATAAACAAATATGTAGCAATTTTTCAAATATTTTATTAAACTGAGAAAGAAGTGATATTGGTCTGTAGTTTGTCATTTTGTCTTTTTGCCCTTTTTTAAAAATTGGAATTCCTTCAGCTACTTTCATCGAATTTGGATATGTGTCAGTACTTAAGCATAAGTTGAACAATTCACTTAGGAAAAAGGAAATTATAGGATTAGCGAGTTTTATGAATTTTCTCAATATATAAAGCCCTTCTAGCTTTCCTATTTTTGAGTTCTTTAACAATGTTGAACACTTCTTGTTGATAGCTTGGTAAGAGAAAAATAGAATTGGTTATTTTTTTTTCATTCCCCAACTGAGCATTCTGCGGTATTGGAATTATTAGGTTGAATGGAAGCCGCCAGCATTTCCTTTCCAATGTCAACAAAAAAGCTATTAAACTCTTCAGCTATAATGTGAGGTTCAGAGACAGTATCATAGTTATTTAATGTTTATTTTGATGGTTGTACGTTGCTGCAGCGTTTAATATTGGTCAATTCGTTAATCACATCCCAAGTTTTTTTAGCGTTGCCTTTGTTTTCATTTAACAAATGATGGTAGTAATCAAGCTTTGCTTGCTTCAACTGTCGGCGTAATGCATTGCAAAATGTTTTGTATTGATTAGTCAACACGAGATCGCCTTTGTTTTTATGAAGTCGATCGAACATTTTGTTTTTCATTCGAATTGATTTTGTTAAATCGCTTGTAATCCAGGGTTTAAGACCAAACTTCTCCTTTCTTGTTGCTGTTCTCAGAGGTGCAAATAGGTCTACTATATTTGTAAAGGCTTCTGAAAACCTTCATAAAGCTCATTTACGTTTTTTGATTTGTCTTCAAGTAAACAATTAAGATCATAGTTTAAGACAAGCAAAAAATCATTTAAAATAAATTTGGTCAAATCCCTGATAAATACTTGATTACCAATTTTATTTTTAATATCATTGTACGATATTATTGCAAATACTCCATAATGATCACTTAGATCTGATATTAACACTCCTGTGGTTACTACCCTTTGCTTATCGTTTGTTATTACGTGATCGATCAATCGTTATTGCTGGTGAATTATTTCTTTTTGTACAACAATGGTTTGTAATGATATAACTATAATATGAACTGAAGACTATAACAATACGGTATTGTGACAATACATAGGTTTTGGCTACTAAAGCAGTAAAAGGTGCCTTCGGTTCAAGTTTATTTTTTTAGAATTCGGTGCATCCTAAAATAGATTACTTTGGCTACAACAAACTTAGTTTTCATTGGCTGAACATGTTTCTTGACACCAACAAAAAGATTTTGGTTTTCGAAGGCTAGACTAGGAAAAGTTTAGGACGTTTAGTGAGAAGATGAAACAAAGGCAGACAAAAAAATGTAGATAAAACAGGTTTGTGGGAAACAATCATCAGAGCAGAGGCACATAGCCTAGCCACATACCAACCCTGTATGCCGTAGGCCTATGGTATTGGTACAAGCCCAAGGCTAGATAACAGTTTCTACTAGGCTACATATGCGCTTGTATTTCAGAGAGATAGAGTTAGTTCAGTGTAGCCTATTCGCCAACAGGTCATGGCATCAAGCATTAGGCTTTTGGTCTTATATGTCTGTGGCCTATCTGGCGTGTGGTAGAGTAGGAAGACTAGAGTACACAAAGTTGCAATGACATATGGATGTTGGATTTAAAGGATTGAGGCAAATTGTGGGGGATGAAAATGGATGGAGGATGTTGCGCTAATCTGACTCCTATGTCTTCATGTTAATTTGCACACCAATGCTGCTTTGTTAGTTATTCCTTGTTAAAATTGGTTAAGCAAAAATCGGTAACAACTGTAAAAGTCTAAACGCTTTTAACTTAAAAAAAACTCTAAAACTCTGTAAGCTCTGTGAACTATTTGAACTACTGTATATCAACTCTTGTCTTGCCACGCCCAAAACAAGTTACATATATACAGCAGAGGTGGAGTCGAGGACTCAAGGCTCGAGGCCAAGGACCCAAAAAAATCCGAGGCCAAGGACAGGAATGCTCGAGGCCAAGAACCAAGAACACAAATGCAAGTGTTTTCCTAAGAAAAAAATTCTTAAAAATTGTTTTTTAGTCGATCTACAAAAAAAACGGTCTAGAAAAACATTTTTCAACCGATCTACAAAATTTTAACCATTCAAAAAATAGTGCTGTCCTCGAGCCAAGGACAGGGAAATATTCGAGGACTTGAGGCTTCGAGGCCAAGGCCAAGGACTTGAAAATGTGTTCTCGAGGCCGAGGACGTCATCGAGGACTCCACCTCTGATATACAGGTTCCATCTCTGCCTCTTTTGTCTTAATGACGTCAAAATTTGGCGAAAAGAAACGAACTTGAGCTCGCGCGCCCATAGATAAAAAAAGATAGAAAACAATACGTTTGGGGAATCTGAATCACTCAAAGGAGGCAGATACGGAGCAACGCTGATACATCACAAAAACATGACACAAAAAACAAGTTGAAGCATTCAGAATTTGGTTCACTTGGATAAATCATTTGGTACATGATCTGCGTGATTGCAGCATTTGCACACGCTAAACATGATCAGTTTCTGCACGCCACAGACAGAATAGTCTACGTAGTAGCAGATGATTAGAGGATTTCAGGTTTACGGATAAGTAAGCTACCTGTAGTTTACGCGATACTGAATGCCCATATATACACTTACGTTGGGAGGTAGCTAAGTTGTTCTTATCAAGTTGGACAGGAAAATATGAGTGTAGTAGCTTGAGACAGCATGCAGAGCGCGTGATACACCAGTATTTGAGCTATTGGTTCACAATCAGTAGAGTAGTTGCATGATTCATCAAGTAGACTGGTAGATTGTTTTTAATTGTCAAAACACGGTGCAAAAAACGGATAGAAAACACACGCAAGGTAGACAAAACCAGTATAATTAGCAGAGGTGGAGTCCTCGAGGACGTCCTTGGCCTCGAGGACACATTTTGAACTCCTTGGCCTTGGCTTGGCCTCGAGGCCTCAAGTCCTCGAAAATTGGCCTGTTCTCGGCTCGAGGACAGCACTATTTTTTTAATTGTTAAAATTTTGTGGAGCGCTTGAAAATTTTTTCGGAAAACGATTTTTGTGGAAATCGCTTGAAAAATTTTTGTGAAGACCTTTTTTTTTTTTGGAGATCGCCTGAAAAATTTTTGTGAAGACCTTTTTTTTTGCGCTTGTGTCCTTGGTCCTTGGCCTTGGCCTCGAGCATTCCTGTCCTTGGCCTCGAGAGGGTCTGTCCTCGGAAAGGCTGTCCTTGGCCTTGGGCTTGGCCTCGGATTTTTTTTTGTGTCCTTGGCCTTGGTCTCGAGCCTTTTGTCCTCGACTCCACCTTTGATAATTAGAACAACTGATCTCGCTTCTCGTGTTCCTTTGTTTTTACCCAGCCATTTTCAAAGTTAACGATTGAGAAGTTTTAGACTTTTACTTATAACTCAAGAACAGTTAGGTCTACCTGCATGAAATTTTAAAAGCAGTTTGAGATTAATACGTTATATGTTTGTGCCAAATTTTGAGGTAATGAGTCACGTGACTTTGGTCTTAGGACCCGAAAACCAACTTGAAAGTTTGGTGTAAAAAGTAATCTTCTTCAAAAACGGCTTAAATACGGCAAAGAACATTTCACAAGGTTATTATATGCCTTAAGATATTTTTTCATCTCCGCCAACCCACTTTTGGCCACGATGAGTTTTTTTTTTTCTTTCTAAAGCTTTTGCGCTCTTCTTCGCCTAAACCACAACACATCGAAATCTAATTTTCGGGCAAAGTTGTTAAGCTGCAAACGCAATTTTGTCTCCCGAAAATTTTTGGGGCCATTCCTCCAGCAACCTCTCATTATGGGGCCCCAAAAGTTAACTTTTTTGATTGCTCAAGCTAGGGCGATTGTTTTTTTTTATATCAGTAGATATTTAAGCGACAAATGTTTCGATATAGTTTACGGGTACCACCCCCTCCAGGGGCCCCCAAATGGACCCCCCGAAAATCAATTTTTTGAACAGCTTAATTTAGTGCATTAGTTTTTTTTTTTATATCACCAGATGTTTAAAAGACAAATATTTTGACATGGCTTGAGAGAGCCACCCCTCTGAAAATCGTCCAAAATGGTACCCCAAAAATCAATTTTTTGTATGTCCTAAGCTAGATAGCTAAATTTTTTTTAGTGTTTGTGGAAATTTGAAGAATAGATAACTTGCGGAGCGGTGTAGCATGAACTTAGTCGTGTTTGGATGCGGTGCGGTGCAGCATGCGGACAAGGTTTGCGAACACAGCACAGCATGCAGATGCATTTTTTTGTTATCCGCGCCATTTCTAGTATCAACCACCTTGGTAGGCAAATCCATAAGCAAGAAGAAAAGGACGTTAAATGCTAACTTCTCCTAATATACAGATAAAACTTTGATGAGATGGCTAATCAAAGAGAAATAAGCCTAGGCTTTTTTAGGTTCAAGACTGAAAACTCGCTAAACTAAACCAAAGGCTTGTGTTACATGACAACGTAAAAAGCATAACCTGGCCTCACTAATTAACTCCAAAAAAGATAGCCTGACTCTGTCTCACTAGCAAATTACAGGGTGCCTCGCAAATTACACTAGCAAATTACAGGAAGGAAGGATCTCGTAAACTAGTCATCTTCACTACATCGAAACAAATCAGCTGATCAAAATCAAAACAATTCATTGTAGTAAAGTGAGAGCCTATGACGTAGCGAAACCAATGGGCCTATCGGCAGTCATAAAATCGGCTGTCATAAAATAGGTTTTGCGTGAATAGTTTACTACAGCAGATCATAATGAAAATATACCGGAAAAACAGTAGGCCGATGCACAATTAGTGATATTTCGGTAAAACTGTTTTTTTGATGTTAATTTGAGCAACAAGTATATTTATCCACGTATTTTCTAAAACGTCAAACTTTGTTGGTCTCTAAGTTCTTGGAGAAAAATTACTTCAAAGTAACCTGAAATATCCGGCAGAGAATTAATCAATTCTGTATGCCAAGATTGATCATGAATCAGCAGGAATGCTATATTGCTATGTTGTCCTTTAGCGTTGTTGTTATTGTTCCAAAAGGATCTATGTCAAGACCGACGAGTAGAAAAGTGATTTTTTGTTTGATCAACGTAGATTATTTGACAAATTTTGCATTGGGCTGCGTAAATTCCGTAGTTGTAGGATGTAAGATTTTGTTTGAAGAAAAGTTTTCCTTGAGTAGTCTTGATACGGTTTACTGGATGGACCATTGATTTCCCATTGAAGTTTCAGAAGTTTCCGCATAATGCGCATTGTTTGCAGGGATGGGACAAATTCTAGAAAAAGAAGCAAGATTGTTCCTTAATTATTCTTAATCGTGAATAAAATCCAAAATTTGACTCGAATCATGGGGACAAAATTATGGAGCGCCGTTTGTGTATCCTAATTTGGGCAGTGTTTTTTTGCATATTTAATTAAATAATCATTTTAATTAAATGTACAAAAATAAATATACAAAAAAAAACACGTGCAAAAATAAATATACAAATATTTTTGATTATTTATTACACCATATTTTGCGCAACGCTTTTTTGCATATTTAATTAAATAGTCATTTCAATCAAATATGCAAAAATATATGCCGAAGAATAAACCGTTGCAAAAATAAATAGACAAAAAACTGTTACACAAAAAGTTTTTTGCGCAGAAATTTCTGACACAAAAATTGTAATTGCAAAAATAAATCCACAAAAATTTTTGTGGATTTATTTTTGCAGCATCATTTCTTGCATCAAATTTTTTTGCTTTACAATTGTTTGTGTCACAAATATTTGTACATTTATTTTTGATAGCAAAGAAAGAACACACGCCGAAATAAATGTGCAAAATTTTGTGACGCAAAAAATGTTGGTGCAAAATTTTTTGTCACAAAAAAACGCGTGCAAAAATAAATTGTCAAAAATAGTTGACTATTTAGTTTGTGTCCATAATGATCAAGGGTTGGAATTAGGCTATGCGGGCGGGAAGGTACGGGTGAATGAATCATCATTTCCTAGCCCAACGAGAGATCTTATAAGCAGGCTAGCACCTTACTACAGCTGTCGTACAGCTTGAAGCTTTCGTTCTGAAGTTCCAGAGTTTTAAACCTTGCTGGTACCTTCTCGCTCGCATTAATTTCAACCCTTGATCATTATGAACACGAACTAAATAGTCAACTATTTTTGACAATTTATTTTTGCAAGCGTTTTTTTTTGCGGCAAGAAATTTTGTACCAACATTTTTTGCGTCACAAAATTTTGCACATTTATTTCGGCGTGTGTTCTTTCTTTGCTATCAAAAATAAATGTACAAATATTTGTGACACAAACAATTGTAATGCAAAAAAATTTGATGCAAGAAATGATGCTGCAAAAATAAATCCACAAAAATTTTTGTGGATTTATTTTTGCAATTACAATTTTTGTGTCAGAAATTTCTGCGCAAAAAACTTTTTGTGTAACAGTTTTTTGTCTATTTATTTTTGCAACGGTTTATTCTGCGGCATATATTTTTGTATATTTGATTAAAATGACTATTTAATTAAATATGCAAAAAAGCGTTGCGCAAAATATGGTGTAATAAATATTCAAAAATTTTTGTATATTTATTTTTGCACGGTGTTTTTTTTTGTATATTTATTTTGTACATTTAATTAAAATGATTATTTAATTAAATATGCAAAAAAACACTGCACAAATTAGGGTACACGAACGGCACCCCATACAAAATTCCAATCGAGTCAATTACTTAAGGTGAATTTACACAGCATCCGTTTTTCGTCTGTTTTTTTGACGTTTTTGCTACTCCGCAAAAAAGTATGCGCTTTTTCATCCGCATTTTTATATGTCCATATCCGCACTAACCAGATTGTCACATATTGCACAAAAGTTGTCCCAAAAAAATTTTTTGTAAAGGGGTACAAGCGTACATCTCAATTTTGAAATATCGCTCTTATCGTTTATACGCAAAGTTTTTGAACGAAATTTTTATCTATATGTAACAGTCTACTTAGTGCGGATATGGACTTACAAAAATGCGGATGAAAAAGCGCAAACTTTTTGACAGAAAAGCCAAAACGTAAAAAAAAACGGACAAAAAAACGGATACCGTGTAAATTCATCTTTAAATGCGACTCGAGTCGTTACATCCCTGGCTATTGGTACCTGAAAAAGTAATTTTTTCGTTTGTCCAGCTGCTTTAAGACTGCGTTTTAAACTGCACTATTCCTTTCTAATAAAGAATTTATGGAACAGGTATTGATTAGTGGTTCCGGAAGGGGGGACAGGGGGAAGCTGCTCCCCTGCTCTTTTACCAGGAGGGGCAAGAGGGGCAGTACTGCCCGATTAAACTGACGACACGCAAGAGAGTATTGGAGCTACTAGAAACATTCTAGTAATTAAAGTATAGAGTTTAGTGAACCAAAGTAGTCTTTCTTGAAATACAACGTAAAAATTTTTTTGTCAATCCAAAAATACATCACAATTTTCAATTTAGAAGTTACATAGCATAGTTGGAACTAAAACTTTTTTCACAACTGTAAGGTAGCACTTCCTCACATATCTGCTTTCCCATTAGGCTAGTGCAGTAGCGTACGCAGGATTTTGAAAAGGGGGGGGGGGGGGCAGAAACTTCAGAAAATTTGAGAGGAACATAGATCAGAATTTGAAATTGTCACACTCAAATTTCGTCCCAATTTTCGCCCAAAAATCAGGTGATTTCGAGCTCAAAGAATGATGCCCAACTTGCAAAGGGGGGTCATGCCTCAATTTTGCTCACTTTTCTGTGCAATTTTGCAATCCTGGCGACCCAAAGGGGGGGCCATGGCCCAATGGCCCCCCCTAAATACGCCCCTGGGCTATGTTTCATCAACATCTGAATTTACATATAGCCTATCCTGGCAGCCCACCCGAACCTTCAAACCACTCATGAGGGCAATTTCTGCACTTGCCATCGCACCCGCTTCTCAGATTACTCTGATCAAAGTTTAACAATAAGGTCACCAGAAAGAGGATTCTCGACCAGTATCACACTGGCACTCCACTTAGCTCAACCGCATTGCGCTTGCATAACTAAGCATGAACACCATACATGACATCACATTAGCAATTTACCACAGTTGTACGCTATATGCATATTTCAAACTTGTTTGCTATCATCAGGCGTACATAACTGTGCAAATGACTATTACAAATTTTGAACCCCAAAAGCCAAAATTAACCTACTTGTCGGTAACCGGTATTGTTTTTTTTTATAAATTTTCAATTTTGTTATCCTTTTCTATAACACTATCTTTTTCTATTATAAACAAATACTTTCGTTAAGTTCAGTAAATCAATTATAACAAAATGGAAGAGGCTATTTTACCGGAAACTTTTAAGTAATTTTTTTATTAATTTTTACCCGACTCAAATTTTTCCTAACCTCAAACTTTACTCAAAAAAAAAAAAGCAACCCAAAACCTTACTCAAACCTTAATCGTACCCACTAACCAATGCCGTCGCCAGAGCAAACAAAATGAGGGGGCAATAGCCAAAAGAAGGGGGCACTAAAATATGTTTATAAAACTGATCTTGAGATCTTGTATGGCTACAATTATGCGCAATTTGAAAACAAGGCCGGCAGCGTTTCTTAGCTCGTTTCGTCTGCGGCCCATAATCGCTTGAAAAATCTATCTACAGCAGTGATTGCTACCAGACGTGCAACCAGGATTTTGTTAAGAGGGTTGAACCAA
This sequence comes from Trididemnum nubilum, assembly GCA_963965965.1. Lineage (NCBI taxonomy): Eukaryota > Metazoa > Chordata > Ascidiacea > Aplousobranchia > Didemnidae > Trididemnum > Trididemnum nubilum. The sequence continues at coordinate 29,113,748 of OZ014481.1, read as the reverse complement.
AAGTTGTTTTGTTTTTTTTGTTTTTTTTTTTGCACAAAAAACTGCATGATTTAGCCCCCGTGCTGAACAAATTGATGCAACTCAAGCGTGTACAGACGAGCAGAGTCACTAAATAGCTAATGACTGCGGACGGCGGCCTGTAAGCGGTGCCCCCAGCCGCAGGTCAATTTTTGCGATTTTTCAGCAAAAAAATAAAGACTTTAACGCTATTTTAATCACATTTTGCACTTTTTGAAGCCATACGAATAACTAAATTCCTAAAATCCAGAAGTTACTTCAACGAATTAAACTGCTTAGCACCTTCAGCCCCTTCCTTACTTCAGGTCAAATCTAAAATGCATTTAAACGCTTGTATTTTGAGGTCAAATTTTCTAAGTGACTTGTCTAAAGCTTAAACCCCTTAGTAGCGCCACTGACTGTGATCTCAAAATCTTGAGTGTGCTCTAAAAATCAAAACAAATGGTCTTTGAAAAAAATGTTTTCTCATATTGTTTCATGTCATAATGACTAACAAAGTACCGGTAACAATTCTGCAGGCTTACGTGTCTCTTTTGCAACACATCCATAAAGACGTGTTTAAACGATGGAATATTGCGTCAAATTTGTGTACAGCAATATTTCCATCACTGTCTGTTGTCTTGTCGTTGTGTAATGTTCCAAAAACAGTAGTTTTAGCAAACAAAATGGGGGGCACAAGCAGCCGTTAGTGGGGGCACGGCACCCCGGCTCCCGCGGAGCGACAGCACTGATCGTTACCCTTAAAAAAGTAAATAAAAAAAAAACGAAGATGAATATTTTTTATTTTCGTTTTATTCTTTTTAACTTGAAAATTTACAGTAAAATAGTCACCAATTTACAATAAATTGCGTGCGTTAAGTAATTTCTAAATAACGTAAAATAAATGAACAAACTTGGGAAATACATTGGCCTGTAACATGCGACTTAGTTCCGTCAGTTTAAATTGACGCTAGAAAGATAGGGTGCTACAAAATTTCAAATTTGGAACTCGAGGATTCTATGTTTGTAAGCCTAAGCATTACTCTCAAGACATTCAAGTTTCTACTTTGTTTGGAGCCCTAATTGGAACGATCGACACGGGCGTTACCAGTGATGGATTCAGAGGGTCTGGACCACTAGCGAATGCAGGATTTTCGAAAGGGGGGGGCAGAAAACTTGAGAACAATGAAGACCAAGAGAAAAATTTCTGCACTCAGAATCAGTCCGTTTTTCTGCCCAAAACTAGGTCAAGACCAAAAATAAAATAAAAAAAGTCTTCACTCAAATTTAGTCCGGTTTTTGGCCCAAAATTGGGTGAAAACCAAAAAAAGAGGTCTTCACCCAGATTCTGTCCGTTAGTGTGCTCAAACATTCTGCCCAAGTTACAAAGGGAACATGCCACAATTTTGGATACTATTCTATGCTAATTATACTATCCTGGCGTCACCCACAGGGGGGCCATGGCACCATGCCCCCCTAAATACGCCCCTGGTCTGGACCCCTGCTCGAACAGGAAAAATATAAGAAAAACTTCTAACACATAAAATTCATTGCAGTAACTGAAGCAAGATCCATTTCTTGTTCAGAATTAACAGTAAAAGGTTCGGCGGGGGCGGCAGTGAACATCTCCAAAATTATCTTTTTTTGCAAAAACAGACGAGTCAGGTTAAAACTTGTAATTTTTTTTATTTCATGATCTACCAGCTTGTAATAAAAAGGCTGATATTTTATTATCAACCACCCCCTTCATCATAGGCATAGCCAGGATTTTTGATTGAAGGGGACCCAAACCACAAATCACATGCAATGACGTCATTACAAATTTTCAAAAAAGGAACTTTTTGTGGGACAAAGTTATCGTAGAATGGAAGATCTGAAGCCGTAGCCTGTTGGCACTTAACCAGGAGTTTGGCTTAGGAAGAGGGCGAAAACAAATAGTTAAAAAGTGCAAATGCCTAACTTAGGAGACGTGTGGAGTAAGCTTGTGTACTCAAACATATCACAAATGGGGGTTTGGGGGCGGATCCCCCAGCCACCAGTGGCTATGGGGGACTGGGGGCAAAGCCCCCAGCCGCTGGGCGATTTTTATAAGTTTTTGGAGAAAAAAAGCTATTTTAATTCCATTACATCACGTTTCGCACGTGTTAACAGTCATTAGAAAGAACTAGATTTGTAACATTTGAAAGCCAATCCAAAAAAATTCAATTGTTCAATCTTCCATTTACTTGCAATTGGAGTCCAAAACACGTTCAAAATGTTACATTATGGTGCAAAATTTTAATTGTAACTGCTTTGGTCCTTGTAGAGGGAAGTAAGGCATATTGCCTCCTGCAATATTTTAGCAGTAAGTAATATTTCGCTTGAAAATTTTTCTTGGAGATTTTTGTTTTGTCATGAAGTTAATCAGTTATAGGAGTACATGTACGCCTAGGAGGCCCAGGCTCCCTCAATTCAAATTCAATAATTTGTTCAACGAACATTTTCCATCGCTATTTTTTTAAAGTATTTTGTGCGTAAAAACTGGCAAGGTGGAGGTGAATCGTTATTGAAGAATGGTACAATAGATGATTACGCTTACTTAACATGTTATTCCCGGGCCGGATTTACATTGCGCGGGGCCACAGGCACTAAGGGGATTTTTGCAACATCTTCCTGCCAAATATAAGTGAAGACCAAAAAAGTCCTAATATCTGAGCGCGGGGCCCTGGCACTGAGCCATATGGCAAATACGGCGCTGGTTATTGCATTACGTTCATAAAAAGTTTAGATGAGGCCTAAGTTAGCAAGTTTTGAGACAAAAGCCCTTGATTTCACCCTGGTTATACGTTTAAATTGGCTGGAAAAATTGAATTAAGGGGGTGCGCCGGCCAGGCCACCTGGTCGTCAATATTATTTCTTGTTAAGTACTGTTGTACGCGTGTACTGTTGTACGCAAAGATGCTAAAACAAATGAAAATGAGGAAACAAGGCTTTTTTTGTCAAACTTTTGTCATTGATGGCATTTCGATTGAGAGGACCCGGGCCCCCTGGGCCACCCCTCTGGCTACCCCCTCTGGCTACACCCCTCTGGTTATTTTGAGATAAAATCGCGCCCTTAAGTTCTTGCTTAAAAACACGTTTAAAGCAAAATTTAAAAAACTTTTTTTACGAAACGTGGAGGACTTAAATCAAGTAACTTGACAGTTTTTTGAAACCTCTAAGAATTGCATGACATTATTATGACGTGGACACGTGGTCGCCATTATTATTACTTGCTTTTGTTCGCGTAAATCCTAAATTAAAGAAACTGCAATTCCGGACAAGGACAACATACTGGCTATGCTCTCATTATATTTATCATTGGTAGTATTTCAATAGAAGGCTTTGCATTACCGCCTATGTTACAGCATTATGTTACAGCCTATGTTACAGCCTATGAACCGATCAGTGGTCGAGTGGAGACGGCCCGGCCAGGAGACAGCAAAGGGACCTTTCGGTCTTCGAGTCAAGCTGCCACCTGCCCACCACACTCGGCGGAGGCTTCACACTGTCCCTTTGATTGCTGAACGCCAAGCAGGAAATCTGTGTAAACCAATAATTATAGTTTTTGGTTTGACCCGACCGGTAATCGAACCCCACTCTACCAGCAGATCTTTTTTCCAAAAAAAACTTTTTTTTTCAAGAAAAAAATTTTTTTTCACAAAAACAACTTTTTTTCCAAAAAAAAGTTCCATTTCCAAATAACATTTTTTTCTACAAAAAAACGTTTTTCTTCTCAAAAAAATTTTTTTTCTTTCAAATGACAGTCTTTTTTCTAATAAAAACTTTTTTGAAACATAAACTTTTTCCAACAAAACAGTTTTACTTTGATTAAAATGTTAATATTTTTGAAGCTTTTCGTTAGTTGTTTGTCAAGAAGAATCGTCAGCATAGAGAGCGCAAGAAAAGGAGTGACCATAGGAAAAAGCCGAGCAGTGATTGGCTGGAAAAGGATTGCTGAGAGAGCGTCATTTGTGTACAACCTTTGGGCTGTACAAGAATTCTTTTTGTCAGCAGAGGGCAGGTCTAGAAGTTTTGATAAAAGTGGCTTCAAAAGCAGATAGATGAAAGCAGAGCGGAAAAAGTTTTACCAAAAATTGATTTCTTATTGCATTTTTTCAATAACAAAAAATGTTTTCCACTTAATGTTTGCAAAGATTTTTTTACCTAATCCAGACGCATGCGATCTCCAGCCAGCGATCTCAAATTTTGCAGCGTACGGACACGAGTTGCTTGTGCAATATTGGCACACGCAGCAAGCCGTTGTGACGTTTCATGATTATTTTCGAGTCCACCTCTACCAAACAATACAGTACAAACTTTTTCAGGAGCTAAGGATTCATCTCTCGGCAGATTCTTATTTATAGTCTTTACATCTTGTTGTAAATATAGTAAAAGCAATGATGTTTAAATCGATATTTTTAAGCTCAATCTTTACACTTGTGAGTTCTTGTGTTCTTGTAAGTTTTTTGGTGCTTTGCTCTTTTGAAGTAGGCGCTTATTTCTTTTCCTTTTTGAAAATAAAATTTCTTAGATTAGTTTTTTTTACATTTTGCCTGCATAACCTAAAAAGGTCATTGCGAGGGGGTAAAATTTCAGCTACTCGAAATGTCTTGAAAATTGATAATTTGAACGGTTTTACATTGATCTTAAGCAAGTACTTAAAAGTGTTGAAGAGCGGAGCTCTGGTGAAACACCAAGTCAATTAAAACAACTAAACCTTTTTCTTTGATAGCTTTTATCGTACATCCGGGAGAAAAATACACATACAAGTTAAAACATGGAAAAGTCGCTGCGTGAGTGTGAACAAATTACACTCGGCATCGTGCTGTATCCCGGGACAAAATTTGAGCTGATCTGTCCTGCTCCAAAAGTAGCAAAAGCAATTAATTTTGAAGCACAAATAAAATGAGTTTTAGTCAAACGCAAACTTTGCTTTGAGACTGATTTCTGAAGAAGTTGACTTGAAGAATTTAACATTGCTTTTACTATCAGTGTATTTACAACAAGGTGTAAAGATTGAGCTTAAAAATATTGATTTAAACATCATTGCTTTTACTATATTTACAACAAGATGTAAAGACTATAAATAAGAATCTGCCGAGAGATGAATCCTTAGCTCCTGAAAAAGTTTGTACTGTATTGTTTGGTAGAGGTGGACTCGAAATAATCATAAAACGTCACACGGCTTGCTGCGTGTGCCAATATTGCACAAGCAACTCGTGTCCGTGCGCTGCAAAATTTGAGATCGCTGGCTGGAGATCGCATGCGTCTGGTTAGGTAAAAAAATCTTTGCAAACATTAAGTGGAAAACATTTTTTGTTATTGAAAAAATGCAATAAGAAATCAATTTTTGGTAAAACTTTTTCCGCTCTGCTTTCATCTATCTGCTTTTGAAGCCACTTTTATCAAAACTTCTAGACCTGCCCTCTGCTGACAAAAAGAATTCTTGTACAGCCCAAAGGTTGTACACAAATGACGCTCTCTCAGCAATCCTTTTCCAGCCAATCACTGCTCGGCTTTTTCCTATGGTCACTCCTTTTCTTGCGCTCTCTATGCTGACGATTCTTCTTGACAAACAACTAACGAAAAGCTTCAAAAATATTAACATTTTAATCAAAGTAAAACTGTTTTGTTGGAAAAAGTTTATGTTTCAAAAAAGTTTTTATTAGAAAAAAGACTGTCATTTGAAAGAAAAAAAATTTTTTTGAGAAGAAAAACGTTTTTTTGTAGAAAAAAATGTTATTTGGAAATGGAACTTTTTTTTGGAAAAAAAGTTGTTTTTGTGAAAAAAAATTTTTTTTCTTGAAAAAAAAAGTTTTTTTGGAAAAAAAATTTTATTTTTGAAAAAAATTTCTTTTTACCTCTGGCGCCTAAAAGTCTCGGCGCCTAAAAGTCCAGGCACATAAAAGTCCCGGCGCATGATCGGCGGCGCATAAACGTCCCGCGCCTAAAAGTCGTAGACCGCTCTAGGCCAAGGCACATTGGTGAATAAAATGTAATTACAATTACAGTTACAATTAAGTTCATATTAACGTTAAACAAGAGCCTGGGGTTGCAACTTTTAGAACAGAACTCTTAGATTTCTCACAAGTTTTGCATATACATTGTTAAAAAATTGAAGTAAGGGGCCCCCTGGTTGTCAATTAGGGGCCTCGGGGCCCCCTGCTTGTTGGTTAGGGGCACTGAGACCCCCTGGTCGTTAGTTAGAGACCCTGAAGCCCCATGGTCGTCAGCTAGGGACCCCGGGGCTCACGGATTGTCGGTTGGGGGCCCCCTGATTGTTAGTTAGGCGCCCTGGGGCCTACTGGTTTTTAGTTGAGGGCCTAGGAGCACCCTGGTTGTTAGTTAGGGGATCCAGGGCTTCCTCGTTGTCATTAATGTTATTGTCAATTGCTGTTGGGTGCGCAATTGTTGAAAAAAAAACTGCAACTAAACACCTTTAGGCTATGCTGTTATAATTTTTATCATTAGTGGAATTCTAATTGGAGGGGGGCCGGGCCCCCTGGGCCCCCCCTTCTGGCTACGCCTATACCCTTCATAGCCCATTTGCGCAGCCAATGTAATTATGTTTTGGCTCTACCAATTCTTATGCTACGTCTTAAAAGCATTCATTTTGCTAAAATGGGCCTAAAATTAAATTACGTTATTCTTTAAAAAAAATTGCAAAATCTCCGAGCGCTGGGGGCAAAGCCCCCAAACCTCTAATGGCTGAACCTACCCTTACTTAATTGATAATTCTTTTGTTAATATTTTTTCGGCCTAGTGTTTATGCGAGGTATTCAGTACTCTGACTTTGTTGAAGTATTTAATTGTTTGACAGCATTAGAGAGCAATAATGGTACTAATGACTGTACGTACTATATTAAAAGTGCCCTTTGAAAAAGCTGCCACCCCTCCCCCTTGCCTTTCCGTTCCAGCATCCCTGATATTGATATAGCTAATTGGGACTTCCCGTGAGCGCGTAGTATCATTGTTTTCGTTCGCGAATTTTGACGTACAAGGTTTGATTTGCTGAATAACTTGCTCACGGTAGAACTCAGAAAGTTGAAATTTGAACTTAACTTATGAATTAATGAAAGCGTCCTGTGTGCCAATTTTGGGGATCCTAGGTCACGTGATCGTGACATAAGACACAAAAAAAATATGAAAAAACGGAGAAATTTTGGCATGAAAAGTTGCTAATTCGCTTATAATTTTAAAACCACTAAATGTGCGAAGCTGAAATTTGGGGACAATGTGGGTGCTTATAAATGCTTTATACAAACCGGGTTTGAGGGCGTGTGGTCACGTGACCATAATTTTATTGGCCGAAAATGGCCAAAAAGTTGACGAGTTGAACCGATGTATCTCGGTAATTACCGATATTCATGAAAAATGGTTTGTGGTTTTTGAGCACACTATCAACCACCTTTCTTTTGGCTATATTCGTTTACCCCCAAATTGAATGCTATTTTTGTTGCTTTGTTTTTTTTTCTTTTTTTATCCTTTCCATGCTGTTTACTTTTAAACCGCCAAACGCATTGTATTCAAAGTTTGAGCAATTCAAGATATCAGGGAGGACTTTTATGCCACTGAAATCGGGGGTGCCAGGTTGCGGAGATTCCCCTCAATCGAGTCCTCTTTAATAGATGAATCAAATTTTCAAAATGGGTAGATATTAAAAATAAACTAAACCTAACAAAAATTGGGAGTGCCACAATGGTGTTTCCCTCTCCATCGGGCCCTCCAAATTTCAAACTTTTAAAGCTTTTAAGCTAAACACTTGAAATTTTTAAGGTAAATATAATATAAGATAATAAAATATAATAATAAAATATAAGATAAGATAAAATTTGATAAAATTTAAGGTACCAAAATGGGAGGTCTGCCGCAAACAGGGCCGCCAAAATTCAAACTGTTTAACCACTCATTCTAGACATACGAACTTTTCAGGGTAGGCAAATTTGAAAAAAAGATAAAATTTGGAGGTACAAAATAAGGGGGTCTCCCTCAAACGAGGTTGCCAAAATTTTTAATTTAGCACTCAATGTCATGCACCGCAATAAAGTGCTGCTTTAATTAAGCAAATCGTTAAGCAAATTTATTCTAGATATCGGTATTGGTTGACTGGTTCTTCACTTTTTCGGCAAATTAAATTAATTTAAACCAGAAAAGGATTCGGTATTCTGAATTTGGTTTTAGCTATTCGGAATAATTCTGTAATAGCTAACTGTTTTAAAATGCCCATCCGTACTGATAAGATTAACAGAAGAACATCATGAAATTCGAAAGCGATGTATTTCAGATCTGATTATCATCAACCATTCCACGCTTAACGCAATTGCGAAGTTCTTTAGTTCAGTAAAGTTAGATACTTTCGCGAAGTCCCCGGACATCGCTTGCGACATCATATTCTAGTTAGCTATACTGCAGTACTTAAAGGCACATTCGCGTAGCCAGGAATTTGCAATGGGAGGGCTGTTTTGGAGGTGAGGACCAAACAAAAAAAACGTCTTCACCCAGAATTGAGACGGTTTTTGTGCCCGAAAACAGATGAAGACCCCCCCAAAAAAGGTCTCCAGTTAGGCTTTGGTCAATTTTTGTTTCCGATCTAGATTTTGTTTCAGATCCAAGTCTTAATTCAAATTAGACATACTTTGCATGCCAATGCCAATGGGGGGGGGGCCATTTTCGCTTTCAGGACAAAAAGCAGTCTCAAAAATAGCTAAAAACGTGGTATTTTGCATACTCTGCATGTCAATGGGGGAAGCTAGAGCCCCTCCCCCGCCCCCCTTTAAGGATGTGGAAGCGCCAATTTCTGAATCGGTTTCGCTACCACGCTTATCGCTTCCTAATTTTTACTTAAACTTTTTTATCTTGAAAATTTTTTGGCATAAAAAAATTTTTAATGATATTTAGATTAAACTTTTTGTTAGGGTGGTCCATATTTTATCAACTTTTGAAAGTTTTAAGTCTGATCCCTTTAAGTTGTGTCATTTCAAGAAAAAATAACTTGTTTAAACATTTTTTGAAAAATATTTACGTTTAGAGGTGACCCAGGCCCTTCAAAAATCGGAAATTTTGTCAAATTTTGGTACTTTTGACATAGTGACCATTATGTATTTATTTTTTGATCGAAAACTATGATAATTGATGTTTAGAATAATGTGTCACCTCATATTTGTCAAAATTTGACACTCTTAGGTGCTGTAAATGCAAAATTGTGGTCACTTTTGATTTCTACTGCTATGTGGGCTAGAGTTTAAATCGTAAAAAGTAGTAGTAGTTGGTAGTTTTTTAACCCAGAACAATGGTATTGATTTCTGGAATCACGTTTTAAGCAATGAGTGTTTCAAAACTTTTATATACCGGTAATGCTAATTTTTATGGTGTCACAACATAAGCTGGCAGGTATACTTTCTTGTCTTCATATATTTTAAAACTTTGCTTTTGAAAATTTACAGTAACAGTTTTTGGTTCAAACACTTCAAATTCATTACTTTTTTTATTGTAGCGCATATTTATCTTCCTGTCACACCGTACAGCTTCAGTCGCTAAATATTGGACAATCCGCGCACTTTTTGTTGCAATGACTACTTCGTGGTTGGAAGAATCCGAATCTGCTTAGTAGTTTCCAGTAACCCAGTTTTCTTTGAATTCTTGTTCACTGAATTTGCTGCTTGTTTGAAGCCACCAAGCAGAGATAACCACCGCAAAACGTCTTATACAAGGACGCAACAACGAGACCAGGGTGCGGATTGAACCCAGATCATTCACGATCAGGGACGTCGTGAAAACAACGTGTTAACCCTCTCGGCCACATTGCTGAGTTTTTTAATTGACAAATAGCTGACTTGTTAAATTGAGTTATAACTTGAATAAGCTAAAGTACAGTAGATTGAAATATCATCGCACACCACATTGACTGACTACGTAATTGAAAGATTAAAATCGTAGTGTTGAAGTCAAGAGTATTACAATCGTAGTGTCTTCTGCACGTTGTACGTCGGTAGCAATACCAAACAATTCAAAATAGTAAATCATATCTTGAAGCTGTTGAGTGTTGCATTGCTGCTCCAGTTACTATGATTATTTTTCACTGAAACTCTAAAAACGGCTATAAGATTTTGCTTTAGAGAAAACCGGATAACTTTTTGTGAAGACTTTGTTGAGCTTACACTCAACTTTTGACCATGCAGGAGGTTTTTGCTCTCAACAGTTTTAATATGGATCTGTGATTAACTAAATTCAAGTGCTTAAGTGGGCAGAAATCCATTTTTTTCAACGAAAATTCAAAATTTTAAATTGCATGCCCTCTTCTCTCTGTGAACCGGATGAGCTGAAATTTGGTGTGTGGGGTTTCTATCACCAACCTAACAATTTTCGGGGGTGATGGGTTTAATTCGAAAAAAAAAGTTTTTTTGAACAACCCAAATGTCCAATCTCATGGTCATGTTCTAATAGTTCTATAACCGTTCACCCAAAAATTTAAAATAAGAAGTGATTACGTATTGGGGTCTAGAGACAAATGATCAAGCACTCGGGATAATAACGTTTTAATCGCATCTGCTACAAATTGTAAATCTCTACATGGCTATAATTTTTTATATAAATATAAGCCATAAAATTGGAGAATTTTTTAAAATATTAATTCGTGTTTTATTCCTATGTGGCTTTGCTCTGAACTTCTGCGCAGCAACGAGTGCTTTTAAGATTGCAAAATAGCGAACATTGTAGTAATTTTGTAGATACACTGCAGCCTTACCTATCTATACGAAAAAACGGTACAGTACAAATTATACCAAAAAAACGGTACAGTGCGAATCAAAATGACTTACGTTCGACTCCAGCCTTAGTGATTTCTGGAACTTTACAGTATCATATATAAATCTTAATAAAATATCTTGTAAACGTTTTTTAAACGCGCATAAATTTAAGTCTGCATTATTTATGAAAACCAAAAGTATTTGTCAGAAGATAAAACACTTTTTAAAAAATCTAGCATTTTAAAAAATTTTGAACTCTTTAGAAAACTTGCACTTTCTTTTTGGCATTTCAATAACTTTATTATTTTACTGTACCTAAAACAGTTTAGTTTTAAATTAACATACAATAAGTAAGTAAATAAATTTTATTTTTGGACTCAGTTACATACGATCAAAATAAATAAAATAAGAGAGTACAAATAAAATATCAAAAATCATGTAAATAAACGTATCGTATACAATTACTGAGTCCAAGAAGCGCCGAACAACCGTGAGGTACACTAGTCAAAGCGCTCCTTGTTCTCGTCATTTCTACTGCAACCGAAAAGGCATTAATTATTGAACAAAAAATAATGTATATAAAAAGAAAAACAGAAAAGGAAAACAAATTAAAAAACCAACATGAAATAAACACAAAGTATTTGAAGTACACATTAAGACTTAAAAAAAAAGGAATGCACACGCATCAAAATTCTCATAGTTGAAGACGATTCAATTGATTTGATTACAGTACCAGAGGAATCAAAACCAAGTCAATAATGTGATACAATTTTTTCTTTAAAACATTTTTTCAAGGAATTAAACGTTTTATGTTTAATGTCTTCATCGATTTCATTCCAAAGTTTGGCGCCTCGAAATTCTAATTTTTTTTTACCTGCAGTTTTGGAAACGCGAGGTAAAAAGTAGTTCATTTTAGTAAGTTTTGTTGTTTGATGAGAGTGTACTAATTCAATTTTATTAAATCGTTGTTGAAACAAAAGTGGCAATTTATTATTACAAATTTTATGCATAAACTTAGCAAGTTCCAAATGGTAAATGTCATTCAATTTCAGATAATTTAATTTTTTATACAAATGGGTAACATGAGAAAACTTTTTGTTCCAAGTTATAGTGCGCACAATGTAGTTCATTCTCACGTTTATTTCATGCAATTGGTTTTGAGTTGCTGTGCCCCAGACAATGATACCATAATTTAGAATACTGTATACAAAACTATAGTACAGCATGTTCAAAATATGTTCAGTTACATAGTCGCGAATTTGATACAACATTGCATTGTGCTTAGCCAATTGTAAAGACAGTTTATTAATATGAACAGACCAAGTCAGTTTTTCATCAATGTAAACACCCAGGTACTTTACAAAATCACTACGTCTAAGTACATTTTCATTCATGACTACCGTAAATTTGGTTTTAATTGATTGGTAAGGATGTTTATTGCATAACAAATAGGTCGTTTTTGAATAATTTAAGGATGATTTATTTCTTCTGAGCCAAATATCGATATTTTGAAGCTGTGTATTTACAGTACCTTGGTTTTAAGACTAACCAAACTTTTATCTGATAGTGCCAAATAAGTATCGTCAGCGAATAGCGTGGTGGAAAATTCTGAAACTTGAGGAAGGTCATTTACATATAGCATAAAAAGTAGAGGACCAAGCGATGATCCTTGTGGAACACCGCAGTCTATTTTTAGCTGCTTGGATTTACTGTTACCAATTTTGGTATTTTGTACTCTATTAGTTAGGTAACTTTTCATTAATTCTAGAGCATTTCCTCAAAATCCATAAAGTTTTTCTAGCTTGCAAAGTAATATGTCGTGTTGGACAAAACCAAACGCTTTACTTAAGTCTAAATAAATACAGCAACTATATTTTTCTTCATCAACATTATTTAATAATTCGTCATAAATGCTGCATATTGCCAAAGAAGTAGAATAATTTTTTCTAAACCCAAATTGTCTTTCGCTAAATAACTTAAATTTTGATAGGTAGGAATATAAACGACAATTTGGCAATTTTTCAAATATTTTATTAAACTGAGAAAGAAGTGATATTGGTCTATAGTTCGTCAGTTTGTCTTTTTGCCGTTTTTTAAAAATTGGAATTACTTCAGCTACTTTCATCAAATCTGGATATGTACCAGTACTTAAGCATAAGTTGAACAGTTCACTTAGGAAAAAGGAAATTATAGGATTAGCGAGTTTTATGAATTTGGTCTCAATATCTAAAGTCCTCGTAGCTTTCCTATTTTTGAGTTCTTTAATTAAGTTGAACACTTCTTGTTGACAGCTAGGTAAGAGAAAAATAGAATTGGTTATTTTTTTTCTTTTCCCCAACTGAGCATTCTGCGCCATTAGAATCATTAGGTTGAATAGAAGCTGCCATTTCCTTTCCAATGTTAACAAAAAAGCTATTAAATTCTTCGGCTATAATCTGTGGTTCAGAGACAGTATTATCGTTATTCAATGTTAGTTTTGATGGTTGTACGTTGCTGCGACGTTTAATATTGGTCAATTCGTTAATCACATCCCAAGTTTTTTAGCGTTGCCTTTGTTTTCATTTAACAAATAGTGGTAGTAATCAAGCTTTGCTTGCTTCAACTGTCGGCGTAATGCATTGCGAAATGTTTTGTATTGATTAGTCAACACGAGATCACCTTTGTTTTTATGAAGTCGATCGAACATTTTGTTTTTAATTCGAATTGATTTTATTAAATCGCTTGTAATCCAGGGTTTAAGACCAAACTTCTCCTTTCTTGTTGCAGTTCTCAGAGGCGCAAATTGGTCTACTAAATTTGTAAAGGCTTCTACAAAACCTTCATAAAGCTCATTTACATTTTTTGATTTGTCTTCAAATAAACTATAAAGCTCATAGTTTAAGGCCAGCAAAAAATCATCTAAAATAAATTGGGTCATATCCCTGATAAATACTTGATTACTAATTTTATTTTTAATATCAATGTGTGATATTATCGCAAATACTCCGTAATGATCACTAAGATCTGATATTAACACTCCTGTGGTTACTGCTCTTTGCTTATCATTCGTGATTACGTGATCAATCAAGGTTTTTGATGTTTCTGTTACTCTAGTTGGCACACCAATCAAACACCGACGGTTGCAGCCTAAAAGCATATTTGCATATCTACGAATTTCGTCTCGAGCATAAATGTTTAGTAAATTGATATTAAAATCTCCGAGACAATAAAACGGTTTTCCTAGGAAGAGAATCAGCATATTTAAATTTGGATTAAAATCATCAAAGGCATGTGTAGAGTTTTCCGGGTGCCGGTAAACAACCCCTACTACTACAATACCTTGGTTTGTTTTCAAATCAACCCACAAGTGTTCAGCATTAGATAATCTAAGACTTGAGCATGGGTTAACACTAAAAACAAGCGAATTGCTTATATAGAGCCCCACTCCACCCGCACTGGTTATACTGTCTCTGTGAATAAATTGAAAGCCATCTAGTTCGATATTTTGATAAATTTTCCCTTCTTGTAGTTTAGTTTCCGATATAGCTATAATTTTTGGCTTATCATCAAAACCCGCTATTATATTGTTAAGTTCGTTGATATGTTTTTGAAGGCTTCGAATATTGAAGTGCATCAGAAATAAATCATCTTGTCTTTTTTTGTTAATAATAGTTTGATTATCCGATGTCACGTAATCGCATTTCTCAAAAAATTCAGGGTAGTCATTTTCTAATTCATAATTTGCTTGAATGTCATTGCAACCCAATTGCGAACTAGAGTTAGCCATTTTTAGACTAGAAAAATAAACATATTACAACACAAAAAACAGCACTTCGCAATCACTCCTCATCGTTTTCGTCATTAAACAACAATGGATGATAGTTTAATTTACCAAAGTCAAAATCATTTATTCCATGTTTGAAAAGATCATCAGGTGAAGCTACGCTGATCCAGTCTCCCTAACCGTTATCTTTTCCTTCTTTGTCGATACGACCAGATGCCTTTTTCATACGAATACGACCATTCATGGAATGGCACAATACGAATTTGTCATTGCATTCGTATTTTACGTAGTTTAATAGCTTTGAACGTTGGGGGGTCAAATCCTCTGTAAGAAAGGCTTTCGGGTAGTTTTTACTTCCTTTCAAATTTTTTTTTGCATGCAGTAATTCGTTTCGCTTTTTATACGAAATGAAGCGAGCGATAATTTGTCTCGGCTTACCACCAGGTGAATTTTTCTTTTTACCCAATCTGTGGGCCCTTTGTATATCGCATTCGTTGATGTCAATCCCTAGTTCAGCTGCGATGTTAGCCACGACCTCTTCTCCGTCATCTTTATTGCTGTTGAGTTTCTCGGCAACTCCGTGAATGCGAATGTTTTCTCGACGCCCATATTGTTCTAGTGCGTCAACGTTATACACAGCTAACGAAAGGGCCTGCTTTAACTTGATATTCTCATCTTTTAACTTGCCGATTTCTTTCGTGTTAGTGTCAAGTTTCTTGTTTAATCTTTGCACTTGAGTTTCTAGGCTTTTCATACTTTCTAAGATAGCAGTTAGTTTTTCTTGATCTTCTAGACTAAATCCAGCTAATTCAGAGATGTTAGATTCGATTGGACTGCCAAATTCAACCGCATTGCTACTGCAAGGTCTATCGATACCTTTTTTGCGACCCATTTTATCTCGAAAATAATGCAGTCTTGCTTCTTTTCTGCTGTGAAAAGCACGTCTACTTGCTTTTTTTCTGCTTTGCAAAACACGTCTGCATTCGAGCAGGTAGAAACGCGAATAAAAGTAATATTAATAACGTAACATTGTAAAATATTTCTCTAAGCTAGTGAAGTGAAACGCAACTAATCAAAAATTTAACCCATCAAAATGTTATTATTACTAATTATCCTGAATAACTGGGATATTTTTATCGACCGGCGGGGCACCTCGTCAAAAACGGGACGTAGCCTATGGCAAGCCTATCTATATGGTACCATATCAGAATAATTTTTCTAACAACGATAGTTTTAACGCTAAGATAAGACATGCATTGCAGGCAGGGATGTGAAAGCGGAAGCTGAAAGCGGTAAAAGGGTATTGTTTCCAGGAGCGTACTTAGGGGGCCATGGTGCCATGGACCCTCCTTTGGGTCGCCAGGATAGTATAATTGGTATAGAATAGTATGTAAAATTGCGGCATGCCCCCCTCCTTTGTAATTTTGGCAAAAAAGTTTGAGCACACAAACGGACAAAATCTGACTGAAAACCTTTTTTTTGGTCTTCACCTAATTTTGGGCCAAAAACCGGACTAAATCTGAGTGAAGACCCTTTTTTTTGGTCTTCACCTAATTTTGGGCAGGAAAACGCAATGATTCTGAATGAAAAATTTTTCTTTTGGTCTTCAATAATCTCAAATTTTCTGCCCCCTCCTATTTCCAAAATCCTGCGTACGCTAGTGATTGCTTCCACTTGGCCATTCATATCGAACGTTAAAAGCTTGAATGTAGTGAAATTTTTTGTGAAATACACGACCAAAAGTGAATGTATTACAGATCATCATTGGCAAAAGAAACATTTTTAACCGCTTGTGGTTCACTTAGATCCGGGATAGCTCCCACCCCTATCAACTTATAGATGAACCTGAACCATGTAGCTAAGCAACTCATTTTAAAAATTATAAGTGTTCAAAAATTCTCAATTTTAGTCCTAAAATTAAAGACTTTCTCAAAAATGTTTTTAAGTATAAGGCTTTGTCCACTTTTTAAAGATCTGGGTTCATACTCGTATAACACGGTCAGGGAAAACAGTACAGTATATTCACCAACATAAACAAAGATTTTAGTTCCAGCATTTTAATTTCTTTAATTGCAATAATATGCTCTTGAAACGCAAACAAAAGAGAGCATCATAACGTCTCTCAAACAAAGTTCAATATCGTAGGACTTTTCAGTATGATGTTATAATGCTTGTCTTAATTATCGCTAAGTACCGTTCGCTACAAGAATTAGTTTAATATGGTAGCCTACTGTGTATACTGTATAACCGCATAAATCTAGCAATTTTTTTGTTTTGTTTTGAAGCTCTAAGAAGACACGTTGCTTGCAAAAATTTGGAGCCAACCACATACTGTACACAAACAAGTTATTAAAAAAAAAATTCTGCAAGTGTGGAAGTTTCGCCTCAAGGCTACATAATTATAGCCAAGGAAAGATTTGCGCTAAACAGCGTAGATGCAATTAAAATTAATTTCCTTTTATACAGCAAAGTTTTTATTCGAATGTTTTGATTGATGATGAAACAAAGCTGAACAAGGTGGAGGCGGGTTCGCTGGTTTTCGCGGATTCTGTTGGTGCTTCTCGTTGACTATTCCTTTGCTGCTTTTAATTAAAAAATTATACATACGCACTTCATGATTGACTAAGTTCATAGGGGCCTGCTCGACTCAATGACCGAGAGATCCCTTTGTAGCTTCCTGTCACAATTCATCTCCTGTTTTCGTGTGTTGCTTTGTGCTAAGTAAACATAACTATGAAATAAGTTATTTTCCCGAGTGCTTGGAAATCCGTCTCCAGACCCCAAATAATTGCTCATTGCTTATTGGTATACGTTCAGAGAAATTCGCACCAGCTGAAATACAATGACTATGTGATTGGATTTTTCGCTTAAGAGCAGCTTCAAATCGTAATCCTGACTACGCCCATGCTGCGCAGACCCTTGCGATGACAAACCACTGAATACAATTATCAAATTTGGTTCTAATCGGCCAGTTGGTCGAGCAGTAGGGGAAGTTAGAGTAAGTTGACCGCTTTTTTTTTCTTTAATTTCTAAATATTTTTGTCATAGCAAATGCTATTTGAAAACCAAGTAGGTCCTGTAAATCTCAAATCTTTTGGCTTGCATTTAGCATTCTTCTTATTTTGAAATCTTCTCAATTTTGTTCGCAAAGCTAATTTTAAAATGTCCACTCAAACTGACCAACTTGCCCCACTGGTAGGGTAAGTTGGCCAGTCCATAAGGGTAAGTTGTCCATATCACTTCTTAAAAATAAACAAACTTTACGAAAAAATCTTCAATTGCACTAGCAGATAATTCTGTACTAGCCGTTCTGTACAGTCAAGTAAACTTACAGAGGCTTGTCAATTGTGTATAAAGAATTTGTGGTATGCTCAGGCGCGGCGCCATAGTAGTGAGTTTGAGGGGGCACAAAAACTTTTTTGGGGGAAACATTTTGTCAACTAAATAGACAGACGTTACATCAAAAATATACTACGGAACTGTTAATCTACGCGAAATATATTGACTCGATCTGTCTAGCTGTTTCACAAAAGAGCGTTCGTGGTGACTTGTTTTTTAGGCAAAAGTTTGCTGGTATTCTTGTGCTGGTACAAAACTTTACTTTCGCTGGGGCGGCACCACCCGAAAGCCCCCCCCCCCCCCCCTTGGCCGAAGCGCCGGGACTAGGTGGGCTACAAGCTTAAATAGCTTGTTTGATTCCCACGACGCGCAGCGTTAAACTATTATAGTTCTTTTGTAATTTTTGTCTTAGCCAGGTTACAAATTGGCAAAAAAGTAACCAAGCATTAGCATGGCTCTACATAGTGTTAAAATCAGATACAGATTGTAAAAAACATGTTGTCATTTAACTCACTAGTTCTATAAACTTAGCCAGTAGCGTAGCTAGGGAGGGGGGCTTAGCCCCCCATTGGCCTGAAAAGTATGCAAAATAACACGTTTTTAGTGATTTTGAGACCGAATTTTGCTTTAAAAATAAAAACAGCCCCGCAATGGGATTGGGGAGCAGAAGTTGTAAAGGACTGGCTGTTATTTGGACCACAAAAGTGGAGTTTTTTTCCGGAGCGCAGCGAAACTTGGTCAGGACAAGTGCCTGAAGTTTGGTGAAGACCTTTTTTCTGTTTTTGAGATCACCTGATCTCCGCCGGAAAAACCGTTTCAATTTTGGTGAAGACTTTTTTTGAGACCACGTGATTACAGCCGGAAAAACAGTTTCAATTTTGATAAAGACGTTTTTTTCTTTGGAGATCACCTAATTTTGACAGAAAAACCGCCTCAATCTGATTCAGGTCTGATGAAAATTTGGGTCAAGTTCGTTTATTGTTGTTTTCGCATTTCAAAAAAGCCCCCCCTCCCCCCTTTGCAAAATTCTGGCTACGCGCCTGAACTTAGTCTAGGGCAGTGGTTCTCAACCTTTTCGGAACCGTGGCCCATTTTGTGTTTTTTGAAAGTTTGCAAGGCCCATTGCTCTGTGGACCGTAGTTCTGTGGCGCTTCGCCTCGAAAAAAAGGTCTCCACTTTCGAGTCAGCGTTGCTTGCATAGCGATTGCCCTGATCTCAAAAAAAAAAAAAAGTCTTCACCTCTGGAAGAGTGATTTTTACCCTGATCTCCAAACAAAAAAAAAGGTCTTCACTTCTGGGAGAGCGATTTTTGCCTTGATCTCCAACAAAAGGTCAGCGCATCGGAGTCCCCGATTTTTGTCAATTCTTCAATTGATGTAACTGAAACAAGACTTTTTTGAACCAAGCAGCCAATTTTTCGAAAAGCTTTGTGGCCCACCGCAAAATTTCCTGCGGCCCACTAGTTGAGAAACCTTGGTCTAGGGTCAAGAAGATGAAAAGAAAGCACACAAACAATAAACTTTGTCAATTTACAGTCATCAGTATCGGGACTACAGCAACTCGCACAAAATTTAGGAGTTCTTCATTGATATTCTATATATACCAGTATAAATCGCTGAGGATTGTCAATACACAAGTTGTGGGCCCAATTTTGACAAAAACTTTTGAAACAAGACGATTTGTTTCGAGGAAAGTTGGCCAGACAGATGATCGGTCACAAATAGCAGTGACCAACTTACCCCACTCGGTAGTCATATTGGAAATAGCCTCACAGCAGTATGAAGGTTAGCGTTCAGAACACTAAAACATAGGTAGGCAAGTTAATGCAAATCGTTAGCTTCGTTAACCACTAGTCCGTTAACAAACTTCACACCTCAATTAACGTTAATCTGCTATTTTCAGCTTTAATTAACGTAAGTTAATAAATCCGTTAATTCGTTAATATTTTGCGTGTAGTTTACATTTTTTATTCGCATTTAGAATACGTTTTGACGCTGTTAAGCTAATTGCAAGGAAATATTTTTTGCTACGGTGGTCTTTTTGTGTTTTGGAAGCTATAGCACATTTCACAGTCAAATCTAATTTCAAGATAAAGATAAGTTCAAACGCACTAACAAAGATGCGATCGGAAAATCCTTGGAAATTGCGAACAGCAATAATAGACCTATGAGGCTGCAGCTTATTATTTGCCACAAAAAAGAGCTCCTTTCTTCGCTCTCTTACGTAAAACTCGTGCTAATACGCAACAAGTGTTACTGGTGCAAATTGGTTTGTACTTTAACGGAAGCTAACAGAACTTAACCGAAGTTAATTTAGTCCGTTAACATGAAAAAACTTTTTAACGGATTGACGAGATAATGAAAAAGTTAGCTTTGTTATTAACGGATTAACGGACTTGTGCCCACCTATGCACTAAAGTACTAGGAAATTATAGCTAAAGCACTAACCAACCTTTTGCCGAAAATTCACTTTTCTAATGTTTTACAAAGGCAATAAAAGCTGATGCTGAACTGAATTTTTCAAAATCCAAATTTTCATCAAAAAACAGTTTTTTATAAATGACTTTTCTCTCTTAGAAGAAAATTATCTGACTTAGTGTGGTAGTAGATTGCAACAACGGATTTGGTTGTGCAAAAGCACGTGACCATTGCACTGCTTATTTTCGACAAAAAGGCGATGACCTACTTGCCCTCGTGGCCAACTTACTCCACCTTCCCTTAACGCGTTCGTCTCTGGAGCGGAAGGTCTGAGGTTCAAATCTCCGGCCGGTCAAATCGAACACAGTGTTGCCAACGGCTCGCCACCGCTGCGACATTTCGAAAAACTGCACCAGCGTCCTGCCGCCTCATCGTGGTGACGCAATCCAATCCCAATGGGGATGGGTCTAAATGGCAGAACAGATCTCCCGGGGGGCTCGACCATAAGGACGCCCCCATTGTTTTGGACTGTTTTTTTGTTGGGCTGCTCGTTGACCTGTCACAACTGGGCGGTTCCTCTTTTAATTGACCGGACTTCCTTTCAACGTCTCCTAATTCTGGCTTTGCTCCTAATTAGTGGCAATGTCCATCCAAACCCGGGGCCCATCCGTAACAATTCTCGCCCCAGGTAACTCTGCTCCATCTGTCACCTTGATGTGGGCTGAGACTCCCTTCAGTATACTACTTGCCTCAAGTGGATACACTTCCACTGCTCCTACCTCACCCGTGCTGACTTTCGCACAATCTGTGCAACTGGCACTGCAATGGGTTGGCGTTGCCCGGCGTGGTGCTTCCAAAGTTAAACTGGCCCCCCCTACTCATACCAATTCCCTCGTTACGGCGCCTGCATCCCCTCCACCACCTCCCCTAGGGTTCCCCCCACTACCACCTGGCTTTTATCAACCGCGGTTCCTTCAGGGCCCTCGACGTTATCCCAGCTCCTTGTGCTCTCATGAGGTAGGTAAGGACTCACTAAAGTGCTCCACCTGTTCCAAGTGGGTGCACTTCTCCTGCTCCTCCCTGGCCTGGACCAACTTTGCAAAATCTGCGCGTCTGGCTCCATCATGGGTAGGAATTGCCCTGTTTGTCTCAATGGGAACCTTGCCTATCCCACCATCAGCAAGCGTCCCCCACCCCGTCTCTCCAGTTCCGCCCCCTCCCACACCCCCCATTAACATGTTCAAATGTATTGGATTCATCTCTACCTCTCCCTTCACACCCTCCCTCCTTATCACTTACCTTCTTTCTACTTTCACTCTACCTTCCACACCACCACCGCCCACAAGCACACAACTAATCAAAAACTCGCCGCCACACCCTCAACGAACTCCACGCCCCCCTCAAAACCTTAGAATTCTACGACGGAATGCTGGCGGTCTTTCCCCCTCACGTCCTGCTGAACTAATCGCCTTTCTTTCAATTCTCCTCCAAGAAACCCCTCTTTCGGCAACCAAGAAGTTTCAAATTCCTGGATATTCTACTCTTCGTACGGATCGGACATTCGCCAGGCAGGGCGCTGTTTCCTCCGGAGGTCAGAACACCGGTGGTGGTGTCCTCACTCTTGTCTACTCTGACATGGCCTTCTCTCCTGTTTTTGTCTCCTCTCTTTCTTCCCAGGATCTTTATTCAGACTACATCTGTGTTAAAGTCTTTTCCAACCACTCTTCCTTACAATTCCTCAACCTCTACTCCCTCCTATCAGAAGCACTCCTTCTGGTTCTAGCTCTAGGACCATCTCTCCTGACAACCTTCCAAACTCCCCTGACACTTTTATCCTTGGAGACTTCAATGCTCACCATCCATCCTGGGACAGTTTCATCTCCCCTGACCCGCTCCAAAATGAGCTGTTTCGCTTGATTACTTCCTCCGGTCTGGAAATTCTGAACGACCCCGCCTCTCCCACCCCCTTCCATCATTCCACTGGGAGTTGTTCATCCCCCGATATTTCGTTAGCTCCTGCTTCTCTCGCTCCCCACTGTGAGTGGCTCACTCTTCCTGGACTTGGCTCTGACCATCTCTCTATAGAGACTGTCCTCTCCCTCTCTCCAGTTCGTCATACCAACACTCGTCCCCCAAAACTTAACTACAAAAAGGCCCGTTGGGATGTTTACCAATCATACTTTGTTGAGCATCTCCCCTCTTTTGATGTTGACTTAGTCAACAGGTCTTTTGATGTTGACGTAGTCAATAGTCCCCTCTTTTGATGTTGACGTAGTCCACCAGGCTGACCGCTCCTTTTCCCTCTTCTTAGTCGAAGCTGCCAAAGCCTCTATCCCCTTTTGGTCGTTCCCCCAATGGCTGGTGGTCCCAGGAAGCGGAATCTGCAGTGCGGGAGCGACGGAGGGCCCGCTCCGAGGCACACCGGTTTGAGGCTCACCGCCTCAGATACAAAAATGCTTCTTGTAGGGAAATTTTTCGTCCTCAGTCATTTCTAGAGCCAAATCCGCAATCTGGCAAGCCACCTGTTTTAATCTGTGTCCCCGTTCTGATCCTCGTGCTGTCTTCAGACTCTTCAATGCCATCACGGGCATAAAGAACATCTCCCAAAACCCTTCTTTTCCCGGTTGCAGTTCCGCTCTTGACACTGCCAATCACTATGCCTCATATCTTCGCTCACATCTACCTCAAGCGACACCCCGTACCTCACGAAGAGCCAAACGACAGTTCATGAATGAACTTCAAAAGCTAGCTGTGAGTATGCTTTTCTTTCCTCCACAATTCATTCTGCTTCCCCTTCTTCTTGGCTGAACTCTCCACTGCCATTTGCAAACTCTCCTCTTTCACTGCATCTGTCCCTGACCCACAACTCCTCCTTCTTTCTCTCTTCAACAGGTCCTGGTCCTCCAATACTTTCCCCTTCTAGTTGGAAACCTACCATCACCATCCCCATTATCATCCCCAAACCTACCATCATTATTATTTACAAACCTAGAAAACCCACTTCCTCTCTGTCCTCCTTTCGCCCCATTTTTCTCACCTCTTGCATCTCCAAGTTTTCGAGCGCTTGATTCTTTTTTGACTAACTTTTCACCTCGAAGCGAATCATCTCTTCTCACTTGCCAGGCCGGTTTTCGTTCTGATAGGTCGTCTCTTGACCAAATTCTTACTCTGTCTCAATCAATCTGGAACGGCTTCCAAAAGAAAAAGCCTCCAGATCAAACCATTTTGGCATCTGTTGACTTTTCCAAGGCTTTCGACTCGGTCTGGCACTCTGCTCTGTTTCATTAACTCCTCTTGCTCAAACTGCCCCCTGCTTCGTTCTTTGGGTACACTCCTTCCTTTTTGACCGTAGAGCTAAAGTCCAGATCGGTGGTTCCTGCAGCCTTTCCTTCCGCATCAGACAAGAGGTCCCACAGAGCTCGGTACTTGGTCCAGTCCTCTTCATCTTGTTTGTTGAAGACATCACCGAGGATTTTCCTCGGGGTGCTCATGCCTCCCTGTATGTTGACGATCTGGCCATCTGGTCCCCTTCCCCAGACTTGACCAAACCTCCCTAATGTCCTAGAAACGTGGTCCAACTTATGGAGACTGCCTCTCAATCCAAAGAAGTGCGAATCCCCTTTTTTCTCTACAGATCCCCATCAAGCCACTTTCCAGTCCCTGCTGAATCTCCTGGGCATCCCTCTTTCGTTCAATCCCACCCCTAAATTTCTTGGTGTAACCTATGATCGGACTCTATCTTTTGATGCCCACGTTCAGTCCCTGTGTTCCAAATTCTATCCACGCCACAAAGCCCTTCGCTCCATAGCCACTGTCTTCTGGGGTCCCACGAAAGAATCTTTCTCCCTACTTTACAAAGCCTTTGTGTGACCAGTGCTCATATATGCCTCTGCTGGATGGTTCCCATTCCTCTGCAATACCGCAACCAATCACCTGGAAGTCCTACACAGAGCTGCATGCAGGGTTATTATTGGGTGTCTCTCTTCCACCCCCTTCTCCTTACTCCTTCTTGAGGCCCAACTCCCTCCTCTAAAGCTAACTTTAGAACATCAGGCCCTTTCCTCCTTCAAACGTGCTCTGCGTCTCCCCCAAACTTCTCCAGCCTCAATGCCCTGGCAACAACAAACGTGCCCTGCCGATTAAACGAGAAACCCTCCTGGAGATCATTCTGTTCTTTGGCCACACAATCACTCCCATCCCCATGTGAGACTCTGATCATGTGCCCCCCTTTTCCCCCATGGACTGCAACCCACTTTCTCTGTTTTCCTCTTCATTCCCGACTGCACAGGCAACAGAAC
Organism: Trididemnum nubilum; assembly: GCA_963965965.1. Lineage (NCBI taxonomy): Eukaryota > Metazoa > Chordata > Ascidiacea > Aplousobranchia > Didemnidae > Trididemnum > Trididemnum nubilum. Next base: position 29,089,168 of record OZ014481.1, on the reverse strand, counting down.
AGCCCGATTACAGCCTGCTTCAAACAAACTAACCTTCCTCCCCTCCTTCTGATATCCAAGCAGTGATGGAGTCGAGTACTCAATTTCCGAGTACGAGTACCGCAAAAAACTTCGAGTACGAGTACTGATATTGAAAAATGTACTCGAGTACGAGTACCGTAAAAAAGTTCGAGTACGAGTACTCTTTCAAGTTTAGAAAAAAGAATTTTTAAGTTGTAAGAGCTCAAAATTTGTCGTAAAAACATAAACGAATACGTTTTTTTCTGTGAGTGGGATGTTAAGTAGGCGCACAACTGCAGGCGACAATTTTTTGACAAGTTACTCGCAAAATTACTGCTATATTTTAAACAAATTAGGTAGCTTGACGTTGAAAGCAAGTGCACGTTTTTTTGCGCGTCGGAAAAAACCTTGGCTTGCAGAAGCAGCAAATTGCTCGATGTTGCAAGAGGTTCTGTTGCAGCCGCAGAAAAATGTTTAACTCTAAAACTGAGCAAAGAATTAACTTGAAATTTTTGGTAAAACTCAAGCTTTGATGGAAGTTTACGGCAAAGAATGCCTGTCAAGAACCCGCGTTTTTGAATGGCACAAAAGATTTCATGAAGGCCGGACTGATGTTGAAGATGATGAACCATCACGACGCCCAACCATATCAAAAACTACTAACAATAACCGAGAAATTGAAAAAATTGTCCGAGAAGATCGTCGGCTTAGTATTCGATTGATAGCAGAGAGGATGTCCATTGACAAAGAAACAGTGTGGCATGTACTGCATGAAAATCTGCATATGACAAAGGTCTGTGCACAAGTTGTTTCAAAGCTTTTAACTAGCGATCAAAAAGAAAAATGCCAAGAGATTTGCGCTGACATTTCAAAACAAATTGAAGAAAACCCTAAATTTTTAGACAGTGTGATTACTGTACCTGCGATGGGTGATGAATTTTCCAGTGCGACCCAGAGACAAAGAGGAACTCCATGCATTGGAAAACCGCAAACTCACCTCGAATTAAAAAAGCAAAATAAAGCAAAATCAAAATTCAAGGCAATGTTAATTGTTTTTTTTTATGTTAAGGATGTTGTCGTGTTCTTTTTTTATGAAAATCGGAATGAAACGCTGTGTTGATTTTAAGGGAGAATATATCAAAGGGAAAACAAAATAAAACGACCTTTTTTCCTTCAATAAAATTGCTTTATGTCACCAGTCTTGTTATTTAATAGCGACACCTTGTATACTGTATGCTTCTTTCAATCACAATTAAGCTTTCAAAGTCATCTACTCCAAACATGATTACCCACAACAATTTTTTGAGAGCTTTTGCGATTTAATGTTATATTCAATTAACATTTAATCATAGGTGGGCAAGTTAATGCAAAACGTTAGCTTCGTTGTCCGTTAACAAACTTCATACCTCCGTTAACGTTAATCCGCTATTTTCAGCTTTAATTAATGGAAGTTAATAAAGTTCGTTAATTCATTAATATTTTGCGTGTAATATGCATTTCTTTATGTTCACTCGCTTTTAGAGCACGTATTGACGTTGTTCAGCTGATTGTTATGAAAAATTTTTTGCTATGGTGGTCTTTTTGTGTTTTGGAAGTTACATTTTACAGTCTAATATAATTTCAAGACAAAAATAAGTTGAAATGCACTAATGAAGCTGCGATTGGAAAGTCTTTGGAAATTGCGAACAGCAATAATTAATAGACCTATGAGGCTGCAGCTAATTATTTGCCACAAAAAAGAGCTCATTCCTTCGCTTTCTTCTATAAAGCTCGTGCTAATACGCAACAAGTGTTACCAGTGCCAACTGGTTTGTACCATTATGATAAATGAATGGTGCAAGATATTAATTAATATATTTGCTTTGCGAAAGAGGTTTTGCCATATACAGTATTATATTTTCTTTTATTTCGCTGTTATTGAAGTCCATTTTATGTTCTTTTCAATTTGATTGATGTTGTAGTCTATTTATAGGTTTTATGATGATTTTGGTTTTAAAGTATACGCTGATTGTTTTTAGATCTAACTGATGATGCCCCGCTGGGGTGAAATCGATTTTAATAAATAAAATAGTAGTATATAATTTACGACTAATTTCGTATATGCCCGATAAGCTAGTGGCTATATTATTAAGCAAGATATTAACGATAAAAACCTTAACGGAAGTTAACAGAACTTAACTGAAGTTAATTTAGTCCGCTAACATAAAAAAACTTTTTAACGGATTAACGATTAATGAAAAAGTTGGCTTCGTAATTAACGGATTAACGGACTTGTGCTCTTCTATGCATCTAATTAAAGACTATCTAAAACTTGTAACACTAAACTGCAAATGACGTAGTAGTAAATGTTCTCGAAATAATGCTGTACTGTAAAGGAGGTGACTAAGTAATGTGACTTGTCAGCATAAAACAATGCTGCCATTTAATATCAGCTACTAGCTACAACTGTAATTTTTATTCTGTTTATTTACCTGTTTACTGTTCCATTATTTAATTTCAGATCTAACATCCATTTTTATAAAATAATCCTAATTAGTGCATAGTCATATTAATATTTCAAACGCATTTTACATGCGTTATCAAAAGACTTGACTTATTATTTTATCAATTTCTTTCAAAAAAAAGTAAAATTTTGCCTACAGTTGCAACTCAGCTTCTGAATAACTATGCAACTAAGCTATCTCTATCTGACCTAAATTTAACACTGAAAATATTGCCTCCAAATCTAACTCGATGCTTTTTCGGATACCCCTTCCAATACCACAGTAAAACTATTATTTGGGATTGGGAGATTACAGTAATACATCCAATGTAGAACATATTCTATCAACATTTGAGCTGAAACCGTAAAATGCTAACCCAACAGATGCCATCTTTGTAACACGCATGGCTCGATTTCTGTGGTATGTAACTTTAATTGCTAAATAAATTAAAATTTGCGGCAACTTTCACACGTTTTTTTGCGGCAGAAAGGCGTTTGTTGTCAAACAATACTATGCGCTGTCGACCCAATCACTTTACCACGTTCCATTGCTTGATTTTGCTCGTTCTCACCATTAAAAAGCTGTTTGTTCAGCTGCAGTCTGCACGGATTCAAGCAAAAGCAACTCAATAAATTAGCGGGTTTTATTGGCTGCAGTTTACTATCAAAAAATCATTTTGTTTATTACTTTTAGCTAAGGCCAAATGTACTCATGTACTCGGCTCTTTTTTTGACCGCGTACCGAGTACATTGACCTTCGAGTACGAGTACCTGAGGTTCCGAGTATGAGTACTCAAAAAATGGTACTCGAGTTGTACTCGAGTACGAGTACTGTACTCGATTACTCCATCACTGTATCCAAATATGGACTGATGGTTCTGCCCCCTCCTTTTTTGGTCCCGGTGGTGCTGGAGTGTATGTCACATGCTCCAAATGCCACACATCCAACTCCCTGTCCTTTTTTACTGGTCTAATTGCCTCCAGCTTCATAGCTGAAACCTTTGCCATCAAGCAAAGTCTCAATTGGTGTACTGGCCACTTCATGACCTGCAAATTCCAGTCAGTCCTTTTCCTAACTGACTCTCAATCGGCTCTCTAAATCCTTTCATCAGCCCCCTCTTATCTCCTGCCTGAGTCCCTCTGGAATGTTTGGTCCCTCACCTCCTCCTTCTCCAACAACACCACCTTGAGTTTCCAATGGGTCCCCGGTCACGCTGGTCTCTCGGTAATGAAAATGCGGATTTGCTTGCCAAAGCTGGTGCCTCCCTGCGCACTGACGCAATCCCATGCCCTCTCCCCACAGTCATTGCCAAAATCCGTTATCTCCGGTATCACAACTGGATACGTCACATCTCCCACTCCTATCTAAACTACCAAGTCCCCAAAGTCCCTTCCGAGGAACTGCTTCTTTCTCGCCCTATTCACTGTGAGCTCTCCAGTTTTCGCTGCCATGGTCACAGTCTTCTTTTATCTTCATATCTTCACAGGATCAGTCGGAAGGAGAATTCTGCTTGCAGTGCCTGTGAACACCCTCTACAGGACCTCAATCATCTCCTCCTTGACTGTCGTTCCTCTGAACCCGTTCGTAAATCTATCTTTAACTCCTCTCTCTATGCTTGACCTATGGTCCAGACGTTGGGGTGTGGCCCGACTGTTGGGTGTCCGCGGAGTTCCTTCGCGCCCCCATCCCTCGGAAGGGGTCGGGTAGTACCACCACATTTCGAAAGATGTGCTGCCCTGGTGCAATGACGCGGAGATGGACCCCGCCAACTCGTTACACGCTTCGGAGTATTACAGCGAGCATATTAAAAAATTTGATTTAAAATTTGGTTCTATATTATGTATTTAAGACGATGATTTGTGACGATGCTGTTTTACCTTGACTTAACAAATTTTTGCCAAAAAACTTCAAGATCAAAAAATTATAAGCAAAATTTACGTCATCAAGCGGTGGAAGCGGAAGCGATACAAAATTTTCCGCTTTTACATCCCTCATTATAAGATAGCATCATGTTTAAAAGCCTTATTATATTATACAGAACTTAGACTAGTTTGAGGGACGTTATGATGTCCCCCCAGGACTGCTAACTTGATCGATTTTTATTAGAGTTCAACCTATTTAACAGAGGTGGAGTCGAGGACACAACCTTCAAGGCCAAGGAAACAAGGCGCAAAATATGTTCTCCAAAAAATAAAAGGTTTCCAAAAAATCATCTAGGCGACCTCAAAAAAAAGGCCTCGCGCAAGATGGCGCTAAATTTCCGAAAACAAGCGTTCTTTAAAGAAAAAAGTCTTCACAAATTTTCCGTGAGGTTTCTGCCGTTTTCTTAGGAAGTGAAAATAAGGTCGTGGTCATGGCCCATTTTTAACAAATCAAAAAAAGTGTTGTCCTCGAGCCGAGGACAGGGCATTTTCGAGGACTTGTAGGCTTCGAGGCCAAGGACTTCAAACTGTGTCCTTGAGGACTCTATCTCTGCCATTTAAAACACAAGTCCGAGTTCTCTTAACTTATTACTATTTTTTTAATTAAAAATGTTAAATTTTTCGAGTTCAGGCTGACTATAACAGCAAGTCTCTTTTTCTACTTAATCGCTCTTTTTTGTTTTCATGCTATTGTTCTAGGTCGCCAGCCTGGGCATAAACAAATCTAATCTTTCATTATATACTCGCTGTATTACGCTGTAGCGAGTTCGCGGGCCATCTCCGCGTTATTGCGTCCACAAAGCATAGCTCCTTTCAAAATGTTGCAGCGTTGGCAACACAGAACTGATTTGACCGACCCGAGAATTGAACCTCAGATCTCCCGCTCTCGAGACAAACGCGCTACCGCTCGACCTACAGGTTGGTATAGGTATAAACAGGTGAACGACAATATCAATTTACATGGCACGGTCAACAAGACATTTCTTTCCAACAATTTTAAAGCTTTAAATTTCATTTCAACGAACTCGAAGCTTAATTTGAGTTTCAAGTTCGAGATCAAAAGTTTTTTCGAGTTCGTAGACTTGGTTTCCCCTGTTCGCTTTTTTACGAACATGTTGGCAAGAGTGAGAAAACTTAAAATGCTGGAACTGAAAACTTTGTTCATGTTGGTGAATGCTGCGCTTTTAACTTAATTTTGTATTAAATGGGGTAAGTCGTCAAATTTTGGAAGTTGAAAGTTAGAAACCTTGGTGCAAAATAATATCAAATTTTTGAATCTGAATTAGTAGGAAGGCTACTTGGTCCATCTTCGAATTGATATGGGTGGGGGCAGGCTCCGGATTTAGTGAATCACAAGCCTTTGTAAAAATTTTATTAGCAAATGCTAGTCTACCAAAAACTACCTTTTCATATATTTCACAAAAAATTACGACGCATATTTTTCAAAGTTCGATATGCCATTGTCCAAAGTGGAAACAATAGGCCACCCTTTCACCGCTTCCACGAAAATTTGCCACTTTCGCATCTCTGCATTGAACAGGCAGAACAGGAACCTCCAAATTTCTACCTTACAACTGCACAATTGTCCCTTCAAATTCAAATATAACGATTTTTCTCTCCCCTCCAAACACACCTTTGAAAATCAAAACAAAAACCAGCCGACCAAAAAAAACTTTTTTTTATCACCAACTTATGGTGATGTTCGAGTAGTCCTGTAGAAACAACTTTTATCCTGAAAAAATTTATAATAAGCTGAAATTTGGCACGATGACTCAGGGCCATGTCCTGAGCCACCAAAAAAAATCCCCATGTTTTGGACGTGGGACTTCCCCCATTTTCGGCCTTTAAAGTCTGCCATCTAGAGTCAAAGAGCTTTTACTATCCAACAGCCAATCCAAAAGTTGTAAAAGTGCCAAGTTTTGAGTAATAGTTGGTTTTCAAGTGCAGGTATAAGAAAATTTGCTTTGAAATTGATGACGTCATTGCCAAAGGTTTTGAAAAAAAAGACGTATTGATGGCTCGAACAGTAAATGAGAGTTAGGCTTTTGGTTCCAAATAAAAAACTGCTAAATCAAAGTGATGACGTCACAAGCGTTGTTGATGACGTCATTTGTCAAAAGTTTTGATCGTAAATCTGAAAAAGAGTGTTTGACCAAACGAAACATTGCTAACTTTTTTTTTAATTAGCTTAAAACTGGGGAGAATTATATTGTAAATTCATTCAGTCGATTGAAGGTCAAACACTGTGTTGTCAATAAAACTCTGGGGTAGCAATCAAGCAGATAAAATTTAGACCTACCAATAAGCAGTGGTGGCAATAACGAATTAGTTTTTTTGTTGGTTTTTCAGTAATGACACTACTTTTTAAAAAAGAAACTTTTGTGGTAATTTTATGATTTTTTAGAGGTGTTAAAACTATTAATTACAAATTACGTAGGCTACTTTGTAAATATTACCATCCAGTAGAAACGCTTGCCTGGCTGCTTAGTTTATAAAACCGGCCAATCAAAAAGTTGTTTCGGTTGAGAATGACACAGAGTCGTACCATGGGCCGTATGTCTTTGCGCGCTAGAATGGTTTACACATACAGTGCTAGTTTCGTCTAGGACAATCGATCATTGATAGAGATTATAGGGACAGAGTTGTTAGTCGGGCCGGGTTTGGGCCAAAACTTTACAAAAATTTCGGGATTTATTCGGGCCTGAGACGTTCTTTTTGTCTTAGGTGCACAAAAATATAATTAAAATAGCTTGGCAACATTGCTTAATTTTTCAAACATTACTTAACTTTTGTTTTTTTCGGGCATAATTTAGGCTTTAAATTAGTTTTCGGGTTCGGGCCTAAACTAGTCTGCCCGTTTACAACTCTGCATAGGGATGCAACGAAAGTGCAATAGCAATAGAAAATATACTGTCAAGTTTTTTAATTCCGCTGGTTTCAAGGAGGCGACTTCGGTCGCGGTTTTTTGTTGTTTGTTTGCTTAATTATAAGTATGCCCAGACTTTATTTAGGAAAGTTTTGTTTTGTATCTTTGATTAAGCAAGATCGATCTGAATAATCTATGGTTAACATTGTCATTATTATCTACCTTCGCGTAGTATCAAATTTTGATGCTGTGCAAAAACCGATGATAAGTATTGCAATACCCTATTCTTTCATACGCCAATGGGTAAAATTTTGTTATAGCTACTACATCAATACAAAAAAACGACAGTATTTTGTCCAAAACAGTTCATATTTATAAACATTTTGTGCGAAATAAATTTTAGGTGAAAAGCTGAAAATTACGGAGTCTTTCCAAAGCTTATCAAACAAAAAAATAAACGCATAAGAAACAAAGTTAAATTTGCAAAAAGCTAATAAAATCACAAACGTCCTCTTCTAAACTTTTATAGTATTTTTAGTAACTAAAAAGAGGTGATACCAGTAGGCGAGACCAAATTTATACTGCGCCGGACCCTTTACCACATTTTCAGCCAACATTTGTTGACCAAAAAAAAGTTTTCCACCGCTTAGGAGTCGCATTTTCCGTCGAAACTAGCGTTAAAACAACCTAAAAAAAGTCTTCGCCGCCCAGGGGTCGCAATATTGCTTCAGGCACAGTGTCATCATCGTTTCTTTTTTAGTAGACCAGATACAAACGCGCGGAGAAGAGAAAAGCATTGAAGAAAAAAGTTTGCTCTTGTTGCAAATTTTTTTGCCGTCACGCGTATTCAACTAAATTGATTGGACATATTCGTAGAACGAGTGAACCGTGAAGAAAAAAGTCACGCTGATTGAACGAACCGGCATATTCTAGAACAAATGAACCATGAAGAAAAAAGACAAGCTGTTAGTTTCCAATTTACTAATACGGTACCATTTTGCCACACGGTAAACTCGGCTCCGCCGGTAAGTACTATGAAAATAATACATTGAAAAAATACTACCGGAATGTGATAGATCAAAAATCGTTCATTATACTCGCTGTATTATGCCAAAACGTGTAACGAGTTGGCGGGGCTCATCTCCACGCCATTGCGCCCGGACAGCACAGCTTCCTTTGAAAAAATGTCGCAGCGGTGGCGTGCCGTTGGCAACACTGTGCCTGATTTGACCGGCCCGAGATTACAACCTTATACCTCCAGTTACCGCTCGACCAACAAATAGATCAATCACATAGTATTTTTTTAATTTTTTATCTTGATAGCACTGTTATGTGAAAATTACCTTAAGCGTGTTATTTAGATTATTAGCGTATATTTAGCGACTTATCTGATATTATTTATTAAAACCTGAGGAAGTGCAATAAATTTTGAGTTAATTACAGCATAAAATTTTTATTGCTCGATTTTGCTACTCCAATCCTAACGTAAGCGTGATCTGGCTTTAGCGCACCAGGAGTCACACTAGCCGGCTTGTTATGATATGACCTTGACCGCAGGAACAATTAAAGACCCGAAATTCGGAACCCGCTCAGTTTTAAAACAATTCTGTACTCACTCAGACCATGGGATCGACGCTCGGACGTAATACAGTGATCAAAATAATATTGGCGAGCACTGAGCCGCATGGAAGAGGTAGAATAATGAAAACTATAACTTGATAATCATACTTGGATCCCGGACGAAATCTAGTTTTTTTCTAATTTAGCGCCATTAGAAATAGTGATGTAGAGTAGATTATTGTCATTTTGGCAAAATTTTCCATTCAAAGTAATTTCTAACGACATTATTGACTACTTTTTCCGAGTAATCATACTTGGATCCCGGACGAAATCTAGTTTTTTTCTTATTTAGCGCCATTAGAAATAGTGATGTAGAGTAGATTATTGTCATTTTGGCAAAATTTTCCATTCAAAGTAATTTGTAACGACATTATTGACTACTTTTTCCGAGAAGTAACGAACACGGTAATTTTATTGCTTTTTTACAGTAACTTGCCTACCACTGCCGATAAGGGATTAAAATAATTCATTTTGCAGTTTAATCAAGAAAGCCCTTATTGAATGTTTATCGAAAGCTCCCACGCGCAGTTAAAGTTAATCTGCAATTTTAGTAAGATGCAATTACGCCAAATAATCCCTGATAATAACATTGTCGGACGTTATTCTGCGTAAGATAATCGTATTGTTAGACATTGCAAAGCGATAGAAATTTTGTTCGTATGATATATCATCGCGCTCGGCACATATTCGTATCAACTTACACTAGTTATTATTTTTTAGAATTATAGCATACAGGAGGATGAGGCAAAACCTCGGCCAAAGACTTGAAGATGCCTTAGAAACTCGAATGATGATGACGCTGATATTCCCAAAGTGTTACAATGTTTCGTTTGGTCAAACACTCTTCAGATTTACGATCAAAACTTTTGACAAATGACGTCATCAACAACGCTTGTGACGTCATCACTTTGATTTAGCAGTTTTTTATTTGGAACCAAAAGCCTAACTCTCATTTACTGTTCGAGCCATCAATACGTCTTTTTTTTCAAAACCTTTGGCAATGACGTCATCAATTTCAAAGCAAATTTTCTTATACCTGCACTTGAAAACCAACTATTACTCAAAACTTGGCACTTTTACAACTTTTGGATTGGCTGTTGGATAGTAAAAGCTCTTTGACTCTAGATGGCAGACTTTAAAGGCCGAAAATGGGGGAAGTCCCACGTCCAAAACATGGGGATTTTTTTTGGTGGCTCAGGACATGGCCCTGAGTCATCGTGCCAAATTTCAGCTTATTATAAATTTTTTGCGGGTTTTTATGTATTTTGTCGTGTTTCTACCGGACTAGAGAATTCAGCGTCCGGCAAAATTTTCAACCTGCTATTCCGAAAAGAAGGAAAAGCAAACAAGTTTAACCTCGCAATAAAAACAGTCCAACAACATTAGTAGCAAATTTTAATGCAATGAACGAAATTGACCCAAGTCTTCAATTCAAAACTGAATCATTTGTCCCTGCAAAAAAATAAAGAAATAGATAAGAAGTAACCTAGTACGCCAACTGCAGTGTTGCTGTGACTTCAATTGTAGCCCTACTATTTTGCTTAGGCCTAATTATAGCAGTGCTTAACTCTGCAATAATTTTTTGAAGTCCGCAACCGTTGTCTGTAATGTTATTGTTAAGTACGCACCGCAATTATATACACTTGTAGTATTTTCGCTGCATATTCCTGTTGAACAAACGTGAGGGCCAAAAAAAAATGGCCAGGTTTTGCAGCATTTTTCTGCCAAATAAAGCGAAAGACCAAAAAAAGTCCTACCATCCATTTATCCACGTGCGGGGCCTTTGGCACAGTGTCATAGAGCCTTATGGTAAATCCGGTCCTGTTTCGCAGTCCCAAATCCGAGTTCCACGTAAGGAAAACGCAACGCAATTCCTCAACTGCTGAATTTTCGAAGTTCGCAACACAATTCTTACTTTTTAAATATGTAACCACTCCAAAATCGCTAAAATCGACACTGTTAAATAGATGCAGTTTGCGTCAGAAAGTTTTCCTATTTTTCTCCTTCTGCACATTTGATTTCGAATGCCTACATTGATGTCTATATCAGCAAATTTGATATACGGTAAATACTGCATTCAGCTTTTCTACAATGCTTTGCTAAATCAGCACAAGGCTTTGCCAAATCAGTTGATTTTGGAAGAACAATATTCTATCCAAACACAAGGCTCATTTTTGCTCAAAATTTAAGAATACCAGTCTCAGCAGTAAAAAAAAAAAGAAAAAACGGAACAAGAATAAGCTTCATATCAAAAAACGAAACAAAATTCTGTACTGACTCAAAACGATATAATTTTTGCAATTTTCCAGTATTTATACGCAAAGTGGTAACGATTCCGAGATTACAGTGAGCTATACTGTACTGCCAAGACAACTGAAGTCAAGAAAAAACTCAGTTTTGCTATTTTACGATGCTGGAAAAGCAGCGTAAGAGCTTTTACCTTAGCTCAGGAATCAGCAACTTTTTTATACTGCGGACCGGTTCAAAACTGAAAAGTTTTTGCGGACCGGCTTTAAAAAATAAACACAAATGTTTAGCATTGTACTACTTCATGTAAGCTGGAATTATTTCACAAAATTACTGTATTACTTCCGGTAAACTGAAATTGTTTCATCCCAGATGATACACCTTGCGTAATCATATCTTTTTTTTTTCATAAAATGTCCAAACGCAACTGCATTTAACGTTACAAATATTTTCCAAAGTATTTAACCTAAAAAAGTATACGGCCCGCGGGCCCGGTAACGAACTCTCCACGGACCAGAAATTGCCGACCGCTGCCTTTGCAGATACAGCGTAGCTAAAACTGACATGGATGTTCGTAAAACTTAACAACAAATGAGGCTTAAAATTGGCAAAAAATAACGAAAACTGAGATCTAACAGGCCTATATTCACGAAATGAATCATATACAAAATAAAGAATAAAATAATCGTAGCTTTTGTTACCGGCCAGTTGGTCGAGCGGTAACGCATTCGTCTCTGGAGCGGGAAGTCTGCGGTTCAAGTCTCGGGCCGGTCAAATCGAACAGTGTCGCCAACGGCTAGCCACCGCTCCAACATTTCCTCGAGAAGAGCTGTGTTGCCCGCAGGCGCAATGACGAAGAGATGGGTCCCGCAAACTTGCGTAATACGGCAAGTATAATGAAAGATTTGGTTTGATTTAGCTTTTGTAGTATAATAGCAGTGTACTGTATGCGTTAGTTGCATCCGACTGTTAATTCATCCGACTGTTAATTAATTCATTCGACTGTTAATGCGTTAGTTGCATGATGAAACCATATTATTACTATGCGACTGCATCATTAATTTGCTAAAAATTTGTGTTATATGCATTGTTGGTGTCATTATGTGATTTATGTGTTATCTTGTCCGTGTGAATTGTTTCATGAAACTGCCCATGCAATTTATTAGACTAAACACGCAAGACAACAAAAAATCCTAACTCAAGAGGCCTGCTGGATGCCGACATTTGAATTGTGATTTGCTCAAAATTTGCAAACCTGCGAGCTTCAAGACAGCTTAATGTGCCACCTAATGTCAAAACTCGATCAAATAAACTGCAGCAATGGATTCTACACCATTGAAAATAGGGGTGCAGACACCAATTTGGGTTGATTACAGAAGAAATTTCGAAGTTATTATAAGTTAAAAAAGGGCATTCAGATAGGAATTTTTTTGCTCGATTTTTGTCGAAAAAATTTTCCTTTTAAGGCTTTACAAGTTTCACCATGGAGGCAGCATTGAGTAAGAAAACAGACCAGAACTTTTCCTATTTTAGCTAATAAATACTTAACCAATTTGAAATTTCTTCTTTGGGTTTGTCCAAAAACGCATAGGCTAACTTTAAAATGTTATACTTACCAAAGTACGCCATCTAGTGTCAAAAAAGATAAAAATTTGCGTGAAGTGTTGAAATCAACCGCCGTGAGGTAGTTAAATGTAGTCCTCTCAGAAGGTTTTGCATTTATCATTTTCATGCTTAACCTCAAAACTGACTAAAAGGCTTGATAGTGAAAAGTCAAGGTAAACTGATGCACAAAGGGCTTTGCCTCCAAATCGATTTCTACACAAGTGTTTGTACTTGAATGCTTGCAAAACCTTCTATAAAAGCTTAATTGCTTTTGAATATGAATGAACATTCAGCAGCACTGCTACACAAGACTAACAGCGACATAGATTCAACCCCCAAATTTGCCTTAAAACATTCAATGTGAATATTGATGGGAAAACAGAAAATCGAACCTAAACCAAATAGACACCACATGACGATTTTGTGGATACGATTAATAAAAGGTGGCGATGGTCCTTTGAGATTGATTTCAGCCTTAGTCTTTAACCTAATTAAATTTAAAATACGTTTGACTGAGTTTGTGAAAGCGTTGATTGTTCCATCTTAATTTAATCAACTCATACAATCGCTATAAGCTCGCGGTCTCCCCTAGGATATTGACAAGCTTTAGTCAGGCGGCTCATTGATCATTGACAAAACCGTTTTGGTACCATTGCCACTTGAATTTATGCCCCTAATATATGGCATTTAACATTAACTTTGTCCAAAACACATATGGTCAAGCTTTTGAAAAATAAGTAGTGTATCATTTAAATAATTAGCAATTAGTGGCACAAAGGTCGAAATGTCGTAAACTCTTTTCGCACTCAGTCTCCATCCATAAAATGGTTCTTAACCAATTTGATTAAATTCTTCATTTCAAACTAGGCTACAACCTGTCACGTTTGGTACATTAAAAACGACAAATTTCAGACAAAAACGAAACAGTCTGAAGCTAACTTCTATTTGAATAAAAATACTTTCGGACCGTGACTTATAGGCGCAGGACGTTTAATCTCTGCCGATTAGTTGCCAGGACTTTTGCTTTATGCGCCATGACTTTTAGACACCAGAGGTGAAAAAAACTTTTTTTTAAATCGTTTTAGAAAGAAGCATTTTTTTTAAACAAGTTTTTTTTAATTTTTTAATTTTTCAAAAACATAATTTTATTTTCAAAAAAAATTTTTCAAATAAAAGCTTTTTCCAAACAAAAGGTTTTTCAAACAAAAAAGTTGTTTAACTTAGATTAAAATGTTAACATCTTGAAGCTTTTCATCAGACGCCTGTCAAAAAAATCGTCAGAACAGAGAGCGCAGAAAAAGGAGCGGCTATATGAAAAAGCCAAGCAGTGATTGGCAGGAAAAGAATCGATGAGAAAGCGTCATTTGTGTACAATCTTTAAGCTGTACTAAAATTCTTTTTGTCGGCAGAGGGCGGGGTTAGAAGTTTTGATAAAAGTGACTGCCGAGCCCATTTTCCTTCTTTTCTATCTATCGTTAAATTCCGAGCTCTGGCCAAGACCTTGGGTGTGGTCCAATTGTTGAGTCTCTCTAAAGTTCCTTCGTGACCTCAACCTTCCTAAGAATGAGGTAAAATGACAGATCGGAGGGCGATCCTCGACGACAGCACTGTGTGCAGTATTGAGAGAGCTCTTCTAGATACGTCTTTCATCTACAGTGCTGTTCGAAATTATGAGACCACTCGCAATTTTTTTGACAATTATATTTTCATCAAGTCTTGGAAGTGTATTTTTACTCACAACTCCTACATGTTATATATCGATGAACTCAGAATTTAAAGCGGAATTCGTAGATAAAATTTAATTTGTGTGCAATAGGTTATTGAAAAAATGAGATGAAATTAAACAGGTGATGAAAATGTTTCTACATACTGACTAAGTTTGCTAAGACATTTTTATTATGTATTTGCCATGGGAAAAGAATGTAAACAACTAAAAATGACATGAGAGAAGACTTTAAACCACTAAAAACGACAAACAATCTTCTCTTGGCTCTTTTTCACATTTGATGGCCCTCAAAAGGACCGTTTATGCGACATATTATTATTAGTACTTCGTTAAAAAGCCTTTATTCTGAATTACTGCTTTGCACCTTTTCGGCATGCTCTGCACAAGGTTGCGAAGTGCTTCCGGTGTAACAATGTGATGCCAGGCTTGAATAATATTCTCAATCAGCTTTCTCTTGTTGGATGGCTTATTTTTGGCAATGATTACGTTAATTCTGTGCCATAAATTTTCAATAGAGTTGAGATTTGGTGATTAGCCTGTCCAATTCATCTGAACCACTCTATGAGATTGCAACCACCTTTTCCTAACTTCGCTTGATGGCAGGGAGCATTGTCATCTTGAAATATCCAGTATTCATCAGAAAATAAACTTTGGGCACTGGCAAGCAATTTTGTTTCCAACACAGCAGCATATTTGGTGGCATTCATCATCCCCACACAAATGTGCAATCTTCCAATGCCATTTGAAGCCATACAACTCCAAATCATCACTCTAGTTGGATGCTTGATAGTAGGCGAAATGCACAGAGGGCTAAACGCTTCATGAGGTCTTCTTCGAACGAAGTTGTTTCCAGCATGTTTTAGGATAGTAAAAATGCTCTCATCACTAAATATGACCTTATCCCAATCCTCACTTGTCCAGTTCAAATGCTTTTTCGCCCAAGCAATCCTGGCCTTTCTTTGCTTTTCCGATACTTTTGGTTTCTTTTTCGCTTTGCATTCCCTTAAACCACGTCGTAGCAATCTTTTTCAAATTGTTGATGTTGACACTTCCACACCTGCACTTTGACGCCATTCTTAGCAAAGATCAGAGCTGGTTAGACGTCGATTAGATAGGGAGAGTCTGACCAGAGCCCTGTCTTGTCGAATGGTTGATTTCATCTTTCTTCATCCTCCAGGTTTTTCTTCAAATTTTTCGGTTTCCTTCCATCGCTTTATAGTAACTTTAACTCATTGGAGCAACCCACCTCTGATGCAATCTTTCGTTCTGATATTGCTTTTTTATGCAGGTAAACAGAGGTGGAGTCCTCGAGGACACATTTTGAAGTCCTTGGCCTTAAAGGTCAAGTCCTCGAAAATTGGCCTGTCCTCGGCTCAAAGACAGCACTATTTTTTGAATTGTTAATATTTTGTGGAGCGTTTGAAAAATTTTTAGGAAAACGTTTTTTTGTGGAGATCGCCTGAAAAATTTTTGTGAAGACTTTTTTTTTTTGGAGAGCACTTGCGCCTGTGTCCTTGGCCTCGAGAGTGTCTGTCCTCGGAAAGGCTGTCCATGGCTTTGGCCTCGGATTTTTTTTGTGTCCTTGGCCTCGAGCCTTGTGTCCTCGACTCCACCTCTGCAGGTAAACAATCAAATGCCTCTGCTCAACACTAAGATGTTGAGGCATCTTGACTTCCAAAATGGAACTAAACTTTTCTTCCTGCTGGTATCTGTCAGCTCAAGAATTCCCGCCGTAAAACATGTGCCGTTATTACATCATAAACCAGAATCAATTTAAATGGACTGGCTTTGTCATTCACATTGTTACCTAACAGTTTTAGCAGATTTTTGCTTGTACCAATTTTGTCAATATTTAATATAAACAAAAAGTTCTTCTTTATCATTGCAAATACTACCGAAAGTATAAAGAAAAAGTATAAAAATCACATTTGCATGACCCCGTTAAAATCCTGCATTCAATGATATATGACATGTAGGGGTTGTGGTTACAAATGGCATACCAATTCATCAAGACAATCAAAAAATAGTCAAAATTTAAAGTGGTCTCATAATTTCGAACAGCACTGTACCTTTCTATTTTTATTGAAGAGAATGCAGTAAGCATGATAAATTTAAACTATAGCACTTGTATGAAAAGTTTTGCATGAAAAACTGTCGAAAATGGTTGTCAAGTCTGCAACACTTCAAAGTCAACCCACACTACAAAAATAATTCATCAAGTAAAACAATAATTTGAAACAGCATACAATCCTGTTCAACTTCACAAAAATTTTTAAGGCAATTCTGAAGAAGTTAACTAACAGCAAGAATTCAACATTGCTTTTGCTACAGTATAAGTGGATTTACAAGGTGTATAGATTTAACCTAAAAATATCTACCGTATTTATTCGAGTGTAAGTCGCATTTTTTTGTACCAAAATATCACCCAATAAGTCAGGTGCGACTTATACACGAATACATGAAGAGCATTGTATGCCATACAAAATTTTTTGAGGTATTTCCTTGCTATCGATTTCTACGCCGTTGCCTTTCATTCGATATCACTTATTGCCTTCCATGTGAGTAACGTTGGACTTTTAACGCTGTTACTTTTTTTCACGTTCTGTCACGTTCAGCTATCACCTATCCACACAAGTGACGTTGCGTTGCATCACTTGCCACCATCATCGGATGCTGATGAGGATGTTCCAGAGGTAAACAGGGCTATTTGAAGACACTGACAGCAGTGATGACTTCGCTGGTTTTTAATTTTTTGTTATGAAATTGCAGTGAATGAATAATGTTTAAAAAAACTTTGTCCTGTTTTTCATGTCAAAAATGGGGGTGCGACGTACACACGCATGCGACTTATATTCGAATAAATACGATATTTAGACATTTTTTTACAATGTTTATAACAGGAGTAATGATCATAAATAGGAATCTGCCAAGATGTGAATCTTTAGCTCCTGAACAACTTTGTACTGTATTGTTTGGTAAAGGTAAACCATGAAAAAAACCATGAAATCGAGAAACAGTCAAAATAACCCATGAAATGTCACGCGGCTTGCTGCGTCTGCCAATATTACGCAAGCAACTTGTGCCCATGCGCCGCAAAGAGACCGCAAGCAGGAGATTCATGCGTTCGGATCAGGTAAGAAAACTTTGGCGAACATGTAGTCAAAAATATTTTTAATTATTGAAATACAATAAAAAATTATTTTTTCGTGAAACTTTTTCCGCTCTCCTATCTATCTGCTTTTGAAGCCACTTTCATAAAAACTTCTAACCCCGCCCTCTGACAACAAAAAGAATTCGTGAACAGCTTAAAGATTGTATACAAATGACGATCTCTCATCGATCCTTTTCCAGCCAATCACTGCTCGGCTTTTTCCTATAGCCGCTCTTTTTCCTGTGCTCTCTATTTTGACGATTCTTCTTAACTTCAATGTAAAACTTTTTTTTTGAAAAAAAACTTTTATTTAAAAAAAATACGTTTTTGAAAATAAAACTAAGTTTTTGTAAAAAAAATTTAAAAAACGTTTTTTCTGAAAAACCGTTATTTGAAAGAACTGTTATTGTTTTTGGAAATAATACTTTTTTGAATAGTTCTTTTTGGAGAAAAATCGTTTTTGAAAAAATTTTTCAAAATTTTTTCACCTCTGGCGTCTTCAGGAATGCTTTTAACTGATGATTAACTAAACTCATATGTTTGTGCTACAAAATAATTTATTTTACCTTGCGTTTCTTGTCACCTCCAAGTTCAAAGTGCTTGCATCTTTTCAGCACAAGTTGATGCTTTCGTTTACACTTCGTACATTCCAATCTTAACATTATCTTTTTTGTAGTTTTTGCCTAAAAACAATTAAGCAATCAATTTCTTACTTCTTATGCAACTTGTATATTTACAGCAAAACAACTGCTTCCTTCGTTTGTGCGATTGAATTCAATTTTGTGTTTCTCAGCGCATTTGGTTAACTGAAAATACACTATTGATTAATTAACAGGGGTTGTCCTCTACACTAGTTTGTTACATCTAGTAAGGATATTTAGTTTTTAGCTCTAGCTACAGTATACTGTAACTTTAGCTACAGTATATAATAACAACTTTAGCCACAGTATTTTGTAGTAAAACTACTTTGCATTTGAGAAGTGTTGCTCGTTCTTAATACTTTTGTTTTGAATTTTTATTATCTATTGATGATGTACTCGGTTAGGTCTAAAACGTCTAGAAATACTAGTTTTACCTAAGGCATTACTCTTTTTAATTATACTTTCAAGAATGTCGAGAAAGGATTAGGATTATATAGCCACTATCACCAAAATCAACAATAACTGCACATCGCATTCTAAATAATGTTCAATGTATAGTATTTGTCAGTCCCTAAAATCATTAATTGCAGCCTTTGTTGAAATTTGATCTATTATCTGTCTCTTTAAGGTGTTAAAAATGACACGATACAACTTTTTTTTTAATTCCTTACATAGAAATAGTTTAAAATAGCATAAAACAAAAAGTAAAAGTTTTTATTGCGACCAGAGACTGGAAGGGATCTGTTACGGCCATCTATCTAAACAAACAGCCCCCGACTATGCACCTAGTTGTTCATAAAGAGCTTCAGGACTTTAAGTTTGTCAGAAGTTACAGCATTGAGAGAGATAAGATAAATAAAATTTAAGTAAAAATACGTAGTTAGATATTGTTGAATGCCTAAAAGCAGATTTAAACTTGGAAATGCAGGATAGTTTTCCAAGACAAACAAGAAATTCAGTGCTCCTGACTCATTTTAATTTCACTCAATAATGAAGTCAAAATAACATAAATTTTACACGACGATAGATGTACAAGTGTTCTTCAGCGAATTCCAGAAGTCGTGCAATACAACACTAGTAATAGAAAGCTGAAATTTAATTTATGCACGCATGAACGCTCTATCTTCTAACGCAAGGGTGCACAACCTACGGCTGTAAAGGATTTTTTGCGGCCGTGAAATAGTACTTTAAAATGCAGTTGTGGCGGCCGTGCATTATTTAACATGTTTTGCTACTTAAGGTTAAGAAAGAACTATTAGAAACAGTTACCATCTGCTAACTGTACAGTTAATCAAGACGATAATATGCCAATGCTGTTTATTTACCCCTTACAGTTTGTCTAGCCGAGTCCTTTCCAAAAAGTTTTAAAAAGTCACAGTTATTTAAATTAGTTCATTCCCGAAACTTCATTTTTGTAATTTAACATTACGCTAGAGTAATGCTGTGTACAAATTTCTGACTGCGGCGTTACGATGACATGATTTTTATGTAAGAGTTAGTTTTTCTTCGATTTTTCGAGATTGTTCCTTTTGTCTATAAATAACATGAATATTCCAGACTTAGGGAATAGAACTGAAAATAAGTCTTGACGTGAAACTGCTGTTAAATTGCATTACAAGTATTAGCCTATTACGCCGCTTTGGATTTAGTTAATGATAAGCTATGCAACAAAAACAGAAGAGTTCTGTTACAATTCTGGAGTATATTTAGGGCAAGGCGACTTAACCTACGCCCTTTAGACAGTAGTATAGGGAGGGGTGGGGGCTGTAGCCCTCTTCATCTCACTGGCTTGCAAAACGAAATACAAAATGAGACTCAAAAAATGATTTTAAGCATATTTTGAAACGTTTATTTAGGGGAGAGCAAAGGCTAATTGGTCAAAAATAAAACTTATAAATAAATAAAAAAATTAAAAAATGGCCAATAACTGGAATTCAAATTTGATCGCTTATTAGAAGAAGCTTATCACAGGTTTCATCAAAATATATACAGCTCAGAATTAAGTGCTTTTGTAGCGAACCAAACAAAGAGCTTAGTGTCGCTAGGTAAGAACCTCTCAACAATAATAAAACACCTATAAAATCACTAAAATAATACTCTCAACAGGCTGTTGTGCCGTTAGGCTCTTCTCGGGAGTGGGCGGCAAATTTTATTCAAATTGAGATTCTTTTTGAAGATTTGTCAGCACCCCCTGAGAAGCCTAACCGTGGAACAGCCTGGTGGGGGTATTATTTTAACTATTTTATAGATGTTTTATTATTGTTGGCTGAGAAGTAAGGAGATGGAGGGAGCTATTTAGTATTGCAGGGCTGCCATAACATCTCTATTTCTAAGATTTGTACTTATTTTGCTGGTCTGTATCTTAAAAAACATCTTAGGCTTAGTTTTCCAAGAAATGTTCTTATTTTGACTAGTGTCCTTATGTTTTGTATTATTGTAGAAGTAGAGGTTCTCACACAAGCACTTAGATTGGTCAATTTGAATAATCAGCTAGGAATGACATACAGAATAAGGAATTTCCAGCGATAAATGCCTAACTATCAAGTGAGAGCTTTTTTTTGGTAATCGCCGTAAAATCGGCAGTAAAAATGCCTAATTATCAGCCGATGACCATTCTTTTTTTGGTCATTGCCATTCAATCAACTGCAAAATACTGAATTTTTAACCAGAGACCTCTGTTTTTGGTCCGCTGGAACCTTGGTGGGCGTGGCATGGCCCACGGGACAAAAAAGTTGCCGACCCTTTCCATCAGCCCCTCTAACTACATGTTTCTCTACAAAATATAGACAAAATAGATTACTTTCTGAGAATTTTTATTAAACTACCAATATACGATTTCAAGATTTACCAGCTTGTAAATAAGAGAACTAAACTTCTAGAAATAGCTACCTCCCACAAAGCCAATTTATGCAACTAGTATAATCATGTTTTTGCACTGCTAATTTCTATGCCAACGTTTAATAGCAATAACTTTTATCAAATGCCCCAGACTCCGGTAATAGCCCCCACCCCTCCTGCAGATTTCTGACTATGCATCTGCTTTTAGCTGGTCAGCAACACAGAACAATACTTAGTTCACCCTTTTTCGGTGTGGTTTCAGGTATCAAAGCAACAACAATATACATTTCAGAGTTTTTTTGGGCATATTTTTTTCGAAATTAAAACTCAGCATAATTCATTTGGATGTAGTATTTTCTAGCATTATTTTTTATTTCTGGGATCTAGCATTTTGTGATTTATGATTGAATCAATTCTACAAACTTCAAAAAGTTTTATTTTTTCTAATTTTAGCATGTGCAATTGAATTGTACGGCTTGAACGTAAATTCATAAAAATATGACCCTAACTAGTGGCGGTTATTATTACATTGTGAGGATGTTTTGCAGCTGGCAGTAATGAAAAGGTTGTGCACCCCTGCTCTTAACACATGCACAAGTCACAATATACAAAAATCCCATACTTGTCAAACGGACGTCGTAAGCTGCAACATCCAAGCAAGTCACAACAAAACATTTATAAACGGCATCCTTATTATGTCGATACTATACTAGTAATAATGCATAATCGATTTACATACATGCATAAGATCACAGTGCAATCATTATAACTTAGTAAGTTTACCAATATTTCACTAGTTTATATTTTTTGTTGATTTTTACAAGTGATTTGATATTTAAAGGTCTTAGGCTCAGTCTATACTGAACGTACAATCGTGAGCGTATGAGGAGAATCTTTGGTTCAATTTAACCAACTGCTAATGAGGGTATGAGATGTGAGCGTATGAGGAGAATCTTTGGTTCAATTTAACCAACTGCCTGCTGGTGTGCTGGTAGGATTTTGATACAGATTTTGTTTACAGCTTTAGGACTTTGATACAGATTTTGTTTACAGCCATACGGATTTGGTTTACAGCTGGAAGGGATTTTGCAAGCAAAACCAGTGAACGACCGACACATGTTGAATTACTTGATCCTTCAAAATACTTTTGTGTCCAGTTATGAGGGGCAATTTCAAAATATTTTCTTTTTGGGACTGCTCAGTAGGGCTGGGCCTCGGCTTAAGCCGTTTAAAAAATTGAGTTTTTAGGGTCTCATTTAGGAGGGTTCTAGGGGTTGGTACCAAAAAAATTTCAGAAAGAAAAAACTGCGTTAGTAGTTCAACAACTTTACACAAAAATTAGATTTTGGTGTTTTGCGGTTTAGGAGAAGAACTTACAAAATTTGGCAAAAAAAAATCAAGGCAATTAAATTGGGTTAGTAAGGATAAGACATATAACAATGTAAAATAATTTTTGCCATACTTAAACAGCAACTAAATGCAAAATCAATGAGGTATTTAAAGTTAGGCCAATCACCTAAGACTAGATTAGCGTTGACTCAATTCTCTTTGACCCAGTCATTCTAGAGATATTCTACTTCAAACACATCGATGACTCTTAAAAAATTTCAATAGTTTTTATTGGCAATTTTGTCGTTGATAAGCAATAGCGTCTTAGCGACGCCTTCCCAGTTCCATCTTAAAGCAACAATTAGGTAACTGCAATGGGTCGTTTAGCTGCAAACCGATCACAAAAATACTAGGATCACAAAACACTGTAAGCAAATACGATAGGTCTACTCAAGTACTAGCAGTCTTAATCATTTAAATATAAGTTGGTACTTTGTCGCCTAGCAATAAAAACTTATTGCAAGGCTACGCTATGACTTAGACTGAAATGTATTTGACAACTTCATTTTTACTGAGATCGCTAGGCTACCTAACAGTCTACTCTTCCTACCAGCTGGAATTTGTTGTGCTGACAAGATCAAACTTACTCGTGCACAGCGAAACGACTCAATGCAGTAGCCTAATAGCGGTGCTGCTTTAGGTTAGAACTGGGATTGCATTGCTAACAACGCTAAGGCTACCAACGTCTGGGTTGCTAATAAAAATAACGAAAATTTATAACATTAGAGGCCCCGGCGTCATGTTTGAAGAAGAATATCTTTGAAACGGCTGGGTCGAAAAAGATGGAGTCAATGCCAATCTAGTCTAATACAATTCACCCAACTATAAATACCCAGAGGTGGGCAAAGTGCAACTACAACAACTTCCACAATTGCGTAAGTTGCGTAGCGCTATAATTTTTTATTTTGAAACATTACGGAAGTTGCGCTGAGGAGTAAAGTTTTGAAGTTTGTTACGTTTTAATTGCGCTGCGCTTTTTTTTTCGGTTAAAAGTGCAATTCTATGCATCGAACATAAATTTGGTCCATTAAGACAATGAGACAGTAATATCGATGGATGCCGGCCTTCCTAAGCAACTTATTTACTCTTTTTCAGTCTCAAATCAAAAAAAATGCGGTATTTGCATTGAGTTGTGAAATTTGAATTGTGGAAGTTGGGTTGCGCTTTAACTTGGTACGAAAATGCCGTTCTGCAATTGCGTTGCACTTCAACTGAATCAAAAAGTTCATTGCGGAAGTTGCGCTGCGCTTCAGAAATTAAATAAATTAAATTGTGTATTTTGCGCTGCGCGTTTACTGGTTAAAAAGATCGTAGCATTGAGTTTTGAGACAATGTTATTAATGCTCACCTCTGTAAATGCCCCCGTTGATTTTGCCTTTAGTCCTCGTATAAGACGTGTTTTTAATGAGACCATTTTTTCGCCTAAATTTCAGGGTGTTTTTGCCTCTGAAACTAAAATCATGTGATCTATGAAGCCTCCACTGTGTGCGGTACGACATGAGGTAGCTTGACTCGAAGACCGAAAGGTTTCTTTGTTGTCTTCTGGCCAGAGGCCAAAGCAACTTGGTGAATAAAATGCAATTACAATCACTATTGCCTCGAAACATGGTTGGAACAAACAAATATCTTATCAATTTCAAACTGCAGTCCAAATTCTAGGCAGATAGACCTTAATTATTTTCAAGTTATAAGCAAAACTCTTGAAACATTGCACTCGTTAATAGAAAAATACCAGAGTAAAAACATGAGCACATGCAAAGCAAGCGCTGGTCATTCTAATTAGTAATATGAAGTAAGCACTTATATGCTAAGTTTCATCTTGATTTTTTGACCACTCAATGGGTGCTCAAATCTTCACCAAAACAATTGTGCCTAAAGGTATAAAAATACGTTGGTGTGTTCTAAATTTGCAGCGATCCAGTGTTACAGTACAGTATTTGACATCTAGGACGCACTTTTTTTCCAAAAATCGGGCTCAAAAAATCGCCTGCGTCTTACATGGCGTAGGTAAAGTTCGAATTTTTCCTAAATCTAACCCGCTAAAATGGGGTGCGTCTTACATGCCCGTGCTTCTTATATGCCGTCAAATAAGGTAAATTGAAAGTCATAATTCCACTAATTTGTCAGCTGTTTAAAGCTTTGTTAATGACATTGCCAAAAAGCATTTGCCCTTGAGCCAACAAACTGCTGATTAACTGACAAAAAGGGCTTAGTGGAAACACTGCTTATATGCTTGCATAAAATAGGGAAACAGTATTTGGGGAAGAGTTTTATTAATTTTGCTAACAGTTTTACTTATTACAAAAAGTTTAACTAATTTTGTAAACTTGAACCAAGCGAAGTACTTGAACCAAGCCTTGCCTTAACCTCATACGAGTTTACACCAAAGCTATGAACAATAACGCTCTCAGTTTCACCTCACAGCTGGTGTCTATACTAACCCAAGTGTGATCAAAGAGAAAATCATTTTGCCTTGGACAAAACAGTGTTCGGGAAAAAAATAGTTGGAAAGCCTTATTTTTGTTTAAGCAAATTTTGCCCGTGAAAGCTTTGATCATGTAGTGTGGGTTCACATATCTTATGTAAAACATCAAAATGTATACAACGCAATTGTCTTACAGCATTAATTTATTTACATAAAGACACACGTAGTTGGTCGCAAGACCTTTTTTTATTTATTTACTAATTTTTTTATACACGACTTCATAACAGCAATTTTGTTTATTTTTATTTCTATCTTCTTAAATTTAAAAATTTTCCAGTGAAAGAGTAACTCCCCAAATTAAATGAGGACCACAATAAATTTAAAGGTAACACGTATATACAGTACACACTGATCAACGTGATCATGTACACATACTGGTACCTATATATTACTTTCCGCTCTATAATTTTTCATAACCTGCAAGTTTTAAATGTTTCTACTACAGATTAACAGCATATAATATCCCATACCTTTTTATGAAAGATGGGTTTAGTTTGCCCACCATATCCTGATTGCTTTCTGTCATAACGTCGCTTTCCCAAAGCAGTTAATCTTGCTCTTCCAGCTTTATACTGGCTGACTTTGTGCAAGGTGTGCTTTTTGCACGTCTTTGCAGGGCATCGAGTTTTTCTCGTTTTGGGAATGTTAACCTAAAAAAATTTTTAAATACTGATAAAGAGATATCGAATTCTGAATCACCAGGAAACTGTGAAGTGGTAATGGCATAGAGGAAAAAAACCGTGGATCCAATTCATCCTACTAGTTTACCACTCTTGTTTTAAGATCTTCAATAGGGATTGCAGGGCAGTTTTATTCAATTTGATTAAACACAGTAAAGCCTTATTTAAAATAGTAAAATTTTTTTAACGTTTCATACTTGGCTATGTCCATTAGGGTGTTGCAGCCGCCCCATAAATTTGAAAATTTTATCGTGGCAACTTCTACCTTAGCTCAAGTTGGAGGCTTCGCACAAAAACTCTTTTGGTCAAGTTTCGTAAAAATTAGTCAATGTTTAGGGGTCGCACAGTGACATCAAAATTCTGGATATTTCAAAAAAAACTGCTTTTTTCATTTTGAATGTTTTTGGGCTATAAGTCGAACCTAGGATCCTTTTTGATCATTTCTACTGATTTTGGTAGTCGTTGTTTAGTACGTAGCCAACAAGAAAACTTCTTAAATTAAAGTTATCAAAAGTTGCAGTATAGATCTACTGCCACAAGCCTAATTAATACCAAATTATTGAATATTTTTCTAATTTAAAAATTAATTTCACATTTGGCCCTGATTTTAATCTGAAAAGTGCTCATTATAGTTATCTACCCAATGTCAGTCTTTTTTTTTTGTTCTAGATATCTGTGTTAACAAAAAGCATCTTAATAATAAGCTGCTATAGTTTTCGTTTCTTTTCTTTAACAACCCAAGTTTTTCCAATTTTCTCGATACTGGTTTTTTGATTAGACATCGTGCTATACAAAAATGTTTTTTCTTCATTTTTCAATCATGAAGGCGTTGGTTTGATGACCAAGATTTTATTGGTGTGTTCAATTTTGTTTCTATGTTTGAGAAATCTTGAAAACATGGCAAAGATCTTTTTGCATGCTTTGTTGATCTCGAAAAAGTATAATATGATTGCCCAATCTTTGGCCTGGTTCTGAAGAAGAATGGCGTTGATGGTCAGTTGTTACATGTCACTAAGGCATTCTATGGTGCCGACTGGAGTTTCGTGGTTGAGTAAATGGCAAGTAATCAAAGCTTTTCATATAGGGATGGAACTATGGCAAGAATGCGATTTGTTTCTTCTCTTCTCATTGTTTACACGAATCGGATGGACAAATGCAACCAAGCTGATGAGTTTGCCACCATAAAAAATTGAAAAATCAGCTGCCTGCTATCTGCTGATGATTTGATTCTGCTTCAACAGAATCTGGCTTTCAGTGCACATTACATAGGTTTGCAGCTGCTTATGACACTGTTTCAGAATCACAAAATCAAAGTGCCTCGTGTGTAATCTAATGACGTGTCTGACGGACTTCTTCACGTGTTAGCCTTTGGTCCTTATTTGCATATTTCATTTCTTGTGGTAGCATTTGTAATTAAGATCACATGCAAACCTTTTTTCTAGCGTTTACAAGTTTCACGTGGACCTGGGCTCATTCATTCTTGATTTTTGCTGGAACAGTGCGCACTATTTTATTTTTCTGAACGTTTTATGGATTTAAATTTGGACGTCAGTTGGGACAATCTTGGTAAAAATTTGCTCCATTTTTAAGTTGCCTGCTTTTATTTCACACCATATTTAAATAAATTTTTTTTATCAACGGATTGTGGTAGTGATCTTTCTTTGGAACAGGTACGGTAATTAGAAAATTGGAGTGAAGACCCGTTGGGCACCCCACGGGGTTACCATCATTATCCGCTTCAACTTGTTACGGTTTCGTAACAGACACTGCAGGAAAAAATAGGCACAGTCAAAACTGATATGCTTCATGTTTCAAGAAACACTAATCAGCGCTTGTTGCAACTGAATGGAGCAACACAGAAACAAGTATACAAGTTCAAGTATCTTTGGGATGCACTCACAAGTGACGGAAGACGAAACAAAAAATTAGGTATCTTAATTTGCAAGGTAATTGCAATAATGAAAGCTCTACACCATTCAGTAGTTATGAAACGATTCAGTAGTTGTGAGACAAAAATTGTCAAAAATAAAACAAAGTTCTCAATTTTCGAAACAGTCTTTGTCCCGTCTTACCTACTCTTATCTCTGTATAATCATGAAAATTCGGTAATGATTGAAAGGGTGTAATTGCAAGTGCAAGCATCTAAAATGAGGTTTCTCCAAAAAAATCAAAGAAGTTACGTCACTGATAAGGTGCACATCTCTTCAGATTCAAAAATCTTTAGAGCCGCTACTTCTTCAAATTAAAAAATCTCAGCTTAGATGGTTTGGCCAAGTAAGCAGAATGCATCAGGAAAACCTCCAAACAACCTTTACTTGCGAAAGCAAATGGGAAAAAAAAAAAAAACAATTGGACGACCCAAAACTACTGTACATGAATCAATATTACATTGAGGATCTTGGGTGGAATTGCTTGGGACTTCACCCAAGCAAAATGATAAGGATAATCGCGAAGTGTGGTAGCCAGAAGTGGAGTCCTCAAGGACGTCCTCTAGAACACATTTTGAAGTCCTTGGCCTCGAGGCCTCAAGTCCTCTTAAATTGGCCTGTCCTCGGCTCAAGGACAGCACTATTTTTTAAATTGTTAAAATTTTGTGGAGTGCCTGAAAAATTATTTGGAAAACGTTTTTTTGTGGAGATTGCCTGAAAAATTTTTGTGAAGACTTTTTTTTTTTTTGAGAGCACTTGCGCTTGTGTCCTTGGCCTCGAGAGTGTCTGTTTTCGGAAAAGCTGCCCTTGGCCTCGAATTTTTTTTGTGTCCTTGGCCTTGAGCCTTGTGCCCTTGACTCCACCTCTGATGGTAGCTTAATCCCGAGCTGCCGCCCTCTCAACCCTCACAGGAAATAGGGCAATAAGGAGAGAGATTTTTTCTTAAAGTTTTCAATGGTTTTGTTTGCTTTTCTACTGTTTGTTGTGTTTAAGTTGCACTTGTACAAATTTTTTAATTTTATCTACCAACTTCTTTACTTCCTCAATTGTTTTTAATTGACAAATTGTAAGAATTCCTGCTTCGTGGTGGGAAAACAAGTGCTTTCAATAGTATTGTCATCTGGTCTAGAAATAGTTCTTGGCAGCCAACTGAGAGAATTTACAGATGCAGTAATAGTATATTGCTAGGAGATTTACTAATGTCGATGTTTTATAGAGCTTATACAAAGTAGATTGCACTAAACTCCGTACTTACGCAGCAAAACATAACAAATATGGTTTTAGTAAGCTGCTGCTATAACTATATTTAGGTTGGAACAGCAGTTTAATAGATTTCAATGACTAGGCCTAAAGCATTGTCTGCATCGTCATTCTTTACGCTAAGTTTCACTGTTTTACACAGCCAGCCAAAATAGATACTGTAGGTCTAACTTAAATAGAGTTTCTGTTGTAGTTTCGCCACACATGTGATCAATTTTGACCACTATCAATTTTGAAAAACACAAACAAAAAACATAAATGTAAACAGTTTTAGAAGTTGTATTAAAGTTTTTTTTGAATGTATAAGATCAAAACTGAATGTTGAATTTCGTAATGACTGATTAGTAACAAAGACTTCATGTAGCAACATCTAGCAGCAAAAAAAAAAACAAATACCAAATCCTTGGTAAAAAAGGTCTCTGTGCGACCCCTAATCCTCAATTATTCTTTCTCAAACTTTGTATTTTTGATTTTTTTTTTGGCAACCTCCTATTTTGAAAAAGGTAGAAAAAAATCGGAAGAGGTCAGGGCAACTGCAACACCCTAATGTCCATCATCAGGAAAAAGCAAAATCTAAAACAGTAAAAAATGTAAAAAAGAATTGAATGAAAGTAGCCACTTTTCGAAACAAGCTGTAACATAGCGCTACAATTGAGTAAAACCTGCTGTTGTAAACAAGCTGCTGTGCCACTGCTACACACACTAAGTATTCCTGCAATACTATTGCTGTACACTGAATGAAAAAAGAGGGAAAAAACAATATCACGTTTTGAACTGATACAACGTTATCGATGACTGATCAACGTTTTTGTCTGGTTTCAGTTTGTTGACGCTTAAAGTTTCCAAAATCAAGAGCTTAGTTTGGTTCCTTGCAGATTCAAGTATTGTAGGTTTTGCAAAGTCAATGTTATGGTTGGTAACGTCTGTGTTTTTACATTTTTAGCAGCTGGGGTTGTGTTTGTTGAGTCACGTAAGCAAATTTCTGGTAGTCTCACCAATGTAGTTGCTGCAGCATGAGCAATGAATATGATAGACCACATTTGACTGATTTAGTAGTGCTTGACCTTCTTTGACTCAAAAAAAAACAACTTTTTAATTAAAACGTGTCATGAATAACTTTAACTTTGATTTTCCCATTTGTTTTGCAAAAAAGTTGCCGATATCATGCTGGACTTGCATTGAGATTGGTCCCAGAAAAGCCTGCAAGTCAAATGCTTTTGAGTAGTTTGAGTAATAATTTGGTTTGTTGATCCGTGTGTTTGCAACTTAAAAAACCTCAAATGGTATTGTTGATGAATGTCCTAGGGTATCCATTTTTTGCCAGCCTATGTTTAATTCTAGTAAAATCGTTGTGAATTAGTTTGTACGAAGATCCAATTTTGTAGGCCTGTTGTAGTAGTGAGTGTACTAAAGAGCGTTTGTATGGGTACGGCACAAAACTGGCCCACTTAAAGTAGAGTCTGGTATGAGTTGTCTTCCTGAAGACGAATGTTTGTGCTACATATCTGGTAGTTCTTGAAACAAGTACACCAAGAAAGGCAAGTTGTTTGTTGCACTTGTGTTCCTGTGTAAAACTTATAGATTTATGAATGCGGTTTGTTACGCCAAAGAAAGATTGAGGTTTCTCGATTACGCCCAAGAAAAACTGAGGTTTTGCAATTACGCCAAAAAAAGATTGAGGTTTCTCATCACTTTAAATCTGACTTTTTCTCATCAGACTTTAAAATACTAAAACTAAATCGTCCAAGTATCTGAGCAGTACCGTCGGCCGGTTCTGTTGTGATGAAGCGAGAGAGCCTCTTTCATTATATAATTCATAAATTCGTCTGCCAACATTGCGGCAATGGAAGACCCCATTGCTACCCATCTATTTGCTTGGAGTATTTCCCTTGAAATTGTAAAGTTGTGCTTGATGCTACCCAATAGCGTAAAGTTTTTAATCTTTCTTTGATCAGGTTGTTAAAGGTCTCAATATTGTCTTTGAAAATTGTATCCAAAATTAGTTGTATGGTGAACTGAAGTGGAATATTGGTAAAAAGGGTAACTACGTCGAAAGAGTACATAACCGAATCATTGAAGGAGAGATTTTTTACCTTATCTGTAAAGGAAGAAAGTGTCCTTCACATTTGTTAAATGGGTGCGCAATGGGCTGAGAATATCTGAAAGCCATTTGGCACACTCATGATAGAATGATCCAGTGTAAGCCAGAATTGGTCAAGGGGTGTTCCATCTTTATGTGGTAACCCATGCGTAGTTGGTGTTGCAGCTGAGGTAGGGTAAATTTGTTGGTAATCCTCCTTTGTAATTGCGCCTTTTCTAGTTTTTTAAGATTATCATTTCTTTTAACGGGAACAACTTTGGAAAGATCGTTTAATATTTTTACCACTTTTTCTTCATAATCTGAAGTGCTTAATATCACAACCCCATTTCTTATATCAAATTTGCTAACAACGATGTTTGGCTAATTTTTTAAAGATATTTAGCTCTGTGAGGGAAAGGGCATGAATGTTGGTCGTACATTCATGAAAAAAAGTTGGGAAATATTTTGCAAAAAGACTCATCAACGTTTGCTTGAGTTTGAGTTGCTGTTCTACTGTCAAATAGCCATAAGATTGCTTGTACTTTAGCTTGTATTCTGCCTGAACATCCAATAAGTTAAGCTTATTCTAAAACATGTTGTGGTCTGAACCTTGGTTTAGTAAATGCAACTGAGTAGGGTTTAAAATTTTATTTGAGAAATTGTACACCACCATTGTTCTTCCAAATCCGATGATAATCCCAAGGCTCCCAATTTACTAATGTGTCTCCATTTTGCTCTTTCCTCTTCATTTCTCGTACAATTTGATAGAAATGAGTTGATTTTCCAGGCAGTAATAACTTCGAACTGGGAGCAACATAAAACAACAAAAATAAAAAAAATTAGTCAAAGATCCAAACATCGTTGTTAGCAAATATGACAAAAGAAATGGGGTTGTGATATTAAGCACTTCAGATTATGAAGAAAAAGTGGTAAAAATATTAAACAATCTCTGCGAATTCGTTCCCGTTAAAAGAAATGATAATCTTAAAAAACTAGATCAACTTCAAAGATGTATCCACTACTTTAAAAGAAAAGGCGCAATTACAAAGGAGGATTACCAACAAATTTACCCTACCTCAGCTGCAACACCAACTACGCATGGGTTACCACATAAAGATGGAACACCCCTTGACCAATTCTGGCTTACACTGGATCATTCTATCATGAGTGTGCCAAATGGCTTTCAGATATTCTCAGCCCATTGCGCACCCATTTAACAAATGTGAAGGACACTTTCTTCCTTTACAGATAAGGTAAAAAATCTCTCCTTCAATGATTCGGTTATGTACTCTTTCGACGTAGTTACCCTTTTTACCAATATTCCACTTCAGTTCACCATACAACTAATTTTGGATACAATTTTCAAAGACAATATTGAGACCTTTAACAACCTGATCAAAGAAAGATTAAAAACTTTACGCAATTGGGTAGCATCAAGAACAACTTTACAATTTCAAGGGAAATACTCCAAGCAAATGGATGGGTAGCAATGAGGTCTTCCATCGCCGCGATGTTGGCAGACGAATTTATGAATTATGTAATGAAAGAGGCTCTCTCGCTTCATCACAACAGAACCGGCCGACGGTACTGCTCAGATACATGGACGATTTAGTTTTGGTATTTTAAAGTGATGAGAAACCTCAATCTTTCTTTGGCGTAACAAACCGCATTCATAAATCTATAAGTTT